>OY294067.1:14011227-14657697 GCA_958510875.1 Endomychus coccineus
AAAGTCAATCTGTATACCTACTTGATGTACTAGTGAATGAGGAATCGCGGTAAACTTTTATTTATTTCAGCTAAATATATTGTTAATGTACTGAGGACCTTTCATCTACTAAGTCCGGGTAAACATATCAATCAAGGTGCGGGGTCACTGGGGGATGTCCGCAGGGAGGTGTACTGTCACCTCTGTTGTGGAATCTGGTGGTGGACGAACTTCTGATACTCCTTGAGAGCAAAGGATTCTGCGTAATCGGATATGCGGATGACATCGTCATTATAGTACAAGGAAAGTTTGGGAGCACAGTAGCATCCCTGATGCAGCATGCACTGAACAGGGTGGGGAAATGGTGTAACAAGGAAGGACTCAAAGTGAATCCTTCGAAAATAACCATTGTACCCTTCACGGAGAGAAAGGACATTGGAAGCATACAATACTTCGTTTTGTATGAAAAAACATACAGATGACGGACACGGTCAAGTACCTTGGGGTAAGCCTAGATAAAAGGCTGACCTTTGGGAAGCATCTGGAGAAAACCACTAACAAAGCGATAAGGGCCCAGTGGACTAGTCGTCGTACAGTCGGGAGAACCTGGGGACTCACTCCCCGGATGGTACACTGGGTGTACACAACCATAGTGAGACACATTGTAACATACGCCACAATCGTGTAGTGGCCAAAACCAAAAAAAAAGTTCAGAGGCTGGCTTGCTTAGGAATAACAGGTGCAATGATGTCGACCGCCCCAACGGTTGCGATGGAGAAGCTGTTTGGGTTGGAGCCACTGCACCTCGCTGATCAGGTAGAGGCCATAAGAGGAGCGTATCGCTTCGATCTTATTGGCCAAGGAAAGGCTAACCAAAAAGGCCGAAGCATACTCGGATTGCTTGGATCACCTGGGCCATTGGGGATAAGATCCGACAGGATCAAGGTTCACAGCACTTCCGTACCTTTCATGATTCAAACCTTGAATGGTCGGGACAACGATGGGCAGTCCTCATATGATACCAGGGGATTCCATATGGCTTACCGAAGGCACCAAGACGGTAAAAAGTACGGGTGCTGGAATAGTCGAGAAAACGGACCAAGGGGAAAAAATTTCTTTGAACCTAGGGACTTTTGCGACAGAATTCCAAGCAAAAATAGTTGAAATTACAACATGTGCTCGAATTATGAGGGAGAGAACCTATGAGAATAGACAAATCACAATCATAGTGAGCAACCTGACAGTGCTTAAGGCACTGGATTCATACACAATCACCTCACAATGTGTACTCGATTGTGTTAAAGAACTAACGGCACTAGTAATGAAACCCAATAGAATAACATTCGTGTGGGAGTCTGAGGAAACCAAACGAGAAGGGACTGAAACTGTCGTTGCACTCGCTAAAGCGGGGGCGGAAAAACCACTGATCGGACCAGAGCCAACCTGTGGCATTTCTCATGCTACAGCGACATCTGTAATCCAAAAATGGCTCGAGATAGAGCCCCGTGCCTACTGGAGGGAACTGCCCCGTATGTCGCACTCCAAGCGACTGTTGGGAGATCTCCAGCAGCAACGAGTGAAAAATCTGCTGACGTTCAGCAGACAAGAAATACGGAATTTTGTTGCATTCCTGACCGGACACGCCCCATGCAAAAAAACGTTTCTGCACGATGGGTCTGGTAGATCAGCCCACTTGCAGGGGTTGCGGCGTGGAAGAAGAGACACCTATGCATGTGCTGTGTCAGTGCACGGCATACGCGGTTGATCGTCGGACATACCATGGAGACAATGAAACTACACCCGAGGAAATCAGAAGTATCCCCTATATCAGGCTACTGAATTTCATAGAATACACCGGACTGATGAGGAGGTAGCAACATGTGAGGGCACAATAGGACTATAAGGACCGCAGTCCAGTGGGGCTCACCTTAGGACGGAGAATCAACCTCGCGGAGGAGGGGTTTTAGTCGGTAGGAATCCAGCACACCCAGGGGCACGGGCACCCAAGGCATCTACGCAAAAAAAAATATATATCAATATCTTACCTTCACAATCAATGCCCATTCGACCTGCTCGACCAATCATCTGTCGATAAGTCATTATATCGATTGTTCGACCTGCAAAAACGGGTGATCGGATTATAACGCGTCTTGCAGGTAGATTAACGCCAGATGACAACGTTGATGTAGCAATTAATATTCGTATTGCTCCATTTCTAAAACCTCCTTCAACAATTTCTCTTTCCTCCATTGTCAAGCCAGCATGATGAAAAGCAACACCAAACGCGACAGTATTTTTCAGAACTTTATCTAATCCTGCTGGACAAAATTTCAATTGTTCCAGAGTTTCAGTGATTTTTGAAGTATCAATATTTTTACGTAATATCATGCTTAAATCGGAATTTGATCTAACGATTTTCCAGAAGGCGACAGCAAGTTGTTGTGCCAAATTTTCGCACCAATTCTTTGTGGGACAGAAAATGAGAACTGAGC
Organism: Endomychus coccineus; assembly: GCA_958510875.1. Lineage (NCBI taxonomy): Eukaryota > Metazoa > Arthropoda > Insecta > Coleoptera > Endomychidae > Endomychus > Endomychus coccineus. Next base: position 14,013,699 of record OY294067.1, read on the forward strand.
AAGAATTTTCTATAGTTTCCAAACATAGCTGTAGAACATTATCAGTATCAGCCACCAATTCAGGTAAAGATGATAAATGTCTGAGCAATTTAAAATCTTTATTGTATACTTCCCCATTTACATACACTTGTTCATGCAATGGTATAGGTCGGAAGCTTGTAGTGTATAATTCTGCATCTAACCATTTAGCTAATACATCCAAGTTTGGTAAAGTGGCAGACATCCCAATAATTTGAATTTTAACATTTTCGTTCTTCATCATTACGTACTTCAGCTTTGTGAGAAGCAGTTCTAGTATATAACCTCTACTAGGATCCCCAATCAAATGCATTTCGTCAATAATCACAACCCCTATATCACATAATTTATCCTCTTCTAAAAGACGATTTACAAGACTGTTACACTTTTCAATTGTTCCAACTGCAACCTGTACAGGTTGGAAACCCCCTGGTGGATTGTACAAACCCATGAATCCTTCCACACGAATGCCAGAACTGCTTAAAATTTCTTGAAAATAGAACATTTTTTCTCTTACAACAGAAATAAATGGTAAGATGAAAATAACTTTTTTTTTTCTTTCAAAAATACATTTTATAGCTAATATCTCTGCAATCAATGTTTTTCCGGCTGATGTTGGTGCAGAGTAAACCAAATTAGAATTTTCTTGCATAACTTTATTATTATTCAAACAATCAACTTGCCAATCAAATAATGAAGTAATATTTCTAGCACCATATTTTTCAAGAATTGATTCTGGAAGGCCCCAAGAAGACAACAGATGAGGATTTTCTATCAGATTCTCTGTTTCACATGAATTATTTGCTGCTATATCATTCTCCGCTACCAATGAATCATTTTGATTAAATTTAACGCTAAAATCGATTTGTGATGTTAATATAGACACTGATTCATTTTTGTTAATATTCCCAGTAGAGGCAATATCTCTTGAAACACTAATATTACTTCCAGTGTTGTTTTCTTCTTGGCACAAATTACTTGGATTCTCGGTGAACGTATTTGTAGCAGCATCAATTATATTAGTGTCTAAATACGAGAGAGCGTTTTCAAGAAAAATGGAGTCATCTAACGATATATTTCCCTCATGAATTTTTTCCAATGAGTTGTTTAAACTTTTCCAACTTGCCTCAAAAGTATTGTTATAGAACGATTCAATAAGAGACAGCTTGAATTGGTCCAAAGTATCATTCATTCTAAAACATACGGGTAAGTTTCAGAGGTCTTCAAAAATTCTAACAAATATGATAATTAATAAATAAAATGACTAGAGAATAAATAATAACAAATTACAAAAACAAAAAACCGATGAAAGTTTGAGGTTATCCGTATTTTCCCCACAGAAGAGTATGATGTTCATAGATAAACAATTTCATGTAATATTCATAGAATTGAAAAAAATAAATAGAGGATTAACATATGCCTAAATTATAGATGATAGGTATTTGTAGAATATTGCTACACGTTCTTTGAGGGGTCTACTTTCATTTTGTTGAAACATGGAAGATATTACAAAATTTGAAATTCACCCGTTCTTTCGTGAGAATTCCTAAGCTTTGACTCAAGCGCTTAAATCTAATGTCTCCTTCAATGTACTATAATAACTTGCTGAACAATACAAAAACATGAACTAAATACACTGAACAAACTTAGTCAACAGCCTAAGTAGATTTGTTGCTCCATCACTATATACGCCAACGAACTCGGATATCCGCGTTCGTTGATATACGCCATGTTGGCTAGATACAGCGTTACCTGGTGGTGAAAGAATCAACGCAATGAAGGCTATCCCTACCCCCTACCACAAAGTGGATATATTTATGTTAACCTACCCTTAATATTTTCTTAATGGATTGCACCGCAGAAAACGATTGCATGTATAATTCCTAACATGTTCTTTAATTCACAAACAATGTCCATTACGAATAAAAATCTATGTTAATGTATATGTATTACATTATGTATAGCAAAAGATTACTAATATTCACAATTTATATAATATCTTGATAATTCGTACATTTACCCTCATTATATGTAAAATTAAGTTTGTTAATTTTTGTTAATTTGGTCTTTGTTGCTACTTCGCACATACTAACTTCACCTCCATGCCTCTAATCCAAGAAGGCTCAAACACGACCGTGGCTCAAACTTATTGATTGCTCTCATCTATATCTATGTTCAGGTATATCCAGGCCGGTACTATTGTTCTGATGGTGCTAGTTGGCTTATTTCCCACATATACTAGGCATATGGTTTACCATGATATATTCCTTATTGTCACCAATGACTATGTTTAGGTTAAATTAATCTGTGGTATTGTTATATTACCAAACTTTATAAATTCATAGAGATCATATAGTTCTATATGATCTCTATGTATAAATTATAGTTGTTCTGTGGTTCTGGTTACAGGCACAGATCAATTATAGCTACAGGTTAAGGTTACGTTTCAGCTTTCAGCGTTAGTCTCCAAATTCCAACCTTCAACGGTTACCGCTATAGTTAGGAGATAAAATGCTGAAAAAATTTTAAACCTAAACCTAAAAGTAACAATATTATACCGGTCCACTGGCTGGAACAAATAGTTGTTGTGTGGGAACAATAATGGTCACATACATTTTTATCGCGTAGGAGTCTGTTGCGGAAATGAAAGGGAGGGGTCATTGCCTTTTATCGTTTGTATATGTTATGCTTATCTTGGAGTTTATTCCGATTCTTATTTTGTGAACACGTCATTTTCTGTTTCACGTGTGTGTTAAATGACTTGCCGGCTACAAACTAGGATTTTTTTTATCTGATATTTGAATATTAAATGTTATAATAAATGACAAGTTGAATTGAAAGTTGAGTAGGCTTCGAAATTGTAAAGTTGAAAATTGGAAATGTAAGTGAACTTTTCGGCTTTTACCTAACACTTCAACTATTATTATCTTCATTTACAATTTTTATGTGGATTTCGGTTTAAGCCATCTGCCGATTTCGAAAAACATGAAAGCAAAACATATTGCAAATCGGAGGTAGGATGAATAAGTAAATGCTTTTTATTTTTTATTTGTTGAACTCATTTTAACTTTAACACAGGAAAAAATGTACTACTGGTTAGTAATAACAATGTTTATCTGTTCTCTTGAATCAAAATTATGTTTCATATCTCAATGGATAATGAGAATCACATCTACATAGTAGTGGGCGCCAGGTGATGATTTAGGTACAGGACCGTAGCAACATATTTGCCGGCCCTTGGGCAGAATTCGGCGAACTACACACTATTTTGACAAATGGCTAATTAAAATATGTAAATAGAAAATAACCAGTTTGAATAAATGAACTATAAAAAGTATACCTATTAATCAAGATCAATTAAATATTTCTAGACTACACGCAAATAACCCTTTCTTACATGTTAAATCCTCAACAATATCATTTACTATTGATATAGGTAGCTAACGATAATAGACTAGTTTGGTCAAAGGAAATGCAACTGTGGCCATGTGACTTACGTGCGCTAAACATAAGAAATAACCAAGAAAGAAGCATTAGCAACGAAATCATTCCATGTTTATTGGTATATTATTTTGTAAGATATTCTATATAGCCAAAGAATTCTACATCTTTACGGGAGTGTGACAGCTACATCATACTTAGGAATATTATCCCACATTTCGTAAATGTTCAGGCCGTAAAGCAAGAAAATTGAAAAGGGCGAAAGCTTTACAATTTCTTTCCGATATTTTTCGAATAAATATGCATTGTTTGCTAGTTCAATAGGCAGCAACACAACATTGTGGACATTTTCGCTCAAACGCAGGTCAGGATCGTGACGAGAAAATCGCACCCTTCCCCATCTGCTTAGAAAGTAATTTCCTCTTGTTCCACAAATAAGTTGACTGAATTCGTGATACATAACCACGTTTATTAATGCGTTACTGACAAAAAAATCTTGAAAACCTTTTACTGATGGAAAATACTTATATTATTATAATATGAACTGTAAAGAAATCAATAAATCATTAAATACTCCTGAAGTCTGATCTGCTAGCATACAACTGGGAACGAGAGAGGTTAAAAAATTAACCCTGGATCGATTCTTCCAAAAATACGAGCAATGCTTCCAGGACCGTTGGAATGATCTGTAACTTTTTTCGTACCGCAGGAACTAAAACTTCACTCCCTCCTTTTAGATACTAAATTGCCATATTTGATCCCTTGGGACTGGACTAGTTAAGTCGCAATCGAATACGAAAGTTTAGTGCCTTATAGAATTTAAACTCATCAGTAGCGCCATTGGTAGCGAGGTGAATAAACAGAAGGGCACAGGTTCAAATCTTAGGGAGGTTATTTTGCTTTTCTATAAGGATTTATCGATAATAGTTTTACACCAGAAGAATGTTTTTCACGCAATTTCATATAAATCGGTAATATTCAATATTTTTTTAAATAATTTCATATGAATTTGTAAGTTTTAGTCCCTGCTATGCAAAGATAGCATATATACCACGGGACTAAAGTGCCTTTTAATATCTCGCTTACGCTTGGGCAATAATCTTCATTCTCAAGATCAGTAAAACAACGATTCGAAAACTCTTCTGCAATTGTAATATCTTACCACATACGACTCACAAAGTGCTGAGAAACATCTGTCTTGGAGTTATTTTTTTGATAAGCAATCCAAAAATAATAAACAAAAGAAACTCCATTTACTTGTACTTCATCCATATTTTGTAAACTCTGAAAGGAATATTTATGCTTCGACATTATAGTTTATTTCAAAATATTTTAACAAAAAAGCAATTTAAATAAATTAATTTATTCCGTTTCAGGAGAACAACAATTTTGTTATTTGGGCTTATTCTGATATGTCTTTGGCAATGTGCTCAACTCAGTAATGATGCTGAAGATTTATATAAACTATTAAACATTTCTAGAGATGCCAATAATCAAGAAATAAGAAAGGCATTCAAAAAATTAGCTGTCAAATTACACCCCGATAAAAATAAGGTATGTTAGCAGATAATAATTTCGTAACAATCAATATTTGTACTTATATCCTCTTGGAAATATATTATATACATCTATACTTTCCGACTACTAGGTAGCCGCTTCTAATTAAATAGAAATCGAAACTTTTTTATTTAAAATCAGTCACAAGCATGTCATCAAACCGTTCAAATCACCCACCATTTCAGGGCTCGGATCCATTTTTTACAATCAATTTGCGTTACGTGCGTATTTATAAACAAGATTGAGGTCAAACTAACCCGACAGAAATAGTTCTGACAGCTTCGCTCCCCTAAATATAATGTTGAAAATGATTCGATCAATTTCTTTTATTTTTCGGCTCATCATGAGATATTATTATTTTTATTTAATTTTTGGTTCACAGGGCGATACAGATGCTCACAGTAAATTCTTAAAAATAACCAGGGCATATGAAATATTAAAATCCCCAGATACAAGGAAACATTATGATGTTCATGGTGATACTGGATCAGATTTAAAAGAGAACAATAAACAATATCATAGTTACACGTATTACAGAGACGAATTTGGAATTTACGACGACGATCCCATCATCGTAACACTAAGTAGCGCCGATTATGGTGAGTTAATTCAATAATGATATGTATATTATAGAAAAATCTATAATTTGATTGATTCTAAATTAATACTTGTTTTTCTTCTTCAACCTGCAGAAGTTAATATTTTGGATGATAATCAAGCATGGTTCGTTAATTTTTACTCTCCACAATGCCTTCATTGTCACGAACTTGCTCCTACTTGGAGAAAATTAGCTGCAGAATTCCAAGGAGTCATCAGAATAGCAGCTGTGAATTGCGAAGACGATTGGAATCTTTGCTATCAATTGAGCATAGAAGCGTATCCTTCGTTAATATACTATGATCAACAGGTAGGATTTTCTTCCTAAAATGAAACGTCACTAGTATCACTTCAGAAAACACTTTCATAAGCGTGAACCACGGTCGTACATACAGGTCTGGAAACTCTATGGTTGACTTGAGTCGCTTACGTGTCGTGAAACTCGTAGTCCCTCGCTCAGCCACCAGCTGGCGCTTGGATCAAGAGGGGGTAAAACGATTTCTTTCCGGAATCGCAAGCAGTGTTACTAATGCCCATTTGCACCGTTTAAGCATAGCTTAAAATTGTCGCAATGTTAACTTTGAACCTTTTAAAAGGTCGTGATAGCCCCAAACTGGGTCGAAAACGGTTTTGAATTGGTTAATTTTCGATAAATCGAATGACGTTCACGTAAGTAGCGCGTAGCTCGCGAGTTAGAAAAGTGCAAATTTACGGTACATAGAACGTCTTAACGAGGACTTTCGCATGCGGTTTTCGCTCCATGTCGTTAGTTTAAGAACGGGGCCAACTAAATAGCATAGTCTCGGGCCCCAAAATGTCGATTAAATAGGAAAATTCAATTAAAACAGTTTGAGGTATTCTCAGCTGTCAGCTACGTGCGTCTGACGTGCGATGTACCAAAGGGAATTTTCTAGCTACTAAAATATACTCAAAGCGGGTAAAAGCTAGCGGCCTATAGCCGAAAACACTTTATTACAACTGGCTCCGGCCGCACACGGCATAAAACGGCCCCGAATTAACAAGATCGAGGTAAAATGTATAAACTCTAACTGACGCGTAGCGAGCTCCTCGAGGCATATGTCAAAATGATTACGTTCGTAGCTAATTACATAGGACGTCTTTCGTTCATGCAATTGTGTTTTTATACAATTCGAACCTTCTAATTTCGATAGGCCACGTGAAAATCCCGGAGCCGGAAGCGCTATCGAGATCTGAACGTTAAAACTTTCGTATAAAATTGTGTTTACAAGTCAACTGACAGTTGTCACAGAATACTCTTCATAGAGATCAAGATGATACTCTTACGTGACGCCTTTTATGATTCCCCTACGTGGCGTCTTTTGGTACTACGCGAAAGTCGACGCGTAGCGGACTCACTGCTCACATAAGAAACAACCTCGAGTTTCCAGACCTGTGTACACGACCGTGGCGTGAACTAATTAAAAATATTTGCTTGACAAATGAACGATCAAGATTTTTGTTTACATTTTTCATTTCATTAGCTTCACAGGTTGAGTTGATCTACGTTCTACATTTAACAACAGAACAGAGGACTATCCTCTGAGACACTTCAAGAGAACGACTTGTGAGACAGTAATTCGCAACTTCGTGTTGAACCTAATATAACGAAAAAGGCCAAAGTAGGTTTATCAACCAATAAAGTCATGGCGACAGTTTTTTGGGATGCACACGCTAGTGTCCATGTCGATTACCTTGAAAAGGGCAAAACGATCACCGGCGTATATTATGCAGAACTGTTGGATCGATTCGACGCCGATTTGAAGCGAAAGCGGCCGCATTTGGCAAAAAAAATGCTCTTCCACCGGAACAAGGCACAGGTCCGCAGTCGTAATGACAAAATTGCATGAATTGCGCTACGAATTGGTTCGTCATCCACCATTTTCTCAAGATTTGGCCCTCTGCGATCTATTTCCAAACTTGAAGAAATGGCGGAAAGAGATTTGGCTTCGACGATGAGGTCATCACTGGAACAAACGCTTATTTGGAAGGGATCGAAAAATTAGAAAGATGTTGGACGAAGATTATGTTGAGAAATAAAATAAGTTTTGACCAAATAAATCATTTCTTGTTTAATTTTTCAGGGACTCGTATATAACAGAGCTTTACTTCTTTCAGGCTCATCTCCATGAAGGACACAAATATCATGGCCCTAGAACATATAATGCTTTGGAACAATATATACTACAGAAAATAACTGTAGATATAACAAATATTGATGATGACAACTGGAGCGAGGTTTCGAAACAGCAACAATGGCTTTTGTTTTTATGTCCAATAAATAATGATAATTGTCCAGAGGAAAAAACTATTAAGAAAGTTGCAGCTGCATTGGTAAGTTTTCCTAATGTATACTTTGTAGCAAAATGTTCACGTTAAATTATCTTGAAGGAAGGTTTAATGGGTGTAGGAGTAATTGAAGATACAAAATTAACATCCAAAATTTACGAGGGATATAAGCAGTCACCAACAATCTATTGGGAAATTACAGAAAACAACAAAAAAGCGGGGAAAGTACATTCCATATCCGGGTCCGATTGTAATGAAATTGTAGCAAAGATACTGAATATTCTTCCCAACCCAGAAACGATCGATGAAAATAAGTTCAAGGTAAAATTTAATATGCTAACCGAAGACTTGAAAATCTATTCAAATACATTTCTCAAACAACGTTAAATTTATGTGTCTATCATTTTTGATCTTACAGAGCATACGTTCGCAACTGAAAGGTGGATCCGCCATTCCGTGGTTGCTTTGTTTTTATATAGGTACAGCTACAGAGTTAAACTTGCAATTGAAGCGGCTGCCAACGTTGTTATCAAATATTAACATAGGTGAGTAGAACAGTCCAGGCGAATGAGGTTTTGTTCGCAATAATTCGTAGTTATCTTTTTTTAATACTCATTAAGTCATTCGGAAGTGGTGGAACCAAAATTCGATATGATATTATTTGCTTTCTTCACTAAATCTTGTATTGTTCAAACGTCATTTTTGCAAAACAAGTTTATGCTATGTTTTCTGTTTGAAAAGAGTTCACGGTCATACGGGAATTAAAAAGTTACAAATTATTTATCAATATACAAGGGCAAGGTGAAAAGTCCCTGAAAAATAAAACATATGGCGCCACAATCGAAAATCCCATGTGACATTTATGATGTACCATCTTTAACATTACGTAAGCCACAGGATCGCTTGTTAAATAAACTATAACGTGACCTTGTCGCTTTTCGGTAAATTGCTTACTGCGGTAAGCTTCGAATCCTCGGGCGCCAGATTTTTCCCAAAGGTTAACTCTTTTTTGAGGACTTCTGCTAGGGTCCTCTCCACAAGGCTCGTCACTATGCTATCTAAAGATAGCCTTGTCCCTAGAGTAGCTACAGTGAAGTATAACCAGAGTCCAATGGGCAGAAAACAGTATCGAAATTGTAGGCTTTAATTACAATTGATACCTGGTTATAACTTAGCTCGTTAAAGATGGAGCAGAAATAATTTAATAAAACAGGGAATTCCAAATATGAAAATATATAATGATTTTAACAATTACACTTTCAGAATAATCAATTTAAATGCAATTGAACGGTATTATTTCACAAAATTACACCCAGACGGAAAATGTAATGAAGCTCAAACGGTAAATGAAAACTCTTTCAAGATATCAACTCTACGATAAGTTCGTTCACTAAATTCCATTCTGCGGTACGGAATCGGTTGACAAATGATTCAGGAATGATCAATTTGCGGAAAAGTACGAATCAAACAGGTCTCAGCGTAATGAGCGGTATGCGGTAAATATTCAGATAGCAGCACTAATAAATGGAATGTTCAAATCACACTACGATATATTCGGTTATTAATTCGGTTGGTTCGGAAAATATTGTTTGCACTAGTTTTCCGATTGTACGATATCAGATTTTACTATGTTTCGGTTAATTACTCTAATTGTGTTTATTCTGTCATCTCACCCACCCTTGTACCAACTTTCACGGAGTACCCGGTAATTGTGTGACAGTGTTAGATTTTATACACTTTATAGATTCAGAATCTAGACAATTAGGGTTTATACTTCCGGGGTGACACAGTGTGCACAAACCCTAACTATCACATCTGCAATAACCCCTATATCCACGGCCGAGGACTTCTCTTAGTATTAAGGGAATTATTACGATTCTCAATCACACAACCACCCCCAGCTTATACTTCTGGAGTGGCACAGTGTGCACAAGCCGTTGGTGGTTTGGTCGTCTTAGGATATACTTATACTTCTGGAGTGACACAGTTTGCACAAATATACCAAAGACGCCCCTGTCGTTCAAACATACACACTCTGTACGCACCACACAATTACTTGAATATTTCAATTCACGCGCGAATTCAAATCGTGCGCTATTCGACCTATGACTAGGTTAAACTCAAATTCACCAATTCAAATTACTGAATACAACGGAACTCAGGTATCGTACAAACGTTTACCAATTACAATAACAATCATAAATTACGGAAATCAATATATCGTAATGCTCAAAAATATAAACTATTTGCTATCATTTACCTTTTTGTAAAATTCACAAACACAAACGGAACACTATTGTTATTTCACAGCTTTAAAATCTCTGACTCACACTTCGAATAAATTAAAAAAAAAACACTAGAGAGCTACTTTACTGATTGAAAATCAAAAACACAAGAGAGCTACTACACTGATTGAAAATCAAAAACACAAGAGATACTGTACGGCTCGAAATTCAAAAACACAAGAGAGCTACTTTACTGATTGAAAATCAAAAACACAAGAGAGCGATCTTTCGGCTGTCACGGCTTTTATATGTTTTCCGAGGTTCTGGACAGGTCTGCCAATAGTTTTTACTTATGCCCCGAACAATGGTTAAAAGTGACGCTACTTTTTAGATCTAAAATTCGCGCTCATGATATCACACCAGTTCTCCCCAGCGGAGTAAACAAGTGTTATCGGAGTTTTTAGGTTGTTCGCCCTTTTTATACATAAGGCTGCACAAAGTTTGGTGTCTTAACTGGCCAGCCCCTGTTTTTGCAACATATTTTTATCGGAATGAAATGCAATTTTGAACGGGCATGAATTAGATTCATCTATTTGAATAATTATACTTATTTGAAATTACGGAGATTTAGAAAAGTGACAATCACGGAATACACATTCGGAATTCATTCATATCTATTGAAATAATGAACTGTTCAAACTGAAATTACATGTAAAATCCGTATTTATTGCCTGATCTAAATTAAATAATCTTTCGAAATTTAAGCTTCGTTACAAAACATTATGAGGACCCCTCACCATCGACTGGAACGATTCACTAGTGGTTTAATGATTTTCGTTGTGCTAGTATGACCATAAAGGACGCCGAACGTCGTCCAATTGAGGTTACATCGGCGAGTTAAAGTGCACGAAACTGCTGAGACTATGGGCATCCCAACCGAACATTTAGCATATATTTTTGAATATGAGGAAGCTATCTGCCAAATGGGAGTCACATTCGCTCTCTGTTGACAACAAGCTCGACCGTGTGACAATTTCGAAGGAGTGTTTGGTGATGTTCAAGCGCGATAAGGACTTTTTGCGCCGTGTCGTAACCGTAGACGAAACATGGATCCATTACAACTTTCCAGACACCAAAGAACAAGATTATAAATGTGGGGATTGCTCCCCCGGCCCACCCGTCGTTAGACTCTAGACATGCTACGCAGAGCCCTCTCCTACTTCAACAGCACGCCAACTGCCCGGCAGAGACCAACGCCTATATTGGAGAGGAGACGGTCTTTTGAACCATCTGGGCCCCTCTCCCCCTGCCTACTCGTGTTCTTGTCATTTTACAACTACTTCGTTTGACGAGTAGCCGTCGGCCTCCTACCACATATCGTGGCCCTGGCCGCGAATCTACTACCCAGAAACCTGGGATAAGAAGCACAGACATTTAGGAGTAAAGCCATGTGGTGCAGCATTTTACCCAAGCAGAAGCAGCATTTTTGTTGGCCCTCGGCGGGATTACTTTAGGCGGACCCACTACGGGTGCTTGCTAGACTTATATTATTGCCCCTTCTGGGCCCGTGAATCCATTTCGGCCAGAGTTCTGGGATAAGCAGACACGATATCATGGTCTTAGTGGTGAAATGTATGTGGTGCACAGTTCACCGGATCTTATGCATTGACAACTGTTAGTTTCGCCCGAGGGGTTACTTAATAGTGGAATTCCCTATCACCATCCGAGATATTCGCATCGGGATTTCCTCCCTCCGCAAAACGTTCTGGAGTGAAACCCCCTCCAAATTTTAGGACAATGATTCATATCCCGTACACAGTGGCCTAGATAAGAGCTGGTGAGACCATTTTAGGAGTGACATCCAGGTGTCAATTTAATCGAAAATCGAAAATATGTAATAAAAATTATATAATTTCAAATTTAATGGCCATTTAATTTCCTCAAGAGAAGCAACATTCGAATGTTAGGTTGATTCGACGTTCGCACAGTTGAATTAACTTTGTACCTATTAACGATACACTAACGTTTAACTTTGCAGCACTGAAATTTCGAAACACTCGTTAGTATTATAGTTAGTCTATAGTTAGTATTTTAGTTATTAGATGATACAAAGAATGTGTAATATTATATTATCTGTAAATATATTTTCATTTTTAACTACTATTCCCATGAAGTCTTCCATATCCATGCTAGGGATCACCACCAGCAACGGTGAGAGGGTTCTCATGGGACGATCATGTCCATGGCGAAAACCGTTTCGCTGAAACTTGACTTTCCATTCCGTGCCAAGAGCTACTTTACATCCTAGCAGCTCCTCATAATCTACAAAACACAGACCGTAGCTGTCCTGGAGTACTGTTCACGTGTTCGGAGATCGGCTCCCAATCCACTGAAACTCTATTCGTCTGATCGATGATGTCACACTAACGAGTTCATTGTCCTTTTTGGAATATCGTTGAACGGTGGGAGATCTCTCCCTTTTCTATATTGAAACGGACGCTGGGCGTCAGTGAAACGGATCTCTCTGTTCCTGAGGAGCAGTAGTGATAAGTTGCCCCAACTAGCTCAATACGATTATTTATTCTCAGGGCTCGTAGTGAAACGTGTCCTGTGATTATAGACTTAATGGATCGCCTGAGCGCCAACAGCTTTAGAACAAACAAAACTATAAAAAATCCACAGTCAAGAATCCAGGCACTACTACTACAATTCCTACCACCCTTCACTCGCGAATCGGGCGCCGTGCGACGGGACGAGGAATACGAATTTCAATTATCGATTTCCTATTGAACGGGTAGATGACTCTGTTAATTAATACGAGATAAGTTAATCTACAAACCGAACAGAAATCGTTATTCTAATCATTACAGCGTTCTTTATACCAGTAACGTGGAAAGCGTTACAATATATACTTCCTTGGTCGGTGTTCATTAGAAATCTCGTCTGTTGTTGCACGACGAGAGATTCCAGATAGGCGGACCAGACGAGCTCAAACTAGTCGACCTGCCGAACTTCTTCCTGTCAGACTCCATTTTTCTATCGAACAGCGAAGTTGTGGAACTCTTTACCTAGTGAGGTATTTCCCTATGCCTGTAACCTGTAAACCTTGAACAAAAATTTGTTTCCATCTCTTGTAGTCGAAAGTATAAAAAAAATAATAAAAACATTTATAGATATTTTATTAGACATTTATTATATGGTATAAATTTTATATTTAATTAAAGTGAGGCGGTGACACAACCACTATTACCCTGGGTGACACCAAATCTAGCTATACCACTGCCCGGGGACAACATAATGATGTATTTCGCATTTTTGTAGGCTTAGTACACTGCGGTAGAAGTACAACTCTATGTACGGAACTTCACATTCCTAGATATCCGGCCTGGGGTGTAATTAAAGTAGGAGGTGCGTTCGAACTCCATCACGGGAGAGATGTATTGCACGAAGTCACAACCTTTGCCAAAGAAAGTGTTAAATCGACCAATTTACAAGCTTTGTCTCCAGAGGATTTCGCAGAAATTCGAAATAAAGGTGAGTTTCTAATTTACTTACTCCTGAATCCTAGGTAACTTTACTTTTCAGAAAGTCCTTGGTTCATAGATTGGTATGCGCCATGGTGTCCACCCTGTAGGAAACTAATGCCTGAACTACGTCGAGCTAGTCAACATTTTGATTCTAACAAAGTTCAGTTTGGTACTATTGATTGTACTTTACACAGAAATTTATGTAGTCAAGAGGGTATCTCATCGTATCCTTCGACCGTTTTTTACAATGGATCTCAAATGCACCGATTTCATGGCGTTCCTAATGAAGATGGTATTGTAGAATTTGTAGACGACATGTTACATCCTAGAGGTAATTAATGTTTTGACAGTCAAGTTAATCAAGTGTCATTTCGTTTTTGATTATTTTGAAAACCTTTCTTCATCAAAAACTAACTTATTTCAGTAATTTCGTTAGACGAAGATAATTTTATAAAGTTAATGAGGAAACCCGTAGACGAAATTTGGATGGTTGACTTTTATGCTCCATGGTGTGGGCCTTGTCAGAAATTGGCGATACAATGGAGGAAGCTGGCTAAGCAAGTAAGTAATTTTGCACATAATCTTTCAGGAATTTTTTCGCTTCTAACATATCCCCGATTTTTTGCAACTAAAAATAAATTTCATAACTTGATAGAAACAGCGATATATCAACCCTCGTTTTGGTGAATAGGTAAAATCACGGGATGTTTAATGAGGAGTCCATGTATGTTCCTAAGAACTGGATTACTTTGTAGGAATGAAAATAATTTCAAATTATAATTATCCTTGAGATCCGTGAAGTTAGCCCCCAAAAAAGGTTTCATTTCAAAATGTTATTCCAGTTAGTGCTTCTAAACTTTTCGTTAGTGCTTCTTTAGTTTCCGAAGTATTTAATACTTTCTTACAAACTTTACCAACTCCCAATGACGTTAGGATTCTTCACACTGTCCACTGAAGGACATGGGAGGGGTTTTCTTTCCAGAGAGCTTAATCTATCATGTAACATGGGTCTCGGGACTATTAGATCCATTACATAGTGGGGCGAAACTAACATTTGCCTATAGATGAGATATGATCACTGTTACCCAATAAAATACTATTTAAGTACTGAGGACCTTTCGGCTACCAAGTAGCCATCATCATATTATTTGGGGATAATGTAAACAATGGGTTACCCTCAGCTGGAGATAAATCGGATTTTAATAAATTGCTCTTTGGCTTATACATTTCCATCCCTTCCAAATTACCTAGATATTTGTATGTACTGTACTTTAAAAGTGATAAACCTTCTTGAGAAATGGCGTGACGTGTATTCAAAATATTTTTAGCTAACGCTGATTTTTTACCATTATTTTTCTTTATATGAGCAATATATTCCTTATACCGAGTTGAAATGTTCCTTCTAGTTTATCCCATATAGCATTTTGAACACGAACAATCGATTAAACCGGGATATCAAAAATGTTTGGTTGTAGAATCTAAAACGTGTGTCTTACTTTACGTTTGAAATAATTATGTCACTGTCACACTGAAATAAGTTTTGAAGTTTCTAAAAGTGCAAAATTTCGCAATTATATTCGAAAGTTGTTACCCTTTCAAGTTTCTAGCGCTAATGGCTCCGGGATTTTCACTTGGCCTATCGAAATTAGAAAGTTCGAATTGTATAGAAACACAATTGCATGAACGCCGGACGTCCTATGTCATGAGCTACGAACGTAATCATTTTGACATATGGCTCGAGGAGCTCGCTGCGCGTAAGTTAGGGTTTATACATTTTACCTGGATCTTGTTAATTTGGGGCCGTTTCGAGCCCCGTGCGGCCGGCGCCAGTTGTGATAAAGTGTTTTCGGCTATGGGCCGCTAGCTGTTACCCGCTTCGTGTATATTTTAGTTGCTAGAAAATTCCCTTTGGTACGTCGCACGTCAGACGCTCGTAGCTGACAGCTGAGAGTACCTGTTTCTTTTTGAATTAAATTTTCGTATTCAAAAGACATTTTGGGGCCCGAGACTATGCTATTAAGTTGACCCGCTTCATAATCTAACGACATGGATCGGAAACCGCACTCCAAATGTCGCCTTAAAGTCGTAGACCCTTGACCAAGATAATTTTTGATATCCCGGTATAAATCCCGGATTCGTCGAAAACTTTATGGAAGGTGTTGCCTAAACGGTTTTTTAGCTTGTTCTTACATCTATAAACTGGTTGTATTACAAATTTAGAAATTTAGAAAATTATTAACTAATTATTA
Source organism: Endomychus coccineus (assembly GCA_958510875.1). Classification (NCBI taxonomy): domain Eukaryota; kingdom Metazoa; phylum Arthropoda; class Insecta; order Coleoptera; family Endomychidae; genus Endomychus; species Endomychus coccineus. Next base: position 14,029,620 of record OY294067.1, read on the forward strand.
ATTACTGATGGATGATAAGTGAAATTTAACTTTTGAATTTTATTGAAGTGTTTGAGGTAATGGCTCTAATTTGGTTAAGTTGGCTACGTTCAAATTCCCTTTTTTGTTTGGAAATTAAAGTATTCGTCGAAGATTTGTCGTATCCATTGTCCAACGCTATTTGCTGAAGTTTCTCAACTTCGTTGTTACAATTTTGCTGGCTCAATAGGGTTCCAAAAGTTTGGTAGAGATATGTTGACGATATTTTCATTGAAGATTTTGATTTGCATGACTTTTTGAACCCGCTTGATAGCCAATTTCATTCAATGAAATTGACTATCGGAATAGAAACAGATAATCAGCTTCCTTTCCTTGATATTAACAATATAAAAGTCACATATGTATAGTTGCTTCAATGAGCTTTGCTTAGAAGTTACAAAGCGTCCTTTTCGAAATATCAACTTATTGCTGAAATTCAACAATGATAAAACTCTTAAAAGTTGCAATGTCCCATTGAGTGACAATTTTTTTGCGTGGAACGCTAAACAAAACAATTACCAGAATAGTTTAATGGCCGTTGAATTAATAAAACCAGTGTAAATTTAAAATGAAATGTGGTTGTTTTTCAACCTCACATTCGGCAATGTTACGATGAGAAAAAATTGAGAAACCTAAGTGTTTTCTTTGTGTCGTAGATTACTGAATTTGAAGAAGTGAAAATTGCTCAAGTGGATTGTGACGCAAATTCGAATTTATGTGCTTCACAAAATGTTAGAAGCTATCCTACAATCAGACTTTATCCGTTAGATAGCAAAGGACTGAACAGTGTTGTGTAAGTAATTTATTTTTGATTCTATTAAAAGATATTTCTACTGATTGATTGATCTAAACTGGGAACTAAAAACTGTACTTACCCTCTCAGGCATAAGTCGTACAATGAAATGTGTTTCATTCATATCAGAATGGTCAGTTGTGGAAGGAAATGTCATGCATTCAAAGGAGTAAATAAACGTCGTTTAAGGATTTATCGTTTTATTATTTTGTAATATTTCATCTCTTCACTAGTTTAGCTTCTTGATAATTCTATCTGTATATGCAAAACCTTTCATGATTTCCTTGGTGAATTAGTCACCATAATAGACCACTTGGTGTGAGGTATTGAAATATATGATCGCTTCATTATTGTACAGTCATAAATGTAAAGTAAACTTCATCACTGCTAAATAAAAGCAATATGATGATGGTGATTTTGACTAAGACTGGCATGAACGCGGGATGTGGCGACTGATTAGGGCATGTTATGAAGTGATATGTGTGGATATCTCATGTTACGATTTTGATATAATATGATTTGTATATTTGTACAATAAATAAATTTTTATGGTTTTTCGAAAACAATTCTCCGAAAGTCCTTCGAAAATCTATTCTTCGAAGTTCTCCAAAGATAAAATTCTGACGTGAAACATTCAGGTAAAGCGCACCCTCGCAGGCAATTTCTCCTCAGGTAATACTAATTTATAGAAATACCTGTCTTTCAATAACAAGTGGATTATCTACCCCGATGACAATGAGTAAGTAATGCCGGCTAGACATATAAATGGGACTTTCCAAATATTGTTCCCCTCATAGTTTTCCTGTGAGACACCACCGTGGAAATCGATAACCTGAATATGGAATTTGTATTAAGCGAAAAAGGCGACCCGAAATTGATCCTCGATGGATACCCATTTGTAATGGACAAATAAGTGGATACAAGGACCTATTGGAACTGCGAGCAATTTGAAACATGGAAGAGGAGTTGCAGAGATTGAGCTATTAGCGACGGAGGACAGTTATACAAGAAAACTGTGGAGCATAATCATGCTGCAAACGCTGCAAGTGTAGAGGTATCAAAACTAATGGAGCGGATACGAGCCGCATCAGCCACTTCAACTGATACTGCGCACTATATTGTGTCTTCATTGTCTGGCACAGTCAGCAGAAGTTGTGCAGGACAAATGCCATCGGTTAGTTGCATGAAGAGGACAATAAGGAACGTACGAAAAAGGAAGAAACTGAAGCAGTTTTTTTGATTTTTGCAACTGCACAGTCCCTAAGGTTTTATGGAAAGGTGTACTAACTGGTTTCAAAAGCGTACCACATCTGTTCGCCCAATTATATACAGTTCATGGATTGAAGGAAAACATTTCAATTCTCCTGATCTATGCACTATTGCCGCACAAAACTGAACAATGTTACTCAAGAGTTATACAACAGATAATGGAAAGATGTCCGAACGCCAGACCCTCCAGCATAATGATTGACTTTGATAAAGCATCAGCCTTCAAGGCATCGACTACAAACCTATCGGAAAATCGAGTTCGCGGATGCTTCTTTCATTTTCGTCAGTGTCTACAGAAAACTACAGCAAGAGGAACTTAAGAAAAAGTATGAGGCGAATGCAGACTTTGCTCTAAAAATGAGATTGTTAAAGGCTTTAGCCTTTGTGCTGTTACAATATCTAGAAGAAGCATTTCAGTTGCTGGAGGATAGTGACACTTTACCTGCGGGGGCCCAGAATGTTATTGACTACTTCGTGGATACCTGGATAGGACGACCCACGAGACAGCAACGTCGGCGAGATCTACTATTTCCATACACTATGTGGAATTGTTATGATACAGTTCTCAGTGGAATGGCCAAAACAAATAATGCTGTGGGAGTTTCGATGTCCAATTAGCTGCCAGTTACCCCAATATTTGGAAGTTCATTGAGGAAAAAATCCGACAATTAACTGAACAGTTTGACACCACTAATATACTAGAATATGTTAGAGGTATTGCACACAATATCACTTATTAAGTTATAGTTGTTTCCAATAAAAGTCCTTTGTTTTCATTTCTCTTGTGTTATTTTACCCATTTATATTTTATAGTCGTATCCTGCCTACCCTTTTGTGGTTTAACATTATTTTTCGAAGGGTAATTCGAAGAAATGATTTTTGAAGAACTATTTTTCGAAGAATGCTTTCGAAGAATTGTTTTCCTAGAATTTACCGGACACCATATCACATACCTCAAGGAACACGATATATTTGACATTCTCCTTTTTTTTAGAATGTTTAATGGAAATCGAGATGCTTTATCACTCAAGAGGTGGCTCCTACATTTTATACCTTCTTTAGTCGACTCACTAAATGCAGAAGATTTCAAAAATAAAATATTGATTAGCAAGTTCAAAATTCCATGGCTGGTTAATTTTTACGCTCCATGGTGCGGTCACTGTACACATTTTGAGACAGAATTTCGCAAAATAGCGCAGGTAAGCTCGTTCTCATCAATAAAATGTGTTCTGCATAAACATACTAGGTGTATCCCAAAAGTATCCGACTACCTCGATTTCTCGGCGCTTGACTTATTCTTCGTCATCCAGTTGGTGGCATCCTTCAAAGTAATCCCCATTTGATTGAACAACACACTCATATCGATGCTTCCACGTTCTAAAGCAGTCTTGACAGTCAGTTTTGGAATCGCCTTTAGTGCATTCGTCGCATTAGTTTCAACAGTCTATTTGTCGTCGAATCGGTGTCCTTTAAGCTGCATTTTCAATCGAAGAAATAGTCAAAAGTAGCACAGATCTATGTTTTAATATTATACAAATTTTCATCACTATTGATCATTTTAAGATTGTCCTGAGCGATTTCTAATCGGAGGTTTTTTGCGGTTCTGAGAGCAGTTTTGAGATGAATTTTGTATACACGCGAGTCATTCCCAAAGTCTCGGTTAAAATTCGTAAACCATACTTTGTGGTATTTCAAGGTCATCCTCTAGTTCCCTCACAGTCAAACGACGATCTTGTCCAATCGCAACTCGCACACCGTCGACGTTATCCGATGTTGTAAACAAAATCCGACGAACGCAAAAAAGACGTATTAAACAAATACACGCTGCGCGGGAACTAAAGCGTCTCATCGGTAACTGAGGCATCCGAGGAGAAGGTTAGGAGTTACTGGTGACATTCGTACCCTACAGAGGTCGCCTGAGGTTGTGGCGCGACGATATGAATTCAAGTCGGATACTTTTGGGACAGACACAATGTTTATTGAACAATTGATTGTACTCGTAATTTCTAATTTTAACACTGTATTTTCAAAAGCCAGCTTTTTGAAATTGAACATTTAGAATTCTCTAATTTCTGATGATAAATTATAATTATAATCGATATAGGTAATGTTTTGGAGAATTTTAAGGGCACTTCTATTTCAGAAATTGGAAGGCCATGTAAAAAGTGCAAAACTGGACTGCCAAGCAGAAAACATGTTCTGTCGAGAATTGCACGTTGACAGCTATCCCACAGTAATGTTGTATGTGTCCCCTTCAGAAAGGTATGAGATTGGCGATAGAAATGTGGAAGAAGTGGTAGAGAAAGTGAAGGAAGTATTGAATACCGTTAGAGAGACTTCCAATCACGACGAACTTTAAAAATTAGTTCCTAAACCTAACAATCTCAAATGAATCTCGTAAAAATAAACTCTCATTAGCAAATTTATATTTATTTCTATTATCATAGATATTTCCATCTAACAGTATTCTGAAATATACTAATTATAGGTTTTAATGTGATGTTTTGTATAATTTAAATAACTAGATTTTAAACTCTACCAACGAAATTGATAATAAATATGTAAAATAAATATTGTGTCCCATTAATCCTTATTTTTTTCCTCTAATTTATTCTGACGAAATGTGCTTCAATGCTGGAGATATTACTATTATTAATTAAATATAAAAATTCTCGGGAAATAGGTCACATTAACACTCTGTTTTAAACAATTTTTGTCTTTACGTACGTTTCGGTCTCACGACCATCATCAGAAGACTTATTATGTCTAAAACTTGATTACTTAAAACTAACTGTATTACACAAAGCGTCCAAATCGCACCAATTCCAATCAAAAAGGCCCACGTCGCCGAATGGAATTTGGATTTGCGATTTGGACGCTTTGTGTAATACAATTAGGTTTAAGTAATCAAGTTTTAGACATAATAAGTCTTCTGATGATGGTCATGAGACCGAAACGTACGTAAAGATAAAAATTTTTCAAAACAGAGTGTTAATGTGACCTATTTCCCGAGAATTTTTATATATAATTCATACTGGGTCAAGAATCTTTATATTATTAATTAAGGGGGCCATTGTGGTTCCTTAATGCCTAGACCCGTGTCACGTATCACCTAGTCGAGCGGTTCCCACTAACGAGTGTTCACCAGGTCACCAAAGAGCTGTTCCCACACAACAGTGTTCACCATGCTGTTCAGATTAACGATTAACGCATCACCTAGTGGAGCGGTTTTCACCCACGAGTGTTCACCTATCAATCAGAGGGGCAGTTCCTGGCTCTCCCCGGCTCTCCCCCAGGTGAACGATTCCTAAAGAGGTTAATACCAACTTCGTGATATATTATTTAAACGTCGTCCTAGTGCAGCGGTTCCCACTCGAGGCTGTTCACCAGGCTTCAGAGGTAGGCACTCCAGTGTTCACCCGGTGCCAGAGGTGGACAAACCGCCACCTGCTCAACACCCAGTCGGGACCGGGGAGGTGGTTAATACCCTGAAGAGGTTTAGCACCATCTTCGTATATAGTTTCCGGATCTCCACAATGTCGCATAGCTCTACCGAGAATGGTCTGCGTTTTGGGCGGGTCAGTGTCAGGGTCATGCTACCCAGCGCAGCAAGGACTGCCAAGCTGTCTTTGCATATACTGATGTGAGTTTACATTTTTTATTCCAGTACTATTTGGGCACAGCTCATTTTTGCCAGTATCTCCGATTGGAGAATGTTGGCGAGTTTGCCCAGAGGTATAGAAATACTTTTACCAGGGCGTTGGCGGTATATCCCTGCCCCCATCTGCCCATGGTTTCTGGCTTCATCAGTGAACCAGGTTTTATCATGGGTTGGCAGGGCTGATTGGTTATTGTTGAACCAATCTTCTCGGGGGAAATGCTTATACGATACTTCTTATCAAAGGTGTATCGTGGTGTCATCCGTTCTCATTGAGTAGATGAGGTTTGTGTGTTATAATTTTGTTGGCAGCTTTTGTTGCCGCACCTTTTATAGTCAGGGTTTTTCACCTGCATTAGCGCAACAAGGGCGGCCGTGGGAGCTCTTTTCGTGGCTCCCGTGGCATGGCGTAGGATGAGCTTTCTCAGATGCTCAGGATTGGTTTATTTGTCCTGAGCTCTGTACTTTTCCACCACATCACCGAGGCGTATGTCAACCTCGGTTTAAGGATGCCTTCGAAGATCCACATTATTATGGCCAATAGCTCTTATGCACAACCAGAAGACTGCAGTGAATTTGAGGCATCGTTGTTCTAGTTGTGGGTTCCGTACAAGTTTCTGGTCTAAGATAACTCCTAGGTATTTAGCTTGGTCGCTGATTTTATTCACCTGACCTGCTATGGTCAGTTCTTTCTACAATTTGTTTTTTTGGGGTTAATCTTCAACCCGTTATCGCTGCACCATTTGTTCAGTGCAGCGAGGGCTGATTGTATTAGGTCCATCAGTGTTCGGAAATTTTCCTCTGACGATTATGAGTATGTCGTCGGTCTACCCGACCACGTGACATCCTAGGTTGGTTACTTTTCTGAATCCACCATCGACCACTATGTTCCAGATGGTGGGCGAGAGTATTCCCCCTTGTAGACATCCGTTTTCCAGAGCCACTAATCGTGGTAAAGACAACAATCACATCGATGGCGGAATTTTTCCGATGGCCCGAAATAGTGGTGAGGCAAGACACAATCTCACCGAGACTGACCTGGTTGCTGGTTGCGGAATCGAGACTATCACTCGAGGTGGAGTAAATTCGGACTCAGGGACTCCCACACTACCTTATGGGATGTTACAGGTCCAAAAGGGGTTTCAACCACCTCGCAACAAAAAAAATATTGTTGTCTCATTATTTGATGAACGTTACTTATGAGATTAGAGCAGACTCAAGATCTAGATAACTAGGATGTAGATTCAACTCTTCTAACAAACCTTTGTGATACGAATAAGCCGTAATGTATGAGTTATGACGTCGCGATCAGCTGCTTCTACAAGACCCTCTATGTCCTGGTGCAATTTATAGTTTTAGTTCAATTGTAGTAAGTAAGATTCAACCACGTTGTTCGAATATGTGAGTGAATTTATCATTCAAATTAAGAAAAAGCCTATGAACGGGTGAATCGAAAGACACCCAAGTTTAGCAAGTCCATGAACCGGGACATTGGCACAGTTTTACTTAATATTTTTTGTAATTGATATATGAAGTTGGTAAACAATAGATAATCCCTTGTGAATGTAACAGAATATTGTCACACGAAAATTCAACGAAACACGAACGAACGAACGAATTTTTTTGTGGTGGGTCAATTGTATCAACCTGCCCCAATCCAGGAACATCCTATGCATAATGAACTACAAACACATTTTGTTTTAGAAGTCAATAGACAAAGTTTAATTTGGTTCCCCAGGTTCCGCCACCTGGCGGTAGTATTTCCAACTGTTTCCCAGTCTCGCGGGGATCGTACTATCAATGCGTGGCATTGTGAATTGCATTCTCAGTGGGACATCTCAGATGGTAATATTATATCACTTATGGAGATGGTTGATCAGTGACTTATCGTCTGCCTCGTTCCACTGACGAAGTCATGAGAAGAGTGAAACAGCTGTCGGGAACTAAAAGACGTGTTGTACTGTATTGTTCAACCTAGAGAACCGAAACATTGCTATATTGATAGATTTTAAAAGCTAAAATAACAATTAAATCTGTGCAGTTTCCGAAAGGTTTATGATTGAATCGATGTTTTGTAAACCTCAAAAGATACAAGAACTTCAAAGTACGTATTAAAAATGAGTTGAAAAATTTAAAATATTCGAATTAAACACAGGAAAAGGAGCCGGTGCCTTAAGTTTAAGCGCTACCTGCTACAAAGTCTTTAAATTGTAAAAGTGTACCAACCTGCCCCTGTATCCCACTAGCCTCGGTCACCCCTAATCTTTCTTAATAACCTATATTGAAAGAGCAGAATAGCCTATCAAAACGGATAGTTTTTTTTAGACCAGAAACTATTGAAAGTCCAGTAGGCGTGTCTTGGGAGGCTCAAAATCAACTGGGAAGAGAAAATCTTCCACAACCAGAGAATCTGCGAGTTTTCAGGTGTATTTCGATATAATTGAAACGTACATGCCTAGATTTGCAGAAACTGTTTCGAGGTTTAAAGCAATTCAACTCAGTTTTATCCATATTCTCTGAAAATACCCTTGCGATACATAAAATAGAATGGAATAGAAAAGTCGTCATTCATGAGGCCACTCTAAAAGTAACACCGCATGTAAGTATTCAATCACAAAAGAAAAGACATAATTACAAAGAAACAAAAGATTCGATGGTACGCTATGGTAATTTAGCATTATGATTAAATGAAAACAATTACTTTGTTCTCATACCACTTACAATAATAAAGTATAAATGAGAACTAAAGTAAAATAGGGTTAATTATGAGTAAGGAATCATCGGAAATTCCGAAACAGGTAGATCCCCGGAAATAGAGTGTATTGTGCATTAGGATAATTATTATTTAATATTATAAGAATTATTCTAAGAGTACATTGAGAGACAAAGGAAAAGATCACTTTGATTGTTTGTTGTGCGAGTTTTTGACCTAAAGGTGTTAAAAAGTATGTCTGAGAAGTACCATACACTTAACTCTCTATTATGAATAGTCGTATACAAGACAACAGTGTTACCAGGTTAGGGGTTTTCTCCCTAAATTTGTTTTTTTTACTTTGGTGGGGATTTTAGGGGGAAATTAATTTAGGGGTTTTTGTAAGTAGAGGGCGACACACGATTCCCTGGAAACGTATGTCACGAATCACAAGCAGGAAGTTTAAGACTCACATTTTATAATTATTATATATAATTATTTTTAGATTATTTAAAAGTTAAGGGGCTTATTCCAAATTTTAGAAAGATTTGCAGCGCTATCTGGGGGTTATTGGGCGAAGCTACCTGGAAACTCTGCAAGACAACCAAAGACGAAAAACACTTTAAAATTGAAACACGTGGATCCTAAACTATATAACAAATCACCGATTGCAAGATCACACAAAAGAACAACGCAACAATTATAATGATAGTAAAGACTAGTCCACAAACAAAGACTCAAAATTATTACGGTATGGAACGCCGGGATGCCCCCAGGGGAAAAGCGGAAGGGATATAATCCATTAATTATCCACCAATGTGCATTCTTTCCGTCGGAATTTGTTTTCCGGCAAGATTGAACGCTGGTATATGGTTAACTAAATCACTTGCTGAATTCCTGATACGTTTTTGTGTACTTTGACTTTCGATTGAACGCTATAACAAATTTTGTATTCAAATTTAGATACAGGATCGGCTTTCATTTGATTCATCTTGCCATACATGTAATCCTGATAGATACAGCTAAACACGTGGGGTAAATCTGGACAGTTTAGTAGATTTGAGTAGATAATTTGTAGTTTGTGATGATTTTTCAAATATTGCCTGTTATTGGTACAGCCAATATCCACCTCATTCGCTTGTTGAGCTTGTCTTCTTCACTGTTTAAAATTATTGCTATTACGTTCAGTTTACCGATTAAATTTGGTATAGACTTTCCATACTGAGGATTTTTCACTTCATTATATTTGAGACTCAATATTAATTCTATGAATATTCACATTATGTGTAGTTATTCAACTTTTTTGATATACAGTTGACAGTTCGTTCACAATAAACATTTAATAAAATATGTGCTATCTTACTTTGTTTGACAACATTGAAACAAATCTGCACTGATCACATCCTGTGGTTTATGAAATCCTGATACGTACATCTAGATTGGTAGGGTAAAACGGAACACTTTAGTATAATTACTATGCAAAATTTAGCTCTCACACAAAGTGGCAAAGCCAACATAGATGTGAGGTACACATCCGGAAATTGTCGTTGTCTGTGGAATAACAACATTAAACATTAACCAAGCTTATGTATGATTTTTAAAAACTTTTGGAACATGCAGGCATGTGAAATTCGTAAATTAAATTCATTTACCTCGTTGTATATTTATGTAAGTATTATATGACTTCCAAATTTATGATTTTTATTCGTAAAAAATCGAAAACGAAAGCTTAACTCACTTGAAATCAGATTGTCCATATTCGCATGTTCTTTTATGTATTGAAAACACTCACGTTCTATATCAGTTTCCCTAAATTAATCATCAAGAAGTCCAATTGACTACAACCAGCTCGGCTATAAAACGTATTTAGTTTTGCGTAGAACTTGCCTTTCCAAGGTGTGCCATCTTACCCCACGTGTCTAGATGTATGTATTAGGATTTCATAAACACCAAGAGTAAGACAAGTAACGAAACTTCATCAGACACATTGTACAGTCGATTTGCTTGAATTTGATCAGTTCTAGTAGTTTTTACGTTAATATGACGTAGAGGAAGAGGAAATCAGTTGTTTTGAACTGGTAGATAAACAAACCTTTCTTTTAAAAGTGGAGTGTCACCTTTAGTAATTGAATTCAAACATGACTGTAATCGTACAATCAAACTTCTAAATGTCACTGAAGGTAACTATTAATAATATAATAGAAAAAATGAATTTTATGTAAAGGATCATCAGTTAATTTCCTTGGATGTTGTTTCTTTATTTATAAATATACCAGTGGAATTAGGATTAAGTAGCGTAAAAAACGATGGGCAGAGATTAAAGACCACACACCTCTAGATCAGTCTGAATTTATAAATGCAGTGAAGCTTTGTTTAGAATGCACTTATTTTCAATACGGTGAACAATATTTTGGTCAAATATTCGGCACAGCAATGGGATCTCCTATTTCAGATACTATTGCTAACCTAGTTCTCGAATGCCTAGAGGAATCTGTAATGAATTTATTAGATTTTCAACCCGCAACCCGTATTCTTTATACGGTATGTAGATGATTGCCTTATGTGTGTTCCCAATAATAATATTCAGTACGTCATTAATAAATTTATCAATTTCCATTGTAAACTTCCATTTACTTGGGAAATAAAAGTAAACAGAAACATACATTGCCTAGGCATTATTCAGATGGAAAAATCAAAACATCGTGGTTTAGCAAAGAAGTTTGGTCTCAACGATATCTTCACTTTAATTCTGTTGCACAAACAAGCTATAAAAAAAGCGTTATAAACAGCTTTACGGATCACGCTGTCAAATTGTCACAGCCAGAAAACCGTTTTAAAAAAAAACTCGTAATACAGTGGCAATGATGGGCTACCCAAAAACCTTTTTTGATCCCATCATTAAAGAACGTAGAATAAATAAAATCTGTAGTAGTAATAAACACTTTGTGGATATACTATTATAACACTATAAATGAGAAATCATCACCCTTATCCACTAAAAATACTGGTAAAGGACTGAGTACCTTCCGGCTTACCAAGTAGCCATCATATCATCAGAGTAAATTTTACTGATTATTTGTTATTTATAGTGTCCAAAAAATAGTACATCTACATAAATAATATAAACAGTAATAAAGATATTTTACAACATTACCATACATTCTGGAGACAGCATATTTGTATTTTGTACAACATCTCAAACATTTGTACGTTGAATAATTGTCGACTAATCGAAATTTGTCCTTCCATGTTTCCGTACATGTCTTTTTTTTATTTACACATGATGTCAGCACCTGGATGATATCAGTTACCTTAATTATATGTCGTTTGCAAGCTGCAATATTACCTACGCTTTGATTTCGATTCACGTAATTCATATTTGGTGTTTCACAACCTCAAGGTTCCTTCCTCGAGACAGAGTTGCCATCATAGTGGCTCAAGTTACCCCACATGTTTAAATAAATTTATTAGGAATACATAAAGGCGACAAGGTAGACAACACTCGGGCATTGCGATGAATAAAAAACTTTGCGGTTAGTGGAATCTATATAAAATCTTTGAATACTATTAACGCTGTGAATCAGGAGATCATGAAACATATGAGGTGTCCAACATTGTATTTGGAAAGTCATTCATCGATGGTCTTAAATCAATACACCACTACAGCAGAGAAGTCGAGAAGTGAAAACAATCAATAATAATTATAATATTATTGATTGGTGTGTTATTTGTTCAAAAAATGAATTAAAAAGAAACGTATTGACCAGTATTAGATATGGAGGAAACGCTTTAATTACCAAGATACCAAATGGTTATCCAGAAGATTTTGGTATCTAAAAATAATAGCATAGAAAAGGAAGAAGAAAGGAAACACAAGAACCATAGTCAGATTTATTTATAATTATATACTGGTAACTTTTTCTGACGATATTTAAAAGTGTTTAATTCAAATAATTGTATTGTGTACCGAACGGTATGTAATAAAGACATGATGAATCTTTCTTTTGGTTAGTTACTTTATCTTTTTTTTTGGCCAATTGAACTCGTTCCAGAATGTTGTATATTTGATAGGATCGCGGCCTCAACAAGGTCTCAATAATCTTAAACAAATTTAAATGTAAATATTTATTCCGTAACGATAGCAATTAAATGAGTATAAATGTATGAATGAAGTAAACATGTTAGTTCACAAAAAAAGATCACCTGGTCACCTGGTGGTCTGGATACCCTGATTACCTAGGTCGCCTCTGGGGACTGTTTTTTAATATGCTCAAAAACTCAACCAAAATCGTTTCTAAGAGGTTTTTGGGGTCGATGACCACGATTCCGGTGCCAGATTCAAACTACGACGCATCTAGGGCTCAGGGCATCATGATACTAGCATCGTCTCCAGGGAACTCGTGAAATTATCTTTTGGAATGGGATGAAACTTGTGAAGGAGGTTCTTTTGAGGTCTCCGGTTATGGCCATCACCCTCAATAGTCCTGGTGGTCAGGATGCCCTTATGACCTAGGTCGTCTCCAGGGATTGTTGTTTAATGTGCTCTGAAATGCAAGCAAATTCGTCTTTCGGGGGTTTTTGGAACGCTCATCACGGTTCTGGAGTTCGAATCAATAATAATAATAATAATAATAACAACTTACTCATATTATATTTCTAATAATTCAAAAAATTTACGATGATACTGAATCGTGATCAGCGAATCCAAAATCCTCCGAGAGACGATTTTGTTTGCGTTTCTGAGCATATTAAAAAACAGTCCCCTGAGATGACCTAGGTAATCAGGGTATCCAGACCACCGGGTGACTATTGAGAGTCATGGTTACAACCGGCAACCTCAAAAGAACCTTGTAGTAAGAAATTCTGGCCTATCCCGGTTATATTTGGCCACTTTTTGTGACATTGAATTTTAGCTCCTGAAAGAGCATTCAGAAAGATGCATTGTCCTATGTTGAAATGATAAAATGCATGTAAACAAAAAACAAACTGCCAACATTTTTTTTAAATGACTTCTAGAATCGATTAAAAAAAACGATAGAATCGGTTCAGCCGCTTTTTTATTCGACCTTTACGGCTTTATCTCCTCGACATTTGTCCTACAATATACTTTGAAACAAGTCAAATTTGTTTGTTATTCGCTATTAATCAGATACAGCTTCTTTGACCACACTTAAAGTACCTTCGATGTATGTACTGCATATGTTTAATAAAACAAAAAATGGTATGAACAAGCTGACAGACTGACAGATCAAAAGTATAGGTCAACTGTTTAGTTTAAAATTGAATTATATAGGCTTAAATTTGTTTTACTAATTATTTTCATTCAAAATACCTAATTTACATAATATACTATTAACTAAACTCTAATGAGTTCATTTATTAATAATTATTTTTGTATGAAATTTTCTTTTAATATTCCGGCTAGCTTTTTATTTATTTTGATTTTATTTTGATTTTTAATTTGATTTTAATTGATTGAATGATTTGATATTGATTTGTATTATTATATGTTATATGGAATTAAACACAATATTTTTGTTTGAATGTTAAAAGTTTATATTGCAATATTTATGACCCTGTATTAAGTTTACAGATTTTACAATTTACCTTTATGTTCTGAAATTTCTATGTTGATAGATAGTTCTTTGTAATTTTATATTCTCTATGTTTAACCTCAAAACTATTTGATATTAATACTTGTTTACAAATAACAATTTTACATTCAGAGACACAAACACAATGAGGATATTATAAATAAACTTACTTTTAGCTATATCCAATAATACGAGAAAGAATGTTGGCAATGTTCTGATGATTTCATTTCTTCTTGATTATTTGATTATTCACTTTTAAACACAATGCTCTGCTATTACACATTCACAGGTAAACTACGTTGATTCTTCTTTATAATTCAGGAACTGTTGATAATAAATTGTTGATTGTTTTATTCTTTTAAGATATAAAACTTCTTCTATAATGAACTGGACTTGCTATCGAAGACTGAATATTCTACGATGCTACTGGAATAACTGTGGTTATTATAACCTTAAACGTTGATACTATAACTCTTGAACACTACTTGCTTCGTAGAAATAATTTATATGCTTCGGTTATATGAACTTGTCGAAGCTACAGAGACTGTTTCAGTTCTCCGATGTTACCAAAAAAGTAAGGTTATGGAAATAGACTTGAGCTGCAGGAGATATTTTCAATCTCAGATGTAAATGCAAACTGTCTAGCTTCCCTTTCTGTTTCCTTTTTATAGGATCCACAAAAGGACGCTAGCTTATGTCAGATCTAACCAATAAGGTACTTCCTTTCCTTATCTAGGATGCTATTTCCATTGTTGGATCTGACAGAACTTTTTAATTGTTGATTGAATTTTGTATGGACCTATCAAAATTGAGTATTCTTGAAATTTTGAATTATTGAAGATTTTCAAATTATTTAAAGTGATGATGCATTCTGTTATCTAAATTAATATTGCCAATATTTTTCCACATATTTTGGTATAAGATAACCTATGATTAGGTTCCTATTAACTTCATTATTCTAATTCTTATGTCAATTTTGACATTTGTCAATTCTTAAATCTAATACATAATATAAAATATAAATAACATTTATATAACATTGTAGAACTCAAATTTCTTAATACTATCTTAAATCTATAACTTATTTTACTAGTTTGTGCTATCTTCTGATAGTCTTTGAATCATATTAATTATGATTTCCTCTTTCGTATCACTGTTTCTCCTTTACACTTCTTATTCTATATTACATTCTGGTTTATTTTGTTATACATTGTTTAATATCTTATACTACTTATAATTTAACTTTAAATAATGTTTTTAATTCCATATTTTATATATTTTATTAATCTTTTCTATTTTTAATGTTTCGGTAAGTTCAAATTTTATCATTTTATGTTATGTAGGAAATGAAATCATAACAATACATTGTGTATTAATGAAGTGTCAGATGAAGTATTATTATTATTATCTTCCTCCAAATGACTCATATTTTTCATCGTATATAACCATTTAAAAGATTAGAATGACGATCACGACAACAGAATTTTGGTGAAATATGACGTTTCTTTACAAGAAAATGTACCTGATGGATATTACCTATTACTTACTTTCATTAATTTGGGATCCAAATTTTTCCATATTGATTGCCATATCGATTGCAATATCTCAGGGCCCAAATCGGCAACCACCTTATTCAGAACATCATTTAATTCAATATCACCATCCATCAGATTTGTTATGTTGCTCTTCAAAAATATTCATATATATTATAGAATAACACCACAACTATTGATAAAAACACCAGCACCAGCATAGCTGTTTTGAAGAAAATGGTTTACAGTGCAATTGCCTTGTTAATAATGTTGTAGGAGAGTGTAGGTATAGTTTCAAACTATCAAAGAGCAACTATTGGTTACATTTTCAAAATATAAAACGATTTATATTATAATTGATGAGTAGAATAGAATATCATAGTATTTATTCCTCTCTCGTGCAGTCAAAGTATATAAAAAAAACCTTCAAGCCCTACATAATCCAAATTGATAAGTGTTGTTGGTGATTTTTTTATTTCACTTTGTGAAAGATTGAAGTACCAAGAGCCTGCGTGGATTGGTCTCCTTCTGTAGTTCATATACAGGGTGTCCTCGAACTGCGTGGCAAAAATAAAACCAAAGATTCTTTGATTCGAAAAAAAGTTGATGAGCCTTTTTACTTTTGCCTCAAGTGTCTTGTTTACCCGGTAGAGGGCTTCAAAATTGCAAAAATAATTTTGTTTTTTCGGGGTAACTTGAGAACGTGATGAAGAACTTTTACAATAATTAGCAGGTGAGTTACTGTCAATAATGGCCATTTTTGAGAGTGGAGCACAGAGCCTTAGAGACCATAGAAATGGCTCAAACTTGAGGATGTAACGGGAAAAGTGTCCAGAACTTTTTTGTGGTCACTGTAATCCACTAGATATTTCTTATGTAGATAGCTTATCTAATTTGAAAACTTTTCTTACTCTTAGAAAATTTTGATAAAATCAACGGATTAGCTTGAAAAAATTTATTTTCGAGTCTCTGCAATTTTGGGTTACTAATTTTACTTGATTAAAATACCTTAGTTGCCTTTGCTTTTCTAATGTCATTTTGGCATTTGAAGAATTTATTCTCAAAACTGTCAGTTTTTACTTTGCTATCCGTAAAAATTTTATAAAATTATGGCTCAAAATTTCACTAACACTGAAATTTTTGATATGTTATTGATTTATGGACTTTGTCGTTGCAATGGCTGGAGAAGGGAAAGATATCCGCATCGCAGAATTCCAAATCGGCAAACCTTCGCGGAACTGGCAAATTTGAAGCAAATCGCAGAGAAACTGGACGCAGACGGACAAGAAGGACGTTAGAGCTCGAAGAAGCGATACTGGAAGCGGTTGAAACTGAACCTGGGATAATCACACTACGTTTGGGACTTCGTGTTGGAGCCTCAAAATCATTAGTTCATAATGTACTGAAAGAAGAACTGTTGTATCCCTATCATATTAAAACAGTTCAAGACTTATTGCCCATGGATCCAGGTCATCGGCTAGATTTCTGTCGGCTTATTGTCCAAAGACAAAACGCAAACCCCAATTTTTGTAGAAGAATTCTGTTCACGGACGAAGATACTTTCACGAGATGTGGTCTTTTTAACCTCCATAATGAACATTTCTATGCTGATGAAAATCCTCATGAAACGGAAGTTACATATTTTCAGAATCAAACTAAAATCAATGTTTGAGTTGGAATTGTGGATAACTTTATTATTGGCCCTACCGTTATACCCTATCGATTGAACGGGGAGAACTACTTGAACTTTTTGGAACAAAGGCTACTTGAACTGTTGGAAGACTTGCCCTTACACATTCGTCGTGGCCTGGTTTATCCATGATGGTGCACCTCCTCATTTCACATTAGCTGTGAGGTGACATTTGAATGCGGAATATCCAGATCGCTGGATAGGTAGAGGACACGATGCACCAGTGAACTGGCCGGCCCGCTCCCCTGATTTGACGCCCTGAGACTTCTTTCTATGGGGCGCTTTGAAGTCGAAAGTTTATGCAGCTCCAGTAAACACACGAGAGGAATTGTTGCAACGAATTAATCATGAAGCGGATTTATTGAAGAATGATCCTGAAGTACTAGCCAGAGTTCAATCCAATTTCTTGAAACGAATTAATTTGTGTATTCAGGAAAATGGGCAACATTTCGAACAATTAATGCCTTAGCGATTTCCAAAAAAGTTTTGTTGTTTCTTTTAATTTAGCATTTGTTTTTCCTAAATAATCACATCGTTTCCCCATTTCTATTGTTTTTATTATTCGTGTTTTACCGAGATATTAACCATTTCAGTGTTAGTGAAATTTTGAGCCATAATTTTATAAAATTTTTACGGAAAGCAAAGTAAAAACTGCCAGTTTTGAGAATAAATTCTCCAAATGCCAAAATGACATTAGAAAAGCAAAGGCAACTAAGGTATTTTAATCAAGTAAAATTAGTAAACCAAAATTGCAGAGACTTGAAAATTATTTTTTTCAAGCTAATCCGTTGATTTTATCAAAATTTTCTAAGAGTAAGAAAAGTTTTCAAATTAGATAAGCTATCTACATAAAATATATAGAGTGAATTACATCGACCACAAAAAAGTTCTGGACACTTTTCCCGTTACATCCTTAAGTTTGAGCCATTTCTATGGTCTCTAAGGCTCTATGCTCTGCTTTCAAAAACGGCTATTATTGACAGTAACTCACCTGCCAAATATTGTAAAAGTCCTCCATCACGTTCTCAAGTTATACCGAAAAAACAAAATTATTTTTGCAACTTTGAAGCCCTCTACCGGCTAAACAAGACACTTGAGGCAAAAGTAAAAAGGCTCATCAAATTTTTTTCGAATCAAAGAATCTTCGGTTTTATTTTAGCCACGCAGTTCGAGGACATCCTGTATATATAAAAAATTCGGTATAATATTGTATTGTTCTTAGTTCTTGGAAGGTGGGTATATGTATCTTTTAAATGTATTGATGTCATTATATGAGGGCAAGGTGAAAAGTACCCGAAAAATGAAACAAGAAATGATTTATTTCGTCAAAACTTATTTTATTTCTCAATATAATCTCCTTGTAGTCCGATACACTTTGTCCATCGGTTTTCTAATTTTTCGATCCCTTCTAAATTATACGATCTCGTCATTCAAAATAGGCGTTTGTTTCAGCGATGACCTCATCGCTGGAGCTAAATCTCTTTCCGCTGAGCCATTTCTTGATTTGGAAATAGATAAAAATCGCAGGGGGGCAAATCTAGAGAATATAATGGATGACGAACCAATGCGTAGCGCAGTTCATGCAAATTTGCCGTTGCGACTGCGGACCTGTGCGCCGGTGCTTTATCTTGGTGGAAGAGCACTTTTTTCTTTGCCTAATGTGGTCGCTATCGTTTCAAATCGGCGTTAAATCGATCCTACAGCATAATATACGCCGGTGATCGTTTTGCCCTTTTCAAGGTAATCGATATGGACGATACCGCATGCAACCCAAAAACTGTCGCCATGACTTTGTTGGCCGATAAGCCCACTTTGGCCTTTTTCGGCTTCGATTCGCCAGGACAAGTCCACTGCTTCGACTTTTCTTTGCTCTCTGGTGTGTTGTGATGGATCCATGTTCCGTCCACGGTTACGGAATGGCCCAAAAAGTCCTTCTAATCACCTTTCAACATCGCCAAACACTCCTTTGAAGTTGTCACACGGTCACGCTTGTTGTCAAAAGAGACCAAATGCGACACCCATCTGGCAGATAGCTATCTCATATTCAAAAATGTATGCAAAATGTTCCGTGCCCGTTCGGTTGAGATGCCCATAGCCTCAGCAATCTCGTGCACTTCAACTCGCCGATCGCCCAACATCATACCATGGATTTTATCGACGATTTCTGGCGTTGTAACCTCAATTGGACTATCAGAACGTTCGGCGTTCTTTGTGGTCATACTACCACAACGAAAATCAGTAAATCACCGTGAATCGTTCCAATTGATGGTGAGGAGTCCCCATAATATTTAACAAGCGATGTTTTTTCCACGCGTAATGTTTTTTCCACCCAAGAAATAATGTTTAATCAAGACGCGAAATTCACTTTTTCCATGTTAACAAAAATCTTCAAGGCGCTTTCGATGGGTGTTAAAACAGAATTGAATGACATATCAGTCTGAAAATTCTAATGCATTCTAGTTAAAGATGATACATCACAAACGTCATATGGAATTTTCGATTGTGGCGCCATCTGTTTTATTTTTCATGGACGTGATCTATGTATGTGATTTATATAGTTATATTCAGGTTAGTATCCTATATTTCTTAAATGTTTCTCTACATGTTTCGACATAGCCTAAATTCACAATAATTTGGGCATACCTTGTTTAAAGAAAAACACGATCAATACCAGGGGCCTTCCCCCAAGATGCAATATTATACGATAACCCGTTAATTAGTACCAGACAACTGCTTTACTCATCAGTCATCACGGAACGAGTGAGACGATGAAGTCACTGAACAACCATCTCCGGCAGAGTTATAATTAGGTTGGGAAATGTTAGGGGCACCAAGCTCTTATGTCTGTAGAACAAACACTTTCTCTATCGAATAACTTTAACACGAAATGTTAAAATGTATTCACTATAATGCAATATTATAGTTGATTGATGTTTTCTCAGAAGAGTGAAAATAAATGGCGCACAAAATATTAAAATAGGGTCTTAAAGTTAAATTTTGTGGAGGTCGTTCATTAATAAAATTTTATAACCGAGTAAACTATGAAAAATTTATATTGAGCTCGCGACTCGGACTTATAACGACTTTGCGCCGACTGCTTCAGATTTTTTATTTCGGAATTTCAATATTTTATCTCGGAAATGAATCATAGGAAATTAACTCTATGGTTTATACCGCGAATAATTTTCTTGTAAAAAGTGAATTAACAAATAGTTTATAAAACGGATCCAAAAATTATCACTTGTACAGACAGTTTCTACTTACCACGCAACCTCCCACTGTTAGAAGTGGGTTTACCATGAGGCAATACGTCTCGTTGGTTATATTGCCTATGAGGTTGAAAGCGATTGAAATATCTAAGAATGATAAACTGAAATATAAGAGGAACATACTATTAATGAAAAATATATATTGCTGAAATGTTTTGAATTAGTTGTTTATTTTCATCAGATAGGAAAATAATCATTTATTCTTTCAGGGATATATTTGAAAACATATTAAGACTACTGTTTAGTAGAATAAAATAGAAACATAACTGCCCACGTCCGCCTCAAGGCGGGCATACCTCTAGCATGGTATACGCATTGCCAAAATTTGAATACAGATGCATTATCAGCAGTCTTCAATTATATGAGAAACATTTTTGAGCTAAGATAAAAAATTTGGGCATAAGAGGGTTAAGCTATTTGCTGAAGTTTCTCAACTTTGTTATAATTTCGTTGGCTCAAAGGGACGTTTCATCATCTGTGAACAAGACTATCAAATGGAGCTATTTCATAATTAATTGGTGTAACTGAATCATTAGAAGTATACCTATTTGTCCGAGTGGGCTTTTGTATATGTTGAATTCCAGATGAGTAACCATCTTTGATAATGTTAATAACAAGGAAATGAAGCTGGTTATCTGTTAAGCCTGTTCAAATATTTTCATTATTTTCACATAATGTGTTCGTTTATTGTATAGACACATACGGCAATGAATTTACTACAAATGTATGACAAACGTACTAGGAAAAAATGGACGAACAATATTAAAATTTGCTCACTCTAATGTTCCATTCCCCCATACAGCGAATAATCCAGCAACATCACACGTTTTGATAGTGTAATTTGTTGATTTTATAGCCAGTTTGGGTAGAGTTATATTCAAAAGTGTGATTCCAGGCTGGCTCAGATCTACCACACAAACACCATCAGGTAGCACCAAATCTATTGTTATATCACATATATCGCCATCCGTGATACTGTAAATTAAATTTTTTTCGTCATATAAAATATTTTTAACCTTTCTCATGAAGGTGAAACGAAATTGAAAATGACATTAAATGATTTTTGGGTCACAGGGACTAAAACTTTTACTTCATTTTAGGGACTAAATTGCCACACACTTACTGCCTTGGAACTAAAATATTTTACTCCCTTAAATGATAATAAACTCTGATTGAAACTAATAGAAACAATAGAAACTAGCTAACCACTTTCTTTGATGGCATTAATCAAATTAAAACAGAAGGGCGTAGATTCCAATCTTCAAGAAGTCGACCTTTTTCTTTTATTTTTTCTTTTCAACAATTTATCAATAATATGTTTACACCAGAATATTTTTCACACAACTGCATATAAACCAGTGATGTTGAATATTTTTTTAACATAATTTCTTATGAATTTTCAGTCCCTGCGTTGCAAGAATTAGCTTGTATACTACGGGACTAAAGTTACCCGAGACCAAGCGATCTTCACTCGCAGTGTTACACTTTAGTCCATTCATTTATACTGCAGGGTGTTTCCTAAGCAGTCTAAAAATTTAAGGGTGCCTTTTTATAAAAACATTGCGTATGATCGCCGTTAAAAATTAAAAAAACAATTGAATTTTTCTTAATATGTCGGATAACACCTTAGATATTTTCCTTCAATTTTTGTATGTGGTATCTAGATTGAAGGCAGTCTTTTTCCATTAACAATTGTTTTCCTACTGAAACCAGTGGCGTCCGTACGCACACGCCCAGTTTTTAGCGGTTTTGGGATATGCAATGAAGTTGATTTAATTTTTTTTCTCGAAACCCGTTCGATATACAAGAAAAACTCAAGAGACCAATTTTGTTAAGAAAGTTGGTAAATAATTTCTCCAAAAAAAGCAGTGGCGTACCATTCATTTTAAACAAATAATTCAGGGGCCTGTGTGTACGGACGCCACTGGTTTAAGTAGGAAAAGAGTTGTTAATAGAAGAAGACTGCCTCAAACTCAGATACCACATACCAAAATTGAAATATCTTAAGTGGTTTCCGACATATTAGGAAAAATTCGATTTGTTTTTAATTTTTAACACCCTGTGGATCGGAACGGAAACACATTAGACATTAGAGAAATTATTTTATAAAAAGACAGGAATCATACCCTTAAATTTTTTACTACTTGGGTAACATCCTGTATAAGCTATTATCAATTCTGTGGAATAATTTGAAGCTTATTGCAATTTATTTTAATATGAAAATTAATTCTTCAACGGAGATAATGAGATCAATGTTGATAAAGTTGACCAGGTATTTTATAGAAAACAGTTTGGTTAGGTTAGCAGAGACAATTACTTCTGGTGTTTTCTTCAGGCGACATGAGTGAACCAGCTACTTTCGAAGGTAAGAAAAATACAAAAGTACCATTATCATTTAGCTCACTACAAAATACTTAGGGGATAACTTCACTATTAGGTACCAATATTAAATTTTACATTATATAACTGAGTAGGTATATGGACTTACTTTAAAGAATCATTCGGTATATTAATATGAAGACAACCAGGGTATATGTTGATAGATTCTTCCTTGGCGAACGTTTTTATATTCCGTTCTATAAAAAAAATATATCAGTAGTCCAGCAGTTAATTGAACATATTGAGGCATTGAAACCGCCAACAAAAATCTTACTTCATCTTTTTCTGCTCAAAATTGAGATCTCATACTTACCTTCGATATTTTCAAATGGAAAACAGAATAAAGGAAACCCTTCTATACTTATCATCATTGAAAATATACTTATGATTAGTATTATTTTTCCCATTTTGCCTACTGATAACAGCCTATAACAAATTTCGGATTATTTTTATATTACGTACATTCATTATTCGATTTTTTTGAAGTTGCTTAAAATTCGATGAAAAATACAGTGATGAGGGAATTTTTAACAACTAAATAGCTTGAATAAATTCAATATATTCTTCCAACGTCGTCGGAAGTGGTGAAATTAGATTATTAATAAATGTGTGAATCATTTAAATAAGTTGAATCTTGAACACAAATATTTCAAAAAGGTATTTGAGGGACTACTTTTTTCAACGCAGAGCATTTTGTTCATAACCCTCCATTTTGATGATATCAATAGAACAAATGTAAATTGTGTTAGTATAATCTGAATTACTAAATTATGAATTTACACGTAAGAAGCGCCGAAATTATTTAAGTTATTGATCTACACTCACCCACTCTCCCAAATTGATATGTAATAAATATATACTATTCCAATTCTCCTAAATTTCACTTTTATTAGGTACTTTATGATTCTATTATTAATTTTATACTAGCGGGTAAGTAAATCATCTAAACAAATCGAACCTAAACCTGTATGATAGATAATTGTATTGGCATTAAAAACGATTATCTGGATCTATTTTATCAGCAGAAAGCTAAATACAGATGTAAGTACCATTACAGATATGAGATAAATGAAAATGAAAATAATACAGAGAAGATTACATTCCAATATCACATTATCGATCATATAAATATTACATAATGATACATTTTCGGGTGATAGGTAATTTAATAATGTTCTTATGAACACTTCGGCTTTACGCCTTTTGTTTTACAAGAGTCGTGATCAATAATTCGTCGTTCTAGAATTTCGCTACAACAAAATGTCAACATATTTGAAAATCACTGTTCAACTTATAGTCAGCCTTGAACTGGTCTTTCTCCAAGGTCCAGTACAGAATGCTTCATCTGTTCTTTTTGTGGTCCCGGTAAGAATGCTTCTTAGATCCTATTTTTGGGAGATCTTCAGTCTCTAAAGTAGTAAGGTCTGCACTCCCTTAATTGGCCCATTTCCGTTATACTGTCCTCGGGGACGGTCTTTCACGAGGGGTGGTTAACTTCTCTAAAATGTGCACACGGATTTCAAATTTCCATGGATCTTATGTGATTTTTTAAAGATTTTGCAAGATTTTTTGAATTTTACAGATTTTCAAAATATTTTCAGAATTTTTAGGGAATTTTGAAATATTTTTACAGATTTTACGAGAGTTCTTACCTAATACTTTAATTTAGTTGACCAATTTTATAAGCCCCTTAAAACACAGACACTGCTTCGATTTTTTCGTTTTGGAAAACTTATTTTTCAATTAAGTTTGATATGAGGTTTTATATCACTATAAATTGGAAATAATCACATTTATCCATTAAAAATACTTTTAAAGAACTTTCAGATTCCAAGTAGCCATCATCGGAGTAAACTAAATAAAAAAAAAGATACGTGTGGCACTCGGGGACTGCCGCGGTAAAGCTATTGCATAGCATTTTTTCTCAACTTATGCAATTATAATTATTTATTTTTTTAAATGTATGCAGTATTTTTTTTTCTTTGATATTTTCATTCAAGTTTTTTCTTTGATATTAATTCAAGTTACTTTTGAGCGTGGTGACCGATAAGAAAACAAATTTTTTTCTTTTATTAAATAAATGAGAAGTTAATATCGTATAAAATATTTTTATTATCTTACAATACATGTAGGTTATTCAGGAATTTGTTATCATTGAAACTATAGGTTTATGGTAACTGAATAACTGGATATCAAGTCTCAAACTTATGTCTCTTAAGTTTGAGACTTGATATCCTCTACATATCTGGAAAATACCGCGTCAATGGTGGTCCCATATTTTGTTGTGGATTCTTGTGGATCATTATTCATTTTCAAATTCAATTTTTCCGAAAGAAAAGTTGTCAACCGCTCTGATTTTTTATCAGCGAAGTTGATGTTGAAATCTCCAGCCAAGATAAGTGGAAATTTATTACCATTTGTACCAAGTATTTTCGACCCTTCTTCAGTGTACTCCAGTGAAGTGCGATGAATAGAATGCTCTACCTCGTCCAATTTTGGATTCGGAGAAATGTAAATTGCTACCATGACTATGTGTAGGCCATTTCTAAGTTTGCATAAGCACGCACAAATATCTCCAACAAATGAGCGCCTAACATTAACATCGCTAACGTGTGCAATATGTATTTCAATATTCGGAGTCATAATATTAGTAACATTATTATTATTTTGGTAAATAGCTACCCCACCTTTTGGAACAGTATCTCGTTTGAATTAAACAATACAATTGAAATTAGGTATTTCAATCATGCATGATTATCATGCGCCATGAAAGTTTCGGTAAGAAGTAACTGAATCTTGTAAATCGTATTTGTGACTATTTAGACTTTGGCAATTGAAAGTCATTATTGAAATGCCATTTCTATTACTAATGAAATCCAAGACACTTTGAGCTGTCGTCTGAACACTATTTAAAGGCAGTCTTTTGAATTTTTGCAACAAAGATGCAGTCGATGCAGCTTGCCTTCGATTATTATAAAACTTGAATGTAGAATTATCGTTTTTTGTCGTGATATACAATTTTTCAATATTAGTCACCCGAGAGAGCGCAACATAAACGAGTTCCTGTTATTTTTCGTTACGGAATTTCTTGATTCGGTCGCCGCGCTCAAAGCCCGCGATAAAAGCTATATGCAATATATGCAATAGCTTAATAGAAACAGGTACTCTCAGGTCTCTGCTACTCGCGTCTAACGTATAAACTCTAACTGACGCGTAGCGAGCTCCTAGAGGCATATGTCAAAATGATTTCGTTCGTAGCTAATTACAGAGGACGTCTGGAGTTCATGCAATTATGTTTTTAGATAATTCGAACCTTCTAATTTCGATAGGCCACGTGAAAATCCCAGAGTCTAAAGCGCTAGAGTGTTATAACATTCGTATAAAATAGCGAAATTTCTCACTTTTAGAAACTTCAAATTAATTAATTAATTTGACACATGTTAGGTGTTTAGGTCTTACATTATTTTTCGTTACGGAATTTCTTGATTCGGTCGCCGCGCTCAAAGCCCGCGATAAAAGCTATATGCAATAGCTTAAAAATCAAAATGTGTCTGTATAAATACTATTTGGAATTAATAGGGTATATAAGGGATAAATCTGAATGCATTTAATTGCTATTTCGCTTATACATCTCCATTCCTTCTCAATTATCTAGATATTTGTCATTACTGCACTTCAGGAGTGATAAACTTTATTGAGAAATTGTGTGACCTGCATTCAAACCTTTTCTCAAGACAGTTTATTAATGCAACGAAAAGTCTAGCTTGCATCTCCAGAAAGGCGGATCCCGCAATCCCTAATATAATAATCTCAGGTACAACTATTCCTGTGAAGTATCCCATATCCATGCTCGGAATCACTACCAACAGCACCCTCTCATGGGACGATCATGTGAGATCCATTGCGAAAATCGTTTCACAAAAACTTGGTTTTCTATTCCGTGCCAAGAGCTTCTTTACACCCCAGTAGCTCCTCATATTCTACAAAACACAAATCTGATCTGTCCTGGAGTACTGTTTGGAGATCGGCTCCCAAACATCCACTGAATCTCTTGGGTTTTATCCAGAAGATAGCTATTCAATGGATTGATGCTGTCACACTTACGAATTCATTGACCTCTCATAGTACTTAGTGGACAGGTGGGCGATCTCTCCCTTTTCTAAAGATATTTCCATGAACGGTGTTCCAGATAGGCGGACTAGACGAACTCTAGCCACCCCTTCATTGTCAAGTACGAGAGCTGCCGAACTTCTTCCTACCGGACTTCATTACTCTATCGATCTTTGCCTAGTGAGGTTTTTCTTTATGCCTATAACCTCCAAAACTTCAAGTAAAATTCGAATTCCCATCTCATCTCCCATCATTGCACCGACGCTGAAACGTCCTCAGTACTTTGATAGTATTTTTATTGGATAAGGGTGATTATTTCTTATTTATATTATTATTTTGGTTATTTTAGTTCTTAAATTTTGTTTCAAATTATGTATATATTTCTATGAATCAATATATTCAGATTTAGATTTATTTATTTGGTTTATGTACATCAGAGATACAAAAATCTATTCATCTGTTTTACTCATATAGGAAAAATGTATTCATAGCAACCTCCCTTACAGTCTCCAGGTCTGTTTCAAAGGCAAACATTACGTATAATTGACCTATGATTATCATCGTAGGAATGATACAAAATGTCGAGGGAAAAAATAAAATGGACGTATTTAAAACTAAGTATTTATTTGATTCAAAAACATAACAAATATAAAATTCTACAACATATATTGTCATCACATTGCTCTTCAACTGCGTTTAATACTATTAGTAACTGATCAAATTAACAACCACATTCTTCATTATGATGATTGTATTAATCAGTTTTCCATGTCTAACCTTCTAACAAACAGGAGAGAATGATCCATAAGATGTTAGGTATCCTATATATCTTAATCAATAATATTGAATAGTCTTCTTGCTAGATTTGAGACAGATGCGTTCTCTAATATCCTGTTGATATGCTAGAACAAATATAATATTTTTATACAATTCTATAACTAAAGGGTGATGTGAATCATACTTTATGATTTGTTTACTCAATAAAGAAACAAACATCACTTAGCTGACATGATAACATTCTTTTATCGGAGTTTTCATAATTCTTCGGCATGAATGGGGCTATTCCAACAATCACACGACTGATGTTCTCTACTAGCTCAGGAATAAGCAGGTTTGTTAACATAAACTGTATCAAGTAGTCCCAGAACAAGGGGCTAATAGGGTAAAATCGCAAGGCTATGCTATAACCACTTGTGAAGACGTACTTTAGACTGCCAGAGATATACAAAAATAAACTATTTATAAAGTGTTTTTTTAGAGGGTTGGTATTGGTATTGATTGAAATGGTAGCGGGCTTAATAAAAAGTTCAGTGCACTTAGCCAAAAATCCTTATACACTATCCCCTGTTATGTTTTTCAGGGGGTATTTGGATACCCCGCTGCTCGACAGAATCCGAGGATCTGTTTACGCTTAGATCCTTTATGTCATCGGCCGTGATGATCCCCAGACCTAGCAAGGTAAACATGGTTGGATTGAGCGAAAAGAAATTGAGTTGACGACTCCACTTTGTTTCCCTCGCATCTCATACAGATGGGAGTTTCAGTTTCCACTGTATGTTCAAATTTCATCAGATTTCAGTGACTTGTAAAAATCTCGGAGATTATCCTGATGCTTGGACTACCCAGTGAGAGTGTCTCGCTTGCCCTCAGGCCAACCTTATTGTCAAGCGTAGCACCTTAAGCAGTTCGGCAGCCGTCAATATATCAAGGCATGCTCATCTCTCAGATGGTTTCGCAAGATCTGCAAACCCCCGTTGGTATCCCCCAGCAATGGGGTTTTGAGTACCGTCCAATCTGGCTTCTCTGCCCAGTTTCTCCGCTCTCTAATTCCCTTTCCAACCTGAGTGAACCGGGATCCAGGTCAGGTTGAGCCTGTTTTCACCATCGACATATAGAATACACCGCGCGTGGTAATGCTAAGCATGGATACTGTAGGCGAGAGAGAAGGAAAACTAAGAGGCCTACTCTATCGCGTTTCTATTGCTCGCTGCGTTGCCATGGAAATGCAGCATGACTGTAGCTAGTTTTGCCAACACGGGGCGCTCATAACATACAGCCCTGCGTGCAACAAAGATAGACTTAGGCCTCTTCGTTTCCCCTCTCTCGCCTGCATTATCCGCGCTTAGCATTACCACACACAGTCCATTCTATATGTCTATGGTTTTCACCGGCTAATATGACTATGGTTTCCACCGGCTAGCCTGTTGAGGATCTCCTTGGCATCCCTGACACGGTCGGGCTTTTCAGTGCATTGAGTGCCGCTTGAATGTCCGAGCAGGTCCAGATGGTCTCATTTATCTTACCATAGCCGAGTAGCTTCTCCGCACATATGTAGATGGCAAGCATCTCGGCTTGAAAGACTGTTGAGATGCCTCATTCGCATGGAGTGCCCATCAATATATCTAGAACCGCAAAACCGACTCTTGTGTTTGTTCTAGACCCATCGGTATACCAAATTGTGTCGTGCTTTGGCGTGCGGTCATTTTCCCTTTCCTCCCTCGACGGGACGACGACCCTGAAATGCTGCTCCGTCGTGAACCACAGGGCTTTGATTCAGTTCTGCGGTTCTAATCGCAGCCTTTCAGACTTCCAGCTACATAAACGGGATTGGTCTTCACTCCTTCTCTTTAGGGAGCCATTCCAGCTATTTTCAGGGGGTAACAAAGTGGCACTTTTAGTTACGGCTGGTTAATTATTTGTTATCACAATGAATAATGCTATTTAAGCGACCATGTGGTACTAGTTGCTTGGTTTAATTTTAAAAAAATACTCACCCTCATGACTTGTTTCTCTATAGGGCTTCTCAGTTCAGGCCACATCATATCTATAGCCTCAGGAGCTAGTCTTGATATCACTTTATTGTAGACTTCACCAGCCCTAGTATCGTTCATTAGATTTTCGAAATGATTCTACAAAGAACAGACACCAAAATGAAGGAAAATACTGAATGCAATATATAAACTAAGAATATAACAACTTCTTGAGAAATAGGTCACATTCACATGTATGCTTATTATTTTTGTCTTTATGTACGTTTCGGTCTCACGACCATCATTATAATACGTCCATGTCTAAAACGGGACTTCTTAAAACTAATTGTATTAGCACAAAGCACCCTCATCGCACTAATTTTGATTACAAATGCCCATGTCGCCGGAACGAACAGAAACACTAATAATCGAAATTGCTACACATTAATGTTTCAAGTATATGAATATGTATCAAGAATTCACTGATTAGCAATATTCTTATAATATACGAATACATGTGAAACAAAGTTTCTATACGACTGAAACCAAAAAATATAACGCTCAAGTATCCACATTCGAACCAGATATTAAAGATTTATGAGGTAATAGAAAAAGATTATCAGACGAATTTTCAAGGGTTTTAATTAATTAAATTAGTTTAAATCTGACTTAATGAATGTCTGTTCTATGATTTACAGACTTAGAGTCACGTTTTATGTGAATCCTCTGCAGAATAGATCTTTTATAATAATTGGTTTCCTCAATTAAAAAATTATCATTTTTGTAATCAAATTGATGGTTATAATCAAAACAGTGTTTAGCAAGAGCGGTGGAAGTTTTTGTTTCTAGTACTATACTTATGACCATACTTTATTTACAAATATACAAGTCGTTTACGCATTGAGTAAAATCAAAAAACGTTGAGCAGACATTAAAAACCACACCTCTAGATCAATCTGAATTTATAAATGTTTAATGAGCAATATTTTGGACAAATATTAAACACAGCAATGTTATCTCCTATTTCAGCTACTATTGCTTATCTAGTTATGAAATGCCTAGAGGAATCTGTAATAAATGCAATAGATTTTCAACCCGTTTTCTTTAAACAGTATGTAGGTGATTGCCTAATGTGTGTTCCCAATGATAAAATTCTGTAGGTGATTAATAAATTAAACAATTACCACTGTAAACTTCAATATATGTACTTGTGAAATAAAAGTGAACAAAAACATAAATTCTCTAGATATGATCATTATGCATTATTCAGATGGAAAAATAAAAACATCATGGTTTACTAAAGATGTTTGGTTTCAACGATATCTTCACTTTAATTCAGTTGAACCAACAAGTTCGCGCTGATAAATTAGGAACAGGAATCTCTAAGCAATATTTACAAAAAGGAACGTATGGTCATAAGTATAGTACTAGAAACAAAAACTTAGAAAATTCCACAGCCCTTGCTAAACATTATTTTGATTATAACCATCAATTCGATTACAAAAATGTTAATATTTTAACTAAAGACACCAATTACTATAAAATATCTATTATGGAAATGATTAAACAAGACTTCGGATCTGTAAATAATAGAACAGACGTTCAATCATCAAGTCAGATTTATACTAATTTAATTAATTAAAACCCTTGCATATTCTTACATGCGTCTTTATAATGTTAAACGTATATTTTAGGTAGAATAAAGGGAGATCGAACAGCAACATTACAAATAATAGTTCCAGACAGCTGTTTCGCTCTCTCGAGCTAAACAGCGGAATTAATAAGCTGCAATGCTATTGAACGACATATCTGTCATGGAACAAATAACCATGCTGACAAATATTAGGAAAACCAAAAGGATGTATAAGCAGATTATGTTGTTGGTTTATATTAGTAACAGCTATGGACAATTTGTCGACAGATGAAATGGTTAATTAGATTTATGATTCACGTAGCTAATTCAATAGAATCAGGCATTACGTGTTGAAAATCCATTCTAAACTTAAATAAAAGAACTGTTAAAAGTAAATCCAGTACAACAGATTGTCATAAAGTCCATGCAATTGCAATGGAGAGATGTGCACAAATCAGTCTGAACAAAGGATAGAACCAGGACATATCCATATTTTTTTGTTTTTTATAATTTGACTACACAGAGGGAAACCTATACTGTTGGAATAAAATCGTGTGAGCCAGCGGTGGAACATTGGGAGAGGAGGTAGGCATTCGAATTTTTCTTGAAAGTATAGGGAAAGAGTTCCACAACTTCGCTGTTCGATAAAAAAATTAAGTTTGGTATGAAGAAGTTCGGCTGGTTTCGAACTTGACAATGAAGAGTTGACAAGTTTGAGCTCGTCTAGTCCGCTTATCAGGAATCTCTCGTGGCAGAACAACAGACGAGATTTGTGATTTAGTGAAAATCAAACTTTTAATATTGTTTTATTGAAGTTTTGATCATAATAACTGTGTATGCAGTTGTCTTTTCAGTAAATCTTTGATTAAATACACATGTAATCATAGATTAAAACATTTAACTTACCTCTAATTTATTCAATTTAACTCCAAGCGATAGTGAAGTTATACGCAATCGAGTTAATTCAAACGTAATTATAGTACCTATACTTAGTTGTAAATCATATAAGTTCAACCTGAAATCAAAAGAAGAATAATTTCTGAGCTATCATATTTATTGTTTTTAATTTCATGTTCTGTATGGTAATTTCAGAAACCACAGCTTAATGGAATTTAATATTGATAATCTGCAGCGAAAACAATCTCTGAATATAGATCCCTGGGCCATATAAACATTCAATCAGCAACGTGCTAATCATTTCCACCACGGTGATTAAATATCGGAACAAACGCTCGGAAACCGAACTATCGACTGTCAGGTAGCCTGTGTAGGTTTTACGAGTGGCATGAGGTCGGCCTCAACGAGGGCTCTTGAATCTCTCGCTGCAATACTACCTCTACATTTATCCATTAAGGCTGAAGCCATGATAACGGCGTATAGGTTAAGAGGCCTAAGTCACTGGACTGAATCGCAATACTCTCATGAGCACTCGGTCATCTGGAGTGAGGCCACTACAAATCAGGGAAGATAGCATGATTCCAGCTGTCTGTCTCCCTGATAGGGAAGATTGGAATAACGGAAGTCTCCCCATGTTGCCACCATGAGGACTAGAATGGTTTACAGACGGGTCCAAGATAGGTTCGGCTTCGTGTGCAGGTAAAAAATCCAACGAGCTCAATATCAGTGACTCTAGGGACGTACTGTATGGTTTTTAAGCGTAGGTCTACGCAATTTTGACCAGCGTCTTGGAAAACCTGGGAAAAATTATATAAATCGGCGTATATATGTCTGCACAAACATGCGGTCAGCTCTGGTAGCTTTTAAGTTACCTAGAGTCACATCTAGGGCTAGTCCAAGAATGAAGAGATGTACTGGCTGAACAGGCCAGGACAAACAACGTGCAACTTGTCTGGGTTTCAGGAGTTGAAGATAATAAAACACACCTTGGCTAGGCAGGGTGCCCCTGTTGAACCTCGCCCTCCGAGGATACCTAAACAAACTATAGATGTACGTTTGAACTCTCTTCAACGTATACTGCATCACATATTTCTTCTTTCACATACAAAATAAGAATGAAATGTACCCGGGCAATATTCTGAAACTCATTTACCGTGGTGGAAACGATGGGCGCGTTACCAACATGACCGAGGTCAACTTCTAGGATTTTTTAAATTCTATCCTTTGGTTCTATCCTTTCTCTCCAAGTAAATGTTTCTGGAATTCCAAATTCAAATTTGTTTTGCTTACTCTGTTATACAAGTCTTGAATAAACCTACCAAAACTTTCCTTTGCCAAATACACCGAACATATCGCCGATAACAGCATTAACATCATAGTTTCCATCCACTCTGATGAAGGGAAATGTTAAATTCAAATCAAGTTTGAAGTTCCATCTACCCAAGTCTTCAAATTTTGCATCGGATACAACAAATTTGGATATATGACGAACAGTGACATCACTCGCACTTCCATTGAAACTGCAAAAGGAGTTATTCTTTAAAATCGAAAGAGGTTTCATTCAAAAATTTAGCAGAAATCCCCATCGATCAGTATATTGCTGAAAATTTATCTGATGTCGAAAGTACAAAAACACGTTTTTGGCGAATATTACTTGAGTGAAATCTTATGGTAAAAATACAAGATTGTAGCTCATGAAAAAGTCAATATTTTTTCATAATGAATGATATGGCATAAATTGTAATTGAAGCTAACTCAGCACAAACAATATCTTAGAATTATAATTGAATAAGATTAATTTCATCACGATTAATTGTTTCAAGATTAATAGAACTGAGAAATGGTTTCTGAACAAGATTACTTTCTTGTTTGGACAGAACAGATCATGGATTAGGGTAACACGGTAAAAAACATACCATGTACTCTTCTACATGTACGCATCGACGATTGTACGTCAAAAGTATTGAGACCTCTTTGTCCAAACAAGAATTTTTAATATAGTATTTAACATTCGTAAAAAAAAATGTTTCTCAGTGGATAATATTTTGAACAACATACTGCTTATCCAGGGGGATTTTTGGCATTTCATTTAGAATTTTATTATAAAAGCAAAGCACATAGAAAATATTAGTTCTATCGATGTGTGATAACTCTTATGATTCCCAAAAGACATGAGAATCTAGCAAGTGAAAAATAAGTTGTTGCTCAAACATTAAACTGGTTATTTGTTAATTAACCCAGTAATTACATCATTGTTCCCTACTCTCTTACATTATTACTTGATACTGTAGTCGTGTAGCGATTATCACGCTTTATACAACATTATTCATTTTTGAGCATAACAACTTTGTTTTCATAATAACAATTGATTAATTACGTTATTATTTTAATTTCATGTTCACAAATTTCACAAGTAGTCCTATTTATCATTAAGATATCACATTATTCACTGATTGGTTCCAGTTTTCTTCCAAGCTTGGTCGCTGAAAGCAAACTGTAGTTTTGAAACGTGAGTCCAAATTTCTGTTTGCCGACATTGATTCAGATAGTTGATAATTTGTTGATAATATTGTAATGTTTTATTCCCACAATCCATTTTTTTGTAGATCCGTACTACCAAGTTTCGAGGTCAAATAGTACACCTCATTCTCAGGCTGTGTTAAAAAAATTATATCAAAATTGGTTGTAAAAATCATTTTATT
The DNA here is from genome assembly GCA_958510875.1 of Endomychus coccineus. Classification (NCBI taxonomy): domain Eukaryota; kingdom Metazoa; phylum Arthropoda; class Insecta; order Coleoptera; family Endomychidae; genus Endomychus; species Endomychus coccineus. The sequence goes on from OY294067.1 coordinate 14,064,606, forward strand.
TCAAAATTTGATCAAAATAGTATTTTTTAAATCAACAATATTGTAAATCCTTAATTTGTTGTAACCTGACACCCCTTTACACTACGCGATAATATTCAGTGTGAACCGTTGACATACGGCGACCTGGCGGTCTACCACCCACCATACATTAAAGTGTTTTGTTTCAGTTCGTAACCTCGAACATCAATTTCCCATCCCGGCCAAATACGATATAACTTTTTTAATTGTTAGAGTTGTTGGCACAGTCTAGCCCTTTTTGAACTATACCTCAACCACCACCCTACCCTCTGTACTTTTCCTATCCAACTCCTGACTTCCTTTTACACTAAGCTATTAATACATAGATGGGTCGAAATATTGGAACAAATTATTATGAGTAGAGAAATATTGCAGTCTGTCAAAAGAAAAACATACTCGCCAGTTTCATGAATGACTTCAAATTGTATTTTGTCGATGTGTAATGGATCCAAGATAGGGATATTAAGTTCAGGAATTCCTTTTATAATTTGCTTTCTGAACTCCTCTAGAAGCTCTTTCAGTCGATCTTCAACTCCATTGAACGTATTTATTATTCTATCAACAGTCCTTCCAAAAAAACTAAAGCCACCTCGAACCAAACCTAGATAAACGATATGGTTTTTTATATTAATATTTCAAGTAAATTATACGTATATCAATATTTCAAGCATTTATTTATCATTTTGTTTAGTACAAACACGTAATAGTCTATGAGCCAGAGCGATACTGATGGTCTGAACATTAACCCGATGGCACTATGGTATATCGTTAGAGGATGGTTCAATGACCAATTCATCTCACAGACCGAATTTTCGCCGGCTGCTAGATCTCGAGATACAGCATCCGTTTTTTTTACTGGAGGTTAACCCTTTCCAAGTTGTGGTTACTTGAAAAGCATGACATTCTTATACACTTCCACAATGTGCCATCATTTTTTATCTTGTCCGTTTATCAGGCCGACCAGTTCAAATTGGAAAATGTTCATTGGTGTTGGCAATTGTTAACATACCCTATGCCATCAAGAGTTATCGGTCCATTTCCGAGTAATTGGCCATTATTTGAACCAAAAATGATTCTTTTTTTTTATTTTGTGGATAAAACTTGCGGGTTACAAGGTAATATGATGGCATCATGTTAAATAACTTTATTAGGGGTCAAATAAAGATTTAAAATTATTGCCATCACTCCTTGCCTATTTCAATCCCCCAAAACTTCCTAAGATCATCCGGCAAAATAAAAAAAAATAAGAAAAAGCCGTTTCAATTTCAAACCCAACTCAATAATTGACTAATTTATCATAAAATTGGTCATATTATCCATATTATTCATATTTTGTTGAGGGTGATTTTAGGGGGTTTTGGGGGGTTGAAATAGGCAAGGAGTGAGGGCAATAATTATAAGTCTTTATTTGACCTCCAATAAAGTTATTTAACATGGTGTCATCATGTTACCTTGTAATCCGCAAAGATTAGTCACAAAATCAAAAAAAAAACATGTTTGGTCCAAATAATGGCCCATTACTCGGAAATGTTAACAATTGAAAACACCAATGAACATTTTCACCAGGTTTGGGAGGGTTAACTTGCAGTCCATTTTAGGTTCAATTTGAACTGGTCGGCCTGATAAAAAGCGGATGTTGTATATCGAGATCTAGCAGCCGGCGAAAATTTGGTCTGTGAGATGAATTGGTCATTGAACCATCCTCTAACGATAAACCTAACTGCCATCGGGTTAATATTCAGACCATCAATATCGCTCTGGCTCCTAGACTATAAATATAATGTGCTTTTACTTTATTCTAGGCAGTCTTTTCAATCGTGAAGAGATAACAGTTCTACAAATCGGATCCCAAAGTTAATTTTGCTTTACTTACTAATTTTACTCTTTAAAATATTCAATCCTATAGTAATAATCCTCTAAGCCTAAGCTCATGAATGATCGACCACAGTAATCCTTTGTTACCTATCGATAAGTATTTATAGTTGAAATTATAAATTTTAATTGTATTTGAATACCGTCTGAAGATGAGGGTGTAATAACGCTGAAACTCGAGCAACGGATGTTACAAATGAAAGTGATATCAACATAGTAGTAGTAATTTGTACAATATGGGTAGCATTATTATTCGTTTTTTTGTAGCTTCTTATAAAGAGAACTATACTTACAAACCAAATGAGTTACCCTGTAGTTACGGTACTGATAAAACAATTTCTACACCTACGTGATGAACGTATTTCTTACACACCATGTTTTGCTGTTGTTGTAAACCAAGCATGATTCAATCCTAACGTTTATTAACTCAGAATATGATTTATGTGCGTAGTTCAAGTACAAGGCTGGAATGATAGTTTTATAAAAAAATAATATGAGATAAATACAAAGTAATTAAGTTAAACGCGTTTGGCGTTTGTTTTGGTCACCTTGAGCAAACAATGACATGAAGGTATCATGTTTATCTAATGTTGGCATCATCCATAGTTATTTCCATGTCATATTATGCAAACATCATTTAACTATTTTTCTTCGTTTTTATCAAAACTTTAAATTTTGACTGCAGTTTCTATGCTCATCACATCATTATCAAACTAAAACCACTATAAATAAGAAACAATCACCCTCATCCACTAAAAATACTGTTAAAGTACTGAGAAACTCATCATAGTCAAAATCTCGGTTTTTTTTAACAGAATTACCCGCAACATCACCAATATTGGGATTTCTTGACACGATATTTGTCTTGCTCAAGTCCTAGAAAGACCTGTATGTCAAAACGGGAAACTTTACTGTAGGAAAATCGTGAATAATCTTATCAATGAATTTTACTACATTCCACTTCGAAATGTTATAGGGATGCAAACTAATATTCGGCTGATCGATGATTCACAAGTTTTCTGGAAAGTTTTCAGCTTATCCCTTATATACTGTATAATGCAAAGTGAAATACGAAGACATTTCGTATTAGCAGTCAATAGACAAAGTTTTGGTTCACCAGTTCGAACCAGACAGTTGTTTCGCTCTTCTCATGGGCTCGTCAGTGAGACGAGGCAGACTTGAAGTCACCGATCAACTATCTCCGAAAGTTATATAATAGAACACCCTCAAAGTGTTTGGCGAACATCTCCCAACACCATCTGGTGGAAAGCAATTCACAATGCTACGCAATGACAAAGAAGTTCTCGCGATTCAAAGATTCGACTCTTTGGGGAGAACATATTTGGCCAGAAGTAAATGAAATACCTCGCCTGCCCTTTGATGATGATCCAGAATAATATAACGTTTTGCCTTTTTTCGTGACTATGTAGTGACAATTTTTACTAGCTTTTATCAGTGCTGGCAAAAACTGAAAAAAAAACAAAACCGTTTATTCAGTTTCTTCAAAAACCGGTTACGGATAATCCGATTATTCGAATAACTGATTATGTGGATAACCGGTTAACCGCTTAATGGATTAATCGACTAACCGGTCAACATGTTTTTCGAATACCCGAAAAGAGGAATACCCGGTTAATGGATTAATCGGTTTTTTTGCATATCCAAAAAATCGATTAATCGAAAATTGTAATAACACATTTTTCAAAAATTCCATTGTGGAAGCCGTTACTTTGTGATAGTTTATCATTTTAATGAAATAATAAATAAAACTACTTTTTTATACTATCACTGATATTTAATACAGTCGTTACTATAGTTTCAACACTAAACATCTGTCATCTTCAGACGAAAACACCTTCGTTTCCGTCTGAAGATGACACGTTTAGTGTTGAAACTATAGTAACGACTATATTAAATATCAGTGATAGTATAACAAAGTAGTTTTATTTATTATTTCGTTAAAACAAATTATTCGCCTAATCCATTATTTGAATATCCGAAATTGTTACTTTTCTTTCAATAGATAAATACAGGCTGTCCGAGATTATCGTTAACAAGCGATATCTCCGTTAATATAAAAGATAGAAAAGAACAGTAAACACAAAAGTTAGTCAAATATAAATGATATATAACCTAAAAATATTTGTAATTATAGAGGGTGTTTTGTTATGTTCGTACTACAAATTGCTTTACAATTTTAAATGAAACACATTTTATATTACATACCATACTTATTATTAGTTTTTAAAGAAGAAGTTAATTATATTTTTAAAGAATGACGATCTTAAGAATGACTATTTATAATTAATATTACGTTAATATTACGTCTGATACTCTCTTATGCTAAATGCGTAATGCCTAATGCCCCTCATGCCTTTCTCGCACTTCTATACCTTCCTAATCGACCACCCATCGAGGGATCTCCCCGGATCAACTATGGGACTTCCCTGGACAGTCTCTAACAGTGCCGTACCGTTAACATTCAAACATTATATTGAACTGGTTTGGAAACCTAACCTAACGTAACAGTGCCGTACTGCTAACATTCAAACATTATATTGAGTGTTGCAAGTTGCAAGTTGTAACTTGACCTATAGGTTATATTCACAACGATTATTCGAATAATCGGTTATCTGAGTAACCGGTTATTCAATTACCCAAATAACTGGTTTTCCAATAATCGATCGGTTAATCGGTTATCCGGTTTCGATGAATAGCTTTAACCAGGCAACCGCTTAATCGGTTTCGGTTATTTTAAAAACCGCGAAAAAACCGAAACCGATTAATCGATGATCCGAAAAACTGATTTAGGTTCCAAAACTAGTTTCTATATCTCTAAGGTGGACCTATTTAGCTTGTTCCTTCCAGCTTTTTATTACCTGTTGACCAATAGTATGCAGGATACCTGCAAGATATTATACTGCAGAATTGCGAATCAATTAATGATTTCGTAATAAGCGTGTGATGATGTTATATGCAACATCACATTAGTTTTGGTTGATAATGAAGTCAGAATGTTACGTACATAGCTCAGTAACATAATGCAACTTATATAATTAAAGAAAGTGCTATTAATTCGTATTCAATATCCGTTTGCAACGTCACTCAGTAGTTTTATAATAAATGCAAATTTGTTGATAACACGGTTAAAGTGGACGAATGAAACGGGTCATTAGTTCAAGGGATTGAGAAGACAACAATATTGTATTTACGATGACTGGTCATTATATCAATTTTCTGATAAGGATGATTATGCGATTCATCAATACTTCGTAGAACCTAATCAATATGATTCACAAACAGTTAATTTTTATTATTAATGGTTCGCTAATTGAACGCCAAGTACTGAAACTATTGAAATTATCTTAATCAGTAGCTCTATTAGTTTCCGTTCATTCAATTATTGCAACTGGAATTTTATAATGATCAATAATTTTACAAAAACATGATAACCTACCAGTAAAATTAGCGAACGGAATTTGTACTTACTTTCTATAACTACATACTATTGAAAAGTTTCTGTAGTTTATTTGCAAATCACGTGACTCAAATATGGTACCAGCGTCAGCCCCTGTTATTCCCAATATCTGTATAATATTTAAACACATTCTGTTTGTACAGATTGTCTGGAGTTAGTGACAACTAGCTGTTTTGAGATAGCCTATATATGTTCTGAAAGAAGAAGAAAACTTTTTAAAATTATCAGGTTTCTCCAAACCGACTAATGTTTTGCTGTTATCCGATAGAGGGCACTTATTTGCTAAGAATAATAAATAATAATCATTGTTTATGAATGCCTCCTTGATAATTAATAGTTTTTTTACAAGGACTTCATATTACAGAGTTCCTTTTTTTCCCACTACACGAGAGGAAAACCTATAATGTTTATGAAACCTCGTGTTAGCCAGAGTTATATGATATCTTTGTAAAGAGATAAGAAGTGTAGTGGGTTAAGGTTGAGTATTTACGCGCTAACCTATAGTTGCTGGGTTCGCTATTTTATTATCAATCACCCACTGTAAGAATTTATATGGAGTATATTTCAAATCCAAAGATATTTTATATTTTCTGTGTAAAATTGAAATATCCATGGCATGGATATTGGACTAGGAGTAGGAAGGAAAACTGTGTGTTCAAAACTTTAAATTGATTCACAATTTCCTCTAAAAGCAACGAACAAAATATGTACATCTATACTTTCAAGTAATATGAATATTAGCAACTTTCCGGATCTTCAAATCTCATTACCATCTCCCGACTGCATTCCAGATACAAGAATATCCTTGTGGAATCAATATTCGGGTTACCAGATGCGCCTCCCAAAAAATCGGGATAATCTCAAAAGTGATTAACCCAACCTAAATAAAGTCTGGTACCAATACGTATTCAACATGGAGCATTGGATTATCGATTAAAAAACAGTTATTTTATTTTTGTATTAATTATAATTATATTTTTCTATTCCGCAAGGATGATACTCGAATTCTAGTGCATTTTAATTTTTAGAAGTTGATATTGACAGTCATTAGATCATCCGAACCTTAGGCAAATTAATGAAAGTTTCAAAATGGATATTTCAATCAAATGTAAAGTCTTTGTTTTCAATCAAAGAAAAAACTCCAAACTGAAGATTCATCATCATCATCATCATCATTTAAGGGGAGGAGGTTCAGCCCCGAAAGTCACTTAGGCCACTTAGTGAGCCCATTGTGTGCCCGGGGTCAGAAGCCTATTGTATTCTAGCAGATTTGTGGTCCACCAGAAACCCAGAATATTGCCAACGCGGGTACCATAAGTTCTTCTCGGAGCAGTTTTGATTCTCTGAAGTAACGGTGTATGAGGGATGCCAATGCAGAGCATTTCAACAAGATGTGACAGGGAGTTTCTTCCGCCTCCACATTTCCTAAATATAGGATCATCTGCGATCCCATAGTATGAAGGTGTTTGTTAAGTCACCTGTTAGGATTCCAGTCATCTCTCTGATGTCCCTACTGTTAAGAAAAATTAGTTTCTTTGAGAGCCTAGGTACAGGCTATTTGATAAAGAGCTTGGCCTGCCTCATGCATGGTGATTCACGCCACAGTTCAGAGCACTCTTTGTTCAGTTGGCCAGAAGGCGAGACCCCCCACCCAATTTGATAAAGCGACCATTGAGTCCGGCCCGACAGGGGCTCTTGGCGACCCTTGATGGCCATGGAGTTGTCCATTTTCCTTCAACTCCATTGTGTCCAGGACCCAGATGAATTGAACTTTATTTCTCCTGGCTAGTTCAGCTAGTGTAATTCTGCATTCATGCACGAGCCTTGATGTGGCTCTGGGAGATAGTGATCTTTTTAGGTACACTACTGTCCCACAAGCACGACCTACTTTGGACCAATCTGTGAACCATACGAGTTCACCTGGTGGCAGTATGGTGAGAGTTTCGTTACTACAATCTCCTCTATCCAGTATTAGGATTTTGGGAGAAGTTAATTTAACATTTTATTATAAAAAATGAATTTTGAAAACGCTCAATAGAAAAAAAATTATAAAGAACTAGTTTTATTAGGCATTTTAGCGCACTCGCTCTTTGTTAAACTCTTGAAAAAACTTGAACACTTTCGCTAAAATCTTGCCGAATGAACCTAGTAGTAGTATAATTGATGTGACCCTTTATTTTTCCTTAAGACAAATATCGGACTCTAATAATTGTGAATTTATATCATTTCTTGGATTACTGTTAGATAAAGTATTGACTTGGATGAAACATCGTGATCAAGTTGCTTCGTCAGTTGCTAAAGGAATTTACTTGCTAAGAAACTTGAACAAAATAGTATCCGTTAATCTAATGCTCCCAACTTATTTTGGTGTTATACACTCGAAAATTAGTTACGGTATTTTAGTATGGGGTCACTCAGCAAATATGTCTCATGTTTTCAAGGTTCAGCGTAAAGCAATTAGGATTATAAAAAACCTGCCTTACCGACAAGACTGTAAGCTTGCCTTTAAGTTATAGTCTAGGAGCTGGACCGGTTTTGTTTGACTGAACATTAACCCGATGGCACTATGGTTTATCGTTAGAGGACGTTTCAATGACCATTTCATCTCACAGACCGAATTTTCCCCGGCTGCTAGATCTCGAGATACGGCATCCACATTTTTGTTTTTTTTTGACTGGAGGTTAACCCCTTCCAAGTTGCGGTTACTTGAAAAGCATGCCATTCTTATACACTTCCACCATGTGCCATCATTTTTTATCGTGTCCGTTTATCAGGCCGACCAGTTAAAATTTAAGCAAAAATGGACTGCAAGTTAACCCCCCCCCAAACCTGGTGGAAAATGTTCATTGGTGTTGGCAATTGTTAACATACCCCATGCCATCAAAAGTTATCGGCCCATTTCCGAGTAATTGGCCATTATTTAGACCAAAAATGTTTCTTTTTTTCATTTTGTGGATAAAAGTTGCGGGTTACAAGGTAACATGATGTCACCATGTTAAATAACTTTATTGGAGATCAAATAAAGATTTAAAACTATTGCCATCACTCCTTGCTTATTTGAACCCCCCAAAACTCCCTAAAATCTTCCACGAAAATGAAAATAAATTAAAAAGAGCCGTTTCGATTTTAAACCCAGCCAGAGTCGCAATAATTTACTAATTTATCATAAAATTTGCCATAATATCCATATTTTTCATATTTATGGTTTATGTTACCCCCTACGACAATTTATCATACCCTCCTCACGCTGAATTAACGCCAAACATACAACTGTAATTGAGCATGTTTTTTTTATAAAATTATTACGATACATTAATGTACCCCTCCCTCCACGATTCATTAATTCACCCCCTCTCAAGTACATCATCATCCCCCTTTTAAACAACCCCTATGCAGAACAATATTAAAAAATCAGTATTCTTAAGCTTTTTCATTACAACATTAGATAACTGTTTTATTCCTCATTACAGCACTAAACATATCACTAAAAGTAGATTATTTTCTGAAAAAAAAATTGAAAAAATATATATATGGGTGATTCTTTCTGAAATCGGCCACCCTATCTTGCCCATTGTTTTTTCTAGGTTTCAATAAATAAAAATGTACATCCGTGAAGCTTGAACGGTCTACTTTCGGATACTACTTGGCCTTTTTGAATACAGCGCGTTCCAACATGACACCTTCAGATATCGATTCTCAGCTTATATTGCAAGATTATAAAAAACAAAAAGTTCGTATTTTTTCATGTAGAAAACGATTACATAGTTCAAATTGTCATTTTGCAAACAATCAAAAGTGAATCAAGAGTTATTATTAAAATAAATGAGGAAGTAAGTAAAATTGCGTAAACAATCATTTCTTAATGTATTGAAAATATTTTTTTCAAAATAATTACATTGGAAACATGAAATTACTGCTATATTTTTCCAAATGTAAAGATTCATGAAAATATTTTTGTTTTACAGTTGTAGAGAACCCACCCATTTTTGAAATCATAGAACACTCTTTGAAAGAGAGTGGGAAAATTGTCAGATTATAAAATAAATTTCGTTTTGTTAACAAATAAATTGATACACATTATGTACTTTCTACGTATTGTAGTTATTTTTACTTCTTTATTCTATGAATAAAAAGCAGAATCAAAGCTTCAGTTTCCCTCCACCTCCCATATATCATCACCACGACTTAAGACGAGAGCTTCAATTTTTTTATGAATTTAGATGCATATTCTAATCATATTGATAGGCAAAATGAAAATGCAATTTTTATTTTTTTTTCAGATTTGACATTTTGAACTATATAATCGTTTTCTACATGGAAAAATAAGAACTTTTTGTTGTTATGATTTTTTTATAATCTTGCAATATAAGCTGAGAATCGATATCTGAAGGTGTTGAAATTGATTTTGTTTCAATTGAAAATAACATCAAGAGGAAGCAATATATCAAAAAAATTTTCGAATGAAAATTGTTGTATTTTCTTTAAAAATACAACTGAAGAGTGGACAAATTTCAATTCGTTAGTCTGCAATTTATATTGAGTTTTTTATGAATTTTGTAATGGATGTTCATCCCTCGTTCCATGCCTCCCATCGCTGGAACGCATTGTATTCAAAAAGGCCAAGTAGTATCCGAAAGTAGACCGTTCAAGCTTCACGGATGTACATTTTTATTTATTGAAACGTAGAAAAGAAATGGGCAAGATAGGGTGGCCGATTTCAGAAAGAATCACCCATATATATATTTTTTCTATTTTTTTTCAGAAAATAATCTACTTTTAGTGATATGTTTAGTGCTGTAATGAGGAATAAAACAGTTATCTAATGTTGTAATGAAAAAGCTTAAGAATACTGATTTTTTATATTGTTCTGCATAGGGGTTGTTTAAAAGGGGGATGATGATGTACTTGAGAGGGGGTGAATTAATGAATCGTGGAGGGAGGGGTACATTAATGTATCGTAATAATTTTATAAAAAAAACATGCTCAATTACAGTTATATGTTTGGCGTTAATTCAGCGTGAGGAGGGTATGATAAATTGTCGTAGGGGGTAACATAAACCATAAATATGAAAAATATGGATATTATGGCAAATTTTATGATAAATTAGTAAATTATTGCGACTCTGGCTGGGTTTAAAATCGAAACGGCTCTTTTTAATTTATTTTCATTTTCGTGGAAGATTTTAGGGAGTTTTGGGGGGTTCAAATAAGCAAGGAGTGATGGCAATAGTTTTAAATCTTTATTTCATCTCCAATAAAGTTATTTAACATGGTGCCATCATGTTACCTTGTAACCCGCAACTTTTATCCACAAAATGAAAAAACAAACATTTTTGGTCTAAATAATGGCCAATTACTCGGAAATGAGCCGATAACTTTTGATGGCATAGGGTATGTTAACAATTGCCAACACCAATGAACATTTTCCACCAGGTTTGGGGGGGTTAACTTGCAGTCCATTTTTGGTTAAATTTTAACTGGTCGGCCTGATAAACGGACACGCTTTTCAAGTATCGGCTACTTGCAAGGGGTTAACCTCCAGTCAAAAAAAAGAATGCGGATGCTGTATCTCGAGATCTAGCAGCCGGGGAAAATTTGGTCTGTGAGATGAATTGGTCATTGAAATGTCCTCTAACGATAAACCATAGTGCCATCGGGTTAATGTTCAGTCAAACAAAATCGGTCTAGCTCCTAGACTATTATGTCTCTTCCTTGCATTTACATTCAACATTGTCTAATATATATTAAAACACATATTAACGAATATTATACTCGATGTGATATGCACTGTGTCAACATTAGAGCGAGATGTGTAATTTACATATTAATTATCACCGTATAAAACGTAGCAGAAATAGCGGTAATTACTGGGGTCCAACTTGTTTCAATAAACTACCACTACTGATTGAAAGCTTCCACTCGACAAGTTTTCAAAGGTTATTAAACATTCTTTTACTGAACATTGTTTTTACACATAAAAGGAATTTTCTGATTTAATCGTATTGACTTTTTATTCTTATTTGTTCTATCATAATTTTGAATCTGTTTTTTTCTTCTCTTTTATCTTGACGAATATAATCCAATAATTGGTATTTAGCATGAATAATTTATTCTATTCTATTCTGTTCTAGTCTATTCTATTCTAGTATTCAATATACTATTATACATGTTGATAATTTATTGTGTTATTATATTGATGATTGAATCGGGACATCCGGCAGTCCTATCCAATTCCTAAGTTTCCCATGTTTTTGCGATATTATATATAAAATCATTAATTCACCAACTTCAATACTTCAAGTATTTATATAAACGTGTTCTGTACTTCAATCTATAATCGTTTGTTGTATCCGGTTAATAACGTCATCATATGGTTAGGTAATAATTTATAATTTCATTTAATTACAGGAAAGAAAGAAGAAAAAAATAATTGAAAGTGTTCTCATTACTTCAATTAGTTTTTTTATTGATTCAATTCCACCAACGAGTTAGAAGTTCTAGTAATTATAGTTAAATATGTATTCCTTTACGAATAAAATAATAATGATTCAAGCCTCAGGTATGAATTATATGTAAACTCTTGGGAAATAAGTCAAATTAGCACTTATATTTAAAATATTTTTGTCATCACGTACGTTTCGGGTCCACGATCATCGTCAGAAGATGAAAATAATAAATTAAATAGAAGCAAAAACTTGCACATTTCTACGACTTCTTCTTTATAATGTTCAATGTTGCATCAGTAATATTAGTACAGCACAGACCTTTCCAATCGTATTCATAAATTTTAAACACATCTGTTTAATATTGTACGTCCTTCGGTGCAAAACAAATTTTGGTCTCAGACTACTTATCCTCTATGCTAAGGATTTCAGTTATTTTTGTTTTGTTCGTCGTTAAATTGAAATTAATGCGATAGGGACGCTTAGTGCTCAATCATAATTAATCAATCGATATGAATCAGTTTTGAAACGTTATCCTGAAACCGAAACGTACATTAAAATAAAAATATAATAGATATAAAGTTCATGTGACCTCTCCCAAAAGTTTACATATAACAAGTTCCTACAATATTGTTCGGAGAATTTAAAAGTAACGGGCTTAATAGTTGGTTTGTTGAATGTTTTTTTCATAATTACTGATTAATGCACCGATTTTTTTTCATATTTGGCACACAAAATACAAACGTAGTTTTGATTCTTAGTTCAATTTTGACCTAAATCTCTAAACTTGAAACGGCCTACCTAAACTGACCTTGACTTTTATAACTTTTTGGTTTATTTTCTTCTGTATCGAAGATCGAAGAAGGTCATCACTATAAAATGAGCTGTTGTCGACAAAAAACCTTTTCAAAATAAGCAAGCCGCCTCGGATAGTTGCCTAGAAAGCAAGTTTATGTAAAATTAATTTTGACATAAATATACTGATGCAAGTTTCTTGTTTGAAATTGAAATTATTAATATGACAACATGCATAATGGTAGTTATACTAAGATCGAACTACGTGACATGCATTACTATTATGGTTTAACTGGTGTAATACACTTGCAGCAAGATGTTTGTATGGTGAAGCATTTCCCAATAGAAGGATACCACAATCACGTATGTTCAGTACTATCCATCGAAGACCGCCGTCCGAGAAGTATTCGGAGAAGTTGCTACGTGTTTTGAATTCAATTGAGAATAATCCTAACAATCCAATAATCCTAACTAAGCGTAGAATTAATTGCTACTTGGGAACGTATTTCGATGAGCTCGGTACATGAAATTGTGAAAAAGCAGCTCCTTCATCCCTACCATTACCAAAAGCTTCAGCTGGAACTCCTCCTAAGATCCTGTGATCGTGTGAATTTCTGCTATGCCATGGGAAATCTCCATAATGACGAATGGAATTTTGTTCCTTCTATTCTTTTCGGAGATGAAGCTGCCTTTGGATATGATGGCGTATTCGATCTTCCGTATTTTTATCCACAAAAACTGAATGGTGAAATTTACTTAAATTTTCAAAGAAACCAGTTGCCCATCCTATTTGATGATGTACCTCTTTGGGTAAGAAATGCAATGACATCGCGCCGCTGCATTTTGCAACAATGGTTCTTGAGCGATATTTTATCTTAGAAACTGATAGGACGCAGTGGGTTTCTGCTCTGGACTCCTAGATTGCCTGATTTAATCCAATAGAATTCTTCTTTTCGGGGTACCTCATAAGTCTTTTATACACTCCAGTGCATAACGTTGAAAAGCTGACGCAAATGATTATCAACAACTGTGTGATAATCAAATAAAAAGAGATAAAGTCTCACCATCAGAGCTCGTTGAAATCCTAAGAAGGATTAATTTGTGTATTGAAGTGGAAGGAAATCAATTAGAAAGTTATGAAGATTGTATAATGAATTGTTTTGAGTTATTAGGAATTTATTATTAACATATTATGTCAATAAATAAAATTTCTTGTTTAAGAACTTCCACCTTTTTCTCGATACAGCTGAAGTATGGACATCTTTAATATAGATTCTCGTTCAAATTGATCATTTATTCAGAGAAACCTCGACATATGCATAATCTTTTTTAATGTTTCGCACGTCGATTTGTGTATCATCTTTCTACGTTCAATCAAATTTCAGGAAAACCAATTTGGATGTGGCTTGATTTCCATACGTGACTCTTCTTCCATTCTTTGGTGATCAATTAATTCGAGAGTTGAAGCCTTGAACTTGTACATAATAATGTAATTATGATTACAGTGGGTTTTTTGAACGACACTAGATGTGTTCTATGTGAATTAAAATGTTATACAACGTCATTGATACTTTAATGGATATAAATAACATATTTTTCCACGTCTGACAATAATATTATTGCAATTTTGAGTATCTCAGAGGAATATTTACATTTAGTTATATGTACATTCACTTGGATTGTAGGGAAAATACGAATTCCTCATCAACGGGAATATCAGATAATTCCGTTCATAGTATCCAATTACACTTGAATTCTATTTAAAAAAATAGAAATTAGGAAAACTTACTTCCCACTTTATGTGATTATTTAGATGCCAACTGATTTTACACAATGGTTTCAAGAATTTGCAAGCCAACCGTACTGATGAACATAAGAGTAGATACATTTTCAATAACAATTGGCCTCACTAAATTTGGTTTATTTTTTGAAGGATATATGAAAACGCTCCATTGGCAATTGTTTCGGTAATTTTCATTATCAACTTTAGTATTTCGAATTGAGTTGAGTTGGGTGTTCAAATCCGAAATGAATACGAAGCCCTATTCCAATTAAAACACTGTGCGCACCAGAGCAAATCAGGAGTGACTATAGGAGGAAGCTACATTCGAATTGTTAAACTCCTTCTGTCAAGCTCGAGACCTGGACAAGGAATGATTTATTTGGTCAAAACCTATTTTATTTCTCAACATAATCTCATTGTTACCCGATACCCTTCGCCCAACGTTTTTGTAATTTTGCGATCCCTTCCAAATAATATGATTTTGGCAATTCTTTCAAAATAGGCGTTTGTTTCAGTGATGACTTCATCGTTGGAGCCGAATCTCTTTCCGCCGAGCCATTTCTTCAAGTTTGGAACTAGATAAAATTCGCATGGGGCCAAATCTGGAGGATATTGGCCTTTTTCGGCTTCGATTCGCCAGGACAAGACAAGTCTACTGTCTCGACTGCTCTCTGATCTCTGGTGTGTTGTGATGGATCCATGTATCGTCCACTGTTACCAAACGGCGCAAAAAGTTCTTCTTATCGCGCTTGAACATCGTCAAACACTCCTTTCAATTTGTCCAACGGTCGCGCTTGTTGTCAACCGAGGCAAATACGGCATCCATCTGGCATCTGGCAGTTTTCTCATATTAAAAAATGTATACAGTTGAGATGCCCATAGCCTCAACAAAATGCGTTCTAGTTAAAGATGGTACATCACAAATGTCACAAATAATTTTCGATCGTGGCTTCATCTGTATTATTTTTCAGGGATTTTCCACCTTGCACTTAATCTCCAAAGCTTCAAGAAAAATTCCTCTTCCAACATTCCACCGCTGGCTCACACGATGTTTTTCGAACATAATGAGCTTTCCTTATGTGTAGCCAAAGTATAAAAAAAAACTCAGAACTCAAAAGTGCTCAAGTGACATCATTGACAGTGGTCCGTCCAGATATGATACTTTAGAAAAGTTCGCATAGAGGCATACTACAAATTAGTTCGGCAACTGTACTCCGAACAAGACGGGGCTATGTGGGAAATTGATGTTCAAGATGGTCTTGCTGATACGTTTCGACCTGTCTAGGATTTAGATGTCATGTATAACTAAGGAAGGAGCTCATGTGCCCTGTTGATTCGGGCGTACAATAGGTCTAAGGCCGTAGTACTCTGATACTTAATTTCCGATCCACTCAATTACTATGAGGACATCATATTTTTGAGCCATGCAATTTCAATTATTTAGGACCTCGTAAAGAATTTATAGTCTCACGATGAATGCCACCGAATGACTACTTTCAAAGAGGGAAGTACTTGGTATTTTCTTCCTATTGTTCAGAAGAATGAAAATATTTTGTCAAATAGTGATTTGAATAATTATGTTCAAGAAAAATAATGGACTATCTTTGCCGGTCGGAAAGGTTTCTTGGAAAACGCTCACAACTGTTTCAATTCCGGGTTCGCCTGAACTTGAACCGAAATAATTTTGCTAATTTGATAATCTTAAAAGCCTTGTCAATGCAGAAATGTTTTGACTGAAGCTCCGAAAAACGAAAACAAGGAGAAATAATCTTATCTAGCCACTGGCGTAGCTGCAAATTTGATCCCCTCCCCTCCCGCCAAATAAATCTGGACTCCCTATCGTTAAAAAAATTGTTATATGATAAAACGTTTATTGAACGAAATAACTTTTGTTATAGCGTATTGCAGTCAAGATATACATCATGATCACTATGGCTGATCAGCCAAATGCCATGAGGACATAATATATATATACATCATGAAAAAAACTGTTCTACTGAAACAAATAACGAAACCATGGGGGCCAAATAAATTGAATCACAAAATATCTAGGGCTGAAGGGTATAGTAACTAGTTGAAATGATCTTTATAGCAATGGTTCGTGAAACCCACATTTAAATTCTTACAAACGAGATCCAGCATTATCTTTTTCCATTCTGAAATTCAATCATGTTGATGATTGGAACAATTTGCCCTTCTATCAAATTATCGTGTTTTATTTAGTTAGTTTGGTTTATCAATTAAAAGAAAAAGCAATGCACATTTATCATTCAAATATACAAAAAATTCATCAACTGCACTTAGTAAACAAATGAAAGATACAAACCATTCATTTGACTACAATAATACAAAAATTTTGAATGTTAAAAAAAATAATGGTAACCGTTTAATATTAGAAAGTATCCAAATTAAAAGAAACAATTGTGTTAATATTAAAATTGATTCTAATCTTTCAAAACTTTATAATAATCTGATTAAAACTTGACCAAATTCAGATATTTTGCATTACCACTTTTGTTTGGCTTATGCCTATTTAATTCAACCTAAAAATATAATGTAGACATTGTTACAGTTATTACAGTGAGAGTTTTGAGATATAAATCTCATAGAGCTATCTTAAACTTGATTAGTTATTAGTAATAGAAATGAAATAATAATAATAATAAGCTAGATTCAATCCATTTCAAGTAAATCAATTTGATAATTAGCCATACATTATTCTTTTACGTACAACCGATCCAATGTTTTCCGCAGTTTTAATTGAATTTAAAAAAACACAAGCTGTAGACGCATTTCATTAATTAAAGTCATCTATTTTTTCTAAATTAAATAGAAAAACTAATAAACATAACAATTTTTGATGAAGATATAAATAAAATAGTATTAAAGAACCAAAATATGTTAAAAAAAGGAAAAAATATGTCCCAAGAATCCCCATTTTACGGTACTTGGTAGCTGAAAGGTCCTCAGTACTATAACAGTATTTTTAATGGATAAGGGTGATTATTTCTTATTCATAGTGTATCGATAGTGTGAACTAAGTTTATATATGAGGAACATATTTTCGGAAACTAACTAATATTCTAATATTATGTTTTTGCATATCCCAACGATTTAGATGCGCAAAATGATCATTACAAATATGTTTATTAATATAAAGATTCTTGACCCAGTATGAATTTATATAAAAATTCTCGGGAAATAGGTCACAATAACACTCTGTTTTAAATTTTCGTCTTTACGTACGTTTCGGTCTCGCGACCTTCATCAGAAGACTTATTATGTAAAAAGGGGTTAATTAAAACTAATTAGCACAAGCGTCCATATCGCACAATTTTCAATCAAAAAGCCCACGCCGTCGAAACGAACAGAACCAGCTTTTTGATTGAAAATTGTGCGATATGGACGCTTGTGCTAATTAGTTTTAGTTAACCCCTTTTTGACAAAATAAGTCTTCTGATGATGGTCGTGAGACCGAAACGTACGTAAAGACGAACATTTATAACAGAGTGTTAATGTGACCTAATTCCCGAGAATTTTTTATATAATTACATATAAAAGGAATTGAAGAGCTCAACACTTATTATGTAATTGTTGTGGACTTAAAACAATTTTAATAAATATTCAATGACAGCATTTGATTTAAAAACGAATATGTAGAACGTTGCTTATTGTTTAACACTTTGTTATTTAGAAAATTTGCAGTAGCATCGAATTAACTTACCAAATGTCGTGTTAGTGATTCGATCCACAAAACTGCTGAGTGGCGCTACAGTTGGTAACCTTAATTCAAATGTACTATCAACATAAACGCATGCCAAAGAGAATACGAAAAACACCAATAACTTTCGGCTCATTTTGCAGATAGTGAAAGTGACACATAAATTATTTAACGCTCCCGCTACTTCCTCTCTTCATGGGCACTATTTACATCTCCGGCATGACCTGCACTATATTATATTCGTGGTAGTCGTGGTATATAAGAGATAATTCAAACGTGTATAACCGATTATTGAAACAAGATAATCGTGAATGTCTTCTTTTCTTACGTTCTTCCCGAGACAGTGTTCACTGTTCAGCGATCACTAAACATACGACTGTCGAGCTAGGAAGTACAATTTTATTTAAATGAATTGTTATTAAAATTAGCATGTTAAGAACAAGGTTGAAAAAATTGTAGAGGAGATATAAAGCATTATCGGTTTGTTACTTACTACAGCGAACAGTAATTGAAGTTCGCGATATAATGTTACTAGTGAAAGGACGTAATACGAGGCTGGATCATGAAATGTTTTCAGTTCAATAGAGTAACATCTGTGGGAAGTAAATGAGCCCTGGGCTAACAGTGGCGGCTCCTCGAAGGAGGCTAAGGAGGCTCAGCCTCCTCACCATTTTATCTTAATGATCATTCTCCATTTTATTTCCTGTTTCTCTGATAATTTTTAAAATTTTACAATCAATTCCCCGTTCTCAGTAGTTAATTTCAATCTGGCAACAGTGGTCAGAGGCTAGATTCTCTATATATCTCAAACGCTGAGCATGTGTTGTTCAACGCAGTTGCCGTTTTTCCGACCAGTCCGAACGCCAACTGGGTAAATCAGCGAAAATGGCAACACCCTCTGGAGGCTAGCCTGCGGCAGCCGCTAGCAATCTATGAAATACGAGACGTGCGTTCTGCCGACTGCTGAGTAGGTCAGTCAGTGCTTGTTTATGTGTTGTCACGCCACGCGAAGTAAGGTTAGATTGTTGTCTGTTGTAAATTTAAAATGAGTGTTAGTAAGTTAGTTGCTGCCTTTTAGAAAATCCATTTAAAGGATTAACATATGATAAAAGTGTTTCTTTTAAATAACCGGCCTTTACCGGATTTGAAAGGATTAGTAATGTCAGGTAACTATCAAAATCGATCATTGTTAATACTAATAGTAGTATTGACAAGACGAAGTTTAAAAAAAAATCATTGATTTCCCTGTAATGCTCCAACTCGATGGAATTTTACATCACGTGCAGTATTTACCATCTATAAAAATAAAGACAAATTAATTGAAACATTTTATTTTGTATTAAACAGTGATGACTTTTCAACAGATCAGGTTTCATTAAATGCTGCTGTTGGTTTAAAATCTTATTTAGAAAATAAGAATTTTTGTTTTTTTCTTGATAATTTTAAATTAATATTTGAACAAACTGATCTTATTTTTCAAATTTTACAACATAAATTCACTGATATAATTTATTCAAGAGATCGTTTGAAACATCTCATTGGAAAAATTTCAAGTTTCCGTAATACAGAATTTCATTTTAATATTTTATTTGAAAACTTTTTAACTGATGAGGCTCCTCCCGCGAAAAGGAGGAAAACATATAATTTGGTACAAGAAACTACATTATAAACAATTTTTTTATGAAACTTTAGATACTATTAAAGGTCAAATTGAGATCCGATTTTCCGATTTACATGAATTGAAGTTTTTTGACTTGACGAATAGAAGATTTTTCGAATCTTTTTCAAAAGAGTTCCTCAATACACTTTAAGATAACTCAGTTCTAAAATATAAATTTTTTGATAAAATAGCACGGCACAATGAATTATGCGTTATATACTCGGATAAAGATATTTTAGGCCAGTATGACAGTCACGCCGATATGATAAAAAATATGATAGACAATGATTTGTAACAAGTTTTACCTCAGTTTTATAAACTACTTCGTTTGACAGTCACCATTTCTGTCACGTCGGCATCGGTGGAGAGATCATTTTCTACTCTCAAACGAATTAAAACTTACATGCCAAATACAATGGGCCAAAATCGTTTATACAATGTTAGTTTAATATCTATTGAAAAAGATTTAGTAAAACACTTAAAACAAAATGATACATTTTTTGATAATACTATTGATCATTTTTCGCAAACTAAAGACCGTAGAATTCCGTTAATATATAAAAAAAGTTAATAAAATTAATAAAAAAAAAGCAAAATATGAAAAATTCCAAAAAAAAGAAAAAATATTAAAAATCCAAAAAAAAATAAAAGACAAAAAACGAACAAAAAATTTTTTTGCCAAGAGAAACTCTATACCTCCACGTTGGTTCTTACTGGGTAACAATTAACTTTGTCACTGAAGTAGCTGGTACGGTCGCTGTGCAAAGGTTAAAAGGCTGTGAATAGAGTATATTTTTACAAAAACGTTTTATGTCCAGCCTACTCTCTCAAAAATTCACGAGCCGCCACTGTGGGCTAAGTGTACAGAATACTCACATTTATATTGATTCGAATATTTGGTTTTCAACAAAGCTTGACTAGAAATATCGGAAGTATAGAGTAGATACATACATGAATGTAAAATATCAACATCTCCGTTAAAGATTAAAGCGACTCGATATCATTCCACAAGTTTCAATACTTAATGCATAATATTTCAAATAAGTAGAAGCAGCTAAAGGTATGGAAAGACATATGTCATGTTATTTGAATTGACAGGGATTACTATGTTATGGAACGGTCTGTCACGGACATTATGTGAGTGTAAGTATCAGATCATCTAATATATGGATCTGTCATGTAAATTATATTAGCTGTCAAAACGTTATGTTCACAGCTGGTGCCTACTTCGTATAAAGAACATATCTGCCAAGATTCCAGTCGGTCCACTTTATGGTTTCGGAGATTTTGTGATGAATGAGTCAGTGAGTGAGTGAATCGTGAGTGATATTCGCCTTATATATATAGAGAGAGAGACTAGCTCTTGTCCGCGAACTACGCCCGAGTTATATGTCGTGGTATAACGAAAAGCTTTTTAAAAAAACTTTATTTGAATTAATACAAAATTATTAATGTGTGAAACTAAAACATCTACACAAGGCGAAGTAGAGAAATAGAATGAATTATTATATTAAAGTACATTATGTGTTGGCATATAAAAGTAATGTCAGCAATGATAAAGTCTATCGTATTACGGAGAATCATCACTTGTAGGCGATGTAACACCTCCCATCTTAAGTGGAAAAATTGGGTGCTTCTAATTTTTCAATGTTATCTCGTGTAACGGAATCTCTACTGGAGCAGATTTCTTTGAATTTCTTCTTATCTTGGCTCGATATTTCCAGCATGTGAATGTAATGAATAATATAAGAATAATATACAGTATGATTGTCCAGATACTGGTGGTAGTATGGAATTGTGGAATTTCCATTTCTTTAAGTTTTTGTTTGGTATGTTCCAATTGATTCACTAGTGGTTGTATTTCATCTAGATTGATGGATTCGAGTCGAAGTGGTGGTAATGCTTGATGATCGTGATTTAATTGAAGATCAGGAATTTCGATGTTAGGCAACTCTATTGGTTTTATAATTTTTATAGTATTTTGGTATGTTTTGAAGATTCTCTCTCGTACTAGTAATTGACAGTTTTCTGGTATTTTGATAATATAATTTCCAAGGACGGTCTTCTTGTCTCTGTTGTGGTTACACAAGCTGGCAACTGTAGTTTCGTTTGGAAATACTGCTAACCATTGATTTGTTCCAATTTTTTGTAGTTTTTCCTGATTTATCTCGACCTCATGTTGTTTACAATCGCTATAGTGGTTAGTGAATTGAAGTAGTTGAATTTCACAGGGGCTATGGCTGCTGATTTCGTTGATATTTTGGGCTTCACACAGGAATTCATTAGTGGTAGCTTCAATGCATTTTTCATTAGATAAAGCGTAATATTTCTCATTGATGGATAGGTATTTATGTTGAGGAATTATTACATGATAATTAAGTGAGGATGTTTTTGTAGGAAGTGAGTAGAGGTGGTAATAGTTATACGGAATGTTTTCTACAATTGGTATCTCAATTATAAAGATTATTTGTCTCTCTTGATAGTAACTTTTTACTGTCACAATTTTTTCATACAATTGAATCGTATCAGAACTAACTTCGTAAGGTAATTTAAGCTTTTGTTGTGAATTTGAGATTTCGGTTAATTCGTAAAGTAAGTCTTCCGTTTCCAATATGGAAGGGTGAAATGTTTTAAGTTTTGAAAACGTTACGGCATTCACTATAGTTTCTAATATGTCATTAATAGCATTTATTGCGGATATCATTTGAACAATAAGCATTTGAAATACTAGTGCGTCCTCGAGCTTATCTACTTGTAATTGCATCTGTTCCATACATGATGTTACGTACTGAAATTGTTGGTCTAATTTAACCTGATTGATAATAATTTTATTTGTAGCCTCTTCAAATTTCTGCATAGCGCTTTGAGCGATACTGATTTGTTCTTCAACTAATGTTTTCATTTTAATTTGGGAATTTGTAAGTTGTTCAATTGCGTTGTCATACCTTCTTGCATCTTCTTGATCTAAATTACCGGTAATTGCTTTGAAAACCGATCCTAAACCGTTTATGAGTCCTCGTTTAATTCTTTTATTATCTGAAGGAATGAGTTGAGTAAGCTTTTTGCTAGTTTCCGTTACTTGATATTCTAATAGGTGCTGATAATTATTTATTTCTTTTCTGTACGTTGGCCCATGTTGTGTTTCATTCATAATATTTTCTACTCTACGAGTTTGTTCATATAGATAATTAAAACTATTCTCTAATGGTTCTAAATCTACTATCTTAATTAAAGTCCAATAATCAATAGTGTTTTGGACATTACCTAATTTTATAGGTAGTAGTCCCGGATTTTCGGTTATTTTGGAGAATTCGATTTCTTGTCCGTAGGTGTGTTCTGTTGTAAGGATGGCGAGCCATCTGGAACAAGAACAGGTCGTTTCAGATTTCTTAAATGTATTTTTCGGGTTTTAGCTTCTTTTGAACAAGTAGCTACATTTTTATCATTTATATTAATCACGTCAAAAGGACCTTCGTACCTTTGAGTAGTTTTACCTCGGCGATCTAATTTAGAATAAACTTGATCTACATTAGTAAACTGCGATTCATTCGTATTAGTATTACGTTTAGTTTGGATTCTAATTTTTTCTTGTTCAATTTCCTCTTTGACTTTGTCATAAGTTAATGCTATCTTTTTTCTGTGGGATTGAATGTACTCCTGTAATAATTTCTTTTGATCGTCTAAGTCATAAATGTCTTTGTTTTGTGCATGTCCGATTGTAAGTTCCATTGGTGTATAACCTGTCGATGAGTGTATCGTATTATTATATGCTATGAGAGCATAACTTATTAGTTGCTTAATAGGATCTTTATTCTTTTCTTGTCGCATTAATCTGATATGTTCAATAATAGTACAATGGAATCTCTCAACTATTCCATTCGAAGGTGGATTTCGAGGGGTAATGAAGTGGATGTTTATTTTATGTAACTCTAGTAATTGTTGAACTGTTTCGGAATTAAACTCAGATCCGTTATCCATTACTATGGTTTCAGGTACGCCATAATAGGTAAAGTAAGTAATAAATGAATTAACTGTCTCGATAGAATTTTTTGAAGTTATAGGAATTGCTTGTCCTAGTTTTGAAAATGCATCTACTAAAGTAACATAGTTTTGTCCTTCGATAGTGAATGTATCAGCATGTATAATTTGGAAAGGTTTGTTTGGCGTCTCCGTTAACATTATAGGGATTTTTGGAGGATTCCTGTCATATTTTGCCTTTTGGCATTTTTCGCATTTATTTATAAAGGTGGCTATTTTAATTTTCATATCAGGAAAGTAATATTTGTTCGTAATTTGTTTGAGAGTTTCAGTGATACCTCGGTGATTGGTTTTACCAGTATGATAGTTGCTTATAACATTTGTTATTTCTTCGTCATCTATAAGTGGTATCTTATGCTTCTTACAACTAATAATTTTAGGTGCATTATTATTAAATAATCTTATGTATATAGAACTAAAATCTTTATACATTTTCTCTTGATCAAAATTAAAATAATAAGTTTTATTAGCTGCAGTATAATTTTTTAAGAATTTTATAATTTCGTCCTCATTATTATTCCTTGAAATCTGTATAAAGTATTTATTGTTTTTACCTACTTTGACATGTTTTACGTCTCTAGGATTCATTGAAACTGTTGTTATGAAATATTGGTTTGGTTTTGCTTCAATTGCATCTTCCGAAATTGGGATACCATTTTTTGGTTCGATATTTATATTTGAATGAGAACTATCGGAAATGGTGTCTAACATTGGGATTTCAGATAATGATATAGGTAGACTTGTATCATCAATTACAAAATCGGGTTGTTCTAGAATTCTGTCTAATGTACCGGGTGAAAGTGTTGCTATTTCCGATAATAGATTTTCATCTTCATCGAGATTTGGCATAATTGAGTCTTTGTCATTGTCATTTGGGTTAGATTTAGTCATAGCATTTATTAATATTCGTGAAAGAGAATCAGCGTTTGTGTTATAACGACCCTTCTTATATATTATTTCATAGTTGAATTCTTCTAGTTTTAGTCGCCATCGTACAAGCTTGGAATTGGGCTCTTTCAATTTCATCAGCCACACAAGCGGGCGGTGATCGGTATATACATAGAACTTTCGGCCGAATAGATAGGGACGAAAATATTTCGTTGCCCAAACTATTGCTAGGAGTTCTTTTTCAATAGTTGAATAACGTTGTTCCGTTTCGTTGAGGGTTCTCGATGCATAGCACACAGGTTTATCGCTGCCTATGTTTCCTTGGGAAAGCACAGCACCTAATGCTACATTTGACGCATCCGTCGTAAGAATAAACGGTTGGTCAAAGTTCGGGTATTGCAAAATTGGATAGTTCGTCAAAATTTGTTTACATTTTTCAAATGCATCGATGAACTCTGGAGTCTGCTCGATTTTCGCATTTTTCTTTAGGCATCTTGTCATGGGTTTTGTGAGCTTAGCGAAGTCCTTTATGAACTTTCGGTAGTATCCGACTAAACCAAGAAAGCCTTTAATTTCCTTTGTGGTCTTAGGTAGTGGATATTGTACTACAGCCTTAATTTTGTCTGGATTTGGTTGAACTCCATCCGATGTTATGACGTGTCCAAGATAAGCGACTTCTTTGCTGAGGAACTCGCTTTTATCTAATTGTATCTTTAGATTTGCGTTCCGTAGTCGTTCAAATACTTCTTTCAAACGTGTCAAATGTTCCTGTAACGAAGTTGAGAATATTATTATGTCATCTAAATAGACAAAACACTTCTCATTTTGGATTCCTCTGAGGATGTTATCCATAATGCGTTGAAACGTCGCTGGTGCATTACGTAGCCCAAATGGCATACGTTTGAACTCGTAATGGCCATTTTCCGTGCTAAACGCTGTTTTTTCGATGTCTTCCGGTGCCATTTCTACCTGGTGGTAGCCAGAGGCAAGGTCCAAAGTAGTGAAATACTGACTTTTGCCAAGTTTGTCCAGTATATCTGTGATATTTGGAAGTGGGTATTTATCTTCCACGAGTTTTTCATTAATTTTCCGATAGTCAATGGCCATGCGCCATTTCTTTTTACCGCTGGAGTCTGTCTTCTTTGGCACTATCAATACAGGGCAACTCCATGGCGAACATGAAGGTTGTATGATGTCTTGTTTAAGTAACGTATCGATTTGATTACGTACCTCTGCTTGATGGACGTGAGGTAGCCTGTATGATTTTACAAATATGGGGTTTTCGTCAGTTAAGCGTAATTTGTGTAATACTTTGTTGGTAAAGGATAAAGGTATTTTTTCACAATAGAATATATCTTTATATTCTTCGCAAAGTTCTTGTATTGCTTGTTTTTCCTCGGCATTCATATGATCTAAACGTAAAGAGTTAAGATTTTCGGTTTGAATATTCTCGATTTCCGATGGATATTCAATATCCATTGGTTCTTCAAAATTGTTAGCATATTCCGTATGATTACAAGAAATTTCATTGTATTCGTCAATTTCTAAAGGTTCGCGTATTATTATTTCAACAGGATTATTATTAGAATTTGTTACCGTAGTTGTCGCAAATTTATTATCTATTTTAACTAAAGAGGTAGGTACTTCTACTCCTGGTCGAAATGTAATTTTATTTAATACTCCGTATTTGTTGTTTGTATTGACTGGAATTTTTATGACTCTTTCTGTACGAGGTTCGATAGTTATTTTAAAATTTTGAATAGGAGTATGTTTCAAAGATTTGGTGTTATTTTCGGATTCTGATTCTTTTATAATATGAATTGGAATTTTTGTTCTTTCTGTTATCAACAAATTATTGTCGAAATCGAGTGTTGCTTTTAATTTTTTTAGTAGATCTAATCCAATGAGTCCATGATATTGCGAGTTTACATCAAATACGTAAAACTTGTGTTTTAAATCGCCAGTATTAAATATTTTCGGTAAGGGAATATTTACTGTTGTATCATGATTACTAACTTGATGTACCGACTGTATTTTAAAGAGTTCTTGTCTTTTATAATTACTATAAAATTTTTCTACAACGTTATTATTTATTAGAGACTTCATAGATCCGGTGTCTATCATAAGTTTAAGATTAACATTTGGAATAATTATGAACGGTAAGCGGGGATTATTATCGTTATTTAAATGTATCAAGGTTGATCGGGTAGGTTGAGGTCTAATTGAAAATTTTCCGATTCGACTTCGAAACTATGTTCGTCAGTGTCATAAAATTGAGAATCTTCTGATTGTATTTGAGTTTCTTGCGAATATTCTTCGCAATATGGTGTCATGTATGTCTCGTTTTCGTCTTCAACTTCCTGATGATAAAGTTCTTCCGAAATCCATTTTGTTTGTGGACGTACGGTATTTGTTATATGTGTCATATTACGGGTTGACGTTTGCATAGGAGTTGGTTTATAATTTGGTCTAAAATTATTATTCGATTGGTGAAAGTTTCGAACTGTTCTATTTGGTCCATTATTGAAATTATTTTGTCCTGCGTACATTTTACCTGTGGGGGTTTGAGGGGCTAGTCTGTTAAAATTTTGTTGTTGATTATTTGAGTTAAATCGATTTGTTGGTACGTAATTGAGCGATCGGGATTGTGGCATATTGCTTGCTTGGTTATTAGCAAAATGGGGTACAAAATTATTGAATTGTCTAGGTGGTGCAATTGGTTGTTTTGCTCTATCAAAGTTATTGCAATTTTTATTAAATGGAACATTAGTTGAAGGTTTATAATGTTTGTCTGCATAAGAGAAGTTCTCTTCTTCAATGACCATGCTCATAGCGTGTTCTAAGTTTATGGGTTTTTGTAACCGCACTGCGAGACCTAATTGTCCTGATAATCCATGTAGGAAAGTTTGTAAGGCTAGATTATCGTAAATTTCATTTTTGACATTTCTGATATTTTCATCAGGGATAGTCAAACGCAATTTAGTTTGTAGCAAGCTTCGAACATCTTGCACTCGCATTCCAAATTGATTGGGTTGTTCACGAGGTTCTGGTTTTAAGCACATTAAGTCGCGTACTAAACAGTCCTCATTACGCTGGTCCGCAAAGTATTGCAAAAGTAATTTTTTTATATTTGGCCAGTTTGTTGCGTCTTCACGACTGCCAACTAATATTTTAGCTCTTCCTTCAAGTTTACCTATGATTACCCTAAGTAACCATTCATTACGTGGATTCGCAGCATTATTGCGATCTATAAAGGTTGTTAATAAATTTTCGCATGCAGATATAAATATTGCAAGAGTGGTTTTATCACCATCGTAACTAGGGATAGCATTCAGATGATAATTTTGTAAATCAGCCATTATTAGTGATTGATTGATATTATGAAAATTTCTATTTATTCTGTTAGTTCTGATAGGACTCCTGTCACGAATTGTTTGTGAATTATTTACGTCACAATTAAACTCTTCAGATTCAGAATCTGATAAATTCATGGGATTTATTAATTATAGGATGAATTTGAATGAATGGGATTCAATGAGAAATTTACTCACATTAGTAGAGTTGTTTTCATCTTCTCTTTGCTTTCTTTCTTAACTATAGAAGCTTCGACGATGTGGTTTTTACTTCTACGGCTTCGGCGATGTGGTCCTAGGCCCTGGTGACAATTTTCGTTTGTCCGAACTTGTAAGCAAATTATTGAAATAAACCGATTTCACTGTCGTTTTCGCAAAAGTTCCAGAAATGCACAGAAAAACCGTCTTACAATCCTACCGACTGCGCCAGTTATATGTCGTGGTATAACGAAAAGCTTTTTAAAAAAACTTTATTTGAATTAATACAAAATTATTAATGTGTGAAACTAAAACATCTACACAAGGCGAAGTAGAGAAATAGAATGAATTATTATATTAAAGTACATTATGTGTTGGCATATAAAAGTAATGATGAAAAATCTTGTCTTCCGGATGGATTCCGCGTCACAACAGCTCGACTTGATGCCGACGTTTCGCCAACCATTACAGGTGGCATCTTCAGGGCAGGCTTGAGGCTTGAACTGAAACTGGTTCTACTGGTTTCTGTAGCCGTATTTATTGTAGGAAAAAATCCTTCACGCTACATAGTTCACTGCCTTTGTTCCGGTGGTTAACTTCGTTCCAGCACCTGACCCTGCCGTTGTGCGATCATGTGCGAAGTTGAATTTTCGAGGATGGGTTTCCAAATGTTGGGAAGGTAATATCCTGAGTCACGGTTTAGATTATTCGGATGTTTTAGGATTTCTATAGCTTCAAGGATTTTTCGCTGATAGAAGTTTGTGGCTCGGACTAGGATTTTAGTATCTTCAAAAAGGATTTGATGATTTGTGTTAAACTTGTGTTCCGCAAGTGCAGATCTACTGGTGTCACGAAGTCTTGTACAGCGCTCATGTTCTTTCAGACGAGTAGCTACTGTACGACCTGTTTCACCAATGTAGACTTTACCGCAAGAACAGGGAATACTATAAACACCTTCTGAGTGGAGAGGAGGAAGGGGATCTTTGATAGGTTTGTAAAACTGAGATAATTTCGGAAGTGTGGAAAAACGGGTAGAAATATTATGTTTTTTGAGGATTTTGGAAATTCGATCTGTTATATTTTGAATATATGGAAGATAGGCCGTGGATAAAGCAGGTGGGAGGGTTTCTGGCTCAGGTCGATTTGGAATTTTAGGTGAAGTGTATTTCTTTATGGCTTTTTGAATGTTGTAATGGGAGAAATTGTTTGATAATAAGGCAGATGATAGATGTTTTAATTCTGATTTTAAGGATTGAGGCTGAGATAGATTGACAGCTCTGTGGACCAGGGAGTTTATGACAGATTGTTTTTGGGCAGGGTGGTGGTGGGAAAGACCATTGAGGTATCTATCGGTATGGGTGGGTTTCCGATACACAGAATGTCCTAAAGTACCGTCAGTCTGTCGACTAACCAATACATCCAGGAACGGGAGTGAACCTTGCGATTCGACTTCCATGGTGAAACGGATATTGGGATGTAAAGAATTTAAATGATTGAGGAAAGGAACAAGCTTTTCGCGACCATGTTGCCAAATAACGAAAGTATCGTCGACATATCTAAACCAACATTTCGGCTTGAGAACAGATGAGTCAATGGCATCTTGTTCAAAAGCTTCCATGAAGATATTAGCTATGATCGGGGAAAGTGGGGAACCCATGGCAGCTCCCGAGGACTGCTCGTAGAACTTGCTATGGGTTCCCCACTTTCCCCGATCATAGCTAATATCTTCATGGAAGCTTTTGAACAAGATGCCATTGACTCATCTGTTCTCAAGCCGAAATGTTGGTTTAGATATGTCGACGATACTTTCGTTATTTGGCAACATGGTCGCGAAAAGCTTGTTCCTTTCCTCAATCATTTAAATTCTTTACATCCCAATATCCGTTTCACCATGGAAGTCGAATCGCAAGGTTCACTCCCGTTCCTGGATGTATTGGTTAGTCGACAGACTGACGGTACTTTAGGACATTCTGTGTATCGGAAACCCACCCATACCGATAGATACCTCAATGGTCTTTCCCACCACCACCCTGCCCAAAAACAATCTGTCATAAACTCCCTGGTCCACAGAGCTGTCAATCTATCTCAGCCTCAATCCTTAAAATCAGAATTAAAACATCTATCATCTGCCTTATTATCAAACAATTTCTCCCATTACAACATTCAAAAAGCCATAAAGAAATACACTTCACCTAAAATTCCAAATCGACCTGAGCCAGAAACCCTCCCACCTGCTTTATCCACGGCCTATCTTCCATATATTCAAAAATATAACAGATCGAATTTCCAAAATCCTCAAAAAACATAATATTTCTACCCGTTTTTCCACACTTCCGAAATTATCTCAGTTTTACAAACCTATCAAAGATCCCCTTCCTCCTCTCCACTCAGAAGGTGTTTATAGTATTCCCTGTTCTTGCGGTAAAGTCTACATTGGTGAAACAGGTCGTACAGTAGCTACTCGTTTGAAAGAACATGAGCGCTGTACAAGACTTCGTGACACCAGTAGATCTGCACTTGCGGAACACAAGTTTAACACAAATCATCAAATCCTTTTTGAAGATACTAAAATCCTAGTCCGAGCCACAAACTTCTATCAGCGAAAAATCCTTGAAGCTATAGAAATCCTAAAACATCCGAATAATCTAAACCGTGACTCAGGATATTACCTTCCCAACATTTGGAAACCCATCCTCGAAAATTCAACTTCGCACATGATCGCACAACGGCAGGGTCAGGTGCTGGAACGAAGTTAACCACCGGAACAAAGGCAGTGAACTATGTAGCGTGAAGGATTTTTTCCTACAATAAATACGGCTACAGAAACCAGTAGAACCAGTTTCAGTTCAAGCCTCAAGCCTGCCCTGAAGATGCCACCTGTAATGGTTGGCGAAACGTCGGCATCAAGTCGAGCTGTTGTGACGCGGAATCCATCCGGAAGACAAGATTTTTCAAGATTAGCTGTCCGCGGAAGTCTACTATCCAAGATATAAAAGTAATGTCAGCAATGATAAAGTCTATCGTATTACGGAGAATCATCACTTGTAGGCGATGTAACACCCGCAGAGCCAGCTAATACTCGTAGAAGAAGGCGTCGGCTCCGCCAACGCGGTGTCTTTACCCAAGCTTCAAGACTTGATGCACAGTATTTCAAATGAGTGGAAAAATGTGAAATTATGCTCTACGTCATGTGTAAGTTTATTTGATCTATGTTATGGAATGGTCTGTCACCGACATGTCAAGTTATCTCAACAATCGATCCATTCCCAAAGTGTGAAAGAAAACAAAAATCGGCCGTCAATTTTACTTACTTTTACTAAAGATTATCTAGTGAATACAAATTGAAAATAATACATCAAGCAAATGGCCAATGACTCCTAATAAACAGTAAAATACGAGCTAGTAACAAAAAAATAGGACTGAAGAATGGAAATACTGTAATTAATATCGAACCCAACACTGTGAATAATGCAGAAGTGATCACCATTACGATTTCAGGAATTGGAATCAATCTCTGAATCAATGCCCATAAATGTAAGTCTAGAGAATTTACAGGATCATCTTTCAAACTGTAAAAGGGACTTTCCATTTTTTTGGGGATTTCCTTAGGAGGCCAAACACCAAATGCCAGAGCTAGAAATGAAAAAAAATACGTACAATATTTTACATTTCTATCAAACACACCTTGTTTTAGGAAATTCTTTGCGGCATATATACTATAAATCATTTGAAAGTAATACCATTAGTTTCATGGTTTTTGCTGTTATATGTTAATAGATACTTGATGCAGGATTGTTTTAACGTGAGGAAATGTTACAATTTCAATTTCTATTTCCAATCTTAGACTCATACTGAACAATTCAGAAAAGGAAATAATATTATAATTGACGAAAAAAAAATTACTATCATTATTTAAGGATTACCTAAGCATGAATACAAAAAAGAAGATGAAACATTTGCTATACTTATATATGAAATAAGCATAATCGTTGAGTAAATATTCACTCAACGGTATAAAGCTTTGTATACTAATGTAAGTCTATGTCGAAGTTGTTCAGAGCATGCAACAAAAATAGTGTTGCATAATGAATTAAAAAATAGGTGATTACTAATAATATTTATTGTGAATATCCATTGCTTAATAACGATTCTTGACCCAGGTATGAATTATATTAAATTCTCGGGAAATATATTAAACTATTTCCGTCTTTACGTACGTTTCGATCTCACGACCATCATCAGCAGATGTATCCTGTCTAAAACGGAATTTCTTAGAACTAATTGTACCAAACATGGAGCCTCCTTGTCGCATTAATTTCAATTAAAAATGCCTACGTTGTCGAAACGAACAGAACACATTAATGTTCGTAGTATATGAATATGTATCAAAAAACCACTGCTTAGCAATCTATCTCTAGTAACCTAATTTAATCTAGTCTAACTCAACCCAACCTAACCCAACCTAACCAAACGGTCAATACATGTTATAGGATACAAAGAAATACTATTCATAGGATGCGAATTAGTGATGCCGCGAGACAAGATACAGACTCTGTCCCATCTCGTCTCGACGAGACGAGATAAAGACCTTTTCCCATCCCGTCTTATCTCGACCTTTTCCCATCCCGTCTTATCTCGACCTTTACACTATGCTGTGTGTTATGAGGAATGCAATGGTTAATAAAGCTGAAATCGCACACGTAGCTTTTTATGCTAATAAAAGCTGAAATCGTGTTGTTTCGATTATACCTACCTTCACACCACTAAATTCTCTGATCATAGAATAGTTACAACATATTAAAAAGATTGAATCGAGTATCGGAAACAATGGATATCGGCTGTCCTTATGAAAGAAGGCATAGATATAGCAATAAGGCATTCGGTCGCGTAATTGCCCGCTTCGAATTCTACATCGCTAAACTTCGCAATATGCAACCTGGTAACAAAATATCTTTGCCGTAAACGTAAGCTGATGGCTATGAAACATTCATTCAAAAATAAGAAATCGAGACTCGCGACGGCGTCTCGACATATCTCGTCGTCTCGAATAGTTTCTCGTCTCGACCTCATAGTCGGAATAAAATCCAGGAGAGAGACGAAACGAGACGCCAAATTTGCCTCATCTCGACGACATCACTAATGCGGAAGGCAAGCTTTGAATCTAGAGTAGCAAAATATCCCTTACCTTCAGCATATGACCAATTACAGAACCCAAGAATGATGATCACACCGCAAATTAATATTTTCATTTCAATTCGTTCTTCGACATCTGTTTATAGTTATTGCGATATGTATAACTTATGTTTAATAAATATCATTCACGTTTGTCTTATCGCAACAATTATTATCACAATAGAAGAATAATCCTTTTAATTTTATGATGTGGAAATTGTCATGTCCTCAAACTTTTTATTAATGATTATAATTAATAACACCTAATTTTGTGACGTAGCTTGGCAAACAAGATATATACACAAGGGTGGAGCGATGTTATATGGGATTGTTTTAATATTTTTTATTTGAACCAAAAGTTGCTAAATGCTAAATGAATAAAAACTGCTACATATTTTTTTTCAATAGCGGCATGTAACGAAACAGAGCGAAAATGAAACTTGTGCAACATGGAGTATTTTTATGTTCGTAATTATTTAAGTATTTTTGCTTGTTCCTAATTATTTAGCAACTTTTGGCAGCCCAGGCCAACTCAACAATGAATACAATTACAACTAATTGTTGAACATAAAATACATTCAAGTCTGGAGTTCTCTCCACACACTGCAGCTGCTTTTTCTTTCTTTGACTGCACGATAGGAAAAGCTATAAAGTTCGAAGAACCTCGTGTGAGGCAGATAGGCATTTGAATTTTTCTTGAAGGTTTGGAGGTTATAGGCAAAGGGAAAGACCTCACTTGGTGAAGAGTTAAACAGCTTCGCTGTAAGAAGTTCGACAGGTCTCGAGCTTGATAATGAAGGGGTGACTAGTTTGAGCTCGTCTAGTCCGCATATCTGGAATCTCTCGTGGTGGAACAAGACGAGATTTTTGATGAAAACCGACCATGGAAATAACTATAGAAAAGGGAGAGATTGAACTTTTCTACAGAGGTCAATAAATTCGTGAGTACGACATCATCAGATGAATAGCTCTTTTCTGGATATAATCCAAGAACTTCAGCGTATGCTTGGGAGACAAACTCCAAATAAGTGAACGATACTTCAGGACAGGTCGAATATGTGCTCTATAGATTATGAGGAGCTGCTGGGATGTAAAGTAGTTTTTGTGAAGCGGTGTTCGCAATGGAACTTACATGATCATCCCATGAGAGGATACTGTTGGTGGTGATCCCGAGAACGGTTATGGAAGACTTCTTAGGAGTAGTTGTACCTGATATCATCTTCTACGGGATTGAGGGATCCGCCTTATCGGAGAAAACGCAAGCTTGAGTTTTGGTTACATTGCACTCTACTAGATTATCAAATCCCCATTTCTGAATCATAACCAGATCTCCATTAATTGCATCAACCTATCTCTGTATCGCTCTCTGGCTTCATTGGATGGTATAGGGTCTCTATGAGGAAGCGGTATGAAGTGTACCATCATCTGCAAAGCTGTGGACGGGACTCTCGTTGATCTGTGCTGACGAAATTCTGAACAATTTTGTAGCTGTCTAGGTATTGGATGAGCTTGATGTTGATTGCTTCCTCCATCTCTTTAGAGATCACAGATAATAGTGCAATGAGTCTATAATTATTAGGAAATGTCTTCTTTCCTTCTTTGGAATTGGTTGGACTCTAGTTGTCTTCCAACGGGAAGGAAAGCACCAAGTTGTTATGAAAGACATGAGTTACCGCGCCATCAACGGTATGCTGTTTGTTTGGAAGCAAAGGCCTAAGAAGAAATTTTATTGAACCATCGTTCACCAGAGATGACGGTGATTTGTTGGTATGGACTATGTAAGTTTCCATTGCTAGCCGGATAATATCCGAGTTCTCTCTGGCACATTGCGTTAGGTCATCAGACACAAAACAACTCGGACAAAAACATACGAAGACCATTCCAGTCGGCTGAGTTCTAATGCCAAACTGTGCGTGAAAGTGTTGGATTGGTTCGTGGAGTGGTATAGGAACATGTGGTAGTGATGAGTGAATGGTCAAGATTCCCAATGGTGCACGTACCTTTACTTCGTAGAGATTTGGATTGTTAGTGGGGAATAAGTCAAGCGTATCGGCATAAGATTGTTATGACGGATCCGTGTTGGTTCATTAATCAACTGTTCAAGACCATAGATAATGACCAAGGCGTCAGACTGTCGCTCTTCGTCATTCGTCTTGTTTAAATACTTAAGCCAAGCGGAGTTGTGAACGTTGATATCCCCCGTGATGATAATTTCAGCTACTGAATTAGAGATAAATTCAAAGAGTTCACCATGAGCTGTTTCATTTGGTGATAAATAGAGATAACAGAGAAATTTGTTTGTAATTATCAAGCTTGAGCCACATTACAAGGGTTTCTTGTGGTTCTAGATTCTTCTCTCAGTGGCATGGGAAATCATTTCTGGAATAGAGACAGATACCTCCTTTAAATCTGAAACGAGTGTGGAACTCGTAGCCAGGGCAGAGCATAAAGTCGTCTTGGTGCATGAATTGACCTACGTTTGCAGGTGGTAATGAACATCATTTACATTTTTACTAAGACCTCGGATGTTACAGATGTCTTCAAGTTTATATTTTTCAATGCTGAACCTCCCACGAACACCCCTCCACAGGAAATCCCAGTGGAGAGGTATTCTTCTTCCGGAGTATTTTACTCTAGGAAGCTTCTTTGATATTTTCATAATAATTCTATCATAATTTAGATTCACAACGGATTATGAACTATCAAAGTGCTGTCAAGTCAATTTATTTAATAAATCAGGTTATATCGGCAACTGTGTAACTGTTGAACTGTTTTGACAGAGATAGCAGTTATTCATCGAAATTGTTGACGACAATCGGTTCTAAAAACAATCCAGAATAACGTCATTTTATCCTTAACTTGAACAGCATTTAGTAAGCTGTCCTATACTAAGATGAAAGCTCTCAGCACTCAAAAACACTATCAAATGGACAAGTAGTTGAGAGTAACTAGCGACAGTAGCTCTCGCGCTCGCGAGTTCCCCGCATATGGATACTTATCTTAAGAATATGTTACTATAAAGAAAAACAAAGAATACTAATCATTCGGTTTTTATTCCCTTACATTCAGTATGTATTTTTTGTGCATAAAATCATGCAGAATTCTTGTACAGTGATGATTTTCAATTCGTTTTTCAGGTCTATCAAACAGCTCTATTTTCTATTACACTCTTTTATATATCAAACAATCATATATATTTTATTTGTTGGGGTATTTTTAATAAGAAATTTTATTTTGAAATGGTGAAAGCTACTTATTCTAGGTACAGTTAATCATGCTTCTTAGGTTGATAATGATTTGGCTAAGTCACCATTAATAAAACCTTTTACACCCTCCAGAACAGATGTTATTAATCCAAGAGCACCATCTGCAATGGTCGTAATTACTTTCAATATGGTTATTACAATAGTAAGTATGGCTGTAGGTGGAAATCTAATGATATTTATAAGAACACCAATTATTCCTGTGGATGGATTTGAGTCATCATCTCCCAATGATAGTACTCCAGTAGATGGATCTCCCAATGATAGTAGACCATTAGATGGAAGGGCTGAAAATCGAAGAAAGATATTATAAATGAGCCAAATGAAAGGAAAGAATTAAATGTAATTTTGTTGTATGACGTTTTGGGTTCAAATTTTTACGTTCGTTAATTTTGGTCAATCTTCATGTTTTCGGGTGCGCTGATTACGGATATAGACATTAAACATGTCTGGGCCCTATGATACTCGAGTTATTGGTCATTTTTTGTGTCCAAATTGCCCCGCCTTTGATGTTTTTTCAATTTTTAGAAAAACTCGAGTTCCACTCGATCACTTTATGATAGAAAAAGTTGTAAGAGATCAAAATTAGGGAAATGCCATTTAAATGTTAATGGAATGTAAGGGGCCTAATATAGGGCCCAAAAAGTGCAATTTTTGAGCAAAATCAAACGTTTGTTCAATTGTGAATTATAAGATGACTGTTTGTCGTATCAACTAATGCTATGCATTGATAGTATTCTGTGTATACTTTAATATAAGTTTTTCATTTGTTTGATATTTGCAAAGGGGGCGACGCTTCAATCGCTCTTTTCGTAAAAAATGTAATTTACTATTATTATGATTATTATTATTATGATCATTATCATTAAAATTATTATGATTTTGTATCATAATTAACACAAAAAGTAAAAAAAAAGAAAGAAAAAAAGATTTCCGGTAGGATCGAACCCGGGTCAACGGTAGTGTACATGTTCTTTGATAATTAAGAATTGGAATTTTTAGTTGCTTTTTTTTTGTGTGAAGCTGTCAAATGCTGAAGGGGGAAAATGGTATATTGAGATAGCCACAATAGTCTGAAGCAAGGCTTATAATATAATATATAAAAAAAAACCTAGAAGATTGTACTTAGTATCAAGATTTGCGTGAATATTTGAGCTATTTAACTATAAATTAATTTTTCTGATCCAAACTTTCTAATCTAAAAATATTTCTCATTTTTCGCGGTTCCTTATTTTCAAAATGGTCTCAAATCGGCCCATATGAATCAAAGTGGTTGAATTTTAGTTTATAGGTGGTAGCCATCAATATCTTTCGTTTGAAATTTATTTTGAGTCAAATAGATAATTTTTAGGCACGCAATTGTAAAATTACGTTTTTTACGAAAAGAGCGATTGCAGCGTCCCCTTGGCAAATATCAAACAAATGAAAAACTCATATTAAAGTACAAACAAAATACTATCAAGTATGTTAAGCATCAGTTGATACGACAAACAGGCATCTTATGATTGACAATTGAACAAACGTTTGATTTTGCTCAAAATCGCACTTTTTGGGCCATATATTATTAGGCCCTTTACATTCTATTAACTTCTAATTGGCGTAATTTCACTCTTTTTCTGTCATAAATGAATATTGCTGATCAGGACACCCGAAAACATAAAGATTGACCAAAATTAAGGAACATAAAAATGTGTACCCTAAAAATTACAGAGGGACTCATATGTAAAGACGTGACTTAAAGAACCGTGAATAATTTTCTCAAGCAACTACCTCTGCATTGAATACACAGACAATATTCATGAATGGGGGAAAATAATTTCAAAATTTTAAAATCAGATCACGTAAAATGAAAGTCGCCAAGAGCTTATAGTTGTTTCGACCTTGCCGTGTCTAGTCATTACTCTTTGTTTCTATCATTTGTTGCTATTTGGAATTGGAAATTACCGATTGAATCCCCAAAATGTTTCCCAATCTATCCAAATACACGAAGAAATATTAGAATGTATCTTACCTTCTACGGACATCCACGTGAGAATGGCAAAACTAAGAACTAGACTGAGTGAGAAATTCATCGTTGTAAGATGTAAATGTAAACTATTTCAAGAGTAATGGAAACTGGTGATTGACGAATATCTCACATTGTCAGTTGTTTTATATTCTCAATTGTAAAAACGATAATCCTTTGGAATCTTATCAAATAATTCGTAC
This sequence comes from Endomychus coccineus, assembly GCA_958510875.1. Taxonomy (NCBI): domain Eukaryota; kingdom Metazoa; phylum Arthropoda; class Insecta; order Coleoptera; family Endomychidae; genus Endomychus; species Endomychus coccineus. The sequence goes on from OY294067.1 coordinate 14,103,496, forward strand.
ATTCTTCAATATTGTGGGAAGTGTATGTATAAAGGAATTAAATAGAACAGTCATTCTAATTATCATGAGCAAACAGTGATTTAATGATATTTACATTAATTTATACTATTTTAACCTCTCTTAAAGAACGCAATAAAACAATGATTGTAATCTGATCTTCATGACTTCATAAGGTCCACAATAGTCAAAACATAATTCAATACCAAGGTCAACAATATAACACTCTTGAGAGCGTTGCTTACTACCATATGATGCTTAGCCATTATTTAGACAGAAATTTCAAATCCACCCTGTTGGGAAGGGAACCATCTGTTGTGGTGAAGCACCCATAAAAACTCATGGATGATTTGACAGCAAAATCAAACACCCTAGATCTCCAAAATAGAATAACGCTCCACTGATTCCCAGGGCATATAGTCTAGGAGCTGGAGCGATATGGTGGGCCTGAATGAATACACCTTGGCACTACTTTATATTGGTGGAGAAAGTTTCAATGTACAATAGCTCTCACAGGCCGAATCGTGTATTGTCAGGCGTTTCCAAGTTATAGCCACATCAAATTTTGGACTTTTTTATTGCACGAACCCTTTTTCGGAGTTGTTGTTAAGCATGTAATTTTTATACATTTGCACCTGGTGCCAATGTTTTTTATCGAGGCAATTTCTTGGAGCTGGCCTGTTGATTTAGTAGGCTAATTGGAACGCACGAGCACAATTTCTAACCTGGTGGAAAACCTGAAAATACACATGGCAAGGTTTTTTATCTTAGCATTTCCGAGTAATTAGTCATTATTTGGACCAAAAACGGACTTTTTGACCACTTTACGGCTAAAACAGGTGCATTGCGATAAAATACCTTGGCACTGTGTCAAATACGTTAATTTCGTGTCAAATAATAACCAATATGAGTGCCAATGTTTTTTTCCCAATACAATCCCTCAACCCCGAAAAGCTCCCCCCCAAAAGAAATCAGTAATCTTGATATCAATAAATTTGATTTGATAAATTACGCAATTAGTTAGACATCGGTTGAATATCAAAATGATATTTTTTTGGGGGAGGTTTTCGGGGTTGAGGGAGGGGTTATATTGGGAAAAAAACATTGGCACTCATATTGGTTATTCTTTGACACCAAATTAACGTCTTTGACGTGATGACAAGGTTTTTTGTCGCAATGAACCCGTTTTAGCCGTAAAGTGATCAAAATAATGGCTAATTACTCGAAAATGCCCCGATAAAAACCTAGGCATGCATTTTTTCAACAACTGGCAAAAATATTAAACACCTTCCACCAGGTTAGAAACTCCGTTCGTGCATTCCATTTAGCCTACTAAATTAACTGACCAGCTCCAAGGAATTGCCACTATAAAAAACCTTGGCACTAGGTGCAAATGTATAAGAATTACATGCTTTTCAATATACAACAACCCCGAAAAAGGGTTCGTGAGATGAAAAAAATAAAAAATTTGTGTTGGCTGTAGCTTCGAAACGGCTGACAATACACGATTCGGTCTGTGAGAGCTATTGTACATTGAACCTTTCTCCACCAATATACAGTAGTGCCATGGTGTATTCATTCAGGTCCACCATATCGCTCTAGCTCCTAGATTAACACCGGAATTGGGAGAAATGAACAGGCGGATGTTCTTGCGGACATAGGAACACGCACTATACAGGAACAGACCAGACAAAGAACTCAAATGATAGTTGATAACTCTTAGTTTTGAGAAAGCCAGAGTGTGTTGTATTAATTTGTCACCATTAATTCTAAATTAAATGGTGCAAATTTTGTCAAAACTTGAGTTTAATTCTCCAACTTCCCAAAGTCCTAATCTTCCGATTTGAAGCTCGCCATTGTACTGAAAAACAGTATAGAGAGGAGAATACAAGATACAATAGTTCTTAAAGGGCACAGTAGGAACAACACGCATCATAACAATAATAATGATTCAGCAATTTGAAAACTCACAATACCTCATTTTACAAATCAAAATTTCTTGCAAAATACCACTAAATGAATTTACCCAAGCTGCACATCAATATTTAGAAATATAAACTAGTATTTCGATAACTAGGTAGCCATCTTCAGTAGATCATAGGCTATTTTCCAATTGATCTACTGGAGATGGGAGTCTTAGCTACTGCCATATAATGTGTAACTATTATTTGGACAGAACTTCAAAGCCCCCCTTGTTGGAAAGGGAGCAATCTGTTACTATACCTATGGATCCAGTACAGCAGTCCATACAACTGCAATGGAGAGATGAGTACAAATCAGTCTGGACAAAGGATAGAACCAGAAGGACATATCCATCATGTTTTTAAAATAATTTGACTAGACGAGAGGGGAACCTATAATGTTCGAAGAACATCGTGTGAGCCAAAGGTGAAATGTTGGGAGAGGAGGATTTCGTATTTTTCTTGAAGCTTTCGAGGCTATAGCTATAGGAAAAGACCTCCATAGGTAAAGAGTTCCACAACTTCACTGTTCGATAGAAAAATGAAGTATGGTAGGACGAGGCTCGGCAGGTGGAACAACAGACGAGATTACTGATGGACACTGACATGGAAATATTCATAGAAAAGGGAGAGATCGCTCACTTTTCTATGATGTTCAATAGGAGCCCAACTCCAAAGTTCTGAGTACGATGTTATTGCTATTATGGTCTTTAAATGCATACATTAATTTTTGAATTGTTATGAATAAATTATTTATTAATAAATAAATAAAAAAGAAATATTCATTTTAATATAATAAAAAATGCCATGCTACTAACTAACTCTCCCATACTTCCTTAAAAAAATTAATATATTTAATTTTAAATATATTTGTTGATACTTTGTAATACTGAAACATCAAAATTTTTTAATTTTTTTTTAATTCGCTTTTGAAAATATCCACGAGAATGCGTATAAAGACCATAATAGCAATAAAATCGTACTCAGCATCCGACAACGACTATAAACTCGACATTTTGGTCAAATTCGTATATTTATTATTAAATATGATTTGTTTATAACAAATTATCAAATTTGTGGGTATACATTCGAAGATATTGATCTATTTTGTTAATAAATGATTGTTTGTAACAAAAATAGTTTTTATTCGATCAAAAACGGTCAAATTTGGCATTTTCAGAAAGTTTTATGTAATCTCAAAAAAGAGCTTATATACATTTGCGCAACTTTATTTGTGGTCAACTTTTTTTCTGATGACATTCTGAAATCGATCCATTTCCCAAGGATTTACGGGTTTGTCCTATTTTTACACCCATTTGACTGCATATTATTTTATATAGACGTTTGACTATATAAAATAATATGCAGTCTGTTTAGACCTATTCACAAACGATTAATCAAAATTACAATTTCCGTGAGCAGGTTTGTTCATTTGCAATTTTTATCAAGGTAAAAGAACGGTACGTTAATACAGATTTGTCCAAACATATTTCATTGATGATGTTACGCATATTTACTATTCACAGTAATATTTTTCACGGCCTGTTGCGTAGTTTATAATCTCTTTAGGCTCCTAAATCTCTGAGGATTAGTGAAAAATTCTGGAAATATTCCTAATTATTGCTTTTAAAGTTTCAGGTAACGCTAATCTTGATTTTTCAGTACAGGATCCTTCGAGCATGAAGTGAATGTGAATATTTGAAATAGTCCAAACAAATATTCTTAGAACATTCTTCTATAAACATTACGACACGCACTTTTATTTGAGCCTAGCTTAAATAAAAACCGAGGCCGATCTGAACTCAACAACAATTTTTTGTTAACACAACTTTAATTACTGTTCCTGGAAAAAATATTGAAAATATGTGTACTTATGTAGATTTGACGCTTACGTAACGAGGCTGAATAATTTTGGAAAATTTTGAGTTCATTATCTTTATAACACATCTGCTATCCAAACTTGTCTTTCATTGTGATTTTATGAAATGTCGTAATTGTTAGAAATTTCAAAATTGTTTCTCCTTGGACTTACTTCGAAATTATGGAATCAAAAAAATATTTTATCCCTTTTCCTAAATAATTTTTTCAGAACGTATGGAGTTCTAATGAATGTATGTTCATTAGTTTCAATATATATATATTAATAGTTTGTCAATAAAAATATAGGGAAAAAATCATAATATTTAAATACATGAGTATAGGCTTGCAACTTTCTCTGTATTTCAATCCAAAAATAAGTTTCAAGAGACGTTACTACTCGACAAAAACCCTATGTAAGTGTATACAATTACCCCAGAGGATGACGTTATATCCTAAATGACAATAAATTGAGTTGCAAAATGGCAAAAGTGTCCTGCATTGATTTTATTGGACATATAGCTTTCCATGTCAGATGCCCATCTACCAGCCGATTCAAAAATATGTGGTTGTTGGCAGCCTGATTACCTTTCACTTCTATTGCGTTTATTCTATTGCTTCGACAGTTTATGTATTTAAAATCAAATTGTTTCCCTCGCATTTGTTGTTAAATGTTTTTTTTCTATACTTTGACTACACCAGAGGGTAACCTATAATCTTCGAAGAACATCGTGTGAACCAACAGTGGAATGTTGGGAGACGAGATTGGCATTCGAATTTTCCTTAAAGGTATGGAGGTTCTAGGCATAAGGCATAGGATAAAGACCTGACTATGCAACGAGTTCCACAACTTCGGTGTTCGATAGAAAAGTTAAATCTGGTAGAGAGAAGTTCCGCAAGTCTCAAGCTTGACTAGCTTGAGCTCGTCTGGTCCTCTTATCTGGAATCTTTCATAGTGGAACAACAGACGAGATTTCTGACCATGGAAATATCTATAAAAATGGACAGATCGCCCACTTTTCTACGATATTCTAGAGAGGTCAATGAATTCTTAAGTGTTACATCATCAATCAGACGAATAGCTCTCTTCAGGATAGAATGCAACAGCGTCAGTGCATGCTTGAGAGTCGAATTCCAAACATGTGAACAGTACTCCAAAACAGCAAGATTCTGCTCTTCATAGATTATGAGGAGCTGCTGGTATGTAAAGTAGCTCTTGGCACGGAATAGAACAGTTTTTGTGAACCGATTTTCGCAATGGACTTCACATGATCATTCCATGAGAGGTTGCTGTTGGAGGTGATCCCTAGCATGGATGTGGCAGGCTTCATAGTTGTATCTGACATCATCATATTAGGGATTGCGGGATCCGCTTTCCTGAAGATGACGCAAGCTTGAGTTTTGGTTACATTAAACTGTACTGGATTATCAAATCCATATTTCAAAATCACTGCTAGATATCCATTAATTGCTTCAAACTGTCTATGTCTCGCTTTTCTGGATTCATTGGCTGGTATAAGGGCTCTAGATGAGAAAGCGGTACGAAGTGTACCATCATCTGCAAAGCTGTGGATAGGACAAGTGGTCACTTCCAGCAAATCTTTGATATGTTTTTCAATAGATTTCTACCATACATGTGTTACGTAGGCAAGCAGGTCTCCTGTTGTTCTCTGCTGATGAAAGCCAAATTGCCGGTCATTCAAGATTTTGAAGCTCTCTTGGTATTTGATGAGCTCGATCTTGATTCACTTTAGAGTACCTCGGGTGAATAATCATCTGCAGACATTGTAACTTTGCCATATTTTATGTAGTCAGGCATTTCATTAGTGAAAATGAGAAAAAGTAGTAATTCCAGAATATAACCTTGAAGCACTCCAATACTTATCTCAGACAAATCTGATTTTTGTGTTCCGATTTGGACATAAACTTGATGGATATGTTCTTTTTTTTTGTATCGTTTTTCCAGATTGAGTTGTGCATATTTCTCAATTGCATGGACTTCCGCCTGAAAGATACTGGTGTATTCCGAGTATTTGACTCGGTGCTCAAAGACGGCTCATGTATTTTTTTGATATTCTGAATTCATCGGTATATCAACATTTTGTTAGAGGGTGACTTTTCCCCTGCCTCTACTCTTCGTTTCCAGGGAAGGTTCAGAAGTAGAAGTTATGTGTTAACACGATCACCTTGCCCATGTCGTCTCTTGGTGTCATGAGTAATGGCTGTTCCATCTTCCGAGTACTATTCCGTCCATCGAATTTGTATACTTTCCTGAGATTTTTCTTTGCTTATATCAAGCATAGCCTTTTTCGCTTACAAACTACTAACATCTTGTGAGATGGTTTTTTTAATTGATTAAATTTGTATAATTTTTTTGGATCATGTAAAGAAAAATGTAGGAAAGTTCTTGAACTTATCTATTTTCAATGTTGTTCCCCAAAAAGAACATGTTAATGATGCCAATGTTTCCAACCATTCGGTTTCGGCTGTTAAAGCGAGTGAATTCCAAATTGATTATTACTTATTAACTCCAAAAATTTGGATCTATCAGAAATAAACGACAGTTGTAAGATGGTATTTTCGTATGCTTATATTTAAAAACGGTGTATACTTGAAACACTATTTCGATGTCGTTTGAAATGATATCATACCTACAATATGGAATTTTAAATTGTTAATTGACATGTAGAATTTCAAATTAGAATTAAATCTTGCAAATATCAAAAATGTAGGAACATTTAGAATCTTGCATAAACAGAAGAACATCATTATATAAGCAGTATGCCCTCTCAATTCGATCTCGAATTTCAAAATACAGTAGCATATTCTCCTAAGGCTTCTCCTGTCCCAACCAATCAGCAATAACCTCTTGGGCTACGGATGATCAAAACTGTTCAAAAGTTATCAGTCATCTTAAACGAATTGTATAGCAGTTACTATAGCAGTGATCATATTTGATGATGTACACCCTAAAGGAAGTTCGTTATTAGTCGGAGGAGGAAGAGAGCAAAGGATTTTCGGTTTGAATTAAGAGGGTGGACTTGTCAAGTTCCGTTGTTGACTTAAGTGTTTACGAGAAATTTTTAATAAGTAACCTTTCATGTATTCATTTTGTGCGTAGAGGAAGAGGTATGCATTAATTACTGAAGATCATAATCTTCTTACGCCATATGCCAGCAATATAATAATAAAACGATATTTTACTAGCACAATAATTCTCATTCTTGTTAGCAATGGTAAATATTGCAGAATCGAATTCTGAGAATTCATGATTCTTAAAGCTTCAACGTCGAATTGAGTCAGATAATACTTACGAATTACATGGTATCAAAATAGTTTTACGTAGTTTGGTAACTAACAACGAGTCATGCTGAATTTGAAGGATTATAATGTTTTATTGTGGATCTCAAAACAAATCCGAAGGTTCATGTAAATTTTATCTATGAGTAAAACTATTGGATTGAGTTATTTCATAATTAATTGGTGTACATGCATTCGCTGGAATATTCTCGTTTGAGTTGGTTTTCTGTATATGTCGAATTCCAAATTATCTCTGCTAATATTAATGTCAAAAAATGGAAGGTAGTTCCTGCTTTCTAATTCTACAGTGAATCTTATTTAATCAAATTATTAACGGCGTTCAAAAAACCATGTACATCAAAATCTTTGTTTATAATTGGTGCAGTCAAAACAAAATAGATGGATTCGACCAGAACTCCGACTTTAGGGTCGTTTTCGGATAATTTTGGTATTATGAGTTCATTTTTATCTTCAATATCATCGAATGTATACCCACAAATGTGCTAATTTGTTATAAGCAAATTATATTTATTATTAAATATACGAATTTGACGAAAAAGTCGAGTTTATAGTCGTTGTTGAATAATTTTGACTTCCTGAGTACGATTTTATTGCTATTATGATCTTCAAATGCATACATAAATTTTTGAATTGTTATAAACAATTATGCTTATTAATAAAAATACGAATTTGACCAAAATGTCGAGTTTATAATCGTTGTTAGATAATTTTGGCTTCCTGAGTACGATTTTATTGCTACTATTTATTTATTAAATTTTCAAAAGTGAATTAAAAAAAAATAATAAAAATTTTGATGTTTTAGTAAGACAAAGTATCAACATATTAATTTTTTTAAGGAAATATGGGAGAGTTGTTATGGAAGGGAAAAAAATTATTTGAAATTACTGCCAGGCCATTTTTTTATTACATTAAGACTTAATAAATACATTTCATCAATTTTGTCAAAAAAATCAAGTTCTGAGTGTGCATATTATATAAAAATAAATAGAATGTCACATTTATTCTTTCTTTATTTGTTAATAAATAATTTGTTTATAACATTCATAAATGAATAATTATAATTCGAAAATGTATATCATCATATTCGGGTATTTTTTAAAGTTTATTCCTAATTTAGGAAAAAAATTATTTTTAATTCAATTCAAAAAAATTGTATAATTTTCTGAATGACCAAATTGTAACAATTGGAGATATACTGATATCTCCTGTAAAATGACTTTAAAAATATGTGAGAACTAAAATGAAATAATGCCCATTTTGAAATATGAAGTTTAATAATTTATTAGGAAAGATTCGTTGAATGTGAAAATATGGAAATTAATATTTTTCACCTTGTGATTCGATATGGTGAGCTGTTCTAGATGATATTTTCTTAGAAATTTTATTGTCAAGTTTGCAGTTAACAAATATCGTGACCAAATAATGACATATGAACTGTTTTAAAAGTCTTTTGAAACTGATATATTTGTTTTTATTTTTAGTGTATATACAATCTCATCAGATAAATAATTATATTTAGAAATTGATTATTATATATATATATATTTATTTAAGCGATATTTTTTATCTACCTGTAAGCGACATCTGTCTTTTGAATTTAGTGACTTAATAAACAAGGAATTGTGAGCTGAAGGCTATTTTATTGATAAACTACAAAGTTGAAATAGCAGATTTAATGGGGTTATTCAACCATTTATTAAACAAATTACCCTGTAAATGATTTTTTCTATTTTCCTATTCATCGAATCTAAAAAAATACAAAACAAGTAAAATATCTCAGTAATTTTTTTTACATTGCAAAATTATATTTTCTGTAAACTTGATTTAATAAAATGTCTTTCTTTACTTATGATAAAATTGACAAAAAACATCAATAATGAAATATCTTCACAAAAATGTGCAGTTTCAAACAATGATAAATAACATAATACTGTATTCTGACAATTTAGTTTACTATGGACTTTGTAGTTGACAATAAAAAAGCTGTTATGAATAATTATAATTCGAAAATGTATGTATGCATTTAAAGACCATAATAGCAATGAAATCGTACTCAAGAGGCCAAAATTATCCGAAAACAACTATATACTCGATATTTTGGTCAAATTCGTATTTTTATTAATAAACATAATTGGTTATAACTTATAACAATTCAAAAATCCAAGTACCCATTTAAAGACTATAATAAAAATAAAATCAGGAGGCCAACATTATCCGACAGGGACTATAAACTCGACATTTTGGTCAAACATATTTGATGATAAATATAATATGTGACACAAATTAGTGAACTTGTGGGTATACATTCGATGATATTCACGATAAAGTCGAACTCGGAATACCAAAATTTTCCGAAAACGGCTCTGAAGTCGGAGTTTTGGTCGAATTCATTTTTTTGTCAATAAATAAATTGTTTGTAACAAAAAATAGTCTTCATCCGATCAAAGACACAAAAATTTTGCATTTTTGAAAATTTTTTATGTAATCTCAAAAATGAGATGTTCCGGAATATGATATTTTTGAACATTTTCAATATCAAGTTCGTAATCAAGACCGAAATCGAGATTTTAATAGTAGTCCAGTCAATAAGCTGGAAAAGTATAGAAAAATTTTGTAGACGGGCGTATCGGTAAAATTTTGTTTGCATGATGCTCTATGGATCATGAAGGTCATTCGTGACTACTGAGCGATATACCATTCGCCCCCAATTCACCCTACACTCAAACTGAACCCCATTCTCAACCCCTTCTTTTTAATTATTAATTTATTCAAAAATGAAAATTAAGTCTCCAAAATGGGTTCTAGAAGGTTTTTGGGTCGCTGATCATGAATCCGAAATTCTTTCAACTTCATTGAAATTATCGTGTGATAGGTCACTGTAGACGAGGAAAATCGAAGTTTTAATGGTTATTTTAATTAAATAGTTTTAGTCAACACCACTTCCAAATGTTTAGATGAAATGTTGGAGAATAGACGATAAAATCAGGTTGTCAGGGGTATCTAGAACATTTATGACGGGACGCTTCCATCTTCATTATAATGCCATGAGATGGGTGTTTTGGGCTTACGATGGTATGGTCGGACATCCCTAAATATAGGCAATGACATTGTTGTTTTGCGTAGCTTTATATATTTACTCAGTTCGAGATATATTTGCTTCACGCCTTACATATCATATCATGAAAAAATATAACTATTATTAATGTTTATACCTAGAGATAAGAAATTTTGTTGACATGATAATTGACGTTACCTTATATTTGTATAATAGAACGTGTTAGGAGCTTACTGAAAATTAAACGATAAGATTTTGGACAATAAAAATTATGACCAATGATGTAAAACTATAAATATCTTGACAATAGTGTGGTTGATGTCAGTGCAATCTTAAAGATATTTCTGCAACGGCCGCTTCAAGATGAAATTGATAATCTGTTTAATTGTGGTTGTTACATTATGTTCCTGGACGTGTGCACAACGTAAGAACTTATTTGTTATTAACCCCGTAATTTTGTAAATTCTAAAACAACCTTACTTTCCATTAGAAAAATTTTTTAACAGTCCAGTATTCTATTTCTGCTGATTGATTGGAATAAATAATTAATGATCAGAAGACGTAACACTCACAATAGTAGATGGAATACTAAAAGTTTTCAGTTAGCATAGTTGTTGCATGTACCTTCAGTTGAAGTTTTGAAAAGAGAAAAATTGTTCTTATAACTTCGATCAAGTGCTAAATTAGGAAATCTTATTTCCATTTTGGACATTGCTTGTTGTTATCATGAATAATAAAACACATCAATAAAATTTTATTAATTGTCCTATACATTTATATGTTTCATCGTACCTTTGGGAATTCCCCCATTATCTGCTCAATTTTCAACTTTGAGAGAGGCAAAAGTGTCCAAGAGTAGCTTCTTTATTTTTTTCCTGATTTCAAATTTCTTCGAGTATCTTATAACGCTTTTATTTTTCAGCTAACCGGAACTCCAACCCTCTTGCTCATATTGGTTCTGATATAATGCAATTCCAACGGCAATTGAGCAGTGAACTAGCCACAGTTCCAGAAAATGCTAACCCAATACAATGTCTATTTTCTACAGCGGAAGCTGTCCTGAGAACCTTATCAAAGATGGGAGGCAATATTGTAACAGTGGTCATAACTAGAATTCTAGATGCAGTTTTAGGAGCTGATAATTACGCAATTCCGGATTTGTTAAATATTTTGAGAACTTTTGAGAGATTTTTCTTGTGGTCTGTGTAAAAGAAGATGATATTAAAAAGTTATTCCATTCCATATTTTATTTTTCTATAATCCCAATAGCCCAAAGGATGGATGAGATTGGGAGAACCAATGTGATCAGGTTATGAGCAATCACATGATATGGGGTAGAAATAAACGAAATAGAAAATTCTAATGAAACATTTTTCATTTATCTACGTTTTATTCTTATTGGATAACAATCGTCTCTGAAACGAACACTAATATCAGACTTCAGTCTATAATCCTCCATTTTTCCATCTGTTTCGATAGTGTAGTTTAGAAGTATCTGTGCGAGCATTGTCTTCAATGTAAGTAATGCATATTGTTTACCTGTAAAAAAAGTTGTTATAAGGAATAGATTTATTAAATGATAAAAAAATTGTTTTATTTCTATCTGCGAATACTTTTTATCTACGAACATTAGTTAGTCGACAGACTGATGGTACTTTGTGACATTCTGTATACGGAAAACACACTCACACCGATATATATATCTCAATGGTCTTTCCCACCATCACCCTGCCCAAAAGCAATCTGTCATATAATCTTTGGTCCACAGAGCTGTCAACTTATCCCAACCCAGTAGGTATGGCGGCACTTTGGACAGTCTTATCAGATGGTGGTAAGCATTGTCACTGTATTACCGGCAGAGAGGTCACTATACCGGATGAGAGCTCACTGTATTACCGGCCAAGTGACGTATTTCAACATTCAGACACATGATTGAACATTCAGACACGTGTTTGAATCTTGAACACACGTGACTCAGTTTCAAAGCAGAATGGTTTGATGGTTGATATTACAAGATACTATCCACAAAAAAGTCACTACACACTATGCTGTTATCTAAACCTACTTATGGAACAACTGCTTGTACCAGTTAACAACAAAAGACTCGAAAAGTTGTTGCCTAGTGAATCGTAGTTCAAGTTATTTGACATAGTTATTAAAAGTATACAGATGATAACGATGGATATCATCCTGATGTTGTAAATAAATCGCTAGAATAACTGGTGATCGTTAGCACTTTAGTTTATAGATTACTGTATTATTCTGATTGCTAAATAAATGAAGAAGAAAAAAATATGTTAGAATATATGGAAAATATACCATATATTCTCTTATTACCTAAACAGCTTCTTGGTCCTGCACTAAAGGGCATGTAAGCATATCTGTGTCGTTTCTCAACTTCTTCTGGCAGAAAGTGTTCAGGATAAAATTTATTTGGTTTCTTCCAGTTTCTGGGATCTCTATGGATGTTATGAATTGATATTATCACAGAACACCCTTTGGGTATGGTCCATTTATCTGTAAGATTTAGATTTAAATTATATTATTCAAAAGGAAATCTTTTGACCTATTGCCCATTTCTATAATAACTGCTCTTTTAGGGGATCAAAGTGTGTCAATGTTACTTACTATAGCAAGTATCATTATGATGCAGCACTTACCTACTCTAGCATCCTCTGTTGGAACTCTGACGATAAAAGGACCTATTGGAAATAACCGCAGAACATCCTTAATACACATATCAAGGTACTGAAAATTATGCAAATCCTCTATTGCCACAGTTTTGCCATTCAAACAATTATTAACTTCCTCTGCGGCAGTTTCCTGTATGGTAGGATGCAGGCCAAACATAACCAGCGCAAAGGAAAGTATGGTAGTGATGGTGTCTTCACTCTAGAATAAATTTCAATATTTCTTGAGCCACGACTCAATTGCTTTGAAAGTATAATTCGGCTTCCGCTGAATTATTTTGAAAACAATTTTTCCTCATTTACTGATAATATTTATGACATCCGCACGATAAGTATTTGTTAGTTTGATGATAAAATACATTCCTCTGAATCGAAAAGGTATCGATATAATGATCAAAAGGATTAGCAAAAATGCAAGGTGCATTCTCTGCTATTTTGTGACGTACCAATTATTCGTTTCACTCCATCGATATTGGTGGGGTCTCGAAGATATAGGGATTATAAAACACTTGGCTAGGCTGAAGATATCTTTGTTGAATCTTCTGAATCCAGAATATAACAGACAGGAGACGAAACTCCCGTAGAGGGTGAAGTAATTAATGGATACAGAGTAGGCGGAAACTCTGAGTAACGGTCCTTTTGCAATATACTACTTTTCGACCATTGCGCAGTGGATCCCGTGATCCTCCTCTAGCGGCGAGCGAATTAACAGTTGATATACCAATTTCAATGTTCAGCCTACATCGGCGGTAGATCCCGGTACGTATTCTGCTTCCCGTAGGCTCGAAACTTCAAGCGTCAAGGTCATCCCAGGTTAGTTTGTGAAATTTTTATATATTTTTGGGAATACTAGGTTAGTAGATTATTTGAAAGTTTGTTTCAGTAAGTGATTTGTTTTCCTTTTCGTCATCATTACTGGGGTCGGCTCACACATCTGTGTATACCTCGTATGGTACATTCTGTAAGCATTTCCCCTTTGCGTTCATATTCTGACTAGACTCACGAGTCAAAAGAGGAGATGCATCTTGGTTTCCTATTCCGTGTCAAGAGCATCTTTACACCCCAGTTCTTGATAAGAAAGTACAGATTTGAACTGTTCTGGAGTACTGTTCACATGCTGAACTCCAAACAGCTGCCAAATATAAGCTGAAGGTCTTGCTCTTTCCCTTTCATCAGAATTCTCGTCTGTTATTCCACCACAAGCGAGTACAGGTAGGCATAGTAGACAAGCTCAGGCTGGTCACCCCTCCATTGTCAAGCTCAAGACCAGTCGAACTCCAAGTCTAGAGAAACATTTTACTGCTGGGTCACACGATGTTCTACAAACATTATAGGTTTTTCTCTCGTGTAGTCAAAATATAAAAAAATCTCCAAGTAAATTGCTCGTTCCTAAAAGTGGAATATTCAAGGGTTCCCGAAATCGCCAAGTTGGCGCTGCTTACTGCTAAGGACCACGCTCTGGTTGCCTACGTCTAAGCGTGTTAACAATGTTATTGTTGAGTCAACAATAACATTGTCAGGCGCTGGCAATCAGAGCGTTCAGTGTGGTTCCTAATAGAGTTCCTATAGTCCCTAACAGTATGCAGCTCCAAAGAGGTGACTTTTCGTACCCTTATACATTCCCCTTTTCGGGCATCGCCCTGCCATGAAGAAAGCGCAAAGATGGACATCCTTGCAATCTCGACTTCTTGGCTGTATCGGATGTTGATCTCCTGTCTCTAGTATTGTTGTCCTAAATCCATAAGACGATATTACAATCGTTTAGACCGTTTTGTGTTATTTGGAATTGGTTGAGATGGTAGCGGGCTTAATAGAAAGTTCAATGCACTTAGACAAAGACCCTTGTACAATTTCCCCTGCTAAGTTTTTCAGAGTGTGTTTGGATCCCCCGCTGCTCGACAGAATCTTAAGATCTGTGTTACGCTTAGATCCTTTTTATCATCGGCCGTGATGATCCTCGCACCTAGCCAGGTAAATCTGGTTCCTATGAGCGCAGGACATTCACAAAGAAAGTGGGTTGACGACTCTACATGTTTTCCCTCGCATCTCTAAAGATCTCGGAGATTATCCTGATGCTCACCCTACTAAGCGAGAGTGTCTCTCATGCCCATCGAGTTATTTACTTCGTGATATTTTTCACTGTTCTAGTTTTTGTTCATTCAGCTTCAATTACAATATTTAGTTTAAGTTGTTCCATAACTTACAGCAGAAAACAAAGTAGAAAGATGATCGATGAATTCACTCTCGCTAGCAAAATCAGGAACATTATCTCGAATATCCAACATTTGATATAGAACAAAATGTTCTCCTTCTTTATTTCTGTGGCTTGATTCAGCTTGCCTGTAAGCCTGCAATAAAAAAGGGATCAAACGATATGGAATATGGATTATGAATCTAGCTTGGCTGCACAAATTGAATATTCTAAAAATAGTTTCATCATGGAACATTCACGCCAAAATCTTCAAATAACCACACAGAATCTGAGATATTTGATTCATCTGCATGGAAACAAATGGTAAAATTCTCTTAAGCACTTACTTTTGTCATGAAATCACGAACCACAAGTTTTGCTTCCTCTTGTTCTACCCAGTATGTCGTCATCTTGTAGAGCCATTCCACTTGTAGCCATACTTTAACTATCCTGGCATGTACGATAACGTACATTCTGAATAAACAATAACGGGATTATGATGTTCAATTTCACCAGGAACAATTCATATCCAAATTATATACAACTATCTCCCTTGGAAAAATCCTCGACGGATATTTAATTAGAAAGAATATTAAATGAAAGAACGATTACTTGCACTTTTAATAATAACATGCCACTATCAAACATAAGAGGTCAAGGTGAAAAGTCCCTGGAAAATTAAACAAAAAATGATTTATTTGGTTAAAACTTTTTTTATTTCTCAACATAATCTCCTTGTAGCCCGATAAACGTCGTCTAACGTTTTTCTAATTTTTCGGTCCCTTCCAAGTAATACGATTTCGGCAATCCTCCAAAATAGGCGTTTGTTTCAGTGATGACCTCATCGTTGGAGCCAAATCTCTTTCCGCCAAGTCATTTGTTCAAGTTTGGAAATAGATAAAAATCGCAGGGGGCCAAATCTAGAGAATATGGTGAATAACGAACCAATTCGTAGCGCAATTCATGCAAGTTTGCAATAGCGACTGCATACCTGGGCGCCGGTGTGTTGTCCTGGTGAAAGACTACTTTTTTCTTTGCCAAATTCTGCCGTTTTCGCTTCAAATCGGCCTGGAATCGATCTAACAGCTCTGCATAATATTTGCCAATGATCGTTTTGCCTCTTTTTAACATAATGGATATGGACGATACCGTGTGCATCACAAAAAACGGTCGCCATGACTTTGTTGGCCGATAAACCCACTTTGGCCTTTTTCGACTTCGATTCGCCAGGACAAGTCCACTGTTTCGACTGTTCTTTGGTCTCTGGTGTATTGTGATAGATCCATGTTTCGTCCACGGTTACGAAACGGAACAAAAAGTATTCCTTATCGCGCTTGAACATCGCCAAACACTCCTTTGAAGTTGACACGTGGTCACGTGGCAAATAGCTTTCTCATATTTAAAATTTATGCAAAATGTTCCGTACCCGTTCGATTGAGATGCCCATAGACAATTTCTGACGTTGTAACCTCAATTGGACGACCATAACGTTCGGCGTCCTTTGTGGTCATACTACCTCAACGAAAATCAGTAAACCACTTGTGAATCGTTCCAATCGATGGTGAGGAGTTCCCTTAATGTTTAGCAAGCGATGCTTTGGTTTGCGTAATGTTTTTTCCACCCAAAAAATAATGTTTAATCAAGACGCGAATTCACTTTCTTCCATGTTTACAAAAATCTTCCAGGTTGCTTTCTTTGGATGAGTGTCAAAACAGAACTGAATGACGTATCAGTCTGAAAATTTTAATGCGTTCTAGTTGATGATAATATATCATAAATGTCGTATAGGATTTTCGATTGTAGCGCCATTTGTTTTATTTTCAAGAGACTTTTCACCTTGCCCTCATAAAAAATTATGAAGTAAGCAATAAACATTTCAAGTATAGGAAATACCAAAACGCAGATCCCGGAAAAATACAATGTGAATACTGCAACAATTTGTGCTGTCTAAATAAAGGAAAAGACCTATACCAAGGTCTAACTGATCACTTAGGATATTGTTGTAAGTGTTTTTGACACCTTTATAAATCTCTATTGATTCTAATTTATTTAATTTAAAACCATTGGTTTGATTATGTAAAATGCTTAGGTTATATAAGTTACGGAAAGTAGGGCTTGTTAAAAAAAATGATTAGCAAAAGTTGAGTCTATAAGTCTAAAAGAACGAAAATGTTCTTGGTATCCATAAGTTTAAAATGACTACAAATTATCACAATCAACTAAGTTACAAATAGAAATGATATTTTTGAATATGCTACAATAGACAAAGTTTTGGTTCTACAGATCATCAGTTCCGTAAGACTGTTTCGCTCTCTCATGTTGTCTTGGGCGGAACGAGTCAGACAATGAAGTCACTGATCAACCCCCGGCAGGGATATAAATAGTCCGTCAAGAAATTTTTGGAGAACCAAGGTGTTGCAAGACCATCCACCGTAAGCCCAACTGTGTACTAGTTCGATACAGAGAAGTACACGTTGATAACTTTAGGGATAGGACCCTATTATCGACAGCACGCCACTGCCCGACAGAGACCAACGCCTATATTGGAGAGGAGACGGTCTTTTCAACCGTCTGGGCCCCTCTCTCCCTGTCTACTCGTGTTTGTGTTATTTTATAACAACTTCCGTTTGACGAGTCGCCGTCGGCCTACCACATATCATTGCCCTGGCTGCGAATCAATTGCCCAGAAATCTGGGATAAGAAGCACAGACACCGGGCTTTAGGAGTAAAGCCATGTGGTGCAGCATTTTACCCACGCAGAGGCAGCTTTTTCGCCCCCGGCGGAACTACTTTAGGTGCTCCAATTTCAGACATACCTAAAATCCTCTAGGCATACCCAAAATGGAGCTTGCTTGCTAGACTTATATATTGCCCCTTCTGGGCTATAGTCAATTCCACCTCCTCGTATTCATTTGTTTCACCAGGAGTGTTACGAGTAATCGTTCGGCTTCGTTCAAATAGCCTACCGCATATGTCTACCACGGCAGTGAATCCATTTCGATCAGTCGTCTGGGGTACGAAGGCACTGCGCCGTGGCTTTTATGGGTAAACGGTATGTGGTGCACCGTTTACCTGACGTTTCGCAGCGGTACCTTTTTTCACCCCGCTCGTGCTGGCAGAGGCTAATTTAAGCGAGAAACCTGTATTACCTATGGTGCAACAGACATGGTACTTGCTGACTATTCCCCCTAACTACTGAGGAATAGCCCCTCTCGCCTGCTCGTGTTAGCCTATGCTACGTTTACGAACCATCGCCGGCCTTCCACATGTGTCTACCTCGTCCGTGACTCCGTTCTGACCAGCATCCCTGGGATATGAAGGCTCGGGGTCATGCTTTTAGAGGTGAAATGTATGTGGTGCCCAGTTCACCGGATCTTTTGCAGTGGCAACGTTAGTTTCGCCCCGAAGGGTTTGCTTGTCTCGAGAACCGCGAAGAGGTGTTGCTTGCTGAATCTACTGCCAGTTTCTCTCCGGCCTGATAGTTCTCTCCCGAGACAGAGAAGTACCGAGGGTAGATGGTTGAGGTATCGTTCGATAGAGGTTCGACTATAGATTTGACAAAAACTCTAACAATTTAAAAGAGTTACTTCCCCTCTTTCCAACCCATAGTTCAGCCCTCAGTACGTTATACTAATGTAACATCATAATTAACGATGATATTTCTATTTGTAACCTAGTTGATAACTCGCTCCGATAAAGTCATTGGGTGACGACACGATTGTCATTCGATTTCACCTAGTTCTAGTTATTGTCAAACATATTCTTATATTATATTATTATTATTATTATTATTGTTATTATTATTATTATTATACAACTATTTCTTTGACAAATACATTGCCGGATATTGAATAACAAATAATATATTAATGAATGGAGTAAATGTCAAATATTTGTTATATTTTTTCCATTCATGAATATATTCTTTGTATTAGAATTAAGTACCTGCTGCAAACTTTTAAAAAGTTATCCATTTCCCCATTATTCGAATTGGAATCAACTCCCATTATTGTTTCTGAAATATAAATTGAAGCATTTCATTAATATTTCTTTAATGCATACAACATCTTGTATAGTTAGAACACCTGTACAACGATGGAAATAAGCAGTTACAATAAATTAGATAGATTGCCGTGTATTCCCATTTTATATCTCCGAGCTAGTTATTAAAACAGTTGACGATCATCAATGTTCGGTTGCGGTAAAGCGAAGTGAAATGCATTTAATGAACAAAGCGACTAAACTTAAATCCTGAGAGATACGACAGAGCGGCTAGTTTATGTAACATCTGACGATCGCAACTCTCAGATTGAAGGAAAACGCCTCGTTAATGAATTCCGATAATTCATTTATAGTAAACAAAGCAAATTTCGAAAAGTCTGCCATCGATGAAACTTTGAAGGTTTGAGGTTTTTATTAACGGAAATTTCACTATATTTATAATTTGAGGTTCGTATTCTAAGTAATTTTAACGATAATTATGAGGAATAATTTGTTGTTTATTTCAAAATTAATGTTTTTGTTAATAAAATTAAAGATCAAACTCACTGTTAACCAAATCGCATATTGATCTATGTAGATATTTTTCTACATTGAACGTTGGTCGACCATTTTCTTGGTTCAACGATCGAACTAGTTCTTCAGCGTGACATAGTACATCAGGGAAATATTTTTTGATATTTTTTGCTGCGAATAAAGGAGTCATCAGTTTTCTATCTTTCTTCCATTTGGCACCTGGAATTAAAGTTCTTTGTGATCAACGAAAGGATAATCTCACACCCCATCTCCTTGTATTTGTCCAAAGGTTTACTGCAGTCAGTGCTGGATTATAGCATAAGCTTGACAAAGCTATAGCTTAGGGCCCCGACATTTTGGGGGCCCCGCGGAAATTGTAAAAATTAAAAATTAAAAAACTAATATTGACAATTTTTCTGGGAAAAAATAACGAAGTAAAGAAATTACTGTAATATAAAAGTTTGCGTATGTCTAACGACTGGTAATATCTAAAAGTAGTCAAGAATTAGTTGATTTTGTATTAAAGGCGAATAATTCGCGCTTATAACTACTCTTCATCTTGGAAGTGCAGTGCAGTGGCAACCGAGGTAGAAATTTGAGCCCGCGCCGGGCCCAAAACGGTTTCGACCACCGTCTGAAAGGATTGTTCTAAGTCAGTTAGATATAAGCGAATCATTCAGCGGATAAGTTTCCAAAATTGCAATTGTAAAAGTGATTAATGTAGTTACGCATTGTATATTATGTCAAATTAAGAAGACGTACTAACAGTGTAAATATTCATTTATGTACTTATTTTCCTGGCAGTAACCTTCTCCAAGATTTAGAGCATTATATTACTCTACGAATTATTTTATTCTATGAATAAAGAGTAATTTAAAAAAAAGGGGGAGGGGCCCCCAAAATCTGTTGTGCTTAGGGCGCCTCATAGTGTTAATCCGGCCCTGACTGCAGTTCGGAAGAATGAGGGAATGAGAAAGCAACAAGTTCTTGAATTTGATAATTCACTATTTTTCAACACTTGAAGAAGTTTTTTGTTTTTTGGTTTTCCGTCCAAAGTTCCGTTGATGAGTATTCAGTCATAATTTATTTTGTCGAAATTCTAGAAAATATATGAGATGAATGATAATTAAATGAGTTACTGAGTAGAATGTAGAATGGGGGCGCTAAAATGGCAGGGTTTGTCTTATTTTGAGGTAGGTATTATAAATTGTCGATAATAAATTATAAGTAAATCTACTTAAATTATTTACCTGATCCTGATATAAGGCTTTCTCCATCGAATTCTTTTATGAAACGATAAATGTCATCATCCTTATTTGCAAATACCATAGATCTCATCACGTTCTAGAATTTATAATTGTTGTGGTTAGTGTAAGATTTTCATTAATACTTATTATATATAAAAATTCTCGGGAAATAGGTCACAATAACACTTTGTTTTAAATATTCGTCTTTACGTACGTTTCGGTCTCACGACCATCATCAGAAGACTCACTATGTCTAAAAAGGGGGTTTATTAAAACTAATTATAGCACAAGCGTCCAAATCGCACAATTTAACTTCAATCAAAAGAGCCCACGCCGTCGAAACGAACAGAACTACGAATAATCGAAATTGTATCGTCAGAATTCGTAATAGTAATTTCCCAGTACAGGTCTGTAACCTTTCTTAAGTACCTAGTCATAAATCCTACACATCTGGTTTCGAAAATAGATACTTGACAAATAACTTCGTTCTTCTCATTTGTTGTGAGAATACCAATCAATATGCACTCATATATTTTAATAATATTACTGAATAGCGGATTCTTACTACAACAAATTTTTTTATACTTTAATTCTGACGATACAATTTCGATTATTCGTAGTTCTGTTCGTTTCGACGGCGTGGGCTCTTTTGATTGAAGTTAAATTGTGCGATTTGGACGCTTGTGCTATAATTAGTTTTAATAAACCCCCTTTTTAGACATAGTGAGTCTTCTGATGATGGTCGTGAGACCGAAACGTACGTAAAGACGAATATTTAAAACAAAGTGTTATTGTGACCTATTTCCCGAGAATTTTTATATATAATTCATACTGGGTCAAGAATCTTATTATTAATACTTATGTGTTGAATATTTTACTATGTTTTTCAAATGTGTATGAATTACCAAAATTAAAGAATATAACTTCCGTTTTTGTTTTTTGGGATCTACTGCAAATTAATCAAACTACCTATCAAACAGATAGACATGGATCATGTGTCAATTTAAATAAAACTTCTCCCGTATTTATCAGAGGTAGATATTTCAGCGCGGAACATCCCAAACAAACATTTAGTGATTGCCCGATATGGATAATCCGGTAATTCACCGACCGAGTTCAAATAAAAGCGGTGATTACCCGTTTTATGGAAAGTGTAGTGACCAGCGCTGCTGCAATAGCTGGTCTGCTCAGTTCTTGCATTGAATTAGTACATTGTTACTTCAGATAACAGTCGTGTTGTGCAATATTTTCATACAGGTAAAAATGTTATGGAAGAAAAGCCATAATAATAAAAACTGTCTGTATTTTTTGAACCAAAAAAACAAAATAGTCCGCAATTACTATATAAGGAAGTAACAAAGCCTCTGGAGATTCTAATAAAACGAAAGGGAAATAAAGTTCTATAGGGCAGTTTTTTGAAAAGAAGGTGACTGATAAATCTGAAAAAAAACTGCTACATGTAACATGTATAAAACTATTTAAAAAGAAATTTTAAAATAGGTTTTCACTTACGTTTAAATAAAATAGTTAATCTTGAATATGTCGATATTTATCGGCTAAATTTTGCCGACTACCGATTATCGGCAATATTTGCCAATATACCGATACAATACCAATGCACCGATATTTATATCACTACCGCGATCACATTCAATTGAGGAATTCTTCAAGAATGTTGGAATAAAAATGTTCAATGCTTACTTCAACTTGTTCTGGGTCTGTGAAGATAATAGTAAATTTCGGGCCAAACCATAACCTCATTGGACTCGAATATTTAGAAGTTGTTTCAATAATTCTGTCAAATAAGTCTGAAACATGATAAATTCAAGTTAAGCGCTCAAACAGTATCTATATATGTAACAATTGAGAAATAAATGAATATTGATTTCTTGTTGGTCTTTGTCAAATAACAATGTTAAGATTTTTTTTAGGACATATGTTCTTAGATGGCGTTAGATATTGTGATTCTCTCTAGCATTCTGTTAGTCCGTCTATTTATATCTTCGAGAAAATAATAGTTCGTACAGTTGCAAATTTTCTCGTCCCGCTGATGAGGTCGAGAGTGAAATAACTTTTCGCGACTATTAGCATGTATGTATTGTTGTATATGCCATTAAAACTCATTTTTCACGTTTCATACTTCTCTCGCTATATGTAGCATAGGGAACAAATTTTAAATGATGTACAGGTTGATCCAACAGTGTGTTCAAGTACAATATCTCAGTTATTATACAAACAAATATTAAATACAAACATGTAGGGACTGCAGAGAGCTACAAACTGAAATTATTTATGAATCTACAGAAATCTCGTCTGTTGTTCCACCACAAGCGATTCCAGATAGGACTAGATGAGCTCAAACTAGTCACACCTGCATTGTCAAGCTCGAGGCCTGCCGAACTTTTTCCTACCAGACTTCATTTTTCTATCGAACAGCGAAGTTGTGGAACTAGACCTAGCGAGGTTTTTTCCTATGCCTATAACCTCCAAACCTTCAAGAAAAATTCGAATTCTCACAACATTCCACCGGTCGTTCACACGATGTTCTTCGAACATTATAGATTTTCCTTTCGTGTAGCCAAAGTTTAAAAAAAAATGGAACATCCTGTATATTATATGTTATTTGAATACCTATACTAATGTTGTTTTATTTTTGTTAACGATTCCCTATATCTAAACCCACTCCTTACTGAGATATTGGTCATTTTAAAAGCAAAAATGGTAACTTTTAAACATTTATTTAAAATCGGAGTTAGCCTTGTAAAACAAATAATTTCTTTTCTTATCTGTCAGAAATAATAATTCTAATTTTCAAGTAATTACTAGTGTTCGAAGTGACAACAATGAAGAAGAATTTTTCCAGAAAAGAAATGATCGATATGATTTAACCTAGCGGTCTATGTACTGATTCATTTAATTTTTCAAAATCAATAATAAAATATTCTTTCATAAATTAAATTTTAGTTTCTCCATGCCTACAACGGTTCACTTTCTCTCTAATAAGAGACCAAGCGGTATACTTGAGTGTAAAGCTTAAAGCAACAAGGTTATTCAATTTCTTAAAAAGATATTTTGTAGTCAGGTCTTTATTTAAGTAACGTGTTTGCTGTCACAAACAAACTTTTCTATCCAATTCTATTTTTTATCTATACCGTTCGAAATACATTAATATAGCAACATTTTGTTTCAATGATAATTAATTGAAATAGAGCAGTACCTACCTACTCGAATTTGAAAAATTTTATGTAAATGTAACCATTCGGAAATACAATAAAATACTTACCTCAAGATTGATCGAAACTGAGAGATTTATTTATAAAAACCAAACAATCTGCATTTCTTCACAAATGACTTATTGTACCAAGTTTATTAACTTACCTTCATCTTTACAAAAAAACATTAAGGCGTTTCCAATTATTGGTAGAGCTAACGGACCAGGTAATTGCCAAGAAAGGATATACAGTTTCCTTCTCAGGAAGAAATATTTCATAGCCAATGCAGTTATCATGAATATACAAATATACACCAACCATGAAGAAACTGCCATTTTCTTCCTGGAATGAAATTGTAATGGAATGTAAAATTTTATTAGATAAATAACTTGTCCAAACCGATTCCCTCTCGAAGCCATTGGTGTTGTGAAAAAGATCTGTTACTCTCGAAATGCACTACTATGAGAAACTAGCGAAAATAATTTGGAAACTCTCACTGCAGGTATTTTTCAGAGTGGATTCCATGCATTCCTACAGATGGATATCCATAATGTACCTATACTCATTGATTAATATACATGTATATTATTCAATGCTATACTCAAACATTGATCATTTGCTAGGAAAAGCTACTTCCATCCGTCTATTTTTAAATTTATTACTATTATGAATTGCGATTGAGATTAATAACTGGTTGGGGTAAGTTTTGGGTAGAATAACGAACGTACCTCAATTGCAAAAATGAGAAACATTTTTTAATTTGAACTTAGTATGTTTGTGAATTATGATATTATTTTTAGTAATACTATATAATGAATTATGTACAAACCCGTTTAACTAATTTCTCACAAACTGTACAAAGCGATCACTCACTACACTAATTCAGAATTTATGAAGAAGTCTATGTTAACTCATTCTGTACCAGATAATAAAAGAGCTACACAATAAATCTTGCAGCCATGTCGCGAACATGATGAAATTTGCAATTTCCTAAGAGGTTAAGGTAATCTTGTCGAATATGGTTGTGTTACATATTTTTATAGGAGCAATGAATTATAAGTAAATGCAGAATAATTTAAGCTCTTTGTTTACAATTGGCAAACAATAATCAGATTTGTTCAGATGAATATTGTGGAATATTATAAACGTAACTAAAGGGAGAACAAGATTCATTTTCATCTCTCGTGTAACCATGGACGTCGCTAGGAAGATGCAACTTCCCATCAAAGTTAAGTAGTTCTCATGTGAACAAATTTGATACATTTAATTTGTTAGAGTAACTGTTAACATCTGAAAATCCCCCATGGCATACGGTGTTAACTATGAAAAAAATTCAAGATTCATTTTTTATATATATTGACATTGAAATTTTGGGCCCTTAGGCTCGGTCATAGCCTCATGGAAGGGTCTCCGTAAAAAACTTCGATTTCGACAGAAATAGATGTATTAAATTTCATTTCTATCCAAAAGTACGTATAAAATTCGACGAAAATTATTCATTGGTTATGTTAAATATTTAAGAAATCAATTTTCCGAAACTGCAGAAATAAAAGGCAGGAAAACACAAAAAATTCATATTTACAAAATAAAATAAAATAAAACTATCATTCTTAAGCCAACTTAACATTTTTGGAACTTTGGGATTAGGTTTTCTTCTATGTGAAATATCGTTCGAAGTAAAAAAGTAGTGTTATAATACAACATACAAATATCCATTTTTCGAGCTTTTAGATTCGCACAGTGATTTATCAATTCTCTTTTTTAAGATGCTGGTGCTCGATAGCTAATAAGGAAAGATAGTGAAGCCAACGGAATTCCAATTTCAATCCTTTAACATATTTAATTTATTAAAAGATCTCTCAACATTGGCAACCGTCATTGGAACTGTCATGAAGAGCAGGAGATAGAAGAACCGCAGAATATTTCTGGTAAGAAAAAACTGTTCACATCAGTTGAAAATCTTAAAGGGTGGTTTCAGTCAAACAACTTAATGCTGAATATCTACAAAACTTAGATAATAAATGTCGATTACCACAAAGAGTATAAAGAACCAAGTTTCTGAGAAGCATTTTTTGCCTTGATCGTAACATGAAAAGATGTTGGTGGTGATACCGAGCATTTCATAGATATATATAAATTTTCAAGTTTTACCTCTTTATTTGATAAAAATTGTATATCATTCTTTGTAAATATCTTGGCCGCACAAATGCATATTCAGATGAATAATGTTTTTATTAAATTTCTCCTTGAATTCGATTTATTTTATTGGTTTTGAGAGAGGTATGATCTGAATAAAGCAAAAGGAAACTAATGTTTGGAATTCGGCTCCCAAACAAACGCTGAAGCTCTTGTATTATATCCAGAAGATATTCGTTTGATTGATAATGTCCGACTTACGAATTCGTTGTGCTTTCTAGAACGTCGTAGAAACGTGGACGATCTCTCCCTTTTCTATAGATATTTCCATGGTCGATGTTCATCATAAATCTCGTCTGTTGTCCCACCACGAGAGATTCCAGATAGGCGAACTAGACGACCTTAAGCTAGTCACCACTTCATTGTCAAGTTCGAGACCTGCCGAACTCCTTCGTACCAATGATTTTTCTATCGAACGGTTGAACTCTTTGCCTAGTGAGCTCGTTCTCTATGCCTGTAGCCTCCAAACCTTCAAAGGTTGTACTCTCGTGTAGTCAAAGTATAGAAAATAAAAATTTTTTCCAACAAATTTTTTTTTGTATCAATCTTATCTTTCTCTTTCATCTATTATTTTTAATTTTACAAAAAAAAAATAGTAGTAAGCGATTTCAAAATTTATTTGAAGAAAACGTATTTGTTCCAAGTTCAATCTGGTTCAAGTTTCAGTTAGTAAGTACATCAGTTAACTTTTATTAGACGCGTTGTGTGAGATCGTATCTCCATCATATTATAGTGGTGGAAAGTGGAATTGTTTTATTACGATCTTGACATGCTTGAGTTTATAACAAATTCTGAAATAAGTACAATCATTTACGTATGACTACTTATATTCTTTACTTGTATGTGATCCATCGACAATTGAAGATATTACTCGAAGTAAGTGTATCTTTAATATTAGCTTATTTTAGGTAATTTATATACATTTTTCATTGTCTTATCTCCAGTTAACCAGTTATAATTATCATTCAAAATTAGTTAAGTTGCCCTTATTAATTTGAATCTTGAATAGTAGGCTTCCGCGGATAGCTAATCTTGAAAATTCTTGGCTTCCGGATGGATTCCGCGTCACTTGATGCCAAACGTTTCGCCAACCATTACAGGTGGCATCTCCAGGGCAGGCTTGAGGCTTGAACTGAAACTACTGGTTTCTGTAGCGGTATTTATTTTAGGAAAAAGCTTCAGACTACACCGTTCACTGCCTGTATTTCGCTGATTAACTCGGTTCTGGCACTTGACCCTGCCGTTGTGTGATCATGTGCGAAGTGGAATTTTCGAGAATGAGTTTCCAAATGTTGGGAATCTAATATTCTGAGTCACGGCTTAGATTATTTAGATGTTTTAGGATTTCTATCGCTTCAAGAATTTTTCGCTGATATAAGTTTGGGGCTCGGGGCTTGGGGATTTTAGTATTTTCAAAAAGGATTTGATGATTAGTGTCAAACTTGTGTTCCGCAAGGCAGATCTACTGGTCTCGCGAAGCCTTGTACAGCGTTTATGTTCTTTCACACGAGTAGCTACTGTACGACCTGTTTCACCAATGTAGACTTTACCGCAAGAAAAGGGAATGCTACAAACACCTTCTTAATGAAGAGGAGGAAGGGGGCCTTTGATAGGTTTCTAAAACCGAGATAGTTTTGGAAGTGTGGAAAACCGAGGAGAAATATTATGTTTTTTAAGTATTTTGGAAATTCGATCTGTTATATTTTCAATAAATGGAAGTTGGGCAGTGAATAAAGGAGGTGGGGAGCTTGTGGCTCAGGTTGATTTGAAATTTCAGGCGCAGTGTATTTCTTTTTGGCTTTTTGAATGTGGAAGAAATTATTTGATAATAAGACAGATGAAAGATGTTTTAATTCTGATTTTAAGGATTGGGGTTGGTATAAGTTGACAGCTCTCTTAAGGGCGGGCTTTAGGCTTGAAATGAAACTTTGAAGCATTTGAATATTTGAATGTCGTACAATTATTAATAAGGGCTTCATCCTGTGTATACGTTTATATCTCCTTTGAGAAAGCAGCTATAGAGTCCTTTAATTTTTTGTAATTTTATCATGCTACTACTAATATATAGAATATTAGTCTGTGAAGCAAACCCATATTTCCATCACTAATTAATTATAGGGCTTGAAAATGTCATATTTGAAAGGGATCTACCCAAGATTGCTGTGTACTAAATATTGTTGAAGTCTATGCATGTATGAAAACTTTTCTTAAAAAAATTTCAACACCGAAACATTGTTGGGTACTTGTTTATAAGAATTTTTTTTCTTAAATATTTTCAAGTACTTTAGCTACACCCTTGACTAGTTTTTATTATCAATGATAAATGAAAGTACTCTCTCCACATTCCAGTAATAAAACATCGAAGAATAATGATTTGGGCTCAGATTTAATTGCAGAATGTTTGCGGTACTTTTTCTCATATTAGTGGCAACTTTTTGGATTCTCCATTACCACTGGAGACGCAAACGTATGTATGAATTAGCCAAACAATTTCAAGGACCGAGAGCATTGCCAATAATAGGGAATGGACTTTCATTTTTATGTAAGAATGAAGGTAAGTATCTGAAGTAGTCTTATCGTATATAGTCTAAGAGCTATGGATAGAAAAAGTGTTGATGTTGATTCAGAACTCCTTGAACCTCGAATAGATATCACCCTTCTATCACGAACATGATAGTCGCAAGCCTGGGGCAGCCCGAAACTACGTAATTTGTTATAGAGACCACTGAAGAACCTTTCTTTGTAATGGCGCAAACTTTTGCGCCAACGTCCCAAATTGTGATGACTTGTTGACTTGTTGGCTTCATAAACGTGGGGGAAATGTGTTCCTTGGGATGTATGAAAACCAAAACTCACGAGGTGCTTTTTTATTGGCGCAAACTGATTTTACCCCCAACATTTGTCGTTTCTAGTGTTGCCCAAATTCAAGACCAAGACGAGACTTAGCCAGTCTTGGTTTTGGTCTTGCGCCAATACACCTGGTCTTGGTCTTGGTTTTGGTATTGCGCTCCCAGTCTTGGTCTTGGTCTTGCAGCAAGAGTCTCGCAAGTCTCGCAATTACCTATTAGTGTTTCTGTTTTTCATTTTTATTCAACCTTTTTATGTTGGCACGATTTACACAAAGCAATTTGGGATGCATGAATTATTTCGAAAAACTCATCAAATTTGCTTTCAGGTTTTTCAGATCTATAACTCCAACTCTCACTACTCCGACTAGAACTATTTGAATCTTCGTCACTCATGTCAAATTGTAAACGTGATAATTTTTCTGAGAACAACAAGGATTAGAGTAAAATCAATTATTACATTAGACTCGAAGCAAAGCTCAATTGGGAATGACTGAAATTGAAATAAATACTATTACTTATAGTCCATTCGCTTAGATAGTGTCGCCTTGTACCGCACCGCCTTGGCACGTGCCGGCTCTCATTAAAGGATGTCGTCGCAAATCAAAGGATGCCGCATGCGGCGTACAGACGCATGACATTGTAGCGTCCTGCTTTTCGCTCTTATACCCACCTTATTATTATAAGTTAGATTTCCAATTAGTTTGTAAGATCTCTTTTTCGGTCTGTAACTTTTGAAATATTAAGAAAATAAACATTTTCGCGGTAACATACTACATATAATTTTATTACGCTTTATTCTATATAGTTTATTTTTCGTTTTCATCATTGTCATATTTTTATTTATTTTCATACCATATTTAATATATTATTTTTTATTTACTTATTCGGACTGCGTAAATTCCCTTTTCAATGAAAATGTACTGATAGTCATTTATATCTGTACTTTACGTCTTCCTATTTTCTACCTATTTTCTTCTTCAAAATTTTATGTACTAGTACTTTCTTTCATTTTGTTTCGTTTGTTTTCTATGTGTCAATTTCTTGTATTATAAATTAAGCCTGTCCGCTCCCTGAAACGACACTCAGTCCTAACTGCAAGACGCAAGAGTCTCGCAAGCTTAGTCTTGTTCTTGCTCAAATCTTGCACGGTCAGTCTTGGTCTTGGTCTTGCTAAAATTACGCGGTCTTGGTCTTGGTCTTGCAAAAATGCAAGAACAAGACCAAGACCAAGACTGCATTTTGGGCAACACACTAGTCGTTTCTTCTAACCGACCCAATATGGCCAAATGTTGATAAATAAGAATGCCTATTGGCGTATACATTCTTAAGAGCCCCAAGAGCCTACACTCCGAAATGTTTCTTCATTTATCAACTACCGGCCCTCATTTGGGGCTTTTAAAGGCTAGATTCTGGGTCGCTGCTCACAAATCTGTCATTGAAATTTGGATTCCATGCCTGCCAACTATCAAAACTGTCATTGAGTTCCCAATAATTCGAATCCTCACAAAAGTGGGCGCATCTTGATAAAATTCAAAATAATGGAGGTTTTCGGGTAGAACCTAAAGAGGTATAGGCAATAATATTGCATTTAATTATAAGTAATTCCTTATTGTATTTGTAGAAATTCTGAACAGGATTCACAATATTGTAAAAAATTATTACGAAGATTACTTGCCTACGAGAATATGGATCGGACCAAAATTACTCGTTATATTCACACATCCTGATCATGTCGAGGTAAGCAATGAATAGTTTTTATCTTGATAAAAATTGTTTATTACTAGCTTTCTTAATTAATAAATAACTAACAATAAATATTTCTATTCTATTCTAGGTTTGATAGAATAAAACCTTTTTACTTTGTTTTTATCACTTATATTATAGAAAACTCACAATGTAGACTAAACGTTTTTGGACTGATTACAACAATGATCTTAAACTAGGTATAGTGATGGAAGTAAACATTAGTAGACTTTGTTGTATTCTCCAGAACCGCAAATAAAAGAACTAAAGATTTCAAAATTTGTTACTTATGTCCAATACATTAGTCATTATTATTTTTCAGAAAATTTTGTCATCACAAAAATTCGCATACAAATCTGAACTTTATGATTTTGTGAAAAATTACTTAGGAGAAGGACTAGTAACAGCATCAGGTAATTGAAATAGAGTTCATGAATCACTGTGGCTTTAAGCAACATGTACATTTTCTAGGACCGACTTATAAAATTCACAAAAAACTCATTCAACCTCTGCTGAATATCAAATTCGTCAGCGATTATTATGAAGTCATCAGGGATGGTATAAATAACTGTTTGATAGAACTAGAAAATCATCTTGACGGGAACGTTTTTGACGTTCACCATGTGCTGCACGTACATCTAAGTAATATGATAGCAGGCAAGTATTAAACCAGAGCCGTAACGACTCGTTTTAGCGCTTGATGTAAACGTATAAATTGGGGCGCTTCTGATCTATAAAATTGTCGACATGACCTAATTTATCTTCTTCGAACAGTATAGGTTCAAGTCTCGTATAGCCAACATACAGCGAAAAAAATGTAATAGCCGATATCAAAATGTTTCTTTCAAACCTATCATCATTAAAAATTATTAGCCATTTTTTTTTGGGCACGATGTGAAATTTTGGCGTTGTCAATACTTAAAATTACTATTATTTCTACTATAGAGGAAGTATAATGATGGAAACTGATTACAATCAGTTAAATCATTCAATATAGAGTTTTCAAATATTAAACCAATTAAGTTGTGGTGTTCTTTGTGAGCATATAATTAATTTGTTGATATTATTTTCAGAAACTATACTAGGGTACTGCAATGCAAATGGGAATGATAATGACATATTCAGAGACGCTACTGTGGAGTAAGCTTTGTTCTTATTCTATACTTTGAATTTTCAAGAACTTTTCTTAAATCTTTCAGACCAAATTCCTAACAGGAATGGTATACATATCACATATGATTATGATTTAAAGTATAAAAATCATGATCACATAATAACAACTAAGCCAATTATATTAATGCCTGATTTGATAAAACGGGTCGACGTAAATTGAGTCCGGCATCTATTAATTGCTTTTTATGTATGTAAATTCAGTCTCGGGTGTTTTTAAGATCCCAGGTATGTACCTGGTTGTCAGGTTAGATAATTAGCATGTAGTACCTAGGCCAACCACCTTTCTGTAGGAAAGTATTTGCACAATAAGCAATAATGCTTGTTTATTGTACCCCCTTTGTTTCTAACCTAACATAACCTAACTTTGTTGCTATAGAATGCAAATATTGTAATAGCGCTAATCTTAACACTCATAATCATAATAACCAATAATGATTTACTGTACCCCCTCTGTTTCTAACCTAACCTAACCTAACCTACTAACCTAACTTTGTTGATATAGAATACAAACATTGTAATCGCGCTAATCTTAACAATCTCATAATAACCAATAATGATGGTTTATTGTATCCCCTAATCCAACCTACTCTAACCTAACCTAATCTAACCTACTAACCTAACTTTGTTGATATAGAATACAAACATTGTAATCGCGCTAATCTTAACACTCATAATCATAATAACCAATAATGATTTACTGTACCCCCTCTGTTTCTAACCTAACCTAACCTAACCTAACCTACTAACCTAACTTTGTTGATACATAATGAAAATATTGTAAGCCCGCTAACCTTGACACTCATTTCTAAGAATATTCTGTGAATTATATTGTAACTCGGGACTCAAGTAGTATGATTTTATCAGTGGGACTGAATTTACATAGAAATATGGAAATGTGACTCAATTTACGTTTTCCGTATAAAACGATTCAATGAATCAGTAGATTGAAAATCAATTATTTGTTTTTATTTCAATTATGACTAAGCTGAATATTATTGGCGATAATAACGACCACTGCTGATGCAACACTCATTCAATGAATTTTGTCAGATAACAATGAAAGGTCTTTCTAGTTCAGATCGATCAGTAACGTCACAAACCTATAGTTCCAGACAGCTGTTTCGCTCTTCTCATACAGCTCATCAGTGAAACAAGCTAGTTTGCAATGTTACTGAAGGATCTCTGTTGAAGGTAGTCATAACTAATTTAATTCAATTCAAGATTAGTATTGACTTCAATTTTTTTTGAGACCACTCATTGAATAATTGGTTCACAACATTAGGTCATTGGTCATTAATAATATAAAGGTTAGCCTCAATTCAATATAAAGTAATTAATTAACAATAGGCTGATTGGTCGAATTGTTTTTGATAATCACACAAAAATACTAATCAATATTTGATAACAATTATTTTCCAGAGCATACGATGTTGGTTTTACTAGAATATTGAAACCGTGGTTACATTCGGATTTCATTTATAATGTTACATCGTCCAAAAGGAAAGAAAGAAAACTCAAGAAAATCATGAACGAATTCATGAAAGCTGTAAGTACATGTATTTATGGCGAAATATTTATTCGACACCATATAAAATTGGATACGAATAATATGAATTGAAGCATTCCATTGACATTTTGACGAATTCATAAAAAAAATTAAATTAATAAACTTATAGGTACCTAGAGTTTTTTCTATGAGCCTGAATTTATTGAATTCTAAATTGTAGGCTATCGATGATTCTAAGGGGAGAACGAATTCTAAGACAGTCACGAACACCGGGAAAATCCCTATAATCGATCAAATTACAGCAATTTTGGAAGGAGATCCAAAAGTAATGAATAATGACGATTTCTTGTCGCACATGCTTACTCTATATTTGGCTGTAAGTAACCAAGCATACATTTGCTCTTCAATTATTGATGATTATATTTTGTTGCAGAGTGAAGATACTATAACAGAAATTGCATCAATGTTATGTGTATGTTTCGGCATGTACCCAGAACATCAGGTAAGTTAATATTAAAATTGCCAAACACGAATATTCTATGCAATATGTATAGTGACAAATATATAAGGCGAAGCCGAAAATAAAACCGTTATTATATATTTCAATATTCAACATCCTTGAAACTTTTTACAGAAGTTTTGAAGATAGTGACGCTGACGCTTAACGTGAGAAACCAAATTGATCTCCCATTTTCACAATTATTTTCGTCGCTATATCTAGTCGTGTACATGTAGCATGATGATGGCTGTGGGGGTTTTTAAGGCCCATGCCTTCCCATCCGGTGGACTTTAGACATGGTACGTAGTGCCCTCTCCTACTTTCAACAGCACGCCACTGCCCGGCAGAGACCAGCGCCGTAATTGGGGAGAAGACGGTCTTTTGAACCATCTGGGCCCCTCTCCACCTGTCCACTCGTATTCAGTGTTAAACAGCTTTCGTTTGATGGTTAGTCGTCGGCCTCATCTCATCGGCCTACCACATATCATTGCACTGGCCCCGAATTCATTACCCAGAGCCCTGGGATAGGAAGCTGGACTTCAGGAGTAAAGCCATGTGGAGAAGCATTTACCCACGCAGAGGCAGCTTTTTCATTCGCCCCCGGCGGGGCAACCTACTACGTTCACTTGCTTGGTAGACTATATTATTGCCCCTTCTGGGCTTCACCTCCTCGTGTAACCCGTTTTACCAGGAACGTTTGACGAGTCACCATTCGGTTTCGTTCAAATAGCCTACCGCATATGTCTACAATGCCCGTGAATCCATTTCGGCCAGAGTTCTGGGATAAGAAGGCACGATATCATGGTTTTAGTGGTGAAATGTATGTGCTGCACAGTTCACCGGATCTTTTGCAGTGACAACTGTTAGTTGCGCCCAGAGGGGTTACTTATCTCAAGACCCGCGTTGCTTGCTGAATCTACTCCCGGAGTCAATTCGGACCATGT
Organism: Endomychus coccineus; assembly: GCA_958510875.1. Lineage (NCBI taxonomy): Eukaryota > Metazoa > Arthropoda > Insecta > Coleoptera > Endomychidae > Endomychus > Endomychus coccineus. The sequence continues at coordinate 14,138,453 of OY294067.1, forward strand.
AGTTCTCTCTCGAGTGTAGTTATTTGGTTGTTATCATTTCATTATTTATTAACTGCTTGAATTTTAAATTTGATGGCTTGTTCTAATTGTTTAGCAGTTCCCATATTTAACATTACTGTTGGGAAGGTCCGACGAGGGGGTTGAGATTATTCCCCCGGGCTCGGAGTTTTCAAGGGGACCCAGATTTTGAAACCTTAAAAAACATCATAATTTTTTTAACCATATCTATCTTCCCGGTTTATGATCGAAAAATGACTTCCTGGGGAAGAGTCCGTATTTTTCAAATTCTTTTATCTGCACGTAACATGCTACGTTATGTATACTATCCGTAAAAATATATTTCATTGTAGTTTCAAGCTAGTTTAAAGATGGTACATCACAAATCGTAAATGGGATTTTCGATTGTGGCGCCTTCTGTTTTATTTCTCAGGGACTTTTAACCTTCCCTCGTATAAGGATAGCCTTCGTCGTCTTTTCGTGTATCTATTTTGTATTGAAAAACGAAACAGCTGTAATAGCTTTAGTGTGATAGATAATTATTGTTGAAACAAATTGATGAAGATAAAATATGTTTTCAGAATAAAGCTGCACAAGAAATACGAGATTTATTTGGTGAAAGTCCGAAACCAGTGACAATGGACGACTTAAGAAAATTACAATACGTTCATATGTGCATAAGTGATGTATTGCGCTTAGTCCCAATAGCACCAAACATAGTAAGAAAAGTCTTAGAAGAATGTGAGATAGGTGCGTTAAACACTGTTATTATCATGGTACAAAACGGCTAATTTCTGGCTCAATATGTTCCCCAATGTCTACTCCATTTACTAAGTTCAGATACACTGTTAGATAAATTGTGAATTAAAATGGGAAATGATGGCAATTGAGTTCATATAAGAGGTAGTTTCGGGTTTGTTATGTTTTATAATTATAAATTAGCTCAAGGATTTCAAATTTATCAGACACCAAAAATAAAAATCAGTATTTCCGAGAAGTTTTAAGGGATTCTCGAGAAGCCAATGAATTTGTGAATATGGCATCATGAACCAGACGAATAGCTCGCTTCTGATTGGAGGAGTTTTAGCGTATATTTGGGAACTCCAAACTTGTTAACAGTAAGCAGGTCTTGGGTGTGCTTTGTAGATCATGAGGATCTGCTGGGTGGTTGATATAGCTCTAGGCAGTGCTGGATTATAGCATAAGCTTAACTAAGCTATAGCTTAGAGCCCCGACATTTTGGGGGCCCCGCGGAAATTGTAAAAATTGAAAATTAAAAAATTAAAATTGACAATTTTTCTGGGGAGAAATAACGAAGTAAAGAAATTACTGGAATATAAAAGTTTGCGTATGCCTAACGACTGGTGATATCTAAAAGTAGTACAGAATTAGTTGATTTTGTATTAAAGGCGAATAATTCGCGCTTATAACTACTGTTCATCTTGGAAGTGCAGTGCAGTGGCAACCAAGGTAGAAATTTGAGCCCGCGCCGGGCCCAGAACGGATTTTGCGGCTAGAAAGTGCAGGAAAGGATTGTTCTAAGTCAGTTAGATATAAGCGAATCATTCAGCGGATAAGTTTCCAAAAGTGCAATTGTAAAAGTGATTAATGTAGTTACACATTGTATATTATATCAAATTAAGAAGACGTACTAATAGTGTAAATATTCATTTATGTACTTATTTTCCTGGCAATAACCTTCTCCACGATTTAGAGCATTATATTACTCTACAAATTATTTTATTCTATGAATACAGAGTAATTTAAAAAAAAAGGGGGGGAGGGGCCCCCAAAATCTGTTGTGCTTAGGGCCCCTCATAGTGTTAATCCGGCCCTGGCTCTAGGCACAGAATAGTTAAGCATTTCTCGCCAGATCCTTCCATGAGAAGGTGCTGTTGATGGTGATAGCGAGCAATGGAATTGAGGACTGCATAGGAACATTTTTACAGGCATCATCATATCAGGGATTGTGGGATTCGCATTCCTAGAGCTAGAGTTTTGGTTGCATTAAACTCTTCTAGATCATCAGATACCCATTTCATAATTCTTGCAGATCTTCATTTACTGCATCTCATTACTTATTGATCATGAGCATCTGCACACAAAAAATCACAAAGTACCTTCCTTATTCAGTTCATTAATAAATGATGTTTTAGGTAATTGGAAACTTCCCGCAGGAAGTAGCATAGTAGTTCCAATATTTACTGTTCATCGTGATCCAAGACATTGGAGTAACCCGGAACATTTTCATCCAGACCATTTTTTGCCCGAAGCTGTAGATAAAAGGCACACTTATTCTTATCTACCCTTCAGTGCAGGACCTCGAGGATGTATCGGTAAATCAGTATCTCATAAAATAAGCATAGTAAAATTGATTAGTTGTCTGTTATAGGAAAAATTATAGCGAACACATATCTGAGACTATTCGTCGCAAGTTTCTTACAGCGGTATGAAGTTGAAGCAGATGGAAAATTTCCCGATTTTAAATTAAAAATGGACATTTCTGTAAGATCTTTGAATGGCTGTAATATAAGGATCAAGAAAAGGGTGTGGAAATAAAATTAAATTTAGCATAATAAATTACTTATGTACCTATATACTGTTTATTTTATTATTGGTGTGACCTTTCTGAGAATAGGTATCAGAATGTCTTGGTTGCCCCCAAGTCAATCATAAAATTGAACATTTCCCAAGCTTCGAGAAAATGCACCATGTAAATAACACGATATCCTAATGATGCTCAAAAAAGGGACATACATAACATACGTTTAGAATTTAGAATTTGCGAATTATCAGGCCTTTAGTCTTATATAGGTATGTACAGAACCAACAGGACATGTCGGTTTATTCGCCCATACTTGTACATATTCGATTACATATCTTTGAAGATTTTGTAATCTGATTCCAGTTGCGGGAGCCGATACCCTCTATAACACAAGACTTGAACACTGACCATAAACCGTAAGTGTGACTTCATCAACAGAAGGCTTGGAGTATAGACGAAGGTTACAACATTACCGTATAGCCTTAATGGTTCTCGAAATTTCAGAAATAATGCATTGTTTCAATGGGTTGTAACTAAGAACTCATCTCAGGTCTAGCAACCCCATTTAAAGGAACTCCTTATATATGTCCTAAAAAATAAATAAAACGTTTGCATTACTCGAGGCTGTTTCCTATGTGAGAAGTGAGTCCGCTAAGCGTCAACTGTCGCGTAGTACCAAAATTGTAGCGCATGAGTCGAGGAATGATCTCTGGCACGTATACGACCGTGTTCTCTGGCAACTGTCATTGTTGACTTGTAAACACAAGGAATGCCGGCGTTTTTAGAAAAAAATTACAAAACCGTGCATTGTGCCGAAATGCAAAACGAGGTCAAAAATGTAAAGTGCCGAAAGATGCGGAAATGCGAAAAAGTGGATGTATGCGATTCCGGATAGAAATCGTTTTAACGAGGTCTTTTTTGTGTGCGTCACGTATAACGAAAAAGGGGAAGTTATTTTTAAGGTGAGTAACACATTTTGACAAGAGTAACAGTTCTATTTCTCTCTCAAATCAGAATAGTAAATATTGCGTTACGAGACAAATTATTTTACTTAATAATGTGATTGTTGCCATACTTCGATCCAAGCGCTAGCTGGTGGCTGAGCGAGGGACTACGAATTTGGCGACATGTAAGAGACTCATGTCAAACATAGAGTTCCCACCTGTATGTACGACCGTGGTTGCAACATAGCCTCTGGCTTGTGACATCGTGATCGAGCACTCAGTCCTTGTGATATAGAGGGTATTGGCACAGCCTCTAATACGGTCATAAATCATATTTATCATATTTTTGCCTTCGATTTTGGTCATTTACACCAACCACAGTATCTCTCATTTCGACTTTAGCCACAAACGTTATATTATTACGTTTACAATACACAATAGTGCAGACTTCTCTCCCTGCCAAGTGTTACATGAAATTAGCTTTAAACGCAGTGCTGTGTTTTGTGTTGTTTGTGCACAGAACAACTACAAAGGTTTTGTTTACAGTTTGAGGTTATGTGTATGGATGAAGAATTTTATTTTAGCAACTTTCTTCGAATAAATGTATACACTTATCTGTACATACGAACGTACATAGTGTATTCACGTTAAATATACAATCTGCAAAATAGAAATGACTCAATCTAGGGTAATTTTATTGGTAGACATGGATTGTTTTTATTGTCAGGTAGAAGAAAACTTGGACCCCAATTTGAAAGGAAAACCCATTGCTGTGGTACCTTATAACCATCAAAGGGGTGGAGGGTATATAAATTGTAAAAGTATTGATTCCTAGTTTTACTTGTTCATTGTCTTATAGAATAATCGCAGCCAACTACATTGCTAGAGATAAAGGTGTAACTAAGGCTATGAGTGGCGATGTGGCGAGAACAAAATGTCCAGATATCAAATTGGTCCAAGTACCTGATAATCATGGTAAAGCAGATTTGACAAGGTGAGGAACTGAGTTGAGACTAAGCTCTATAGTTTAATATGAAGGAAGTATCAATCCCTAATATGATTAATAAAATAAATTGTATAAGTATTTTCAGTATTATATATGTTACAAAAATAGTTTATTTTGATGGTTTTTCCGTTCTGGTATTGATAATTCAAATTATTGTATTTCAGATGTCAATTTATTCTAGTACACATAACCTAATTTTTGAGGTAAACAGAAATCTAAATACCAGTGTTGCCTGATAAATATTGTCTCATCCTCCAGTCAAACTTTTTAGCCTAAGGTTTTCAAAATGAAGACCTGTAGTAATACTAGTAAAATCTATATGATTTGTTACTAACCATCAAATATTGGCGATTGAATATTATGTGCTTTAATTACTCTCATCACATTATTTACAGATATCGAGAAGCAGGCAAGAAAGTTGCAGATGTTTTGAAAGCATACACAGAACTTATTGAAAGGGCTTCTATAGATGAAGCATATTTAGATATCACCGAAGCTGTTGATAAACAGATTCAGCAAGACAGAAAACTTATTTTCAATGGCTTTGATCAATGTTTTGTAGTTGGATTTGAAATGAAAAATTTTTTTTCTAACATTGTTTCCAATCCAGATTTTTATGAGGATGATCTCAAATTATTGATAGGTGCAGTTATTGCAGAACAAATAAGGACCAATGTTTATGAGGAAACTGGTTAGTGACCATTTTTTGACTGTTGATGAAAATGATTGTAGCAATGATTTTTAGGATATCGCTGTTCTGCAGGTATTGCACATAATAAAATTTTGGCTAAATTAGCCTGTGGCTTAAATAAACCAAACAAGCAGACAATACTGCCACAACATGCTGTTCATGGACTATTTGCCAAACTGCCTATTAAAAAAATTAAAAGCTTAGGAGGAAAGTTTGGAATTATTTTGGGTCAAAAATTGAATATCGAGTTTGTTGGGGAAGTTACAAATTTTCCTAAAAATGAATTGATCAAAAATTTCGGTACAAAAACAGGGTAAGAATAATCTTTTCAATGATATTTGATGATTTTTTTTTTTGCGTAGAGGAGGGGAAATCTTACATAGACGCCTCGGGTGCCCGTGCCCCCGGGTGTGCCGGATTCCTACCGACTAAAACACGTCCTCCGTCAGGTTGGTTCTCCATACTAAGGGGAGCCCCACAGCACTGCGGTCATTATAGTCCTATTGTGCCCTCACTTGTTTCTACCTCCTCATCAGTCCGGTGTATTCTATGAATTTCAGTAGCCTGATATAGGGGACACTTCTGATTTCCTTGGGTGTAGTCTTATCGTCTTCGAGGTATGTCCGACGACCAACCGTGTATGCCGTGCACTGACACAGCACATGCATGGGTGTCTCTTCTTCCACGCCACAACTCCTGCAAGTGGGCTGATCTACCAGTCCCATCGTGTAGAGGTGTTTGTTGCATGAGGCGTGTCCGGTCAGGAATGCAACAAGATTCCGTATTTCTTGTCTGCTGAACGTCAGCAGATTTTCCAGGCGTTGCTGCTGGAGATCTTCCATCAGTCGCTTGGAGTGCGACATACGCGGCAGTTCTCTCCAGTAGGCATGGTGCTCTATCTCGAGCCATTTTTGGATTACAGATTTCGCTGTGGCATGAGAAATGCCACAGTTTGGCTCTGGTCCAATCAATGGTTTTTCAGCCCCCGCTTTAGCGAGTGCGACGGTAGTTTCTGTCCCTTCTCGTTTGGTTTCTTCAGACTCCCACACGAGTGTTAATCTATTGGGGTTCATTACATTGCCGTTAGTTCTTTGACGCAATCAAGTACACATTGTGAAGTGATTGTATATGACTCCAGTGCCTTAAGCACTGTCAGGTTGCTCACTATGATTGTGATTTGTCTATTCTCGTAGGCTCTCTCCCTCATAATTTGAGCACATGTTATAATTGCAACTATTTTTGCTTGGAATTCTGTCGCAAAAGTCCCTAGGTTCAAAGAAATTATTTCCCCTTGGTCCGTTTTCTCGACTATTCCAACACCCGTACTTTTTTCCGTCTTGGTGCCTTCGGTAAGCCATATGGAATCCCTTGGTATCACATGAGGACTGCCCCTTTCTTGGCCGATAAGATCGAAGCGATACGCTCCTCTTATGGTCTCTGCCTGAAAGGCGAGGTGCAGTGGTTCCAACCCCAACAGCTTCTCCATAGCCGATGTTGGGGTGGTCGACATTGCACCTGTTACTCCTAAGCATGCCAGCCTCTGAACTTTTTGTTTTTGGCCACCACATGATGGCGGCGTATGTTACAATGGGTCTCACTATGGTTGTGTACACCCAGTGTACCATCCGTGGAGTGAGTCTCCAGGTTCTCCCGACTGTACGACGACAGGTCCCCAGGGCCTTTATCGCTTTGTTAACGGTTTTCTCCAGATGCTTCCCAAAGGTCAGCCTTTTATCTAGACTTACCCCAAGATACTTGACCGTGTCCGTCATCTGTATATTTTTTCCATACAAAACCAAATCTTGTATGTTTCCAATGTCCCTTCTCTTTGTGAAGGGTACAATGGTTATTTTCGAAGGATTCACTTTGAGTCCTTCCTTGTTGCACCATTTTTCCACGGTGTTCAGTGCGTGCTGCATCAGAGATGCTATTGTGCTCCCAAACTTCCCTTGTTCTATAATGACGATGTCATCCGCATATCCGATTACGCAGAATCCTTTGCTCTCAAGGAGTATCAGAACTTCGTCCACCACCAGACTCCACAGCAGAGGTGACAGTACACCTCCCTGCGGACATCCTCCAGTGACCCGCACCTTCTTTTCAACCTCATTGAGAGTTCCTATGACTGTCCTGCATCGGAGCATGTTGTGGATCCATCTGCACAGCAGATCTTCCATCCCTCGCTCTCGAGTTGTCAAAAGCTCGCTAGCGCAATTTCTTTGCATTCCAGCGATTTTTCTGCTCTCTGTATTAACTCGTATACTGCCATTTCACAGGATTTCCCGGTTTGGTAATACTGATTGCGATGTAGGGGATTTCTCATAACAGTTCCATCTCTAACATGCCTGTCGATCAGTTTCTCTAGGGTTTTCAGGAGAAACGAAGTTAGACTGATCGGACGGAAAGATTTTGGCTGGGCGTAAGGCTCTCTCCCTGGCTTTGGTATAAATACCACCTTTGCCGCCCTCCACTCTTCCGGTATGTAGCTCAGTGCCAGGCTGGCTCTCAGCATTTCACACAGGATAGGGGCCTGTATATCGATTGCCTGCTGCACTAAAGCTGGCAGTATCCCATCGGTTCCGGGCGACTTATATGGTTTAGATGAATTTATTGCCCATTTGATTTTTGATTTGTTAATGATACTCGCAGCCAGAGCCCAGTTTTCCCTTCGCCCTCTCTTTTGAGGTATGGGGTCATCTGGTTCTGTTAAACTACGGTCGTTTTCACACCGTGATCCAGGGAAGTAAGTCTGGAGCAACAGCTCCAGCGTCTCTTCTTCTGTTTTGGTGTATCCTCCTTGTGATTTTTCACAAGAGCCCACTTTCTGTCGTGGTCCAGTGCTAGTACCTTGTGGAGTCTAGCGTAGATGTATGCCCTGGCAATACTTCCTCCATGAGGTCCTTCGCGCTTTCTTGATAGCGTTGTTATATGCAGTTAGTGCCATGCGATATTCATCCCAATAGGTGCTGATCCGCTTGGCTTTGTTGAACAGTCTTCTCACCGTCCCCCTCAATGCGGACAGTTCTGCATTCCATCAGAGGGCAGAGTTTCCTTGTCTTTTCGCCTTCAGGGGGCATGAGGCTTCAAAGGCTGTTATTATGGCTGAGGTAACAGTTGTTACCATTGTATTTAACTCCGGCACTGTAGGTGCCTTCGTTGGGCAGTCCGCAAGTGCCTCTTGTAGTTTCTCACACATATTTGATGATACTAAATCCCTTGAATTCATGAAAGTTAATTAAGCAAGCAGGTACATCATGAATATGATTCATAATTTATTTAACTTGCTTCCCATACAAAGTACTGCTTTAAAGCATATTTGAACTGACCCTCCACCCACATGGTTTTTATCTATCGTCCTTTGTTCATATTCTAGGACTTGGCTTTACGATATAGCGAGGGGAATTGATGGAGAAGAAGTCACAACAAAATTGCTAACAAATTCAATCGCTTGTTGCAAGGAATTTCTTCGAGAATCCACTTTGACAAACTTGAAGATTGTTCAATATTGGATAAACGAACTAAGCTCACAGTTGTCGGAGAGATTGGAAAAAGATACTGAAGAAAACAAACGCAAAGCTAGGAAAATAACTCTTAGTTTTGCAAATGAAGAACTTTCCTCCAAAAAAACGCGAACTTATGCACTGAAATCTCATTTTGCTTCAGATATTGCGGAAAATGCTCTTAAAATACTTGAACAATGTGGCATTACCTCCACTAGTCCTATTTGTGTCACTTATCTTGGATTAAGTGCAGGTAATTTTGAGGAAGTTAAAAAAATGAGGGACATTACATCATATTTTCAAAATATACAATCTGCAGATTGTGGTGAGCCTCCAAAGAATTATTCACAAGATGGTGAAGTGGAAATTAAGAAAATAGCAAGAAATTCCTCCAATAGCCTGATTGAAAATTCTCCAGATAAAGAAAGTACATGTATTCAGGATGATACAGAAAATTCTAAAGTATTTTACAACCATTTTTTGATGAATTCACAGGTTACCCATGAAAATCCAGAAGAATTATGTTTTTATGATTTGAATCACATTGCAAGTAATCCAGAAACTATTACATTAAATAACAAAGATAGTACAATTGGGATAGAATTGAACTGTGGATCCCCTTCATCGAATATTCATAAAGACTCTGAAGCAGCAAGTGCAATAGCAATAGAAAATAAGGAGCCAATCAGTGGAAATATGGATGTTACAAGAAACGAGTCTAATGCTTCAGAGGATTCACTCAGTAACGAATTATTTTTAGACATTACGTTGGAGTCTGAAAAAAATCGCAGAAAAGGTTCATTTTTCACTCATTACTTTGAAAATTTAGTGAGAAATAGTCCTCATGATCGTAATTTTGATACTTCGAAAATATTAGAACAAACTGACTTGAGTGACAGTCTGAGCACAAGCATTGATAATGTGGTCAATTCGAATAATTCCAATAATAGCAGCATCCGGGAATCTAAATTACAAAAGTGTGAAGAATGTGGCAAAAATATTGCAATCAACGATATCACAGCTCATATGGATTATCATTTCGCATTGAGTATTGTCAAAAAGGAATCTGGTTCTTATTCCAGTCAGGCGAAAAATTCGGTTGAAATGTGTAACAAAACAAAATCTAAAACAAATAAACGTAAAGCGATCACGATGGCGAAGGACTCTTTACTTCATTATTTAGCAAAGGAAGAAGATTCTGTGGAAGATACGGTAATTTGTTTAGAGTGTAATAAAAGAATAAAGATTTCAGAACATGAAAACCATGAAGATTATCATACAGCTAAAAAATTACATCATGAAATTAATTCTCATACTCTTAGTACGAATAGAAGTAATTCTCAGTCGAACAAGCATTCTAATAATGGTGATAAAACTAAGTGTAAATCTAAAGGCATCCTATCATTTTTCAAGCAAAAGAATTCTACATAATTAATATTTAAAATGTGTATGTTTGTGTATAAATTCTTTATTCTACCTTTATGGAAAAGTGAGCATCCAGCCAAATAATACAGACTGTGATATTCCATTTTTAAACAAATAAAAATACAATTGTTTTTATTAAATTGTTTGAATTTCGATCTTTCATTATGAAAAACCTACAATCCATAGAACATTTCTTGATCGATAATTTAGAAGATGCACGGTTTCGTAATTTTTTTCTAAAAACGCCAGTATTCGTTGTGTTTACAAGTCAACAATGACAGTTGCCAGAGAACACTGTTGTATACGTGCCAGAGATCATCCCTCGACTCATGCGCCACCCTTTTGGTACTACGTAACAGATGACGCTTAGCGGACTCACATCTCACATAGGAAACAGCCTCGACTTCTCAGACCTGTATATACGACCGTGATATTGATTTATTGTGCTACGGCCACTGAACATAATTTTTAATCATTGGAGACGTCCACGGTCATACATACAGGTCTGGGGACTCGAGGCTGTTTCCTATGTGAGAAGTGGGTCCGCTAAGCGTCGACTGTCGCGTAGTACCAAAAAGGATGGCGCAGTAGTCGAAATTCTCTGACAACTGTCATACTTGACTTGTAAACACAAGGAATACCTGCGTTTTTAGAAACAAATTACGAAATCGTGCATTGTGCCGAAATGCAAAACAGGGTACAAAAGTGTAAAGCAAGAAACTTCTGTTTTTGAAGTGCCGAAAGATGCGAAAATGCGAAAAAAGTGGATAGAAATCGTTTTAACGAGGTCTTTTATGTGTGCGAGCATGTATAACGAAAAAGGGGAAGTTATTTTTAATGTGAGTAATACATTTTGACAAGAGTAACAGTTCTATTCCTCTCTCAAATCAGAATACGCTTGCGATTTCGGAAAGAAATCGTTTTACCACCTCGATCCAAGCGCTAGCTTGTGACTGAGCGAGGGACTAAGAGTTTGGCGACGCTTAAGAGACCCATGTCAAACATACGAGTCCCCAGACCTGTATGTACGACCGTGGGAACGTGATATTTTCTCTATGATTTTGTTCGAATGCGAGCATAGATATAAATATACCGAAATCTATGAATGCTAGTGTCAATCGAAAATCAAACAACTTCAAATATCATTTTCGTAATGCTTAAAAATAAGAATTAAAATTCAATGCAGAGGCAGAGGTGTGCAATAATGTTTTAAGTTTGTGCAGTGCCATTAACATTGTTGTATAAAACAGACTTAATAAATGAGATCTGATTAAAGGGAAAAGGTAATTTCTCAATCCTAGTTACCCTTATGGAATATTCTAAAAACTACAATATTTTTTCAATTTCAGATGTCGAACACAAAACTCTCTCAAATTAAAGAAGCAAAAGAAACTTTCCAAGCATTGATGGATATATCAAAGATAATTGGGGCAGGTGTAGATGTAGAAACGTTGTCTCTATGTGTAAGGCTTTGTGAAGGCGGTGTTAATCCTGAAATTTTAGCCACTGTCGTGAGAGAAATAATCAAAGAAGTTGGAATAGCACAAGATGAAGCAGCTTCAGGTTCACGTCATGTTTAAATGTTAAGTAAGTTGAGTATCTGTGACATTGCCAATTGTAGTCACTGATTATTATATTGCATCTTTTAATTTGAATAAACTATTTTCAATGAGATGTTTCTACTTATTACTCAATAATAAGAGGTATCTAATGCAAAAATGGAATGAATCCGGTTGTTTAGGTAACGTTAAGTCTGATCTTCAGTCTCAAAATTTTGTTCAATTTGAAACTATCCGATGTTCACAAGGGGATATTTCCCAAAAAAAAAATTCTCATATATTTGAAGCCATTTTCCATATAAAGAATGGAGTCAGAGAACAATGTAGGTATCTTATATTAACTGCAAGAACACAGTATATTCTTCAAACAAATATTACAAAGTACTTTGCAATATTTGTTTGAAAAAGCTACTGAGTTAGTGAAACTATAGTCACATTTATTTATTAAACTATTGTAAAGCAAACTTTTAATAGTTATTTTATCTAAGTTTAAAATTATATGTTTGCGATTAAGCCATAAATGGTTGACTAACTGATTGAACCTCACCAACTTAAGTTTTTGAATCTGAAGTACTCTGAGTAAATTAATGGCGGATTTACAGCAAATTCCACAATTCTTCATAAGGCATAATTAGAAGTAGGGATGTCCAATATTGAATTTGGTCCTCTCGAGTCTGTTCAGACCCACACACATTGTCCTGGAGCTGAAATGCCTTGAAATTGCTGTGGTGTTCATTAATGCTCCCTTCAAATTTTTTGACTTTTTCTAAAAGTCTGTGGAGGTCAAGTTTTCAGAAGTACCAGGGAGTATGCAAGATAGCCCCAAAGTTGTATGCCATAGGTCCAAACTGGTTCTATTTTTTGTTTATGCAAAAGCACTATTGTATATGGTCACAGCAGAGTTACGTCCCGGTAGCAATATATTATTCTGAATTTCATACCTAGGTCTTTTTTATTTTTGACATGAACTCTCCAGCGAAGTTCGGCGGAAAATTATTACACAGATATTTTACCATATTACGGTATTTCAGGGTGATGAAATGTCTTGGTTACATTTGTTTCTGAAGTTCACATGGAAAGATTTGGTTTGTTCGATTTTATTCTCCATTTGCTATCAGAGGTTTGTAAGTTTCTTTATAGAATATTTTTACTACTGAAATTGCAGTGTCGTTCGTAAAAGTAGATATCATTCTGAAAGCGGTTTGTGATATATGAAGTAGTAGAGAAAAAACTACTTAGCGGGGGAAATATAAGAAGAGCAAGCGGAGGTCTGGCAACGCTGTAAATATTGCCGGCTGGAGTTGTATACATGAACACATGTAAAAATAATAACCAAAAGTCCCTCAAAGAATGGCTATTTAAAAAATATTAGAGTATTTAAGAAACTTTAATTGCTAATTTTCATGTATTTTTTCATAGAAATAATTAGTGGGACTCCCTCAAATTTGCACAGAATATTATTGTAATAATATTCCATTTTTAAAAAAAAGCGTTTCTATTTAGCCGTTATTTTTTAATTTGAAGATTTAACCACGTCCTATAGGGAGCTTTCATGATAAAATGTTGTTTTTTGACTCGATATATTTAAAAAACGGTATAGTGAAACCCTCCAAAAAATTTGACGTATTCTTATATTGTTATTCTCAATGGTCTGTAAAAATTTAACAAAATGTTATCAAAAAAAACACGATCGTATATACAGGTCTGGAAACTATTGATTGACATGAGTCTCTTACATGTCGCTAAACTCGTAGTTCCTCGCTCAGCCACCAGCTGGCGCATGGATCGAAGCATAGTCAAAGTATAAGATCGAAGTATGTTGTCGGGATTGCGCCATATCGTTCAAATTTCAAACCCCACAATACAAAGATTGCCAGAGAACATCCCTCGACTCATCCGCCACCCGTGACGTACTACGCGACAGTCGACGCTTAGCGGACTCACTTCTCACATAGGAAACAGCCTCGAGTTTCCAGACCTGTGATACGAAAGTTCATCACACTCATATAAAACATAGAACGCCTGCGCCACATAATGAAAATGGTGGAGAAGTGGATTTTTTTCGATTATATTCGTTATTCTGTAAACTTGATCTATCTATGGTAGTATGTTCTCCTAAAGTCTAACTGCTGCCTTACGATGTTTTTTCTATGATAGGCGTTATTTATTCTTTCGTAGAATTTTGATATTACTGGGAGTAAGGAGATCAGTCTTAATTTTGCCGGTTTCCGTTGTTCAGTAGGGGCAGTTACAGTTACAGCTGGTCAATTGTAGGAAGAGACGCGAGTTATCGAATACTAACATGCCCACTCCATACTTATGTGTCTAGCGTTCTTTCTCTGACCAACAAAAGTCTCAAATCTTCCTAAATTTAACAATGACAGGATATTAATTTTTTCGTGAGTTGTTTTAGGATCTCCCCAGTTAGGAAGTCATATCCTGGAAAATATGTTTTACTGGTGGAAGTTCAAGTTTATTGAGAAATTTGGTGGATTGGAATGTAAGTGATCTTAATTTCTATTATATTCAACGATTCCAAGGTCACCAGATCAATTCGTTATAAAAGGATAGAACTAAATGTCTTAGATTAACACCTGGAGTATCTGGAAATGTTAGGAAAGAATTTATCATGTAAAAATAGTGTGTAGGTAGAAAGCCGATACAGTTAATCATGAATTTTTGTTATCGTAGTCATAAATATCTCAAACTGGTAAACTTCATACTTACTTGACGCAACCGACGGACTCCCAGCAATGGTAGGTTGGAAAATGAATTTTTTTTTCAACCAGGTTGTTCTCCAAACGTTAGCAGAGTATTGCCGTCCATTTTTTTTCGTTTGCCGAGGTTTTCCCGAGGAGAAAATTCAAATTTTCCAATTCGAGTGCCTAATTCACCCCAAAGTAGGGAAATGTGGCATAAAATGTTATTATTATAGAGAAAACCTACATAAATCGTTTGCCGGAGAATAGCTGAGTTCAATGATATAAGAATAATGGAAAAATATTCCCAATTAAATTGGAAAATAGAAAAATAAAAATTTCATAAGAAAAACGCATTTTAAATTTCGCGCCCTTGCGTATAAAAATTATAGTTTCGAAACAGGGAATCAGTGAAATGCGGAATACACTATTTTGGGTTGTTCCAGTGATGTCAGATTGGGCGCTTTTGCGCCAATTGGGCGACTTTTTATGAAGATTTGGTCCATGTTCTTATTCAAAAGCGCAAGCCGTAATTTGGGCGATTTTTGGTTCTTTCGGAGATGTTTTTTTAAATCTACAATCTATGTATATTTGAACATTTTTGGAATAGATATTTTAGTTGATTATATTGTAAGATTGTTTTCTATGCAGCTCAGTGCTCCTGCAAATTACGAAATTAAAAATGCGTTTTTCTAATGAAACTTTTATTTTTCTATTTTCCAATTTAATTGGGAATATTTTTTCGTTATTCTTATATCATTGAACTTGGCTATTCTCCGGCACACGATTTATATAAGTTTTTTCTATAATAATAACGTTTAATGCCACACTTTCCTACTTTGGGGTGATTTGGACACCCGAATTGGAAAATTTGTGTTTTCTCCTCGGCAAACGACCTGGTTGAAAAAAATTTTCATTTTCCAACCTACCATTGCTGGGAGTTCAGATGTCTTTGCTTCTTTCTCGAGTAATCACACTTTCAACCATAGAAACATTACTTTGTAGTGGTTTTTCAATACACATAATTTTACACGTTTATGCAGTGTTGCCAGGTTAGGAGTTTTCCCCCTAAATTTGCTTTAAAGGGTATTTTAGGGGGGAAACATATTTAGGGGTTTTTGTTGAGGGATTTTTATTTGGATAATTTCTTTTGCTTATTTTCATACATTACAAATTGTTGAATTAATCAACCGATCAATAACATTTACAAGAGTGTAAATATGCGCGGTTATCTGCGTCATAAGCATAGATAAGTAAACGTGTATCACAAATCACCAGCAGGAAGTTTAACAAGTATATATTATTTAAAAGTTTAGAGATCTATTTCCAATTTTATGGAATTTGCAGCGCCATCTGGGGTTATCGTGCGAAGCTACCAGGCAACTCTGTATCTATGCGTTACAATTTGAATTTTTCAAGTTTCGTTCGTTGCGACCTAGACAATTTCAATAGAAATTAATGCGATATAGACGCTGTGCTTAGTGTAATTAGTTTAAGGAACCCGGCGGTTTAGTTCATGTGAATTATTGTTGATGGTCTTGAGGCCGAAACGTACGTAGACGAAAAATATAATAAAACATATGTGTTAATGTGACCTATACCCCGAGAATTTGCATATAATGTAAATAAATAAGTTGCCCTGGAAATAGGTATTGCTGAATAAAAAATATTTTTAAAAACATAAACATTTTAATACAACAATAAAAACTTCACTTCATGTTTTTCATTAGAAACGCCATGCCATGAATTCTAAAATGTTTGCTCAATTCTCCAGAGTCTCTAAACTGTTGGAGACACACCCTACATTGGTTCTCTTTAATAGGACCTCTAGCTTCACCAGGACCCAATTTCATGATTTCTTGTAATTCTTGTACGGCTGATTTATCGTAACAATCGTTACTATTTAGGTAACCATTAGCGTCTGTTATCTTATGATAGTGCGTTAAGTGTTTAACGAGAGTTGGCTTAACTACAAAACAATCGCCACATTCCATACATTGATAAGATGTCGATATATCTCGATGAACAACAATGTGTTCGTGAAATTTCAGACGATCTTCATCCTTGTACTCGCATAATTTACAATAGTAAGTGCCATCAAAAGTTCTAGGTTCTTCTGCTTGTAAATCAATTTCCGGTTCCGAAGGACTAACGGCGGTTTTTTTCATTCGATTGTTCGTTTGACTGAATCGTTTTCGTTTTCTTTTGCCATCATGCGATTTGGGAGATTCCGTCTTGTCGGATTTGGGAAAAGTTCCGTTCGTTTCCGGGTCGATTATATCTCTATACGTCGAATAAAAATCTTCTAATTTATCGACGAAACTGGAATCCTCCATTTCCGCCATCACAACACGAGGATTTCTGAACTTACATATTTGAGGATGCCGGTTAATTTCGCTATCCGCCATTTCAGTATCACACAAAACGCACAAGTTTATTTCCGTTCCATCCGGAATATTGCACTCGGAAAGTTCATTTGCGTTATTAGTCTTACCTCCTAAAACGTTAACTTTTCTGCATTTGGAACAAACTACAGTTGTATCGTTCTCGTAAAAAATTATTCGGTTATGGCAAAAGCTACAATTGTCCAAAGTGAATGAAAAACCTTGCTTCTTAACAACTTGCGTTTTGTTGCCTTTAGTACATTTCAAAATGTGAGTGGCGTACGTCAAGGTAGATCTGAAATAGTTTCGACAGTTTCTGCAAATGAAAACGTACATGCATCTACTCCTGTCGGTCGCGTGGTAATCGATGTGTTGCTTGAGATTTTCTTCGTAAATGATGCTAGTACCTTTGCATGCGCTACAACAATAAATTTTCGTCATACCGCAAGGCGAATCGTGCGTATTTGCATGTTGAACGTAATCGCCCATTTTTTCAAAGCACTTTTTGCATCCGTTACACTGACTCAACGACTGGATGTGATTTGCGAAATGCGTAGCGAAGGTGGACGTCAAAGCGAACAATTTACCGCACTTCTTCCCTGGACATCTATATCGGACCTGCTTCGCCAAATGAAAACATACTTCTTCCAGATGGTTCCGAAGCTGCTCGCCGGTATCGAACTCCCTTCCACATTCTGGGCAAACGAACGGAGGAAAGTTTTCGTGAAGTCGTTTATGCGCGGAAAGCGAACATTTAGTTGCTGCAACGTACCTACAAACTTGACATTTTAAATGTTCATCGAACGGTATATTCCTTCCTAAGAAATGTACATTCATAGACGAAGATTGTCTCTCGTTACATTCCGGACAACTAGGATACACCGAGATGGAAGTTGTGTTATTCAAAGATTCTATTTTCGAAATTATAGGCATAGTCACGACACAGTCGTTACTCTCGGGTTGCTCTTGTTTCATTTGGAATGAGTTGGAACTGGCGGATTTATTGTGTAGAACATAATCCTTTCTTAATTTTCTTTGGCATTCTATACTGACAAACTGGCACAATGGAATGTTGTTGCTAATTTGTTTTAAAGCTAATTGAATCGTTTTCAAGTCATCTATTTTACAATGGAAACAAAGATCGCTAGGCTTGAAATAAATCATCGGTCTTGGTATTTCGCCATTAACTGGGCTGTAAAATTGTGCGTTAATATAATAGTCTTTGTTGATGATGTCTTCTTCGACATCGTATATTCTCTGCACTTCAGGATGGGGAAGGAATCCAGCTAGGCCGTAAGGTAGGGAAAATATATCAACTTTATCCAGATCGATTTGTCCTTCTTGCAGCGAAAAATGGGTTCTCGCATGTAACAAAAAAGCACATCGGTTGTAGAAGAGCATGTTGTTGATGCCACAATCCTTACAGTCATATTTTATTACCACGGCACGTCTGTTTATGTGATCTTGAAAAGATAATTTGGAAGCAAACCTGAAACAGAGGTTTTTTTATTTTAGATTGCATGCATCAGCTGGAACAATGACAAAAACTACTCTCATTAGTTACTAGTTATGTTTCAAGCAGTCATAAAGTTTATGTACATTTGACTGAAAGGCGGGTAAAACAATTCCAGTCAATGCATGTTTCGGTACCACCATCTGGAGGCTGTATGTACAACACTTTGAAGCAATGAGTTGCATTGTGATTAATTCTTTCAGTGGGACATCTAGTAAATGGCGTTTGGATCATTTTGTGCTTTATTCCTATACCTCTGGCAGACATGGTCGAATAGCCACTTCAGGGTCCTCCTTGTTCCACTGATGAGCTTATGAGAAAAGCGAAACAGCTGTCTGGAACTGATAGAGGCGTTGTCACTGTTCGACCTTGAGCAACTTTAACCTATGTTAATTACAAATCAGGAACAGTATGTTCAGCGTTGTCAGGCTGACCAAGTTTGCAATGTCCTTGAATACCACTAACCTAAACCTTTCTAAAAATGAAAATTAATTCGCATGTTATCATTTCTATGCTCCCCTCCAGCATATGATACAACCACATTAAAATAATAAATATCACTTTAATGCTTTACACAATATAGTTCCTTTAAATATATATAGAGTAAACTCTGATGATGACTACCTGGTAGTTGAAAAGTCCTGAGTACTTCAACAGTATTTTTAATGGGTAAGGGTGATTATTTCTTATTTATAATAAGAAAGCCTTATTTTTAAAGACATTCAAAATTCGTGTCAAACCATTGTTATCCCACACTTGCTCCAAAATCATTTACCTATACCACATAAGAGCTCTGAAGTTTTCTTCTTGGACATGCAAGTACTTGGCTTCATTTACATTCCATTTGATATGAATCGTGAATTTCATGTACCTCTTAAAATTAATTTATTGGTGAAGATGTTGTCATTTTCGCAGGTTACACAGCACACGACATAGACGTAGGTAGAATTATAGTCACGAGAAGAAGTTTCTGTACTTCTAGTAAAATTCACATTCACAACTATCGTATGAGCACGGTCGTATACACAGGTCTGGAAACTCTAGGCTGCTTCCTATGTGAGAAGTGAGTCCGCTAAGCGTCAACTGTCGCGTAGTACGTCACGGGTGGCGCATGAGTCGAGGGATGTTCTCTGGCAATCTTTGTATTGTGGGGCTTGAAATTTGAACGATATGACGCCTAATTCTGACAAAATACTTCGATCTATGCGCCAGCTGGTGGCTGAGCGAGGGACTACGAGTTTAGCGACATGTAAGAGACTCATGTCAAACAATAGTTTCCAGACCTGTGTATACGACCGTGCGTATGAGCTGCCAAATCAATTAAATCAGTAATCTTGGAGTGTTGCCAACTGTTAAAATGAAATATTCCTGGTTTGACGGAGATAGCGAGACACTTACTTAAGGGAAATTGTTCAAATGAATTGGTTGCACTAAATTACTTGTCGTCACTTGTTTCTTATCTTTATACAATAGTGTGTTTGAATGCAATTTAGTTACAGGTTCCTGTTATAAATAATGAGAGTGATGTACTTCATTATTGTCTCATATCAACCTGTACAAATAATTAAGTCGTTCATGTCTATCCTCAGTATCAACTATAGATCTTTAAAATACAATGGTGTCAAGGACTACCTAAATAAGGATGAACCTGTGCGTTAGCGGGAATATGCTTCGAAATATTTAGTGCTTTAAAGAGTAATATGGAGTATTTCTGTTACCGGCTACGGTGTATGTATTGACCACGGTATAATATAATGGTAGTGCGTCTCGTATACTGTTATACATGACGAAAGCGTAGCCCAAGTCTGTGAACTTACAACTCTTGCCGCAGGGTCGCTACGGTCGGATGAAAGAGGAGCTAAACGGCGAGAACGATGATAAGCTGATCTTTTAATTTTTTAACGACATGTAATGTAAACAAAATGTTATCTATCTGAGCTTTGACCAGGATTGAACTCTCGAAAATTACGTTATTTAAGATATCGTCTACTTCTATATTTCTACAATGAATTATAGAATGTGTATTAGTTGCGATGTCGGATTTGACTCTGCACAGTGTTCGTTTTTTAAAGTACCTACCTAGTTTCCGTAATGAACCAACAATAGGGTCCGATGAAACTAACAATATTGTCAACAAATCATTATTTGTTGGTATTCGTGAATTCTGTACCACCCAAAACGCAAAAAATCGCAAATAATCTGTGCAGCATTAAAAAACTAGAAGGATTGGTGAAACAAATTCTAAAAAAAAGTCTTTGGGAACTCTTGGGGGTTATAGAGTTTTTCTTTATTGAATATGGGCATAAATTTACAAACTGCTAAATTAACTCTACATATAGATTACAATGTAGATCAAATATAAATATGGAAATATATGGTCTTATCTGTCTCAGTAATATTCATTGTTAAGGAAAAAATATACTTGTATACGGCAAAAACAACTTGTACATAATAATCAGACAGCGATTTAAGATATTCTAACCGTAAGAAATTAGGCAGTAGCGATCCTGCGGCAAGAGTTGTAAGTTCACAGACTTGGGCTACGCTTTTAATGTACGAGACGCACTACCATTATATTACATCGTGGTATTGACATATGTTAGCGATAGGATGATGCATTCTACTTCGAGTACGTCGATGCGAAAAAATGGGTGGGTCATATAAATTTTGAATAGCAAAGGCCTTGTATTGATGGATATTATGAGAGGTGTGGGGTACAACCTCAATAACAAAAGGATCATTATTGTTTTGTTACCAATGCACAGCAAATTTCAAGTCGATTAGTCGACGTGGGGAATTGGAGCTATAGTGATTACCAAAGTAACAAAACATAAAAATTCTATGCCTTCAACTTAGTAGTATTGAAATATTTCCATTTCCTCAAAACCAGTTTAAATTTTAGAGCTATAGTGAACATGTTGAGCTACCTAGGACCTCCAGAGAGTTAACAAATGTACATAACATTGTATTAGTCTACAGTTATTTGGTTAGATGTATATTATTGCAACGTGCGTTTTGGTCAAGATTGAAAAATTTCAAAACAAGTTTTCATTTTTGAACAAGTATAGTAAATACTTGGAACGTATTTGCTATGCTTAACTACAGTTAACAATTAGAAAAATCAATCTAACATGAAAAAAAATCAGCTCAATCTTCATGGTTATTTAAATAATAAGCACACACCTCTCACCTGGTGATCAAAGGCAGTTAATTTGAGAATCTTTATGTTACAATATTATTACTATATAAAATAATTTGGAAACTGGCAAAATCTAGCATTTATACTTAATAAGTTTCCATCCATCTTCTCTCAGCAAATTGAAAAGGAAGGGTATTACCAATAGTTTAATAAAAGAACTTCTTACATGTCTCGACAACAGTAGCAAGGATACACATATAGGCCCAGTTGAGGTTTGAAGGAAATCCATTCTGTGACATTCTTATCAAACAAGATGTTGCACTTGGATATCAGCTTATTTCTCTCTTTCTAAAACAAAAATTTAATGAAAGTCAGCAAAAAATCAACAAATATGAACATAATTTATTTTCAATACATACAAATGGTGACAGCATAATGACATGCATTGCTTCATTTCTACTTCTACAGTCACCAAGGCCACCTTTATAATCAATACTTGTACTCAAGCTCTAGGCACTTGGAACTGACTCATGATATGAATCCATGAGCAAAAGGTTACCAGAATTACTTTACTTACTCTAATGTTGGATATATCACTCAACCCAAAACAATAATAATACTTAGTTCTTTTTATAAATTTCTATTTGAAATATTCATTTGTTATTTAATCCTCCTTTGATGAAAGAAATATTATGATCCAATATACAATTAAAATACCTCAATAAATAATTATAAATGATTTAAAATCATCAGTGTATAATCAACCTAGCTCTTCTTAAAATTGTATTATCTTATAGATGTATCAATTTCCATCGCTTATATCCATAATTATATTTCAAGTTAAATTTTGAAGCAATTTAAAAGTTTTCTTCATAATTATACATTGGAAATAATGATTTTTTCATACAACAAGACATATTTCATGATTTTACAAGAAAAATTAGTGAAATTGATATTTTGCAGAACCAATCCTTTCCAACAGAACGATCTTCTGATCTTATTATATTTATTATGTGATTCGTCTATTCACTATTATGCTTTTCTGAAAGTAATTGTTTCAATGCATAATTACAATCAGTATGAAGAGTTGTACAATAATTTTTTGCCTTGTACACAGCATTTTCTTCTTCGAAAGTCCTGATGGGTATCGAAGTTAATGTTTGCTCGATGTGAATTAATGAAAGTTTGATGTACACCATATTTAGTGTAGGTCGCTTATCATCTAAATGAGACAGCAAAACATTACCTGTTTACTTTCTTACCATGGATTACTTTCATGTAAATACTTACTTCTGATGGACTTGGACTTGAGTCTTGAGATGGAATAATTGTTGTTGGTGTCATTGCCTTGGTAGTCTTAGCTTGCTTATGAGTTGTTATGACATCCAGTGTGCTATGTGTGTTCCATTTTTATTATCGAATATGGTCAGCGTGTGTAGTGTGGCGCCTGTCCTACAGCCAATAATGAAATAACAGCATCCAACTATTACCACAAGGAGGGTTCCCTTATATTTGATTATCCACTTACATGAATGAAATTTCAACTTCTGTTTGTGTAACCTAACCTTTCTTGAAACCGATGTTTCTGCTTTGCGTCAGCTACAACTATACTAACTTGCCACTCGTAGGATGCAGTCATTGGTTGGATTTTCCACCAGGGAATCGAACGCAGCGAATAAGCTGGGGCTGGGACACTCATGCCATTTCATATCATCCATTTAAGTCGTGTCAACGGTACCCACGGCAGGGGCTAGCTAGAGGGATAGCGATTGCGATGCATATTGCATACGAATCGAATATCAGAGAGACGAGGACGAGAGACATTTCACTCAATGCGTGAATGGTATAACCTAAAATAATTTATAAACCGCAACAAATTTAATTCATTATATGATAAGCGATGAAGTATACATGTTATTATCAAGTAGGAAGCATCCATTGGAATACGAATTTCGGACAATAACCTATAATAATTGTTTTCTGAAACCATATACCTAGGATTTCTTTTACGAATGAATTAATTCGTCGAAAAATATTGATTCATTCATATAAATGTCTCAATTCGGCGGCTTAGTTATATGTAGCAATTTTATTATTATTAATTGGAATTCTTTATAATTGCCGACTTCAAGCCTGCACATCCTCAGTATCTCCTACAGGGTCCGATTTTGTAACAAACTTATGCGGCTAATCTGTATTTGTATTATAAAATCTGTATTTGTACTTGTACAATTGATGGTGATATAAATATCGGCAAAAATTCGAAAATGTCAATGCTTTTGAAATTTTAAAACACAAAAGTACTATTATTCGGAAAATCTATAATAATGATTCTTGACCCTGATATGAATTATATGTAAATTCTTGGGTAATAGGTCACATTCACATATATGTCAACTATATTTTCGTCTTTACGTACCTACGTTTCGATCTCACTACCATCATCACAAGACGTTTGAAAACTTACGTCACTAACGCGCGGGATTCCTTGAACTAATTGCACTAAGCAGTTAAGCACTGAGCGTCTTTATCGCAATTTTTAATTTAAAATGTCTACGTCGCAACTACGAAATCTATTGAAAAACATGGGAAATCTCTAGCTGTATCATTGGATATCTCCAAAGCATTTGACCAAGTCTGACAACAAAGCCTTCTGGGAAACTTACGTATGATTTGCGGCCTCAACTCTGTCGCTTACTATCGAGTTTTCTCTCAGATAGATCACTTCATGTGGCGGTTGACGGAATATCCTTCGATACAATGGCTATCAACGTTGGTGTTCCACAGGGATCTGTCTTGGCACCACCATTGTTTCTGCTCCATATCAACAATTTGCTGGAAGGGAAGATGATGGTACACTTCATACCACTTTCTCATCTAGAGCCCCTACACCATCCATTGAAGCCAGAGGATCGAGAGAGGGACAGGTTGACGTAATTAGAAGACATCTGGCAAAGTTTTTGAAATGGGGATTGGATAATCTAGTAGAGTTTAATGCAACCGAAACTCAAGCTTGCGTCTTCTCCAGGAAGGCGAATCCCACAATCCTTAATATGATGATGTCAGGTATAACTATTCCTATGAAGTATACCATGTCCATGCTCGGGATCACCACCAACAGTACCCTCTCATGGGACAATCATGTGAGGTCTATTGCGAAAACAGCTTCACAAAAACTTGGTTTTCTATTCCGTGCCAAGAGCTACTGTACATCCCAGCAGCTCCTCATAATCTACAAAGCACAGATTCGTCTTGTCCTGGAGTACTGTTCGCATATTTGGAGTTCGGCTCCCAAACATACGCTTAAGCTCTTGGAGTTTATCCAGAAGAGAGTTATTCATTTGATTGATGATGTCACACTTACAAGTTCACTGACCTCTCTAGAGCATCGTGGAACGGTGGGAGATCCCTCCCTTTTCTATTTTATGACTACGAAAGGAAGAATCTTTTTTACCGGTATTACTGATTTATTTTATCAGCTTTCTACATAAACAAAATTTCAAATATAAAGAAATATATAGAAATTTGAGAGTGTTTAATTAATTTGACTCAATAATTGTACATCAGTTCTATGATTTACAGAATTAACATCACGTCTCATGTGTCTCCAGGATAGATCTTTTATAATAATTGGTTTCTTTAGCTAAAATATTAACGTTTTTATAAAAGAAGTGATGGTTACAATCAAAACAGTGTTTAGCAAGGACTGTGGCATTTTCTTAGTTTTTGATTTTAGTACTATACCTACTTATAGCCATATAATTCTTTTTTGTAAATATCGTTTAGAGATTCCTGTATAAGGCCCATCGCAATCTAAACAATTTAATTTAAATACGGTGTTGGTTTGTTTATGTTTAGGTATTAACGGTTACAGATTTGAAAAATACTTACCAACAGTTGTTAATGTTCTCTGAGGTCTCCAGAATATATAGTAATATTATAAAATTATTTTTATGACTCTTTATATTATTTATATATGCTGTACTGTTATCGATTTTGTTTATTCTTTCTTTAATGATGGGTGTGACAATTTTACAGCGGGATCTGCAAGACTTGTTAGTGCAACTGCATTTCAGTGAAGATATCGTTCTTTTGTAAACCACGATGTTTTTATTTTTCCGTTTGAATCATGTCTAATGTTCATATCTAGGAAATTTATGTTTTTGTTCTCTTCTATTTCACAGGTAAATTGAAATTTACAGGGGAAATTGTTAAATTTATTTATTACATACTGAATGTTATCCTTGGGAACACACATTAGGCAATCATCTACATACCGTTTAAAGAATATGGGTTAAAAATCTAGCGAATTTCTTACAGATTCTTTTAGGCATTCCATAACAAGGTTAGCGATAATAGCAAAAATGGAAGATCCCATTGCTGTGCCGAATATTTCTTCTAAACGAAACTTTACTGCTGAATTCATAAATGCAGTAAACTTTTGTTTAGAATGCACTTATTTTCAATACTTGAACAAATATTCGGCATAGTAATGGGATCTCCTATTTCAGCTATTCTAATTCTTCGTCTTGATAGATCAAGCCAGCAGCCTCGTAAGCTTTCCCGTGTGTTCTCCTTTATGCAACAGTTGTTTGTCATATCCAGTTTTGCGAGTAGTAAGTACTTCCTCATGATTTTTGATTCTTCCCTCTTCTGGTAAGTTTGATCGGGTATTATACTTATATTATACACTTGAATTTTTATTAGGTGCTCGTTTGTCCAAAAATTACAATTTTTTGTTGTTTTTATCGTTTACTAAAGCCAAGAAAACTGCGGAGATATCGAGTTCATGTGTTCGGCTGGCAATACTCGAGAGGTATTTAGGATATTTGGGCAATTTTTATAACACATGGCAAGAAAACTACAGAGGTTTTGATTTATGGTCTTAAATAAAATTTATTATCCAATCGCTTTATAAAATCGTTTTATGGATGAATTGATTGGTTTAACCAGCGACCATATCACAACAGTACTCACTAAAATTAAAGCTAGATAAAACATCAAGCTGCTAGGAAACCTTTTTGCAAACCAGTTCGTATATACACTTAATATTAACGAGAAGCCACCAAATATATATGCCAATGTACCACTGAGAATGTGGATGAATTTAAGAGTCTTTGGTAAAACATATGGCTTGAACATTTTGCTGTAGATAATGGCAAACCCGTTCAGGGCCACTGGAACAGCGAATAAAACTCCCAACAAACCGAAGATCGAATGCCACGACTTGAAGTGTCCTTTATTGTTTATGGATTTATTTATATACACAATTGCGAATCCTACCACTGTTAATATTACTCCCACTGACATCAAAACTTGATGTAAAAACACTGGATGGCCTCTGGAAAACTTCTTGGATATTAAGGTGTTCTTATGTAGAACCAGAAGGCCTTCGGTCATGAGTAGCATCCACTGAAAAATATTGAAGAACACACTTTATCTGGTTTTATCAAAACTATAAACATTAATTGAATAGCATAATTTTGACTAAATATCTAAATATGACCCCTAAATACATCAAGGCATCACACTTCAATGTATTTATGTCCTGGTAAGTGAGAGTCAGGATATACAGCTAATGACATTGGGCGAATCGACATTCATAGAAATTATTTTATTTCCTATTGTCCGGAAAATTCAACTTAAAAAAAAATCATTAATTTGCGGCTGCAAATTGGAACATTACATCACTAGGCCGGAAAGTGATGCCTAGCATCAGTTTACAGACTGTTATCTATAGAATCTGAAGAAACCTCACGAAATTTTCATTAACACATTGGTATTTTTAATCGTACCCCTTTATGGATTTGCTTGGAATCAATTTTCCCATTGCTTTGGTCTTTGGTGCTTTCAGATTAAATTTCTTCCGTTATTGAACAAATACAGATTCAATTTTCTCGACACTATTAGCAACTAATCAAATGAATTTGACGGAACTGTTTTTCTAACAAAACAGTTTAAAATGTAAAATTCGTTATTCTAGTAAAACCGAATGGGGTAAAACATTTTACGACACATGGCCGTAAAATAGTATTTTCTATTTTGGTATCGTAAAGAAGTCTTTTCGATACGGGAAGTAGTGTCGAAAAAAAGCTCTTTTCAACACTCTTTTTTTTCTGTCCAAAGTTAGTGACCCTAAGTCATTGCTATCTCAACTGTCAGATTTTCTACGTTCATGATTTTAAAGAAACTATTTGATGAATACATGAATATTGTTCACGTAAACTAAAGAAACTGGTAAAAAATAAAATAATGATAGCTACCTACTTTGGTGAAATTTTATTCATTTTTTGATAGAACAATAACATACGCATGTGCCACTTCCGAAAACAATGAAGACCAACGAGGTCTAGTATAGACCTCGTTGATGAAGACGGAAGACGATTATTGTTTAAAATGTCTCTAACCTCAAACTCATAACTAAACACGAACAATAATTTTAACTGTAAATAAATAATAATACATTAAATAACATTATTTTTGTTGAATTGTGCTTGTGAAGCTCTTGTAAACATTTACCGTGAGTGTGCTAGTTTCATGAGCACTCATTCTCAGTTCAGAAACATGAGTCAAATATTTTGTTCGCTTTGTTGCCTGTTTACGATGTTTTGTGTATGCTGCTCAATATGCTGTGATGTGGATGTAAATGCATTATTTATATGTAAAGTGCCTTTACTGCCTGGTGTTACTTTATGCTCAAAATTTGTGCGCTTGAAAGTTAAATTCTCCAAAGCCGGAAGTGGAGGAAGTACTCGGGAACTCTTTAGGTAATAAAGTTGGAGAGGCACCGCGCATAGCGTCAGTGTCACTTTGGTTTTTCTTTTTAAAGATTCAAACATATAGTCTTCAGCCAAAGCCCATGACTTCCATCCTCCATGCCTTTTAATGGTAATTAGATATGTATGTGTGGGGGTTTGGCATATTCAAGACAGTAGCAATAATTTTGGGTATTGCTTCTATTTTATTTATGCCAATGGGACTATTTACACAGTAGTCATTTCGGTATGTCAAAAATAGTCTCGTATGAGTTGTGCTTTTCGGTCGCACCGAAACAATACCCGAAAAGGCTCTGGGACAATAAATAACCTTGGGCCCCCATTTTTTGTTTTCGGTTTTGTGACAAGAACGGAATCGTCTTTAACTGTAAATCGTGTATTGTTATATTGACTCCCGTCGACGTGCTCCACTGTAGCCCATTGATGAGTACAAACTAAAATAGTAAAAAGTAATATGAAAACATAATTTTACTTTTGCACTATTATTTACCTTCAACGAGAGGTAAGTATTGTTTTCAGCATCCGTTATAAATTTATTAATATGTTCAAATTTCAAAATTTGAGACTTTTTTGGGTCGCAGCGTTCCGACTACTTTTTTAATAAAGCTTGCAGTTTCATATACCCAGAAATATCTTTATTCTCATAAATATGTATGCATGCTTTTAATTTGGAATACAACGATCATAAAGTAGAAGCCTTTTTTACCTTACTTTCATTATCAAAATAAGCAATTAAAACATTTTCTGATATAACTTCCACATTCTTTTCGCTGCACCAGTTTTTGAAAATCTGATTTTTTAGGCTTTTTCGGCAGCAAATTATCTAGGCTACTGTTTGTGATTTTTCGTAGCTCCAGTGCAATTTTCAGTTTCCATTCGTAATTCTCTATCAAAATCATCCATATTAGGTATTTTAATTTAAACTCTCGACATTTCAAAATTTAAGTTACAGATATGGAGCCCATGCAATTGTTTATTTTTGCATGTAGTGTTACCAACTTGAACATGTAAAATAGTAAAGCAATGAGGACATATAATTTCAAAAGAAAATGTTTTTCCCGAAATATATGATACCAGAATAGAAAAACTAGTATAAAATATTCGTTTCATAAAACATTTTATCGCACTCGCCCTTTAGAAAACTCGCTTTCGTTTCGTTTTCTAATTTAGGACTCGTGAGATAAAATCACGTTTTATGAAAGTTACATCTTAATATACTATTAAAGTACTCGTTTAGAAATAAACCTATAAACCTGTACTTTAATAAGTCATTTTTCATAAAGAAAATTGTCTAATAATGTAAGTATATCAAAACCATGATTTGTAATAACGATTATACGATTTTGGTTATAAAGGGTTGTGGTACTTCTATTTGTTCAAAAGTCTCCTTAGAAATTATAGATGACTAAAACTATAGCAATTTTCAGATTCAGCTCTTTATATGTAAAGGAAACCAACAAAAACCAATTTTGGAGACTTGAATTATTCGAAATCTGAATCCAATACAATCATTCTTTACGAAATATCAGTAAAATAACCCTAAATACTGTCGCTAAAAGTACCGACTATTCAAATAAATTCTAGAGAACAGCGTATACTAGCTCACTTCTTTCTTTAATTTCACCTATTAGTAGAGACATCTGTCAGGTAAACTTTGCACCTATTTTACATATTGGATTTGCCGCAAATTCTACAAGAAAACAAAGCCTGGCGCGGTCCATTTAACTTATTTCTTTCAATCAACGCTTATACTACATATTCCGAATTTGAAAACGCGAAACGCGACCCACCAAACGGACAGAACGTCAAGTAGATTACTTCTCTAGTTTATTTCATATGTTTTTGTAATTATTTGAACTTCTAGGTAACAAAATCAAATTCCCAAATCCCGTATTTTTGACTAGGAATCTATGTAGATATACTCTTTATAAACATTAAATATCGATTTTCCTAACATTCCTATTATATTAGTATCAAAATTTACTGATTTGGATTTGCACAGTGAGTTTACCTACGCCGCTGGTTTTTGCAGAAGTTGGTAGTTATCTATGAAAGGTTATCTCTATCTGAGCGAGATGTACTTACACCAATTGATAATAATAACGGATGCCACGTAAAGAAAACGAACTCATTACTAACACAACAATAAACTATCAACAACACGAAAAGCAGCACACAAAAATGCACTATTACAACTATTTTTTCACTTATTACTTCTTTTTTTTCAGTTTTCACTTTCTCTTTATCTTTTCCCATATTTAAAGTAACTGTCTCGTTGCTATCCGCACTGTCTGCACGAAGCGAGCTTCTATAGTCAACACTTTTACTGTTTATGTACACATTGCTTATTTCATTGTTCTGCATGGTTGTCTCGATCCTATCCACGTCACATGGATTTTCCATGCTCCGATTAAAAGTGTTCAAATTACCGTAGATGACGAATATTTGTAGTGAAAACAAACGAATTATTGCGATCTTTGCGGTTGCTTACTTAGATGTTGAATGATTTACATTTTGATGACAAATTGTTATCAATCAACGTTAAACAGTCAATTCTTGTTATCGATTATTGTTGGTGTTGAAACTAAATTATTATTAAATCTGTACTCCGGACTTCCCAAAGTAAATGAGCAATTTAAATTCAAGATTGCAAAACAACATCAGTAGAGGGGCATGCATAATTTAAATAATTCTCATATAATAAATACTTTTCATACCGTTGCACATTTTCAGATAATGTTCTTGAATTGTAACTCAGAACAGATTACAATATGAATATTCTCGTAATATTGCTTGAATTATATTCTTCTTCGGTAAATTATATGTTTTATTGAAAGGCATTGAGTAATTGTTTACATGCAGTATAGTCGAGGAAATAAATCACAAACAAGCTAAAGTACAAAAACATCGGGTGAACCGATTTTGATAATTTTTTTTAAATCGATTCAGGAAGTCATTCTGAAAATATGTTTCCATTTTTTTTTCTAATGTGCATTTTAGTATTTCTACAGAAGAAAATGCATCTCTTTGAATGCACTTTCATGATGTAATATTAAAAATGTCCAAATATAGCCAAAATTTCTCACTCGGGGGTTTTTGGAGCCGCTGAAAACGATCCCGGTCCCAGATTTAAACTAAGACGCACCTGGGGCTCAGGACATCCTGGTACAATCGTCGTCTCCAGGGAATTCGGGAAAATCTCTATTGCAATGGAGTGAAACTTATTGGGGAGGTTGCCGGTTGTGATCAAGACAAATTTCAATAGTCACCTGGTGCTCAGGATACCCTGATTATCTAGGTCATCTCCATGGATTGATTTTTAATATGCTCTGAAATGCAACCAAATTCGTCTCCCTTGGGTTTTTGGGGTCGCTGATCACGACATCCTGGTACTGTCGTCGTTTCCAGAGAATTCGCAGAAATACCTTCTGCAAAGGAATGGAACCTGTTACGGAGGTTCTCTTGACCATACGGGTTATGACCATGACACTCAATAGTCACCTGGTGGTCAGGATACCCTGATGACCTAGGTCATCTCCATGGATTGATTTTTAATATGCTCTGAAATGCAACCAAATTCGTATCTCGGTGGTTTTTGGGGTCGCTGAATGCGATTCCGCTGCCAGATTTGAACTACGACGCACCTGGGGGCTCAGGACATCCTGGTACTATCGTCGTCTCCAGGGAATTCGCATAAATACCTTCTGCAACGGAATGAAACCTGTTAGGGAGGTTCTCTTGAGCATTTGGCTCATGACCATGATACTCAATAGTGACCTTGTGGTCAGAATTACATTGGTCAATTAAAGGAAGTCGGTAACCGGAAAGGAATTTTAAATTAATTTTCAAGAAATTTCATCATTGCCTTTATTATTTGAACTCATAGAACTCAACACCAAAAGATTAATTAATTTACATAAAACTTTCAGCAAGTTCCTCCAGAGTTTCTTCTTCGCTCAGTTCTTACGCATTTAGACGTACTTGAATGTTCGTGCAAGTGGCTCCCATACATACCGTACAAGCCATGGTACATGGGTGTCCATGCCGCCGACACAAATTGCTACCAGTCTTACATCCACAAAAGACTAAATTTAAAATTTCTGTTGGAGCAGGTGGTTCGGTCATTTCTATGAGTCGCAGAGACCCATCCACCAATTTACAACCCACAGTTGCAAGTACACAAAACAATCATTTTAATGGAAGGGGTTAGCCTGATGGTTTTATAACAAAATTTCGATATTTGGGTTCAATTTCGTCAGGTTTAGCCTTGAATCCCCTCGGCGGGCTATTTCCAATCTACTGTTTCGTTTATTTTGTAAGGGAGAATGGCAAACTCGCCGAAAACCATTTTCACTAGGTATGAAAATGGAAAAATTGTGGAAAACTTTCTCGGGCTAGTCCATAATGCAGGATATGTAACAGGTATGTCTCTCTGAAGCCAGAATTGCTGATATCCCTTTGTAAACTGCAATGTTCAATGTCACCGTACAGATGATAATTCACTGTCGTATTTCAATAGTGTTTTCGACAAAATGCAAATGTAATAACTTTTCATAAAACAACTAAATCATGGGCGAGCCTGATACTTTTATAGCAAAATTTCAATATTTGGGTTCAATTTGGTCAGGTTAAACCTTGAATCCCCTCGGCGGGTTATTTTCAATCTGTTTCTTTTATTTTGTAAGGAGAATGGCAAACTCGCTGAAGCCCCTTTTCCCGAGATATGAAGATGGAAAAACTACGGAAAACTTTCTCGCGCTAGTCCATAATGCAGGATATGTAACAGCTATGTCTTTGAAGCCAGAATTGCTGATATTCCTTTGTAAACTGCAATTTTCCATGTGACCGTACGGATTGATAATCCACTGTGGTATTTCTATAGTTAATATATCTTCAAAGTCTGTGCGGATGACTTTTAAATGTTTAACGTAGGCTTAAACGTCATCATCCTGGCAGCTTGTCTGCGCCAAATGTTTTGCTTCATTAATTTCATTCTGGCATGAAAAACTATTGTGCAAATTGTTACAAGTTACACGTACTGCGACCACAAAGCGACTAGACTACTTACCCAATTTTATGAAATATATACATATAATTAGGAAATTAATATATCTATTATAAGAAGGTTCGTAAGTTCATACCTACATAATGTACTGTCTGTTTTATATATAATTCTCGGGAAATAGGTCGCACTAACTCATATGCTTATTATTTTCGTCTTTATGTGCGTTTCGGTTTTACGACCATCATCAGAAGACTTACAAGACGTATCAATTTCTAAAACGGGATTTTTTAAAACTAAATGTATCGATCACAAAGCGTACTTATCGCATTAATTTCAATTAAAAATGCCCACGTTGCCGAAACGAACAGAAACACCAGTAATCGAAATTGTAACACATTAATGTTTTAAGTATATGAATATGTATCAAGAAGGGATTGTCAGACTTCATACTAGAAATATTGCTATTTCAGGAACATGACAGTTCTATGGTCTCATCGTCTTTACTGAGAACCGTAACTTCTTTCAATTCCTTGTAAAACACTCCGGATTTACGAACATGGAGGTGTTTTTCAGTCTGAAGTGCCTTCTTATTTCTAGGATCTAACTCAGCAAGTATAAAGTTTCTTAACCTGTTACAAGTTTGACATGTGTCTGACCACTTAGTTCCAAAACTAATGTTAGGGTTCGATACAAAATTTCGATTATAGAAGTCGTAGGTAACTGTTGGATGAGCTTCTTCCCCCTTTGTAGGGCCAGGAAAAATCCATTTTCATACTTTTCCGAATACAACTTATGCATTTTCGAGATATTCAATTCCGCAGACTAAAAATTAATGCTCTTATTTTTTTCCCGACTAGGAGAGCTTCTTTTTGGGAAGATTTTCTATGTTTTGTAATATTTCTTCTGGCATCTTATATGGCAATTCATGTGTAATCCTCTCATATCAGGTGGTGCGAAATTATCTGTACCAAATCCAAATAATAAAGTGTTTTTGGCAGTAACAAACTCATTTCAAACCCCGAACCTACCCATCCAAACACAACGGATAAAAAATATTTTTCAATACATAACACTATTTAAGTTATTGACAAAAATTAACAAGATTGATATAATTTAACGAACAATAAGATAACTTACCTTTTACGAAAATGAAACCTCTTTTACTTTTCCTTGTCCAGATGTTGGTCGCCCCCGTTCTACTGGCTTTGAATAAATCAATCCACCCAAATATAAGACCTGCTTCTCTTTGTTTCCTAATTCGTTGAAAGAAGAGAGAACAGACATCCTTTCTAACTCATTTTGTCAAAACGATTGTGGCGGCAAGTACAAGGCGCAAATGTCCAATTATTGGTTTATCGTGAAGTGCCTGTCCCGAGGGCTCAACTGCACGGCCCCCATGGGCGAGGAATTGGGATCACGCCGAATCAGTGCGATAGGATGACATCTACCTGCCAGTATGTCCGGGAAATAAATTACCCGAACCCCACTGGTAAGAGCGAGACCCTATCCAAGTCCCTACTGACTCTGCAGTGCCAATGCCCGAGCTGAAACGCAGCTCACCCGTCGAAGGTGAAGGCTTGTAACAGTAAAACTCTCCAACACCCGCTAGCCAGCATGCGGCTTTCAACCACTACCCGGCAGAGACCAACGCCTTAATTGGAGAGGAGACAGTCTTTTGAACCGTCTGGGCCCCTCTCCCCTTGCCTACTCGTGTTTAGTGTTCAAGCTTTCGTTTCACGAGTAGCCGTCGGCCTTTTATCATCGGCGTACCACATATCATTGTCAGGGCCGCGAATCCATTACCTAGAACCTATAGGGTAGGAAGACACCGGTCTTTAGGGGTAAAGCCATGTGGTGCAGCATTTACCCACGCAGAGGCAGCATTTTTATTCGCCCCCGGCGGGACTACCTTAGGCGGACCTATTACGGGTACTTTCTTGCTAGACTTATATTATTGCCCCTCCTGGGCTAGTCAACTCCACCTCCGCGTGTTACTTGTTTTACCAGGAACGTTTGACGAGTCACCGTTCGGCTTCGTTCAATAGATTACCGCATATGTCTACCAACGCCGTGATTCCATTTCGATCAAACAGCTCCTCCAGAGCTCTGGGATAGGAAGGCACGATATCAAAGTTTTAGTGGTGAAATGTATGTGGTGCACAGTTCACCGCATCTTTTGCAGTGACAACTGTTAGTTTCAGACGGGTTACTTATCTCTAGACCCACGCAATGGACGTTGCTTGCTGAAGCTACTCTCGGACTAATCCGGACCACATAGTTCTCTCTCGAGAAGTACAAGGCGCAACTGATCTTTTGGGTACAGCCATTTTAACTGAATTTACATGCTCTTCTCCATAGGCTTTCACCTTTTTAAGCTATTGCATATAGCTTTTATCGCGAGCTTTTGAGCGCGGCGACCGAATCAAGAAAAAAAACAAAAGACAAATACCGTAACGAAAATCTAAAAAAACAAAAAACAAATACTGTAACGAAATATTCTGACACCCACCACTCCGCCTACCATGTAGCTCGGCCGAGCTTAAAATTGTCGAAATGTTAACTTTAAACCTTTTAAAAGGTCGTGATAGCCCCAAACTGGGTCGAAAACTGTTTTGAATTGGTTAATTTTCGATAAATCGAATGACGTTCACGTGAGAAGCGCGTAGGTTGCGAGTTAGAAAAGTGCAAATTTACGGTACATAGAACGTCTCAACGAGGACTTTTCGCATGCGGTTTTCGCTCCATGTCGTTAGTTTATGAACGGGGCCAACTAAATAGCATAGTCTCGGGCCCCAAAATGTCGATTAAATAGGACAATTTAATTAAAACAGTTTGAGGTATTCTCAGCTGTCACCTACTAGCATCTGACGTGCGACGTACGAAAGGGAATTTTCTAGCTACTTAAATATACCGAAAACGCGGGTAAAAGCTAGCGGCTCATAGCCCAAAATACTTTATTACAACTGGCGCCGGCCGCACGGGGTTCGAAACGGCCCCAAATTAACAAAATAGAGGTAAAATGTATAAACTCTAACGCAGCGAGCTCCTCGAGGATATGTCAAAATGATTACGTTCGTAGCTAATTACATAAGTCGTCTGGCGTTCATGCAATTGTGTTTTTATACAATTCGAACCTTCTAATTTCGATAGGCCACGTGAAAATCCCGGAGCCGGAAGCGCTATCAAGATCTGAACGTTAAAACTTTCGTATAAAATTGTGTTTACAAGTCAACTGACACTTGTCACCATAGATAACTCTACTACCGGTAGTAGAGTTATCTATGCACTTGTCACAGAATACTCTTCATAGAGATCAAGATGATACTCTTTTTTACTCATAATTCGTGAAGATTTTGAAGGGGTAGTGGATGTTTTTCTGCCCAACTTTTTCCAGTGGCGTAGTGCTATGCAATAGCTTTACCGCGGCAGTCACCGAGTGCCACACGTTTCTTTTTAAATATTCTTATATTTCTTTGCCAGCCACTTTCGTTTCTTACTTGTTTTCCATGTCTTTTTTCACTAGACCCATCTGAACTTTTTGTTTTAAGCGACCTTTTATCCAGGGCTGGTCCAAATCACTTGGAACATATTCACTGCCCAAATCTTGAAACTTCTCGCTCTCATTTCCGATATCACAACAACTCGCAGCTTGCAATAATACAAATTTAAACTGACTGTATAGTCTTGTCTGAATAAACTATTATTATTATCTATTTGTACGTTCGTTCGGGTAAAATTTTGCAAGTGGATTTTGACCCACTTCTAGTCGTCCGATTAACTTGAAATTTGGCAGCTGTTCATCATTCAGGTGACAATGTATTATGAAATATTCATAAAAGAAAAACGAGATGGCGGATTCAAGATGTTGGACCAGTTTTGTGATTATGGTTCGTTTCTATTCAAAATTGGTATATAGGGGTCTTTGAGGTCGCAGATCATGATTTTTTAGTCAAAATTTAAAATGGTCGCTAATATGGCGAATAAGTTTTGTTATTATTGTCCGATTCTTTTCAAAATTGGTATATGGGAGTTTTTGGGGTGGATATCATGATTTTCAAGTCAAATTCAGGCTCATGTAATACCTAGAGAGCTCCAAAATCGTGAATGATCGGCAATGTGGCTTTCGTCAGTAGAAATCAACAGGAGACCTATGGCCTATGTAACACATATACGGCAGACATCAATAGAAAAATAATGAAAGAGTAACAAAATTTATTTTATATTCAGATATTCTACATTAAATAATTAAAAGTAGGCACTGAAAAAAACTGAATAATGGCTCAGTGATTAAAAATGTACTATTATTTCATCTTAATTATATGACATGAATATAGAAAATCAAGATTTCTGTTTAATTGAGTACAATCAGAATCTCCTACATTTCAAAAACAATAAATAATAAGTATTTATAAGAAATACGAAATATTATCTGGAAAATATTTAATCTCTATAATATAAATATATGGGAATACAATCGTAATATATACAAAGTATGAATTATAAATAAAATTTACGTTTTATAACACAGTCAATAAGGGAACGAACTTTTTCAAATATATGGTGATGCAGAACGAGAGAGAATCACTGCTACGACACTTAGGTGGATCAGAAATAGATTTTAAATTGTTCATTGATCCACAGTATACTCCACAAATTCTGTCTATACTAAAACAACCTCCACTAGTAAATGATGGAATATGTTTAAATTACTTGTAACAAACATAGCTATTTTGAGTACGAAGAACACTAGTCAACAGCATATAATATTAAAGATTCCAGGGTGAGATTAAATAATTCACTGTGGTTCCTATAAAAAAATCACCCTCAATTTCTGAAAACAAATTATGAACCTGTATACGTCACATTCATGGAGAATCAAAACAAAATTGTAGAATCTATATGAATACACACAATATACAATAATAATAATAATTGTTAATCGTGTTACTTTAATTTCTAACTTTAGTTAACATATTACATATTGTTTGTTTTTTATGCACACCGAAGTGTACAAAATGCAATAACACACAGATCACAAATCACCACTCCTAGGCTCAAGCAGCATTAACATCACGATACTAATAATAATAATGTTTCTATGTACGCCTAAGACTAATTTTCATGACATATAATAAACTATAAAAGAGTTAACATTGTGGATATACTATAACACTATTGATAAGAAATAATCACCCTTATCCATTAAAAATACTATTAAAGTACCTTTCGGCTACCAATTAGCCATCATCAGAGTAAACTAAATTATAAATCGAAATGTGCCTGTTTAAATACTATTTGGGGATAATAATGTAAACAATGGGCTACCCTCAGCTGGAGATAAATCGGAATTTAATAAAAATAAATTTACAATACAACCAGTTTATAGATGTAAGGGCAAGCTGGAACACCGTTTAGGCAACACCTTTGATAAAGTTTCCGATTTTGACAAATCCGGGATTTACAAAATCAATTGTGAGTCGTGTTCAAAATGCTATGTGGGTCAAACTAGAAAGAACATTTTAACTCATTATAAACAACATTTTGCCCATATAAAGAAAAATAATGATGAAAAATCAGCGGTAGCCGAACATATTTTGAATACAGGTCACACCATTTCTCCACCAGTGTATCACTTTTAAAACACAGTACAGACAAATATCTAGGTAATTTGGAAGGGATGGAAATGATGAACGAAAAAACAATTTATTAAATTCTGATTTATCTCCACCTGATGGTAACCCATTGTTTACATTATTATCCCCAAATAGTATTTAAACAGGCATATTTTGATTTATAACTTAGTTTACTCTGATGATGGCTTCTTGGTAGCCGAAAGGTCCTCAGTACTTTAATAGTATTTTTAGTGGATAAGGGTGATTATTTCTTACCAATAATATTATGACATATGTTCAAACAAGTGACCCTATCTATGTATAGAATGGGGGACGGTTTCCAGATGGTGGAGCTTTCGGTTTGGGGATCGTTAATTCTTATAATTGAACTTCCTAATCTGAACCTCTGACTTTGCGGAAACATTCAACAAGTATGAGTGTTTACAAGATAAGAATGTTAATTATGGGGATATCGGAATAGTAATAGGTACAGTTTTGTTTAAATGGAGAGAAAGTTGCGCAACCAAACGGCCTTTGAATTTGATTTTCAAGTAATTTTGGAAAAACCTGATTTTTTGATTTTCCATTTTCCTTTTTCTAGTGTTAAGGCTGAGACGCAACTGAAGTTAATGTTGATTCTTCCATCACTAAATATTGATACATTTTTGAAAATAATCTACTTGAACTCCACTAATACCAGAAATCCCTACCTACTCCTATAAATTGACAGGAAATATGATGAATTATTCAAAATTATTGTTTTTAATGCATATAACTACCTTAAATCTAGAATCTGACCCTATTTGGTTAATAAATGACTAGCATATAATCTACTGTAACTGAATATAGATCTCTGGTTTTTTTAATTACTATTAAAAATTCTATGGTTTCACCCTTTACTTGAACTCTACTATGTTGATATCATTTTTATTTGTAACTTTCGTTACTCGAGTTTCAACGTTATCACGACATCTTTAGGCAGCATTCAAATACAATTAAAATAATAACTTCAACTATAAATAGGTACTTGTCGGTAGGTAGCAAAGGATTACTGTGGTCTGTCATTCATGAACTTAGAGGACTATTCTGTAGGATCAATCAGGACAATAATTCTCGGAATAAATATATTACATAGCGTTAAATAACGGTAAATACATTATGTCTGTTGGATTATCAAGAAGTAGGGTATTGTTTTTGTTTTTTTTTAATTTCCAAAGATTCCAGCATGTTTAGTTTCGAGCCATGATCAGCTGTATGTAAAACAAGTAAGCTGTCTATTTCAGGGAAAAAGAATCAGTGGTGGCTGGTACTAAAGAGCACAAAGGCACGTGCCCACCCAACCACCAAGATAAACACAAAATGAAATGCGCATGTAATTCAGTGCATCCAATGCTAACGCTCAAAACTATGTTCCAGGGAACGTTTGGAGTGTACCTATATGAAGTATGATTCGGCTGACTACGGTTATATTCGCCATACAGGCTTATACCGTCGGTTTGGGGCACAAAGCGCCGTATCTACAGTAAACGTATTGCTTTCGTAGGGTACAGTGTGTGAATTCAATTCGAGACGTGAAGTCTGAAGTGACGTTACGAGGCCATGATGAGACATTGACGTCGGAATAACCAGGTATTTATGTAGGCTTAATCAACTTTGCAGTTGAATTAGACGCTGTGCTTATTAAAAGCGTCTCAAAAACTATCCAGAACGAATTGCTAGATGCAATGTTGCAATTAAATCTGCAAATGTCATGCTTTGGAGGTCGATGAAACTACAGACACCTGTAATCATCACCAAATGGTTATTATTATTGGATACGTGTTTATTGGACAAATTTTTGAACGCTTTTGTTTTTTTTTAAGCCTGATGGACATAATGCTGATATATTAGCAAAAACATTGCTGTATGAATTGCAAATTATTTTAAATTCTCCTTCTGGGTCTGATAACAATAAACTAATCGCTCAAAGTTACGATGGGGCGTCCATGATGAGTGGTAAGACAAGAGGAATCCAAGTCATTATGCATTTCCACAAAAACATTTTGATGGAACTGTGACATCTTATCCTATGTTGCCCAGTGTAAAATTAAAAAGTGAACTATCAGCAATTTATGAGCGCGATGAAATGTGTGACGTGGGTGATATTTTGCCACTTTTAGTGTTCATAATAGACAACAACCTAAAAATGGTTTTGACGGAAACATACAAACTGTTGAATGTGAACGATGTTTTTCCACCCTCAAACGCATTAAAACGTTTCTGAGAAGATCGACTGAACGCATTGGCGGTCCTATCAATAGAAAAAATGTTCGTCCAGTCTATCCCGGATTTTGACAACAAAGTCATAGACGTTTTTTCCAACATGAAAAATAGGAGAATGGATTTTATGTACTTGTACCCATTCTCTTTCCTAACTCACGAGCCGCCACTGGAAAGAATGATTATTATTATCGAAAAAATGATCTGCAAATGTGGTCCCTATTTCTGAAAGCCTAAAGCTTCTTGGCTTATATAAAAGGAATCGCATTCCTGACACCACCATGTAATCCTATATTAATAATCCTCTAAATTCAGGAATGACCGACCACAGTAATCCTTTCCTATCTACCGATAAGTACCTATTTATAGATGAAGTTATGTATTTTAATTGTGTTTAAATACCGTCTAAAGATGGAGGAATGAAGCTGAAACCCGAGTAACGGAAGCTAGAAATAAAACTGATATCCACATAGTTGTATTTAATTACAATATGAATTACCAATAAACTTTGTGAGCATAGAACATGTTTCATATGATGTTATACCTTATACCATATTTAAATTATGACTAAGTGAATTATATATTGTTTTTTTAGTTTTGGAAGTATTAATTTGTGCAGCCTATTCTAAATGTGTGACAAGCATAATCTCTTGTTTTAATACTAATGTCATTAGATATAATTATGTTTCTAAGATTATATTTGTTGATTACTAGATTCGTTTTTACTATTTGTTTTATTCTCGTTATCTCTGTGACAACTCACACGTCACAGTTTTTTTTTTTTAAATTTGAGAACGAATCTCCTTCCATCATTACCCGTTGAGGAATCATGATACATTCTAAAAATAACCTTACGGTACATCTACCGTTCCTGAATGATCTTAGTTTATTTAGAAGAGGTCTTAATTCAATTCAAACCAATTCAAACGTATTGAACTAGATGAATATCAAAAATGAAATATTGATTCCTCCAATGCTATCGCAACACCATTCTAGTTAGCACAGTTATTGTGCCTAATTTATTCTATAACTATACCCCATGGATGTTCTTTGTGACCATATTGTATTGCTAATAATTCGTCTTTGAATTTTTTAAATACTGGCTGTTCGTGTTCTGTTGTGGGCAAAAATATTTCGTCATTCAAATATTCTATAGATGATATCGGAGTTACTATGCCGGCGGTACCTGATCCAAACATTTCCAATAGCTGCAAATAAATAACAAAATAACATATTATTCATAATGGTTTAAAGCAACACAGACATTCCATCCTTTTTATTTTTCAATGAAATGATAGTTTTTTGTATCTCGTTTCCTATTCAAGTAAATACAGTTTTAATTACTATTTAACTAAAATTATTAGTTAATTTCCGAAGTTAATTCTTTCGCTACATTTGCATAGTGTATAATAAATTTATTACCAATTTCCTTTCATCATATATAGGTTCGTTTTTGTCATATTTTATCTATAACATCCAAGCAATTTCGATCTGCTGGATCTTGTCATAAATATTTTACCCTATAATTCCACTGATACTTTGAGTGAGTCCCCATTTGTTTTATGTTACGCAACGAAATATAGATATCATTACGATTAATCATACTCGTTATATAACATAAAACAAATAGTGTAGTTTTGTACATATTCTCGTTTTTGAATTCTACTTGATAAATATTTGTAATTAATATTCTTTGTTATTCAATATGCATCGAAATATCAGCCAAGAATTAATCACAGTTTCTATGTTGAATTAACTCAATTGTGAATTACTCTTATAAAAATTGAGAATCTCACATACCCGATTACTTCTGTGTAGTTGTATTATGTCTTCCATTGTGAAATTGTGTTCCAGCAGCTGGAACTCATTCCAGATATGTGCTAATTCAATAATCGATTGTCTTGTAACTCCTGGTAAGATGAGACCATTCAATGGAGGTGTAGCCAATGTCTTCCCTGAAATCAATACACGAATAAAATGAATGTGATAATCATGTAAGTAGAAACTTTTATTAACACCATGTGGCAATTCCACTAACTAGCATCTTGGTTGTATAATATATTGTGAACCAGAAATTTACACTTGAATAATCACATTTTTTCAGATAGTAAGAATTTTATAGCACATCTGCAGTGGTTGTTCATTGTTTACAGCTCAGCGCTTAATAAGAAATCAAAATATCCAGGATCTCTAGGAACTTCTCTATTGTAATTGTACAGGACATTGTCGGGAACAGAATTTTGGACTACAGGGCTGTGTTTGGAGTAGTCAGGAGATAAAAATACTACGGGTCTGCGGACCAATGAAGTGAGCGTGATGCAGGTTGGTCTCGATAGTCATATCTGACCAAACACCTGAACAATAGCTATCAGGCCGCCGGATAGTCAACCAACTTAATTTGGGGCTATTCCTCATGTGTTTACCGTTATTCAAATCGAAATCTCTACCGATCGTCAGCGTTTAGTAATTTTTCTCCCAACAACAGGCACACATCTTTTTAAAATCGTGAAACTCCGTCTGGAGATACGTGTTCATCGAAAACGTGCTACGAATTGATTTCATCCTGTTTGAATAGCACAATTAAATTACAATTATCGCGAACCAACTGGTTGGGTATCTGAGAGTATATCGGACATAAATATGCAGTGTCAATGTCCTTGTGTCTACACGTTGAGTAATATTCTTGAATTTCATGTTGTGCAGTTCAGATAACGTCGTCGAAAACGAAAATTGAGTTTGGTTTAGCATCGACATTCTCTTTATATGGAAAATAACCAACATTATCAAATATTTCTAATACCTCATCTAGCAGCTGATACACCAGCTTTGAATATATACATATACATTTTTGGATTTCGCCCTATTCGAATTAAATGATGATAGCATAACGTTAGTCTTACCACACCACCACCAGGACCACATATAATAACACGAAATGACTTTGGAAGTAATTTTCCATGAATCCCGGAAACGCTCTCCTTCGCACCTAAAATTAAATTTTTGGTTGGTAACGTCTGATCTTGCTGTGCGAGTTAGACAATGTACCTTCGTAGTCTGGAGAATTTTAGTATGTTTACTTCCCAACTACTCTTTTTGAGCTTTGAGCGTTCGTTGACCGAACTACACATAAAACATTTGA
Organism: Endomychus coccineus; assembly: GCA_958510875.1. Lineage (NCBI taxonomy): Eukaryota > Metazoa > Arthropoda > Insecta > Coleoptera > Endomychidae > Endomychus > Endomychus coccineus. The sequence goes on from OY294067.1 coordinate 14,182,646, forward strand.
GGATAATATTTACATTCAAATATCAAAATTACTCACTTCCTTTTGCATCTATATAAAAAATGAAGACATTCATAGTTCCAATTTCTGTGAGGTGATGTTCTGGTCCGTAGAGCCACAAAACTTGTTGTCTACCCTTGCTTGAAGCTTTCTGTTGAACCCTTATAGTTGGTCCATAATTCGATCCCATTTTTCTATCACCACAACCTCCTGGCCACGATCTGATATATGCTGGATCCGCTAATAGAGAAATGCCTTCCGAGTTATTTTCGAAGTATGAACCCACCGGACATAAAATTGTGAATAAAAGTGCCGATTCTGACTGTGCAACTCCTAGTGTTCCCTAAAAATTTAATACATTGCTTACGTCTTACGTTTGTCTAAATAGAGGTGTGAATAGGAATAGAATTAGATATCATACAGAATAATATGCATTTGAACTTTCTTTGGGGCAGATTTCATCTCATAATATCCTTTTCACACATGATGAATACGTGAACCACCATTTGAGTTCCTCATTATTAGATAAAATCTACTTAATGCAATACTTACATCAATCCCTATCAATGTAGGCCTTATATAGAGACTAGATGATTCACTGTGTGGCACCCATTCTTGATCCACTTGAACCAAACGACTTATACATTTTACTAATTCCATTCCATCGAATGTTGGTAAACGAGAATCTCCGGCTGATAGATTCATACGTTTCATGTTCAAATCAGGCCTAAATAATCTGATTTTGTCATCTCTACCTCTATATACTTTCATACCTTCGAAGAGCTGTAAACAAGTAAGTATATTTTACTTTATTTTTTGTTATGGTGATTCATCAACTCTTCGTCCAAATCAAATTGATGAAAAAATAATTAGTATCAGATGCAAATTGATGTTTTATAAAATTCTTATAATTTAAGGTTGAAGACGGAAATTCTGAAACAGTTTATAAGCCAAGCAATGTGAAACCGGGAAAGCTTATCTTTCAGATTATTTCAAATTTCGAATGTTTTGTTGTGAACATTATGCGATCTTTATCGAAATCAATAGAGGATCTTTTTCCTTTTCTCCCGGATATGAAGACGTATAAGGTGTTTCAAGAACTGGCTGCTTAATAATGTTAGTAAAATGTTTTTTTTATTTGTCTCATTCATTAGACATTAATAAATGGAATACAACATCATTAAACGTCCGCCTAGACCCTATTAGACTTCATAAAGTTATGTGTTGAATGCAATCTGAGCCACTATTCAAATACAAAGAAACAGAATTCTGTAATTATTATATTAACTGGCCAATTATGAAAATTAAAATTCTGTGTAATATAATTTTGTAATTTGAGTTATGGTGTATTATTTAGCTAGAAATTTTACCAATCTGTGATTCAACAAACTTCATTGAATTTATTTTGATAAATTTGTTAATATAATTTCTATAAGGTGCTATTGTTTCTTTTAAATACTCTATATTCTAAACTTTTCCAAATAATGATCAAGTACCTAATTTCAACCAAAGTTTAAATTCAGTTTTCCAATGTAAGCACACGTTGGAGGCGCTGGGATCGCGCCCCTTGTGTTTTTACTTCACTCACTACCTATACGTAGAATAAGGGCAGTAGGTATATTCTAATCGGTCTAAAAAAAAATCCTGGAGTCTTTTTGGATCGATCTAGACTATTTTAGAGATGATGTTTGTGAGTGCGTGCGTCTGTAAAAACAGTGGAGACAATTGCGTTTCCTATTGGTCGAATGAATTTGAAATTTTGCAAATCGCTCTAAAGTGTTGGAAATAGGAACTGTATCGTTTTTGGGAGTGGTGGCCCAAAAACAATACAATTCCTATTTTCATCACTTTACATCGATGTGACGTTACAGTTGATTTGTATGTTTACTCTGTAGCAAATTTTGATAATTAATGTGACAGCAGGAGTCAGTATAAAACATATTTTTGTAATTTGCCTCCATTTTGATTTTCTAATAGACCCATTAACGAACGCAACGTCATCACTTGCCGTGTCTTAATATCCAAAAAAAGCACGGAACTTTTTACATTTTTAGGATGGCGAGCTTGATGCGGAATTATCTTGTCATCATTATGTCAGTTTAAATGACAGTGTCGAGCATCAACAACTCAAGAAGAGAAAGTCATCGACGTGTCCAGTGGAAGAATTGATTTCAGCTAATACACAATATGGTTTAGATATTTGTACTAATAGTCGTTTTCTAGTGTTATTGCTCTTTCCAGTAGAGACGAAACTAAAATTACGGAAACAAAAGCGATCACAGAACCACTGAATCAAATTTTGACTTTCAAAATTAAGATGTTACCAACCACCATAAAAATCACTAAATGGACTAAATTAAACATTTTTGTTTAAAAACGGCATAAAAAGGGCAAATTACAAAAAATAGTATAAACAACTCGTTTCCTAAGACCTTGAAGCACTCATTCTTTAAAAAAACTCGTGGCTTCGCCACTCGTTTTTTAAACTTGAATTCGTGCTTTAAGACGAGTCTTAGGAAACTCGTTCTTTAATATACTATTATTTTACAGTTATTAATTCCGAAAGTCAACCTGACAGCAGGTGTCAGTTATAAAATACATTATGTAGACCATTCACATAAATTTTCAATGTAAGATATTGACAGCTATTTCTAAATCATTTCCTGTTCTTACAATAATACATATGAGCTGTAGAAGTGTCCGTATGCTATTTTGCTAACAAAAGTGAGGGAAGTCTAGTAGGCTATGATAGTATCTTCAATAAGTATACCTAACCTCAAATGTCAATGTTCATTGCATGAAATATGGCGGGCAATTTAGAACAGTAAGTTTAAATAAGAAATAATCAGACTTATCCACTAAAAATACTGTTAAAGTATGAGAACCTTTCGACTATCAAGTAGCCATCATCAGAGTATACAGTATTTTTAGTCGATAAGGGTGATTATTTCTTATTTATAGTGTTATAGTGTATCCACATTGTGAACTCTTTTATAGTTTATAATAAGTTTATATTGAAACATGCTTTATAACATATATTTAGGTCGATTTATAAGGGTTGGTAGATATTTATCACTGTACGTTTCACATATATATATATATATAACAACTGGACTTTTTTATATACTACATTGAAATATACCTAATAAGGGTTAAGTTAACATGCAATTAAATATTGATTGCAGAGTAACATGTGCTCAATAGAGGAAAAACATTATCAAATTGTTTAAAAATAACAAATAATTAATTCATTCAGGATAATTATAATCGCAATAGGCAACATCAACATCTAAGGAATATTAAAACGCATGGTACATATTTTACCATACATTATATTTAATTTAACCCGAATTGACGTAGTATCAATATTCTGAATACGTAATTAAAAATAAAAATGCATCTTGAATAACAAAGTATTCTGGCCGGGTTTTAGTTTATGTTTGATCAAAATTGACTCCGTAGCTATCAAGTAACAAACAAAAATCAGAATTATCCACACATTGCATTTATTTTCTAAAAATTCGCTACTAAACATGTTCAACAGCACCATATATACGGTCAGTGAGAAAGTTGGTATTATTTATTTATCATTCACAACTTATAATCCATTAAGTATAATATTCCTTTTTGAGGATTGATGCCACATGTTATTCTTTTGAATTCGGTTCTTCCTGTCTAGGATAATATAAGATCCAGGATTCCTATTCTATTTGGAGTAAATTTTTTTGATAGCACTACATAAATTTAAAAAATAGCCAAAGACATTCACAGAACTGTTTCGAGTGATAATAATTCTCAAAGAATAAGAGTTAAAAAATTAACACAAAAACATATTTTAAAATTAATTAAAATAACTATCAAAAGTTTAATTTTCGAACTAACTATAGTAAGCTAAAATTGTAGCTTCTTCAAACAAATAGGTACTACAAAGTACTTTGTAATATTTGTTTGGGTCAGCATTTTATTCTCCAAATTTAGAAAGTAACACAAAAACGATACAAACGATCAACGCTGGTATGCAGTAAATTTAAGTAATATATTACTGATAACGCCATCATACATCATATTTTTGCTAGATCATTAACTGAACAACGAACTTACCTCAATTGCGTAATGTAGAACCTTTGCAGCTGGGTGAAGAGAAATATTTTCAAATGGAATTATAACAGGTTTCTGCCAACCTCCTAATCGTTGATTATATAAAATTTTTAGCATATGATCTGTGAATATTTGTCCAAATTTCAATTCACTTACGTCTGGCTTTAGTCGCAGTTGATCTGGTTCAGCCAATTTTGTTTTTAAGTCACTGTACTGAAAGGGAAAATGCATTACTAACGACATTTGTGATGGATCGAAGAAGGAACACAAGAATTTATTTTGTAATAATTATCCCGTTCGGAAGAAATACTATAACGCTAAGAAATTACTGTCCTTTTTTCTGACTCAGTAACCCAATCAACATCAAATGCTACAATTAAACATTTGGTCTCGTTTCGTGAGTGACACTTAGTGAACAGAAAATTCACATTACATTTCGGATTTATTCGATATTTTCGTCTTGTCTATTCTATTCAATATGAAGTTCATATAAATGTAGGGACTAGATTCTAAGTTACTGGGTAATATATTTTCATACAGGTAAGTACTCAATTGTCAGAAAGAGCCGGATCAGCAATCATCTCTATATCTCAGAACAAAAGCAACCCAAAACAACAATATATCTTCTGCATTGTACTCAAGTCAATAGTATCAAATTTTTAGTTTCCTACACTATACGTAGTATATGGGAAGTATTGTGAAGGACTTTAAAACAGCAGGCTTTCTGAATCCATTTAGAATATTTTCGAGATGATGCCCGTGTGTGCGTATGTACGTGCACGAGCCACGGTGGAGACGTTCCGACATATCTTTTCGTAGAAAATATCTGAAAAATTACAAATCGCTTCAAAATTGTGAAAATAGGAACTGCATTGTTTTGGGGTGCCACAGCCTCTATTCAAGTGCTACTGTTAGCGTCAATTTTGGAATTTCATATGAAAGCTACAGTATCTCATTGTACCTACTATTACGACAACAGTGTTTTGAAAAAGAAAATGTCTGAATTATCCCTATCGAATCACAGGTTTTTGATTCCATTACTAAGGAGATTCAAAGTTGCAGCAGCCCGATGACTATCAACTGAGACCTCTATAAAGAGGAGCTAAATGGCAGGTTTCCCATGCTTCCAACTTACCATGGAGCACTAGAGGTACTACACCGTGGAGAAACTCCAAATTGGAGGAACACCGAAGGAATGTGAGAAAATATATACAAAACAAAAGAGAGACTTGACAGGCCTTCAGCAGGGATATCAGCAAGATGCCCTCTGCAGCAACTATGCAAAGTTCTCTCCAAGGAATACATGCCAGCATTGAGTCAGTAATTCTTCATAGTGGCGAGTATACAACGTCCCCGGAAGACACTTAGTGTCGGTTCATTTTTCTTACAGTGGAGATACAGATCTCGTTTCCCAAGAAGCAGATAGACACGGTGACCATCGTAATGACTTAGTCTGTCATCCGGCATAGTCAATTATGAAGAGGTAAAGTCTGACATAGCCGGGTTCGCATCATATAAATCACCAGGCGAAGATGGAATTTTCCCGACTCACCTTCAAAAGAGACAAGAAATCATCATCAAGCTATTGGTGAAAATCTTCCGCTTCTGCATTGCCACAGGCTTCATTCTAAGGCTGTGGCGAGCAGTAACAGTTGTGTTTATTCCAAAGGTGGGTAAAACTTTCCACCCTATCAGTCTGACTTCATAGAAGGCAATAGGGTTACTGATTGATAGGCACTTAAGGGCTTATCCCTCACACCGTCGTCAATATGCCTACTGGGCTGGCGTCATTCAAACTGCCTTGCATCATGTAGTTATACGAATAGATGATGCTTGGCTCGGAAGTATCACGCCCTGGGGGTATTTTTGGACATCGAAGAGGCAGTTGATATATAACAGATTCGTCGATTCTATTTCCTCATTCGCCAAGAAACGTGGATTGAGCTCAGAAGTGGTGAGATTGAGATCATGCTTTTAGTCGCGCGATATAGACGCACCATGAAGTCGTACATACCACCGTTATAAGAGGATGTCCACAGGGTGAGGTCTTATCTCCGTTTCTGTGGTGTCTCGTGGTCGATGAGCTTTTGGAGAAGTTGGAAGAAGCAGGGTTTTACGCCGAAGCATATGCAAATGACTTAGTTGGCTCCTGGGAACACTGTGCGAGCTGAGGGGCTCAGAGTCAACCCTGTCAAGATGAGACTCGTACAGTTTACCAGGAAACGCAAGCCATGCGAACTGCCGGAGGTTTCTTTTTCTGGCAGGGTCATGCAAATTGAGGGTTCGGTGAAGGTTTTTGGGAGTAATTCTAGACTCTAAATTGACTCGAATATCGAGTGAAAAAGACTTCTGCGCCGTTTTGGGCGCGTAGAAGAGTTTTCAGTAGAACATGGGGATTACAGCCACATATTCTTCATTGGATCTATATGGCTGTGACTACACCTATAATCAGGGACGAGGACTGCTATATCAGTCTATGATATGAGAGAGGTATGAGGTTGGCTCCAACGAGGTCTCTTGAAGCAATCGCGGGAGTCCATCTCCACATCTATTCATAAAGGCTTAAACCTAGTGAAGAGTGGAGAATGGACCTTAGGGAAATGCTTGACCGGTTACTGTCGTCTTGATAGACATTTAGGAACATATTATGGGCATCCTAGATGACGCTATATGTAGGAAATGTCGACAGCTGGAAGAAACTGATCTCCCTCAAGCACTGTTACTTCGGCCAAGCAGAGCTGCTTCCGGAGGAACATATGGAAGCCATCGTAAGCTGTATTCTGGGTTTCTGGCCCGCCAAACTAGACGCACAATGTGCCAAATCCGGCGTACTACGTGCATGTTGGTGTTAAACCCCAACCCTACAATTATGATGATGATATATGTCTCCTTTGACAATTATAATAAGATTACATTCCTTAGTAACAGAATTGACTAATTCATCAAATTATTGTTTATAAACAAACGAAAGTGTAACATTTTTGAAAGTACGTATCTTTTTGACCTCGAATCTTTAAATGTTAGTTTACATAACAAATTGAAATATTGTTATAGATTTGGTTCCCAAGGGTTATCTCGCTTAGCTCATGTAAAAAAATTCGGGTGAAGTATTTTGATTTATTTATCTTAGAACTAATCGAGATCGAGATTGGCATGACGACATATAATGACACGACAACAAATTGAACAGAGCTCGAAATGATGAAATAGATGATACTATGAGATGATGATATTCTAGAACGAAATGATTTTCTGCGTATTTTTCACAAATATTCTAGAGGCGTCTAGTGAATAATAGAATGTTGCTGAAAGGAGGTATTTTGAAAATTGCATACAATAAAATCACCCTAAGTGAAATCTGAAAAATAGTGAATAGTCAAATCGGAAACGTATCATTTTGCATTATTTTTTCCACCTATCTGAAAAATTATAAAGAAGATCATTTTGGTACTAGAATAAATCCTCCCTTGGTAAATCTTATCGTTAGAGAATTAGTTGATATTTGTTTTATTTTTAGTTCATTCTCTTCATTTGAATTGGTAATGTGAATAGTAATTACTTGAACTTACGGTTCGTGGAATTATGACAAACGCTTACTCGCAATTTCGTACGTGCAAATTTGAAGAGGAACCAAAAATAGATATTGATGACAAACGATGGAAGGGGTTATTGGTGGGTCAATCTGTACTTACTATCAAAAACTATACATTTAATGTACTAATTAATAGATCAACTCACCCTAAATGTTTCTTGAGTGTCGCGTTCGTAGTTTCTTAAATCATCTAAACCGAGGGCTTCTTTTACCTTCAAATGACATGCTCTTGCCGCTTGTTTCAATTTATGTTGGTGTTGAAATACCCATTTGCAAGCGCACTGGAAGAAGAAAATTATTTCCAATTGATAAGATTAAGCAAAACCGACAGTGAAATGGACTATTCGCAAAAATGATTTATTTGTTTTGATGTATTATAACAATTATGACATATATCGGTGAAATTAATGGAATATTTCCAGTAGTAAATGCTAGGGAATTCAAAATCTATGAACGAAACCAAACCATTTTCCATATATGTACACAACTGTATAATTTTTTACTATTGGTAAAATCACAAACAGTATTGAAAATTCTGGAACATTTTTTTCTAATAACACACCATCAGGCACTAAGAGATCTGAAAAGCGCATCATTAAAATTCCATTGAATTCTATAGTAATTCATACATTCAATATCGATCTGTAAATGATGTTATATAATTTGGAGATTGAACTGGTCTTAACTTGTTGGCAATTCATCATATCAGAAATGAATACTACAATTGTTAATTTAATGTAGAGCAATTGCAAAATAAGCATATATTATAAAAATAAAGGATAACATGTTTCGCCTCATAACGGCTTCTTCAGGTTACATGAACAGCACCTTGAAATCAACTGTAATTATCCAGTCGATTTGATGCCCTAAAAATGTTGTATCTTATTCAATTTTCGAGCTAAACCAAGTTGATTTTTCAAACTTTTAATGAACCAAAATATTTGGATTATAAGTGTGCTGCTATTCGTTAAGTAATAACGGACGAATAATAGGTAGAGGACTCATTGTGTGCTTAAATAAATGATTTTATATCTGAAAAAATCAACTAACCATCCTTCAATATATTCTTAACCCAGAAGAATGAATTTAGTATATTTTCCTTATTATATTAAATTTAATATTAAAAACAAATTTTATCATTTATTAATTAATCAAGGTGTTTCTTGCTACCTTTAAATCAGAATAATTCATTAACAATGATATTTATATTGAATCTTTTTTATGCGAGTTCATAATCATTGAGATAAAACAAACTTCGATAAAGGTTAAAATTGTTAATTAACCACATTGCGATAGGAAAATATCAGGAAGTATCTTAATATGCATATTTTCACAAATACGTTTGTTGAATAGTTTTTATCATCCCCAAAGTGTATATAACTATGATGATTTTTCCATTTGCTTAGTTGCAAGATTAGACATCCATAATGCGAAATAAGTAATTTTCCGGAATTGGATTAGATGTAATATTTTGATTTTACGTATGGTTCTGTCTCACAATTGCAGCTGATTGAAAATTTTTTGGCTGGACTTCAATCAAACGTATCACGAAGAGAAAAACAAAGCAAGGGGTTTCCTGCTACCTTAAAAAGGTCTTGAACCACATTTCACACGTGTTCGGTACGAAAATATCAAGAAGTATCTCAATCGGCATATTTTCGATCCAAATTACGTTTAATGTTTATGGAACAATTTTTACGTCATCGCCAAATTGTATATAATTATGATTTTTCCATTTACCTGTTTAGTTGTGAGATTAGACATCCTTAAAATGAGAAATACAGAATATAACTAGGTACGCAACACTACCAACTTTTTAGAAAAATCAAACAGTTCACTATAACTATTTCAATCACTATTATAACTATCTGTCTTTTCGAGCACAACTTCTAACGCCGCTACTAACAGAGTTCACTTCAATAACAAAGTATATGCTTTAATAAATTCATGAATAATAATTTAACTGAGTTTATCGAACGTTAATTTATAAAAACGGAAATATAGAAAATCGTACTTCAATCTTTCGCAAGATGACGACGTGGACTCGTTTGCGCAAGTGTTATTGATATTTAGTTCGAATCTTAACATGCAAACGGCTTTTTAACAATAATGGAAATAACTAGCTAATGTTGAAATATGATAATAAAAGATCATGACCTTTGCAAGAAGCTCTACGTTATCACCATATCGGCCGCTTTCTTAAACAGTGTATTATAATAAGAAATGTTTGTTAATATAGAAAGATACTGGACTTTCTACATCAACAGTGTTATCATATTTATGAAAATCTATGAATATAATTAATAAGATTTTACTGTTTATTCTGGTTTCATTGATATATCGCTCATTTGGAATAGTTTCTCATGGTTTACATTTAATGCTTGATACTGGATCACTGTTTACCATACCATACCACAATAAGTAGAGTGACGGCTAAGATCCTAGATTAACATTAATTGTATAGCAGCAATATAAGAAAAGTGGCAGTTTTAAAATTGTTGCCCATATTACAATACGGTTTTATTACCATAAATCAGTGATAATAACAACAGAAATGGCGTACTGACAAGTACAAATCATGCGGAAATGCGAAATGCATAAAGCATAGAGCAGTTGAACATAGACTGGCGGTCAGTGGTTCTTTCACACGCATATAGAGATAAGACTGTGACGCTTAAAACATGCGGACGCGTAAAGAGTATTCGACAAACATTTGTTGAATTTTAAACAATTACACTCAACATGCAATACGTATTTCCATTATTCTGAACCAATTTGAAAAATAATAAATAAATAGTTACATCTTGTATCAAATTTTTTTCGTTTCAACTTCTTCAGTTGGTCTAAACTTGAGCATTACAAGAAGTTCATACGGTTTGGTTTATTTACAGCTTGAACGCAATATCATTAGAAAGCATTAGGCGAAAATACTGTTGCACTCATGTCTCTTATTATGACCTCAGGCAGCAAGTACGCGCTCCCGAGGTGTTGCCACTGATTTGAATTTTATAAAATAGGTCAAACCAACTGAAGCGAGATTTTTGTAGACTGTAGAAAAATAAAAATGAAAATGAAATGTGGTCGATCGTCTAAAGAGAAGAAAGCTTTAATTATACAATAACGATTAAATACAAATTAAAATTCGAGTTCTTCATATAAAAAAGGACTTTTAGATACTTCATTTATATATTCAACGATGCACGAAACTTAAAATAATTACTCAAGTTAATAATAACGAGGGCAAGGTGAAAAGTTCCTGAAAAATGAAAGAGATGGCACCACAATCGAAAATCCCATGTGACGTTTGTGATGTATCATCTTTAATTAGAATTATATATAAAATTCTCGGGAAATAGGTCACTTAACACTTTGTTTTATATTTTCGTCTTTACGTACGTTTCGGTCTCACGACCATCATCAGAAGACTTATTATGTCCAAAACGGGATTTCTTAAGACTAATTATATGAGCACAAAGCGTCCATATCGCACCAATTTCAATTTAAAATGCCCACGTCGCCGAAACAAACAGAACCACGAATAATCGAAATTGTACCACATCAATATTTCAAGTATGAAATATAACAAGAATCCACTATACAGTAATATTCATATAATATTCAAGCGCATGCTGGTATAGCGTCTCAACGACTGAAGATCAGAACTATTTAATACGTTAGTATCTACTGTCGAACCAGATGTTACGATTTATGAGGTAGGTACTTGAAAAAGGTTGCAGAACTATATAGAACATTACTTTTGAGCATTCTTCCTAAAATATACTTTTAACATTATAAAGACGCATGTAGGAATTTGCAAGAGTTTGTCCCGTTTTGGACATAATAAGTCTTCTGATGATGGTCGTGAGACCGAAACATACGTAAAGACGAAAATTTAAATCGAAATGTTAATGTGACCCATTTCCCGAGAATTTTAAATGTAATTCATACTGGGTCAAGAATCTTTATTATTATATTTTAATTAGAATGCATTAAAATTTTCAGAGAACAGAAACCCAAAAAAAAATATTTTGTTTTTTGTTGACCTGTGTTATTTATGCGTGGAAACTACTTTACGCACACCAAAGCATCGCTTGTTCAACATTATGGGGACTTTTCACGATCGATTGGAATGATTCACAAATGGCTTACTGATTTTCGTTGACCACAAAGGACGCCAAACGTTCTGGTCGTCCAATTGAGGTTATAACGCCAGAAATCGTCGATAAACTTCATGGTATTATTGGACGATCGGCGAGTTAAAGTGCATGAGATTGTTGAGACTATGGGTATCTCAAACGAACGGATACGGAACATTTTGCATAAATTTTTGAATATGAGAAAGCTATCTGCCAGATGGGTGCAGCAATTGTTCTCGTTGATAACAAGCGTGACCGTGTGACAACAGCAAAGGAGTGTTTGGCGATGTTCAAGCACGATAAGAAGGACTTTTTGCGCCGTTTCTTAACCGTGGGCGAAACATGGATCCATCACAATACACCAGAAACAAAAGAACAGTCGAAAGAGTGGACTTGTCCTGGCAAATCGAAGCCGAAAAAGGCCAAATTGGGTTTGTCGGTCAACAATGTCATGTTGACAGTTTTTTTGGGATGCACACGGTATCGTCCATATCGATTACATTGAAAAGGGCAAAACGATCACCGGCGTATATTATGCAGAGCTGTTAGATCGATTCGACGCCGATTTGAAGAGAAAGCGGCTGCGTTTGGCAAAGAAAAAAGTGCTCTTCCACCACGACAACTCACCGGCGCACAGGTCCGTAGTCGCAATGGCAAAATTGCCTAAATTGCTCCACGAATTGATTCGCCAGCCACTATATTCTCAAGATTTGTCTCTCTGTAATCTATTTCCAAAGGCCTCTTTTGAAGGATTGCCGAAATCGTATTATTTGGAAGGGATCGAAAAATTAAAAAGATGTTGGACGAAGTGTATCGAGCTACAAGGATATTATGTTGAGAAATAAATTAAAATAAAGTATTGACCAAATGAATCATTTCTTGTTTCAATTTTGAGGGACTTTTCACCTCGCCCTCATATTCTAATGCTCATATTGTTCAAAATATTTCACGCTTAAGACATGTGCAAAATTTGGTCTTCATAGACTTTGGTTTTCAAGGTTATCCCTAATGTGTAATGTTTTATTAGGCAATTTGTTAGTTACACCATTGATTGAAAAACATAAACCAAATTTCAGAAAATTGTAACTAGTTCCCGACCAATACAAATTATTGAAGCGCAGTGATCATCCCCTAAAACAATGCTACATCCGGATTTTCACGACCGCCTTTTAAGCGATGAACTTGAATATTTGTAAATAATTAGAACTTTACCTAATACAAGTCGTGTTGAAGCTTGAATTTTGAAATTCAATTTGTGGCCTGAGATATCGGACTTTTTTTTTAAATCGCAAATATTTACCAGACCCATTGTGCAGAGATTCCGTATTTCTTGTTTCCTGAACGTCAGTAAATTTTTCTCTCGTTGCTGCTGGAGATCTTCCATTAGTCGCTTGGAATGCGGCATACGGGATGGTTCCCTCTAATAGGCACGGTGCTCTGACTCGAGCTATTTTTGGAGTACCAACCATATTTATGAGTATTTCCAAGATTATACTAGTGACTGCCCTTTAATATTGATAAGGATAGGGATATCTAAAATCAGTATCTACATATCAATATCAACCATCCACAATTTTGCAACAGCGCTGAGCTTCAGCGGCTGCCCTAATTTCTATTTTTATGCAGCCATGAAATTATAAAAAGTTGAATAGTACACTTTCATTTTGTATTTAACTTATCAATATTTTGTTAAATTAACAGCCAGAATGCCACCCTTTAAATTTGCCGCCCCGGATAAATGTCCGGATTGTCCGCCTCTTTAGAGCGGACCCTGTTGCAATTGAATACGAAAGACGATAGAACTTGTTTTGAGGATGGAATTGTTACTTCGCTCCAGTTCCAGTTTATCAAATATTATTGTTTGTTACAACATTATGAAACATGAAATTAGTAATTATTATTCGAATTTATCTTTTTCATCTAAATCTTCCGTTCAAGCTGCGAATTGTATTACTGGCGTCATATATTAGAGCAATAATAAATTCCAAAAATTATAACGAATTAGAGCAAGGTTGAGGTTGTTGTTCGATTTTGCGACAATTCTATTATTACAAAATCCCGCATAAAATATGAATGAACGTCAGAACAGTGTTCACATATTTCTTTGTAATATATTAGGCATTTACAATTCCACAAGCTATACTCATATCCTCGAATAGCAAATCAAATTTTTACCTCCTATATATACTATGCGTTTGAACTACGGAACAATTTTTTTTCGAATTCTGAGGTCAAATTACTAATACCAGCATTAAAAAACTCTTTCTACTTATTCGAAGTAACAGAGAAAGAGAAAATTAGAACTTCTAGTCTTCTTAAAAATTAAACCACCTCTGGCTATGATGAAATACCTCTATCAATTTTAAAGGAGACAATTATGAATATAGTGAGTTCATTATGCTACATTTTGAACAGTTCTTTTAGATGTGGAGTTTTTCCACACTCTCTGAAAACCGTGTAGATAATACCACTCTACAAAAAAAAATTATCCAGAAGATCTACGGAACTACCGACCAATCACTCTGCTTTCTTCATTCTCCAAATTGTATGAGAAGCTACTATGCAATAGATTGATGGATTTTTTCACAAAATACAAGATTTTCAATGACAGTCAATATGGTTTTCTTAAGGACAATAATTCGGAAACAGCAGTTTTTAAATTCACTGAATCAATTATAACATCCTTGGAGAATAAAGAAATCCCATGCGGACTTTTTCTTGATCTCTCCAAGGCTTTTGACACGGTCGATCATAAAATCCTTCTTGCAAAACTGGAGAAATATGGAGTCAGAGATAAATAATTTACCTTGATGGAAAGCTATTTAGAATGTAGAACGCAGAAAGGGAAAATTTCGGAGGGTGGACAAAATTTCATATCTGGGGTCACTACAAATGAGAGTTCCTCAAGGCGCCATAATTGTCTCTTAATCTATATTAATGATCTACCACAAGTTATGCTGATGCTAGAAAGTTACTTAACAATTGTGCAGATTATAGAGTGATATGATTGAGTAATTAAATTATGAGGTCGGTTTTACTTTATTTATTCACTAAATTAGTGTAATAAAGAAATGTGTAACATATGATCAAGAATATAATGTACTTATAATACATAAACTTTACATAACACTCGGAAGAAACATTGACAATTTATACGTAATAATACTACATATTTTATGGATTATGTCCATATATATTTGAAACAACTTTAACAAAATGGAGGGTAGTTATCTTTTGTTGTTCCAAATCTAACAATAATATTTGCAAATAATCTTGTCTCCGAATTTTGGCTGAATTTTTAGATTTAAAAGGAGTAGCTGCACTATTACATTTTATGTACACTTCTATTTGAAAATTTAACAAAACATCCATGAAATAAAAAATATTCGGTGAACTATAATGAAGAGAGTTATTTAAATGAGAGTGAAAGGACTCGCAAGCGTTTGCGGTTTTATCTAGAGCTGAAAAAACTTCAGCCCAAATGTGGAGGGGAAAAGTGCCTTTGTCGATTATATATTAATCCACCAAATAATCAGCAAAAACCGTTAACTTATCGTCACTTGGTTTTATCGCAAGTAATTCAAAAACAAAAAAATTGCTTACCAGATTTGGATTTAAAAATACCATACCAAAACAATAACGAAGCCACTTTCCAGTTTCACAATTTTTGTTCTTATGTTCACCACTTAACTCCAACTTTTGTACTTTACGCCACCAAGACTGAGTAAGATGGATGCGGCAACCAAAAATTGCAACGTTATCCCATACTTTACAAACTGCATTATGAATGGCAATTTCAAAATCAATCACTTCTTTCTCAGGAATAAAACTTAAGTTGTTTAGTGAACAAACAGACTTAATTTTTTCCAGAAAGAATCTATAAGTTTCTTCTGATTTGTTTTTCGGTAAACTAAACACTAGCGGTATGTAGTGTTCATTTATGTAACCATCTATGGTAAATAGTTGTGTGAAAAATTGTTATGCAGTATTGAAATGTGCCATCGATGTATATAAAAATCGCCCATCCTTTGTGTTCTTACCAAAGAAAGCTTTGTGTGACGAGTTTCAGGCACCCTTAAAATTTACCTGAGACCTTGACCGGTCCCGGTAATCAAATTATGACGAATATCATCCCGTCATCAACTGAAATCAGTTGTTTTAATTGCTCTTCATTTAATTTAGAACTATAGAATAAAAGCAATGATTGAGAAAAATATTTAAGTTTTCTGTTTTTCGCTTTTTAGGGGATAAACAGACATCTATGAGTTACATTCTATGTGCACTGAAAGACATTTCTTCCTTACTATTCAAACACTGTCTTCTTGAGTACAACTACAAATATTAAGTATGTAATCACAACCCTATAACACATAACCATATCGGAGGCTTGTTTCACATAAATCATAGTAAGTAAGTATAACAATATTAATTAGATTCATTGCATATAATAATAATTAATATTGTTACACTGGAACAGTATCTTGATCAGGTAATAGAAGTGGACATAGCCTTGACACTGCACGCTGCTTCGTTAACCGTTTTAACCGAAGCGAGTCGCACTACACCTTCATCATGTAGCTCATGGATTCTTCCCAGTAATCATTTTTGGTAGGAAGTCTTGTTAGATCAGTACAAGAGTACCAGTAGTGACATTTGCTCCTTTATTGTAGGTTGGACAAATATTCTTTGGACCACAGACTCCAAAGGAAATGTTCAGTTGTCCAATCAAAAAATACGTATTCGAAATTGAATTCAATTAGGAAATGTATTTCCTTCATTTTGATTAAATTAGTTATCAGCTTATAGTACCACTGTGGAATATAATTAATTGACACTTTTTCACCCTTCACGTTCAAAAATCATAAGTGGAAAAAGGGTGATAGTATTAAACTAAATTATATCAGCTTATAGGTTTATACTTAGTGAGGAAACGACAATGAGAGGGTTGTGGACGATGATTTTTAATTAGGAAGTTTAGTATTATTATTATAGGATGTAAATTAAAGTGCGTCAACAGATTTAAAAGTGAACAATCGAATATGTAAAGTTCGACCTTTGTTCGGAACCAATGATTTGTTGTTAAATATAGGTTTAAGTACATCAAAGCTTTACATATACTGCATATGTACCTGATAAACCCTGAAAATCGAAATGAGAGAAAATAACGAGAAATGGTCTGACGTCATCTATCAACTCTGACCCAAACTACTGCTCCAAGCGCTGATGGGATTCAGCTTTGAATAATATTTAAAATTACATTAATAAATATTTGACTTTTCAGTTACCTTAAGACACTTGAAATAGTTGGAATTTGAGTTGAATCTCCAGAATACTAAGTTTTGTTTCTCCAGGTTGAACAGTGACAACACGTCTTTTAGTCCCAAATGTTTCGCTCTTCTCATGAGCTCGTCAGTGGAACGAGGTAGACGTGAAGTTATTGATCAACCATCACCGAACGTTATATAATTACCACCCTCGAAAATGTTTGACGAACCTATACCAACATCATCTGCCGGAAAGCAGATGTCCCACTAAGAATGCAATCCACAATACCACTCATTGATTATACAGTTCTCGCGATTCGAAGAATCGACGGGGAAACAGCTGGAGAACCAAAACTTTGTTTATTGACTTCTAACTCGATGTGTTTGTAATACACTACGCGTTGTTACGAGGCCGTCACCTGGCGGTAGTATTTCTAACTGTTTCTCCATCAATTTTTTGAATTGCGAGAACTGTATTATCAATGCGTGGTATTGGTATTGTGAATTGCATTATTGCCAATAAAATAGTAATATTTTGTTTTTATCTAATTTATTTACCTGTGTGTTCCTTTAACTTCTGGTGTTATTTAATGTTTGTTTATCCAATTGTATTTATTATTGTGTGTAATTTTAAATTATTTATTTAATATTTACTTTAACTCACTTTTATCCTTAATATAGGTCAAATGCATACTTCTTGTTTTTTGGTGACGTATTTCATTTTATTGTGACAATCATATTGAAATAAAGTATTCTTATTCTTCTTATTCTTATTATTCATTCTCAGTGGGACATCTGCGTTCCGACAGATTGCAACACCATTTTCGAGGGTGGTAATTATAATGTCAGTAACTGTGATAATACTCCACATTTTTTTCCACAAGACGAGAGCTTAAAACAAAAATGGATTAGAAGTTTCTTCCGTACCCAATAAAAATGCATACGTATGTTGTAAATATTTTCCCGAATGTGAAATTATAAGAAAAGACAAGATAAGAAAACGTGATGAATCTGTACTTGTGTCTCAAGAAAACTTCCCAAACTTGTTCAATATTATGTACCTATTATTCTTTTGAAACGATCTTTCTATTTGTCAAAAAAGTTTCAATCAAGCGTAACATTCTGAAGAAAGACGTTTAACCCTTGAACATCGCGATCCGGTTGATTTCCAAATCTGGGTCAAAGAAGATGATATTTTAAATTATGATAAATTTACTTCAAAATTCAAAAACAATCTTCCGGAATCAGCATCTTTTTTTCAAAATTCTTTTCAATGAGGATTTTCTTATGGTGGGAAAAACATGTTTTGAACAATCATATTTCAATGTTTCAAATATCTTTACTGGATACCTCCGGTCAGCAAAGTTTTTCAAAAAATCACAAATATAAATTACCTTTATGAGGAGGCTGATTCGAATTTTGTGTATGGCGGTACAAGAAATATGTTAGTACAATCATATTTAAGTGCTTCTGTGCAATATCTTCACTGGTCACCAAAGTTTTACAAGTATAAACTACTCCAAGGAGAGCGCTGAAACAATTTTTTTCTATGGTGGCACAAAGAAAATGTTTTGAACAATCATATTCCAGATTTTCAATGGATACTCAAGGCAAAAATGTTTTTCGAAAAATCACAAGTATAAACTACCCTATGTAGAGTGCTGAATCAATTTTTTTCTATGGAACATCTTCATACCCCGGTCAGTGAAGTTGTTCGAAAAATCTCAATCTTTAAAAACTACCCATATGAAGGAAACGATTTGAATTTTGTTTATGATGGCAGAAGAAATATGTTTTGGAAAATCATATTTTGTTTTATGCATTAAGATCACAATATTCGGATGAAAAATTTAAAATGAAAGTAGTATTTCATCCCTTGGATAAGTAACTAGCATCCTCAATTTCTGAATAACGCAGACATCTTTTCTCAACGAAGTTGGCATCGTTTAGAATAGGTGAATTTCTATTGTAAGTATAATTTATACATTCATATTGCTCTGAGTGTCAAACCAAATGATACTATTATATGTTTGGTGGATTCTTCCATTTGTTTTCATAATTCCCACCGAATGGCGGGCCTATTTGTATTATATATTATTATTGTGGCCTCCCAGGATTTTATTTTACTACTCTGTGTTAGAAAGTCAAATTCTGTTTTATAACACAGATATTCATTATTCCCCACTGCAATGCAATAATGCAAAGTACGATATACACAGACGTTCGACTGTGTAATATGCATTATAGTTGTTCTGTGGTAGCATAGTTCTAGTCACGGTCGTACATACAGGTCTGGGAACTCGAGGCTGTTTCCTATGTGAGAAGTGACTCCGCTGAGGGTCAACTGTCGCGTAGTACCAAAAAGGGTGGAGCAGTAGTCGAAGAGTGTTCTCTGACAACTGTCATTCTTGACTTGTAAACACAAGGAATACCTGCGTTCTTAGAAACAAATTACGAAACCGTGTATTGTGCCGAAATGCAAAACGGGGTACAAAAGTGTAAAGCATGAAACTTCTGTTTTTAAAGTGCCGAAAGATGCAGAAATACGAAAAAAGTTAATGCTTGCGATTCCGGAAAGAAATCGTTTTAACGTCTTTTATGTGTGCGAGCATGTATAACGAAAAAGGGGAAGTTATTTTTAAGGTGAGTAATACATTTTGACAAGAGTAACAGTTCTATTCCTCTCTCAAATCAGAATACTTAGTAACACTGCTTGCGATTCCGGAAAGAAATCGTTTTACCACTTTGATACAAGCGCTAGCTGGTGGCTGAGCGAGGGACTACGAGTTTGGCGACGCGTAAGAGACCCATGTCAAACATACGAGTTCCCAGATCTGTATGTACGACTGTGGTTCTAGTTCATTAAATTCTCTGCTCAGTTTAGATAAATATAAATAATATAACCTAGTTTATTTATGTCTCGATCTCTACTCGAACAGAAGCTGTTCATGTTTTACTATTTAGTTAAGTGAAGAACATTTGATGACATGTATCGATTGAAGTTATTTTTCACATCAGGATCATTCGTTGTAAGTAATTACGTGTTATCTACTAGATTTTGACTTGTATCTATTTTTAGGGAAAAATTCAGGCAACGAGCATATCAACAAATGGATTGATGAGGAGCAATGAACTAGTTAATTCTCCCAATGATCCAAATTTAATTATTGCTAAACCTAAAAGGAGAATAAACGAAACGCTGGATCAGAAGAAATCAAGGTGAATCCTAATTGTTAATACAATTATGGAAATGTCTATTCTTGTTGCACAATATAACTAAGGCATGTGAACTGTTTGTTTACATTAAGCTATATCTCATCATTCTACCCCTTTATATAATTAATTTAATTTTGACATTTGTACATTGTTCTTTCAGGTTGATCTATCAATCCCGGAAACGTGGTATGTTGGAAAATGATCTGTTGCTTAGTACATTTATATCAAATTATTTACAAAGTTTCACAGAAAAACAAGTAGATGCATATGATAGGTAGGTGCAATTATTTTTTAACAATACAGTTTGCATTTGACTTTATTGATATTAGTATACTATTTCTGTTTGTACGAGTGGCGGATAACTTCAAAATCAAGTGTACAAATCAAGAAATTGAAGGTTCACTCAATAAATGGAATTGTATAATACATTCATTATTAAGTAGTATAGGAATTAATATTCGTTGTTGTGAAATTCATTCATCAACATGAAAGTGTCTTGTCCAAAATCTCATCTTCAATAATGAATAACGAGTAACATTGTAAGTAATTTCTCCAATCCTCTCATAGCGGATTCGCAAGAACAATCAAATCTACTTGTAATTAATATCTTAAACAACTATCAAAAAATTTGCCAGTCTTTTCATCTCTATCGATACACAAACCTATTTCTTTTTCTTCACTGCAACAATCCCTTACAGTAAAGACAGAGCAACTCAACTTTAATGATGTTAAATTGTATAGATTATATCACTCTGCTACCGATAATTCCCTAGGGCAATTATCACAGTGATAATTTCCCTAGGGAAATTATCGCTCCATTACCAAACAACTAGAGGTTTGATTAATGTAAACTTTATGTTTTAAAAACAAGCATTTGATACTATTTGATAAAATAAGAAAAAAAATTGATTTATGTTGCAACCACTCGTGACGCAAATTTTTTCTAGGTAATTTTTACCTAAGCTTCTTTTGCCTCGAGCAATATTACTCGTGAACATTGCCAGCTTTATTTTCAAAGATGTAATAGATTTATCAGAAAATAAAGCAGGCGATGTTCACTTGTAATATTTCTAGGCAAAAAATGCTTTCGGAAAAATAAACGATAAAATTGACGTCCCTAGTGATTTTACTATCGACAATTTCACTCGCTATATGAATCGCGTCTTCTAAGAACCAATCAGAACGGTGTTTCTTTCTTTTGGGTCGGTAAGACCACATTGACATGGCAACTATGAATAGAAATAGAAGAATGGAGAGTATAATCGACGATATAATATAATGGTAATGCGTCTCGTATACTCTTATACATGACGAAAGCGTAGCCCAAGTCTGAACTTACAACTCTTGCCGCAGGGTCGCTACGGTCGGATATAACAGGAGCTAAACGGCGAGAACAGTAGAGGCGTTTTCATGAATATTTGCATTTGCAATCATTATCATCCTGAGCTCTGATAGTCCAGGCAATAAGCCGGGAAAAAGGCCATGATACAAATAAATATAGTAAGCTAGAATTTCAAATTTTTAAGCTATTGCATATAGCTTTTATCGCGGGCTTTGAGCGCGGCGACCGAATCAAGAAATTCCCTAACGAAAAATAATGTAGGACCTGAACACCTAACATGTGTCAAATTAATTAATTAATTTGAAGTTTCTAAAAGTGAGAAATTTCGCTATTTTATACGAATGTTATAACACTCTAGCGCTTTAGACTGCGGGATTTTCACGTGGCCTATCGAAATTAGAAGGTTCGAATTATCTAAAAACATAATTGCATGAACTCCAGACGTCCTCTGTAATTAGCTACGAACAAAATCATTTTGACATATGCCTCTAGGAGCTCGCTACGCGTCAGTTAGAGTTTATACGTTAGACGCGCGTAGCAGAGACCTGAGAGTACCTGTTTCTATTAAGCTATTGCATATAGCTTTTATCGCGGGCTTTGAGCGCGGCGACCGAATCAAGAAATTTCGTAACGAAAAATAACAGCAACTCATTTATGTTGCGCTCTCTCGGGTGACTAATATTGAAAAATTGTATATCACGACAAAAAACGATAATTCTACATTCAAGTTTTATAATAATCGAAGGCAAGCTGCATCGACTGCATCTTTGTTGCAAAAATTCAAAAGACTGCCTTTAAATAGTGTTCAGACGACAGCTCAAAGTGTCTTAGATTTCATTAGTAATAGAAATGGCATTTCAATAATGACTTTCAATTGCCCAAGTCTAAATAGTCACAAATACGATTTACAAGATTCAGTTACGAGACAAACAAATGTGTTACTTCTTACCGAAACTTGCATGGCGCATGATAATCTGATTGAAATACCTAATTTCAATTGTATTGTTCAATTCAAACGAGATACTGTTCCAAAAGGTGGGGTAGCTATTTACCAAAATAATAATAATGTTACTAATATTATGACTCCGAATATTGAAATACATATTGCACACGTTAGCGATGTTAATGTTAGGCGCTCATTTGTTGGAGATATTTGTGCGTGCTTTTGCAAACTTAGAAATGGCCTACACATAGTCATGGTAGCAATTTACATTTCTCCGAATCCAAAATTGGACGAGGTAGAGCATTTTATTAATCGCACTTTACTGGAGTACACTGAAGAAAGGTCGAAAATACTTGGTACAAATGGTAATAAATTTCCACTTATCTTGGCTGGCGATTTAAACATCAACTTCGCTGATAAAAAATCAGAGCGGTTGACAACTTTTCTTTCGGAAAAATTGAATTTGAAAATGAATAATGATCCACAAGAATCTACAACAAAATATGGGACCACCATTGACGCGGTATTTTCCAGATATTTAGAGGATATCAAGTCTCAAACTTATGTCTCTTATTTCAGTTATTCAGTTACCATAAACCTATAGTTTCAATGATAACAAATTCCTGAATAACCTACATGTATTGTAAGATAATAAAAATATTTTAAACGATATTAACTTCTCATTTATTCAATAAAAGAAAAAAATTTGTTTTCTTATCAGTCACCACGCTCAAAAGTAACTTGAATTAATATCAAAGAAAAAACTTGAGTTAAAATATCAAAGAAAAAAGAAATACTGCATAAATTTAAAAAAAAAATTATAATTGCATAAGTTGAGAAAAAATGCTATGCAATAGCTTTACCGCGGCAGTCCCCGAGTGCCACACGAAATTTTCCAAATTTCCCATCTGGAGGGAGTTTTCCGAAAAAACTAACTGTGGAATCGTGATCAGCAACCCAAAAAACATACTAGGGTCATTTTCGGCTCTTAATTCATCAATTTTCTAAACTTTTGGATTGTTTTTATAAGAATGCTCCTCTGAGAAGTAGAAACCCCGTTTTGGGCTGTAGAAAGGTCGACCCCCGCGGTCTTGATAGTCGTGAATGATCTATGGGGTATTAGGAACAAAATGCAAAACAAACTTTGAAATTCTAGCTATATTTTTCTATTTTATTTTCCGGTTCGTTGCCTGACCAGGATTGATGTCTGTAATGTACGTGATAAGCTCCTCTTTCATCTGACGGTAGCGACCCTGCGGCAAGAGTTGTAAGTTCATAGACTTGGGCTACGCTTTTAATATAAGAGACGCATTACTATTATACTATACCGTGGTATAATCTAACTTCAGTCAGATAGTAACGATTATTATTGATTGTCACTATATTGAATAAGATTTGATAAATAGATTAAAATTTTCCTATCCATGTTGGTTCGTGTAAATATTTCAACGAATACAATTTGTGCTCACAATACTATCGAACATTCTGTCAGAAATCTTAAACGCGATCAAACTGCTTTGAGGTAACCAAGCAATTTGATCTCTGACAGAACTACTAATATGGATTTGTATTTGCGAGCATTCGTGTTATTACCCTGGAGTGTATTTATTTATAACATAGTAGTTAACCCTATTAATTCAAAGTTACAGTTGTGCAAAAATTGTTGTTTGTGGGATTTGTGTTTCAATGACACATTCGAGTGAATTAACACGCATTTCACACAATTGAAAAATAACTATTTGCTCTAGCTTACTACTTTCAGACTAATTAATGAGCCTTCAAATGATTGGGACATCTACAACTGGGCTGTTGGCCGAAAACCTACCCCTGTAGAATATGATTCAGATGTAATGGCTCTATTCAAAGAACATGTTAGGAATATTAAAAGGGAAGTTCGTATCAAGCAACCGGACTTAGATTAGAATAGACCATGAATCATTTGTAGTATTGTATTTATTATCATTGTATGTATAATTTGTATAAAAGAAGAAGCCTAAGTATTAACTATTAACCGCCAAAAATGGAAATCCTAACCCTAAAATATTGAGTATAGGTGTATTCATCATATTTCAGTACTAACCAGCGATAGTTGGTGAGTGAGTGTTGGAAAGATGCATTTTCTTTTACTTGTATTGTTAACGTATTATTAATTATATATTTTGATAATCATTCATTTTCATTTCATTCTTACCTTCCTGTATATCCTCAATGTTATAGCTAGACTGCTAAAACAACCTTTTAGTAACTATGTAACATTTGATAATTCATATTGTAGAGATATTCTGTTTTCATAATAATTCAGAGTAGTGGAGAATAGGTCAAAATGGAATAATACTAATAATAATAATTCTTACGGTGAACTACTTCATAGATGCTTACATCATCTATTCAGAAAAACGAATATCTGATCGTGGAAGAAAGCTTAGATAATGAAGCTTCTCATTATGATTCTCTGCATTCACTTCTATAAAAATAGGACATTTTCCTTCTCTAGATCCAAAAAGTATTTTCTTTTAGTATGTGTCTTGTGTAAACAAAAATAGGTACTGGATCAGCTGTGTTTAGTTCAGTATGTTCCATGAAACATAAAAAAAAATAAGTGTGGCACTCGGGGGCTACCGCGGTAAAGCTATTGCATAGCATTTTTTATCAACTTATGCAATTATAATTAGTTATTTATTTTTTATTTATGCAGTACTTTTTTTTCTTTGATATTAATTCAAGTTACACTTTTTGAGAGTGGTGACCGATAAGAAAACAAATTTTTTTCTTTTATTGAATAAATGAGAAGTTAATATCGTTTAAAATATTTTTATTATCTTACAATACATGTAGGTTATTCAGGAATTTTTATCATTGAAACTGTAGGTTTATGGTAACTGAAATAAGAAACATAAGTTTGAGACTTGATATCCTCTAAATATCTGGAAAATACCGCGTCAATGGTGGTCCCATATTTTGTTGTGGATTCTTGTGGATCATTATTCATTTTCAAATTCAATTTTTCCGAAAGAAAAGTTGTCAACCGCTCTGATTTTTTATCAGCAAAGTTGATGTTGAACTCGCCAGCCAAGATAAGTGGAAATTTATTACCATTTGTACCAAGTATTTTCGACCCTTCTTCAGAGTACTTCAGTAAAGTGCGATGAATAAAATGCTCTACCTCGTCCAATTTTGGATTCGGAGCAATGTAAATTGCTACCATGACTATGTGTAGGCCATTTCTAAGTTTGCATAAGCACGCTCAAATATCTCCAACAAATGAGCCCCTAACATTAACATCGTTAACGTGTGCAATATTTATTTCAATATTCGGAGTCATAATATTAGTAACATTATTATTATTTTGGTAAATAGCTACCCCACCTTTTGGAACAGTATCTACAACTGTATATATACCTACATGTATACTTACGGGGCGCACATGCGGTGAGTGTGGCATTATAAAGATATGATAGATACCTATACACCTATACAGTATCGGAAATAATTCTTCTGGGGTATAGACATAAATCTACACATGCAACAAGGAACGCAATGATATGATAATACCACATAAACAAGAGAGACGCACTGCTATGCGCCCCTCCCCTCACCCTACCCGAGGCGTTAACTGCTACTCGCACATTCGCCCGACTGGTCCTGGTATGATACTAACGTTCTACGTTCTGAGCTGACCGACCTGAAATTGTAATGCTCTCTCTATCATATAGCAAGCTATTCTTTACGCTCTCATGAAGCTACCATACCCAAGATAAATAATTTCCGAGCCTGTATACTTTCTCACAAACAGCTGCTTACGTATTCGTCCGATTTCGGAGCTCGTCTCGATCCGTGCGAGCTTCGTACAGTCGTACCATATACATACACGTTAAGCGAACGCTCGGCCGAGCTACATGGTAGGCGGAGTGGGGGGTGTTAGGTTTTATTTTTTGTTACGGAATTTCTTGATTCGGTCGCCGCGCTCAAATCCCGCGATAAAAGCTATGCAATAGCTTAACAATTGCAAAAATTTGGAAACCTGCAGGATGTAATTTATTTACTGGGAACATATGAGAAAGGCTGGTCAGGCTTTCAAAAAAAAATTGACATAACGGAAACTACTAATGTAATTAGTTCCTGTGGTTCTTACACAGTGGAGGATGTTTGGGTTCAAATTCCTCTTGCTAACGGAATCTTAAAGGCTACTTTGATATAATCTGAGTATGATAATGACCCTTATTTTCATCAATAACAGGTAACCCCCTTTACAAAATCATGGATATACAATTACTGCCACTATTCTTATAAAATAAGTGAAATAGTTGTAACACTTAACAAATTTAATCTAATAAGGTAATTATCATTAATGCTGAAGGATGTGCTACAGTTCTTTCAGAAGGATGGAGCTTCTAGGTGTTGCCTGTTTAGGTCAAACAGTGTCCCACACATCGCACGAATGAAAATTCTTTCAATAACTAGTCCAGAACCTTCATAATCAGGCTTTGATCTGTTTCAAACTCGAACCAACTTCACACATCCGTGTTAGAGTTTACTGTTAATTATATTTTAACAAGGTAAGGATATGAATATCTGAGGGCAACCATTGATTCTGATCTATATAATTAGTAATAATGACCAAAGGAAGATGTATTTATTGCTTCCTGCGCAACGTCTTGCCCTGCTCTGCTATCTAAGGAAAGAAACAACTTCTGGTCAAACAGTGTCCCACACATCGCACGACTAGATTTTTCCTATGTGCCAGTTGGTACGTTTGATGTTTTTTTTGCGATGAAAATATATATTCCAGCGAATCTAGACAGTTTGATAACGACAATGTGAAGCAACATAATTCAACTATTTAAAAAAACTTCTTTTGGAAAGCTGTGGTCTTCATATTCACATCGGCTATATAATATTACCATCTATGAATTTTGAATTCCTTAAATAATGAAAAACATGCTTTAATGGTGTGCATATTTATTTCGAATTCAAATTCTTTTTGACTGCTTCGAATACAACTTACATAGCTCTGAATCTTATCTTCATGTCAGGGAATAATTTATAACTGAAAAGGATCTAAATAGCAAATTGATTAAATCTAGAAAGAGTTCCACATGGCTTCATTCATGGACCACTGTTATATCTGTTGTACACTAATGATTTACCTCAAGCTATGAACGAAAATTTAACACAATATGCTGATAACATGTCAACTTCCCACGTGAAGTGTGAAGAAGTGCCCAACAGTAGAGCCTTTACCCTACAAAAGAGATGCATTAGACCTATTCTGAAATTAAAGAATAGTTTTAGCTTTAGAGTGTTCTTTATTGAACATCATAGTATACAAAAACTTATTTGATAACTGCAATAGAGAGAACACATTACCACGACACAAAACAAAATTTCTTAGTGAGAGATTTTCTCGTTCCTATATTCAAAAAGAACGTTCACTACCAAATAAGAATCAATAGCCTTATAAAATGTTATTGAAGAAGTTGAAAGATTACCTATTCGTAAAAGCATATTATAGTTTAAATGAATGTGTCTCATAATATTCACTTGCTTCTTTTTAAACTTGTTTAATGTATTATATTCCTACTTATGTTATATTCTTATGAAAATTGATTTTAAACTTGTATTTTAATAAGTTAATGTGTTGTATTTGTACTCATTCGACGTCGCAACTGTACCTCGGAAGTCACTAAAAATTCTGTTGAAGTATTGAGGACCTTTCAGGTACCAATTATTGCCATCAGTAATTCAACAGTATTTTTAGTGGATAATGATAATTGTTTCTTATTTATAGTGCTATAAAATGTAGACAAAAGTAATCTAAATGTTCAGTTAACACTCCTAACCGTGAAGAATGATCAAAATCTGGAGTGTGCCTTTATTGGCAATCGCAGTGCTTTATCGTAGGGCAATAAAACGGTACTTATTGCTGTGGAATAATTGAACCGACGAGAATAGAAATTTCGCAATACGTTGGAAACGGAAGCAAATTGAATTAACGTGTCAATTTTAAAACATTAATTCAAGCAACTGAGCGTGAATATTGTGTTTGCACTACTGTAGAAATATTTTTAAATTTATGACGTTAGTAACATATTGCTAACGCCCACTACAATTACTTGTTAACCATGCGGTATCTGATGTGATGGAAAAATGTACAACGCTCTTTATTTCTAGACCAAGGTCCACATATCTGATGAAATGCAAATATTGGATCTAGTCAATAAAGGTAGAATATAATGAGAAAATCTATAATGGCGGTTGTTGTTCTTTCAATTCCCTGCTATTGCAGAGGAGACATGTAGAATGTATTCCTATGTGGTTAGTCTTAATTTAATTCAATTAAAGAGTAGTAATGAGTTAATAATTGATTGATTTGTTTTGCTAGTCGAACAAAAATGCAACTAGCTTTGCCTAGTCCTATTTAAAACGAATCAACATTTGGACATATATAATTCAGTCTATGGAAATTAGTAGGGGATTCAAAACGGAACGTGTTCTATTGAAAATGACGCTATAACTTCGAAAAGAATTCATGAGGCCGACTGGTCCCTGAAGAAAAACGATTATTATTTATCCATTCATTTATTTATTCAATGATGCGTTTTAAATCATGAACGTACGACGATAGTCGGGATCTCTGTGCATTTATCTATTTCGGTCATAGCAGTTGTTGACAAAAATAGCCGTTCCAGACGCTTCATGTATGATGACGCCATTACAATAGTAACGAATATTCTCGAAAATACCTAGGAATCCTGCCATGTTTATATTTAAATCACTAATTATACATGGTGGAATTTTAACAGTTCAAATCCAGGTATTTAATTTCAAATAAGGTTCTACAAACCGCATTTTATGACTCATTATGTCAAATAAAACAAGAAGAAAACATAATTCATTTGTTTCTTAATCTTCTGAATGAAGCATTGGTTAAACGTAAATTCTGTATCCGGGGAATTCGATCCATCGCAGCCTACTCTTATTAAAATTAAAGAAATAAGCAATGGTATTTATATTCCTAATAACTATATTATTTATTTCAACATGCAGATTTGGATCGAGCAATGAGTGCTATTTCTAATAGCAACCATTTAGCGAAACCTTACGACTATGAAAAGTATATAATTCTCAAAGAATCCATGATGGAAGCCGTTACTTTGTGATAATTTACAATATTGATATAATAAAACAAATTCATCTTTCTCCAATCATATTTTAGAAACAGGGTTCACTTTTTCAAATTTTGTTGGAGTAGTTTGCTTTTCACATAATCAGAGTATCGAAGCTTTAAATTAAACACCTTAGAATCAGTAGACATTTTCAAAAAGTACAGTAAAATTTTAAACGATCAATTAGATTTGTACAACAGCATTCTTTTGGCTATCTTGATAACATATAATTCCTCATAATCCACTCACTTTACCTTCCTAGTACATCTTCGCATTAAAATTTCCAAACTAAATTAACCCTACCCTATTATCCTATTTCAATTATTCAATCCTGGTAATATATTTTTCCACATTAAAACCGAACTCCCAGTTGTTACTTGTTTCTTATTTTGATTAAAAATATCATAAGATCTTTCATGTTTATTCATACTATTAGTACCGTTTTGAAGATGATCCGCTAATTGTGAAACTATAGTCACGTTAGTGTTTCTATAATACAGGGTGTCCTCGAACTGCGTGGCCAAAATAAAACCGAAGATTCTTTGATTCGAAAAAAAGTTGATGAGCCTTTTTACTTTTGCCTCAAGTGTCTTGTTTACCCGGTAGAGGGCTTCAAAATTGCAAAAATAATTTTGTTTTTTCGGTATAACTTGAGAACGTGATGAAGAACTTTTACAATGTTTAGCAGGTGAGTTACTGTCAATAATGGCCATTTTTGAGAGTGGAGCACAGAGCCTTAGAGACCATAGAAATGGCTCAAACTTGAGGATGTAACGGGAAAAGTGTCCAGAACTTTTTTGTGGTCAATGTAATTCACTCTATATTTTTTATGTAGATAGCTTATCTAATTTGAAAACTTTTCTTACTCTTAAAAAATTTTGATAAAATCAACGGATTAGCTTGAAAAAATTAATTTTCGAGTCTCTGCAATTTTGGCTTACTAATTTTACTTGATTAAAATACCTTAGTTGCCTTTGCTTTTCTAATGTCATTTTGGCATTTGAAGAATTTATTCTCAAAACTGTCAGTTTTTACTTTGCTTTCCGTGAAAATTTTATAAAATTATGACTCAAAATTTCACTAACACTGAAATGGTTGATATGTTATTGATTTATGGACTTTGTCGTTGCAATGGCCGGAGAAGGGAAAGATATCCGCATCGCAGAATTCCAAATCGGCAAACCTTCGCGAAACTGGCAAATTTGAAGCAAATCGCAGAGAAACTGGACGCAGACGGACAAGAAGGACGTTAGAGCTCGAAGAAGCGTTACTGGAAGCGGTTGAAACTGAACCTGGGATAAGCACACTACGTTTGGGACTTCGTATTGGAGCCTCAAAATCATTAGTTCATAATGTACTGAAAGATGAACTGTTGTATCCCTATCATATTAAAACAGTTCAAGACTTATTGCCCATGGATCCAGGTCATCGGCTAGATTTCTGTCGGCTTATTGTCCAAAGACAAAACGCAAACCCCAATTTTTGTAGAAGAATTCTGTTCACGGACGAAGATACTTTCACGAGATGTGGTCTTTTTAGCCTCCATAATGAACATTTCTATGCTGATGAAAATCCTCATGAAACGGAAGTTACATATTTTCAGAATCAAACTAAAATCAATGTTTGGGTTGGAATTGTGGATAACTTTATTATTGGCCCTACCGTTATACCCGATCGATTGAACGGGGAGAACTACTTGAACTTTTTGGAACAAAGGCTACTTGAACTATTGGAAGACTTGCCCTTACACATTCATCGTGGCCTGGTTTATCCATGATGGTGCACCTCCTCATTTCACATTAGCTGTGAGGCGACATTTGAATGCGGAATATCCAGATCGCTGGATAGGTAGAGGACACGATGCACCAGTGAACTGGCCGGCCCGCTCCCCTGATTTGACGCCCTGCGACTTCTTTCTATGGGGCGCTTTGAAGTCGAAAGTTTATGCAGCTCCAGTAAACACACGAGAGGAATTGTTGCAACGAATTAATCATGAAGCGGATTTATTGAAGAATGATCCTGAAGTACTGGCCAGAGTTCAATCCAATTTCTTGAAACGAATTAATTTGTGTATTCAGGAAAATGGGCCGCATTTCGAACAATTGATGCCTTAGCGATTTCCCAAAAAGTTTTGTTGTTTCTTTTAATTTAGCATTTGTTTTTCCTAAATAATCACATCGTTTCCCCATTTCTATTGTTTTTATTATTCGTGTTTTACCGAGATATTATCCATTTCAGTGTTAGTGAAATTTTGAGCCATAATTTTGTAAAATTTTTACGGAAAGCAAAGTAAAAACTGACAGTTTTGAGAATAAATTCTCCAAATGCCAAAATGACATTAGAAAAGCAAAGGCAACTAAGGTATTTTAATCAAGTAAAATTAGTAAGTCAAAATTGCAGAGACTCGAAAATTATCTTTTTCAAGCTAATCCGTTGATTTTATCAAAATTTTTTAAGAGTAAAAACAGTTTTCAAATTAGATAAGCTATCTATATAAAAAATATAGAGTGAATTACATCGACCACAAAAAAGTTCTGGACACTTTTCCCGTTAAATCCTCAAGTTTGAGCCATTTCTATGGTCTCTAAGGCTCTATGCACCGCTCTCAAAAACGGCTATTATTGACAGTAACTCACCTGCCAAATATTGTAAAAGTCCTCCATCACGTTCTCAAGTTATACCGAAAAAACAAAATTATTTTTGCAACTTTGAAGCCCTCTACCGGCTAAACTAGACACTTGAGGCAAAAGTAAAAAGGCTCATCAAATTTTTTTCGAATCAAAGAATCTTCGGTTTTATTTTAGCCACGCAGTTCGAGGACACGCTGTATAAGTGATAAAAGTAATAAGTATTTTATTATATCTATATAATTCTCTATCTCTCACGTTATCTAAGACCGAAACCGTGTATTTAGGCCTAAATAAACCCTTAAGGCCTCGAAAAAGATATTAACTGAAATATTTTTTTGAAAATTAAATCTTGGTTTTACTCGAAACCACTCACAATAAACTTCGAAAAAACAAAAAGTGTCCCTTTTGATGCAAACAAAAATAAATTTACGAATAAGGGAAGATAACAATGTTAAAGAAATTCCTGTAGTGCATGGTATATCAAATATAGGTATTGGATACCTTAGTGAAATATGTGCACATTGAAGCTTAGTACCAAAGTTCAAATAATTATATGATAACGTACTCGGAACAAAAGAATTGAGGACATTAAATTTCGCTTAGATAAGTATAATTGCACGGAGCGGAGCTTATAACAACCACATGAAAGACTTGGAAACATAACATGATTGGATCTTGAGAATAAATTATTCGAAAAATACCAATGCCATTCACCAGAATGCTATTCTTGAGTATACTGATTCTAGAACGGACAAAAGTAATGATAAAAAATATGAAAATTCTTGGCTTCTGGATGGATTCAGCGTCACAGTAGTACGACGATGACGGCGTTTCACCAACCATTATAGGTGGCATCTTTAGAGCAGGCTTGAGGCTTGAACTGAAATTAATTGCTTCTGGTTTCTACAGCGGTATTTATTGTGTGAAAATTTCACTTTATATATTTCAATGTCTTTGTTCCTGTGATTGACTCTGGTCTGGTAACTTGCCCTTACCTTGGAATTTTCAAAGATGGATTTCCAAATGTTGGGAAGGTAATACCTGCTCCGTGGTAATATCCCGAGGTACGGTTTAAATTATTTAGGTAGGTACTTCAAGATTACCATTGCTTAAAAATTTTTCGCCATTGTAGACTTTACCTCAAAAACAGGGAATGCTATAAGCATCTTCTAAATGAAGAGGAGGAAGGGATTCTTGATAGCTTTATAAATCTGTGATAGTCATAGAAGTGTGGAAAAACGGGTAGACATATTTTGCTCCATAAGAATTTTGGAAATTCGATTTATTGTATTTTTATAGACGCAGATAGGCAGTGTATATAAAAGGTATGGCTTTTTGAACATTAAATTGAGAGAAATTATCCGATAATAGGACAGGATCATCATCATTATCGCTTGAGGGGAGGGAACTTAGCCCCAAATGCACTTAGGCCACTTAGTTGAGTCATTTCGTTTCCTACGACTCCACTGTGTCCAGGGACCCAGATGAGTTGAACTTTATTTCCTCTGGCTATGTCAGCCAGTGTATCCCTGCATTCTTTGACAAGCCTTGATGTGACTCTGGGTGATTTGAGAGCTTCCAGAGCCAACCGGGTGTCTGTGCAAATATATATTCACCTATTTACGTAATTTCTTCGCAGGTTTTCCATGGCACAAGTCAATATTGAGTAGACCTCGGCCTGAAAAACCGTGCAATAAGCGTCACTGAGATAGTGGTCTTTGGCGTTTTGGTGGGTGACAGGATGAAAAGGTGTTTCAATTCTGTTCTATGGAGCAAGGAATTTTTGGCAGATTGCTATTGGACAGGATGGTGCAGGAGTGACCAACGAAGTATCTATCGGTGTGAGTGTATTTTCAATGCACAAAATGTCCCAATGTACCGTCCAGTCTGTCGACTAATCGAACTAATACATGTAAGAGATCGGTTTGAACCTGAAAATTTTAAGTATTTAAAATTAAACACATTCATCTAAATGACAATATTGGGAGCAATTATACAATAACGACAGACAAAGAACAGATTAATATTCACCTCATCCATAAGAATTTCAATTAATAAACTAACTATATATAATCACCCTTATCCACTGAAGCTTTATGGTACCAAGAAGCCATCATGAGAGTAAACAGTTTACTCCGATGATGGCTACTTGGTAGTTGAAGTGACGACCTTTCAACTCTCTCTAACTGCTCAAATTGTGTTTTTAGTGGATAATGGTGATTATTTTATAGTATAGAATTACAATTCCAAGTAACACTAACTCCCCCAATTTTAAGATAAAATTAAGAGGTTTGGTTCGCTTTGTAACCATCAGGTTAATAAGTTCTCAAAACATTTGAACTCTTGCTACAAAGTATGGGGTCGTATTATAATTCCATAGAGAATTTATGTTTTATGGAAAATTTATTATTCAATTTACATGAACTCTGTAATTCTAAAATTAGCACTTATAAATGTTGGACCTCATGCAATTTGGCCCATTTTCTATAGAAACAGGTGTTGACAAATTATTATTCAAGTAGTACACATCCGATTTTGCAAAAATACTATTTTTATATGTATAAATAGAATAATATGGTTTATATCAATTATAATTGATTCTTTCAACAACTAGTCCAGAACCTTGGTTCATAATCAGGCTTTGATCTGTTTCAATCTCGAACCAACTTCACACATCCGTGTTGGAGTTCACTGTTGTGTTAATTATATTTTAATATTAAGGATATGAATACCTGAGGGCTACCATTGATTCTGATCCATATAATTAGAAATGATGACCAAAGAAAGATGTATTTCTCGCTTCCTGGCCGACTTCTTGCCCTGCCCTGCTATCTAAGGAAAGAAACAACTTCTGGTCATGCACATTTCTTAATGCTACCTAGTTGTTCATGTGAAACAAAATCCAAATTTTCTATCTTTAAAAAAGGCGCATATCTGACAACGAGAAATCTATGGAAAGTTTTCCTTTTTAGTGCTCTCATTTCTATTCATACTGGTGTCTGGTTACCTACAGTCTCCTACGCATACACAATCGATATTACCTTATATGGGTACATTTGATTATGTACGACATATTTGTTGCGGCCCTGTGGGCTGCATTGACCTCTACGTCAGATACAAGTATGCCCACTTAATGCAGGTACGAAACCACTATATTTCCATACATGTATTCATTCATTCGAAATATATAGTATTAATAGTATTAGGATTATGATGATGGTTCCGAACCAAGAAGGAACTGGTATAATCAAATCTAACCTCTCAGTATTGATTGAATTAATAGATGATTCGGTCATAATCTAACGGTTTTGATATATATACAGATTTCGTTGGAGTAAATAAAAATCAACAATACGTGGAACAAATGAACAATATTTAAAACCAAATTCCAACAGGGCGATGAAATAGAAAAATATTGATTCCTGAATTTATAATGGTTACCTAGATACACAAATATTTTTTAATTGCATTCAAAATTAGCATAACAATAATGGACGAAAGTTCATACAACGTAAATTTTCAGTAAACTAAATCCAAGGCGTTTTTATACAATTACCACAAAACCATGTTCCTGACTAATACCTGGGCATATTCATAATAATATAAGATATATTCATAATCTCGACAAATATTGAATTACAAGAAATAAGGTTTTATTTGATTGTTTTAAATTTTGTCTCATTCAAGAACATATTCTTTGTTATCTAAAATCGGTCCAGATATAAGACAGGGAGGTGTTGTCTAAGAATTTTCCACAGTTTCTATGGTAGGACAGATTAGTCAAGTGGATTAAGTCAGGCTTTTAAATAAGTACGAGGGCAAGATGAAAATTCCCTGAAACTTAAAACAGATGGCGCCACAATCGAAAATCCCATGTGACATACTATCTTTAACTGATATGTCATTCATTCTGTTTTGACACCCATCGCAAGCAAGCAACCTCGAAAATTTATGTGAACATGGAAAAAAGTGGATTTCGCTTCTTTATTTCTTGCGTGGAAAAAACGTTACGCAAACCAAAGCATCGCTTGTTAAACATTATGGGGACTCCTCACCACCGATTGGAACAATTCACATGCGGTTTACTGATTTTCGTTGGGGTAGTATGACCACAAAGGACGCCGAACGTTCTGGTCGTCCAATTGAGGTTAGAACGCCAGAAATCGTCGATAAAACCATGGTATGATTATTGGACGATCGGCGAGATTGCTGAGGCTATGGGCATCTCAACCCAACGGGTACGGAACATTTTTTATACATTTTTGAATATGAGGAAGCTATCTGTCAGATGGGTGCCGCATTTACTCTGTTGACAACAAGCGCGACCGTGTGCAACTTCTAAGGAGTGTTTGGCGATGTTCAAGCGCGATGAGAAGGACTTTCACACCAGAGACCAAAGAACAGTCGAAACAGTGGACTTGTCCTGGCGAATCGAAGCCGAAAAAGGCCAACAAAGTCGCGGCGACAGTTTTTTGGTATGCACACGGTATCGTCCATATCTATTACCTTGAAAAAAACAAAACGATCACCGGCGTATATTATACAGATCTGTTAGATCGATTCGGAGCGCAGGTCCGCAGTCGCAATGGCAAAATTGCATGAATTGCGCTACGAATTGGTTCGCGCCCCACCATATTTTCCATATTTGGCCCCCTTCGATTCTTATCTACTTCCAAACTTGAAGAAATGGCTCGGCGGAAAGAGATTTGGCTCCAACGATGAGGTCATCACTGGAACAAACGCCTATTTTGAAGGATTGCCAAAATCGTAATATTTGGAAGGGGTTAAAAATTAGAAAAACGTTGGACGAAGAGTATCGGGCCACAAGGAGATCATGTTGAGAAATAAAATAAGTTTGACGAAATAAATCATTTCTTGTTTCATTTTTCAGGGACTTTTCACCTTGGCCTCGTATATCTTAGTTGACATAACTGCTGAGTTCAATGACATGAAATTGAGACATGGAAGAACATTGCAGTGACTGCTTTAATAGACTAGGCGTTGATTAACATTAACCAATGGACTAGGTAATGCTTGACTTGGCAGATAGTTTTGCTCTTTTTATAATCTATTCGCAAAGGATTACAGAATAAAAAGAAAATCAATTCCGCTAGACAATTTGTATGAAATACAGAGCGTCCCATAACTAATGGATCATAGAGGAACTGGGGATATCAGAAATCAAAATGGACCTACTAAGTCGAGGAAAGAATTTTAATCAGTCTAAAAAATGTTTGAAATGATGTCTGTGTGTGCGTGCCTTCGCAAGTCACCGTTGCTAAGATCGTTCAAATTTGAAAATTCTATTTTCTTAAATGAGATCTATACTAGTTTTTGTATCATAATGATAACAATGTTTTTCTGGACATAAATATATATTTCACCATCATACATTTAATCTGTAGTCCAGTTAGTAACGCTTATTTTTTTAACCGCCACCTCTTCTTATGAAACTTTGTTTGTTGTGTGCTTTGCCCCTGGGGTTGCATGCAATTCCTTCTCGAAAGTGAAATTTTTGAAATTGAAATGACCACAGGAATGGATGATGTAAGGAATGAATGATGTAAGGAATTCTGCTTACTATAATAGTCTATCCACGTCCAAGATACAGCACACACATGTAATTCGACTTTAGGAAGAGAATGATTATCTTTATCAATTCAAATAAGCTTGCATTAACACTATTGTAAAGCTTATTTTGAGTATTCAAAATCATTATGAATTAGAAAAACAGTGAACTTGTTTTATTTCAACCTCCCAATAAACCTCCTGTATTGTAGCTAACTACAGCTATTTAGACATGAACATTAATAATGCTCATCCACTGTAAACATTTTTTTTCAGTTCAGCTCATACAATTATATACTAAATGACGCATACCTACTACCAACATATTACTTTCCAGAATACCGACAGACTTGAATATAGGAAGTCCTAAATTAAGAACATATTATGAGAATAAGTTATATTGTCAAAAAAAAAGTGAAATGAAAGTATTGTGTTTGTAAAGATTCAATGAATATTAACAATTCGAAGAAAAAGTCGAGTATACGTATGTCCAATTTAGTAGAGTAGGCAGTTCTAATTTGGTCTGAAGATTAATTCGTTCCGCGTCATTAATTAGCCTCACGAATGTAAGGTAGGTTAGTTTCCAGAATGTTCTATCGAATTATTCTTACGACAACAATGATTCATAGTATTCGCGAACGTGCGGAGGTTGGTATCGATTTACCATTTTGAATGAGACATCAGCACGTAATGGCATCGGTAAAGCTTAATCCATATTGAGTTTTTCTTAATTTAAGTCTTTAAGTATTCCTTATAACATGTTCACTCACTTCCAAGAAGTTCATTTTCAAAAGGCAGTAAAAATGAACACGTTTCTTCCTGTCTTTCCTAATGTTACTTTTCGACATGAATCATGTTCATTGTTTTGAAGTCCTTGAATCCGAAGAATAGATACAATACAAGAAAAAAATTGCCGCTTTTGGAACTATACGATGCAGATGCAGTTTTATATAATTGAAAATCCTCAATTGCTAATACCGCTTAAAACTGATCCTACGTCAAAAATTCAAAATAAAATGAAACGAATTCTTAAAGACAGCCACTACATGTTTACTGATAAATATAAATTTATATTAACAAATATGAATTCTCCACAAGCACCTAATACTGAACGGTCGTATTAAAAATCATAAAGAAGGGCAGCCCATCAGGCCATTTTCTTATATAAATTCGTCCCTTAGAGAACTATCAGTTAAACTCAATTCTAAATTCAAAACAATTCCTTATTTCTCATCACAACATATATAAAAAATTCATTCAAACTCCCGCCCAAATTTAAAGACATTCACATCTCAAACAAATCAATTCTCATTTCGTTTGATGTTTCTAGTGTGTTTTCAAAAATACCTAGCACAGAATATCTACCACTAATTAAAAATATATTACAGGAACAAAATTACCTGGAGTTTCATTTTTATTTTTACAAACAAAATCAAAGTTTAGCAATGGGTTCTTCCTTATTGGCTGAAATATGTATGTCCAACTTTGAGACAATATTTTTCAAATCAGTACAAACAAAAATTTTTTTTTGCTATAGATGACATTACACCGAAATTAGATTCACACTTGAAACTGAAAATATTTCAACAATCAATTTTTCAGACAAAAGATAACAAAATTTCTATTGACATCTATAGATAATCTACTTTTACAGATAACAATACCTGCAGACTCAACATACCCATTTACACATAAAATAGCAGCGTTCCAATCTATACATAGAGTCTTTTCCATACCAGTGAAAAAACCAGCGCGATACGGCTATTCTGAATCGTTAGTAAATAATTTAATTAAGAGAAAATCTTTAAAATTAACTATTTATCAAATTTATACCAAATTGCAACAAAAAACTGAGAAAAAATACGTTAAATTCTGTATCGTTAATAAATAATTTAATCAAGAGAAAATTTTTAAAATTAACTATTAATCAAATTTATCCCAAATTGCAACAAAACACTGAGAAAAAATATGTTAAATTCTGTATCGTTAATAAATAATTTAATCAAGAGAAAATATTTAAGGTTAACTATTTATCAAATTTATCCCAAATTGCAACAAGAACTGAGAAAAAATATGTTAAATTCTGTATCGTTAATAAATAATTTAATCAAGAGAAAATATTTAAAGTTAACTATTTATCAAATATCTTTAAGAAACAAAAATTGAATGCAGCTTTCAGACCAAGGCAAAAACTTTCAAATATTTTTCAATACAAATAAACCAAATCTAATAAATTTTGGAAGTCAGGAGTTTATAAGATAACTTGTGAGGAATGTAATGCCATATACGTTGGTCAAATAGGTAGATCGTTTCAAGGTAGATATAAGGAACATTTTAAGTAATTTCAATTAAATAAAACAATTTGAAATTTTTCAAATCACTTTATAGAATCCCAACACCATTTTCCTACACAAGAAAACCTGAATATTTGACATACAATTACGAAGGGTAGACAACTTCATCTATTAGAATCTATAGAAATATTTAAACACAATAATCTTTCACACAATCTACTTAACGAGCAACTAGATTTAGGAAATTTCACTTTGTTCACCCTTTTTAAGTTTCACGTAATACAATCGGTAATTACCGACAGTTTATTCCCCTGGAATATCACAAAGTAACAGCTCCTTTCAAATTGCTCAGCATTTTTATATATCATATCTAATACTTTTCTATATTTACGTTCACGAAAGTGTAACTTACTTAA
Source organism: Endomychus coccineus (assembly GCA_958510875.1). Classification (NCBI taxonomy): domain Eukaryota; kingdom Metazoa; phylum Arthropoda; class Insecta; order Coleoptera; family Endomychidae; genus Endomychus; species Endomychus coccineus. The sequence continues at coordinate 14,223,308 of OY294067.1, forward strand.
CTTTCGTCATTTCCTCATATTTCGATTTTCTCTGGGTAACGGCTGAATGTTCCCTCAACCCCCTATATGTATTGCGGAACCGGAAACCATCAATCTTATTGGTCGATAAAGTTAACAGTTAACATTTTAACATTAATGTCTGTAAGAATGGCTTGTCATAAAAAAATTCTCTAATGAAGAAGTTATACGATGCATTTTGAGTAAACCTCATAGCCCCCCACGAGACCAATCATAGCTACGCTGACAGTTTTTTGATCTCGAATATTACAGATAAAAAGTTTTATTTATCATTATAATGAATTACATCTATTATCAAAGAGGAAGTCTTTCTGAGAAGTTTGATTTATCGGGATTCGTACATTAATGTTTTGACTAATGTGATTTTACTGGATGAATAGATGTTCTAGAATATTGAAATTATTATGTCCATTTCTGTAAAGAACTTCATGTGCATCCATAAGCGCTCAATTTGTTTAGGTGTTCAGGATGTTAAAAAAACGTAGGCAGATGAACAATATTTCGGCCACCAATTCAATTCCTATTCCTAATATTCGATTTTACAATGTTGCCAATGTTACTTCACCTATTATACATAGCATAGGAAAAAACCACATAATGAATATATTACGTTTGATATTTGGGTATTTTTATCCAACATAGCAAATAAATTAAATTTATTTAGCTACACTGACAATGCTCCGATTTTAATAATTTTACACCTTCTTCTTGAATGTCAGATCAGAATTTGGAGTAATTAAATATTTCCATTTGTTATCTGTTGGTTTATCTGTGTGGCTTATTCTATAAAAACAAACCCTGATTCACTAAAAATACTGATGAAGTACTGAGGACCTTGCAGCTACCAAATAGCCATCATCTGAGTAAAATAGTTTACCTTCCGTTTTGTAGAAACACAGTCTTTTTTTATTAAGTATTGGCAGAATTCTGTATCACTAATATTGAGTAGAAAAATGGTGGTCCAAATATTTACAAAACTGCACGAAAACAAATTTAAAAAGTATATATATTCGAGCGTTTTGTGGTGGTTGACGCAGTATCCTCCGATAAAATGGCTATCAACGCTGGTGTTCCACAGGGACTAGTTTTGGCACCAACTTTACTTCTGCTCCATATCAACGATCTGTTGGAAGAAACCACCTGTCCCGTTCTCAGATGATGATATACTTCATACCGCTTTCTCATCTACAGCCCCTATACCTTCCATTGAAGAGGAGCGAGACAGGGACAGGTTGACGCAATTAATGGAGATCAGGCAAAAATTTTGAAATGGGGATCTGATAATCCAGTAGAGTTTAATTAAACCGAAACTCAAGCTTGCATCTTCTCCAGGGAGGTCGATCCCACAATCCCTAATATGATAATGTCAGGTACAACTATTCCTATGAAGTCTTCCATAACAATGCTCGGAATCACCACCAACAGCACCCTCTCATGGGACGATCTTGTGATGTCTATTGCGAAAATAGCTTCACAAAAACTTGGTTTTCTATTCCGTGCCAAGAGCTACATTACATCCCAGTAGCTCTTCATAATCTACAAAGCACAGATTCGACCTGTCCCGGAGTACTCTTTACATGTTTCGGCTCCCAAACATACGCTGAAGCTCTTGGATTCTATCCAGAAGAGAGCAATTCTTTGATTGATGAGTTACACTTACGAGTTCATTGACATCTCTAGAACATCGTAGAAAGGTAGGAGATCTCTCCCTTTTTTCTATCGATATTTTCATGGTTGGTGTTCATCAGAAATCCCATCTGTTGTTCCACCACGAGATATACATCCGAGATAGACAGAGTAGACGAACTCAAACTAGTCACCACTTCACTGTCAAACTCAAGACCGAACTTCTTCCTACCAGACTTCACATTTTTATCGTACAGCGAGGTTGTGGAACTCATCACCTAGTGAGGTCTTTCCCTATGACTATAAACTCCAAACCTTCAAGAAAAATACGAATACCTGACTCCTCTCCCTACATTCCACTGCTGGCTCACACGATGTTCAAAGTATTAAAAAAAAGATGTTGGAGACACACAGACGTCATCTCTAAAATAGTCTAAATCAATTCATGGAGGCTCAGAACGGATATTTCCGCAATTATTTCATTCATGCTAACATGTACGTTTTTGACTGGTTGATAGTCGGAACCACCATGTTATCGATCTTGTATTTCGCCTCATGATTGGATATTGGTTACCTATATGCTACGTTTTCGTTTTTATATTTCGCTTCTTCATTGGTAGTTTAATAAAACAATGACTTATCAGCAGCAAGCTGTCATAATATTTCCTGACTTATCAACAGCAGGCTGTCATGATAGTTTTACGTTTGGAAAATTAGACAATCTCGAACTTCAGTTCAGCAATAAGTCGGTAATAATCACAATAGTTTCGATTTTATTCATGAAATAATCCCATTACAAATACAACTCGTTTTATAAGATGATTGTCGAAAATTCCTTCTATTTTTCGAAACAAATTAATATTCAGCTTTAGGTAGGTATGTTTCCAAGATATGCTTTAGGTGTGTTTTCAAAATCGAAGGAATTTGTATTCCGATAATCATCGATACACCTTGTATACACACAGAAATACGGACTGCTCTAGCTTCACGAATATAGGGATGAACTGTACGTAGCGGCAACGGTGGAATTGCACCTACAGAACGGGAAGATCGTGCACAACATTGCGCAAGTGCTGACAGTAACGTCTATTTAAAACGCATTCCCGGTGCGAATCGCAAAAGATCCCAGTGAGACGAGACAGCGTTATAAGTGAAGTCAATTGATTTTATTAGTGTACCTACTACTAGTTTACCTCTGTGTTGTGAAGTGCATACAGTAGATTATTTGCAATAATGGCTGAAGGAAATAAGAGGAACATTCCCATCAAAAGCTGCGATTTTAGTGTCATCGATACTGAATTTTGCAGTATTAAGGAGAAATTCGACGCCGAAATGCGAAGAATGGAAGAAGAAATGAGCAAGTTCAGGTCTGAGCTTTTGAATAGGGAGTCAAACAATTTCTTCAGAACTACAACCAGGTATTTATTTTTACTATACAGGAAGGTTGGGTATTTTTAGAATATCTGTATGTATTAGCTTCAGGATTAGAATTGATTTATACAAATCCAAATTTGACAAAAAATTTGAACCGGGCATCTTCTTTTCCTTATTGAATGAATAATTCGGGTAGGAGTAACGAAGATTTGAATTTCTTAGTTTGACTTCTGATTTTATATATTTAAGGTTCGAAAATTCTATCTGTGATTAATTACCTACTATATTTTACCATGCCGGAACCGGCTATTAATCTCGAAAAGTATTTACTGTACATAATCAGAACTTATGTAAAAGATATCCTTCGTTTTCTTCTCTTCGAAGATTCTTGCGTTATTGATCCATATATTCCACTTTTTGTATTCGGCTTTTGTTTTGAGCCAAGTATCCATTGGTAACATGAAACTTTGCAATAATAAACACTTTGATTGAAATTAAAATATATATACATATATGTTAAATATACACATAATAGTAAATCTTATATTAGAGTCAACTATATAATTATTTTACATTATGCCAATTTTTTAATTAACTACATTATTTAAACCCTCATTACAAATAACGAAGTGGGTAACCACAAACTGTGGTTGCGTGATTTCTTTAAAATTTTCTCAAATCACTGTCAAACCAGAAGTATCAAATGCAACTAATTGAAAGATAAATGTATGCAGTTTTAACAATAATTGCTAAGAGCGATTCAAAGGGTAAAACTTTCGTGCATATTAATTACATTCCAGATTGGTTAAATTCTGTTGAACAAATAAAAATACCTGCAATTATTTACTTTGTCAAATCGCACTGAAGAAAATCCACTCAAATAGTTTAATAATTGTAACGATATTGAACCACTAAAATATACCATATACTTATTGAACAGTAAAATGTGTTTTTGTAAGTTTAATGAAATAATGATGAACTCTCTTAGTAGTACCAAATTTCAGTTTCCAACTTCGAATCAAAACTTGGATCAAACCAGCATAATCGATAAAATAATACCTACAACGTGGATGATCTTCAAAATATACAGTCAGGTTTTTTTTTGTTAGTACAAAAAAGCAAATTTCATGTCGATTATTGGTAGATTGGTACACACAGACCTTTGTACAAAACGTACGAACCAAAAGTACATCCAGCTATCAATTTATTCAGTCTGTTATTACTCAATTAATTGGCGACGGCTTAACTTGTAGTTGTCCATTCCGCTGCTTGAACAGGATGTATTAAGTTGCGTGTCGTTTAAGAAGTAACACGGGAGAGAGATCCAGGATCCTTGATAGCGAGCTAAGAAATTTGTATTGCCGGATATTAAATGCCTTATGTCAGATGTATTCTATGGTCGAATTTTTTAGGAAACATTGTGTTCTATGAACATACCTTCCCGATTTTATTTTCAATTCGAGACTTTCGAAAAATTTGGTTTCGTCCTGTTCGAATTTCGCTTGTCTTCCAACATTTGCAAAACGTTGACGTAAAAGAAATTCCATTGCAGAATATTGTTATGCAAACAAAAATTGACATACTTTGAGATATTATAACAAACACAAAACTAATTCGATATCGCACAGAAAATAGTATCTGGGATACCAAAACTGTTGTGCGTATAATTTTTGCTAAATAAGGCGATCTCAAACGCCAAAACTGAATATATGTAATTCTAAAAAATTCTCTGAAATATTAGTTGTTCATGGAGGTACTTATACTATATGATACGGTATTTAGTTAGTATAATAGTCAAAGAAACACATTTTATTTCTAATTTAGTTTTCTCTGATGATAGCTACTTGGTAGCTAAAAGGTTCTCAGTACTTTTTAGTGGATACGGGTTGGTTCTTATTTATAGTATCCTTATACAAAGTTTGTCATTCTTACTACAAACTTGACTCATAGCTTTCGTATTAGGCTCTTGTGTTTAAAGGTTATCTATTATTTTTTTGTGATAGCCATTGTTAATTGAAATATTGTTTCACTCTATATCAGAATTATCTACGTTCAGTGGAATGTTAACTAGTCTATGAATAATAGCCTTATAAGCTGCAAGATTACGTGTTGTGTATTGTGGTATCTTTATTTAATTAATCTCATTATTAAATGAAATGAAGTAGGGATTATTTCGCCTATTACTCACATTGTGGGGTTAAGTACCATAATGATGCATCAGGAATTACTAAAAACCCCGAAAACCAAAACTTCAACTCATCACATTTGAACACAGTATTGTCTTGAAATTAATATAATGTTAGGACATAATATACATCTATTTCGTACTTTACGCTCTCCGTTGGAAAATGTAAATAAAGGATGTTTATTGAGTGTATTGATTAGTGTATCTGTATCCTTTTGGCATGTGTTTAGAGACGTCACGAGTGCGTAGAGTATCACAAATAGACTGAAATAAAATCTTACGTTAGTTAGTAAAGTTTGAACCAGACTAGATATCAAATGCATAAATCAGTCAAAATAATAACGTACTATATCTATAATTTTCGACGAGAATAATGTTTTCATACTTTCTTCTGTTTGTCAAATATTCATAAAACTGTGATGGTATTGAATGTACTTATTTGGTATAGTATCACACAAGAAGATGCAACCAAGATTTGTGTGCCTTATACCATGAAGGTCTGCTATCATATTGCTTATCATTTTTTTAAGTCGCTACTCGCAACGCTAAACTATTAAACTATTACTTTACTTTAACATTACAGTCGTTCTGAAATTATTCACTTTACGTAAATACTTTTGCACTGCACAGGCTGCCAGACTCATAGTCAAAGTATACAGGTCTGCCGGAGCCTCCCTTCCATCGTTTATCGCGCTAGGTGACGTCACCTAGCTCCTCCAATCACATCGCCGGCACGTAACAACGTCACATTATATCGTCGTCAATAACATTAAATAAACGAAATAAACAACCAATCAGCTTGCACTCGAATTTTAAAAAGAATAGAAGGGAAGCTCCGGCAGACCTGTATACTATGACTATGGCCAGTCTGGAGCAACTGCCTATAACAACCATAGAGTTATCTATGATCACAGCACCCTAAACCACGGTCATACATACAGGTCTGGGAACTCGTATGTTTGACATGGGTCTCTTACGCGTCGCCAAACTCGTAGTCCCTCGCTCAGCCACTAGCTAGCGCTTGGATCGAAGTTTGATGTCATGATTAGGCGTCATATCGTTCAAATTTCAAGCCCCACAATACTAAGATTGATAGATAATAACCGCACATTTTAAGTGAAATAATTTTTCTCGTTACGCAATATTTACGATTCTGATTTGAGAGAGGAATAGAACTGTTACTTTTGTCAAAATGTATTACTCACCTTAAAAATAACTTCATAAAAGACCTCGTTAAAACGATTTCTTTCCGGAATCGCAAGCATCCAATTTTTTCGCATTTCCGCATCTTTCGGCACTTTAAAAACAGATGTTTCTTGCTTTACACTTTTGTACCCCGTTTTGCATTTCGGCACAATGCACGGTTTCGTAATTTTTTTCTAAAAACGCAGGTATTCCTTGTGTTTACAGTCAAGAATTACTTGTTGTCAGTTGTCAGAGGACATTCTTCGACTACTGCGCCACCCTTTTTGGTACTACGCGACAGTTGACGCTTAGCGGAGTCACTTCTCACATAGAAAACAGCCTCGAGTTCCCAGACCTGTATGTACGACCGTGCCCTAAACCTAAGGCAATCAGCAGACGCTAAAAGTAGTGGACAGGGAAGGGTCACACAGTGTATACACTTACTCTGTGGTTGGGTGAAGGGCGACATAACCGAATGCTATTTTATTACATTACGTTAGTCGGAATTCATGGTTTTAAACCATCAACGGAAATGAAGTGATTGTTATTGTTATCATTTGATTTGTGGGAATGTGACAAATTAATCATGAAACAATTTCTAAACTTTCAATTTAATTGGGGCGTGGCCTTATATTACCAGAGTGGTCACTAGTTTCTAGAAACCTTCGACTGTAAAGAAATGTATTACTTGTACAGATTATTGATTTCGTACAATGATGTAGAATAAGAAGCTACTCGCATCTTACTACATATCCACTCAATAACTTTCAACAAACATAAGATATCGTTTGTATAACAAGACCTGGGGTTGCTGTAAAGAAAAGCTTAATTTTAATCATCATCTTGATTCTAACTGTACGAAGAAGTTTGAAAAGCCACCAGCCAATCATTTGGATGTTTTATTCTGTCAAGCAGTTGCCAGAGCCACCGCGCGGCGTCACGATGTGAATCCCCAAGTTTCAAGTCTTGATATGCATATTTCAAATAAGTAGAAATAACTAAAAACGTGGAAAGACGTAAAATTATATTCTATTTCATGTTTAATAATCATTCTTGACCCAGGTATGAATTATATATAAATTCTCGGGAAATAGGTCACACTAACTAACACATTTGATTCACATAAAACGTGACTCCAAGTATGTAAATCGTAGAACAGATCATTAAGTCAGACTTATACTATTTTAATTAACTAAAACTCTTGCAAATTCCTACATGCGTCTTTATAATGTTAAAAGTATATTTTAGGTAGAATGCTCAAATAAAAATATTTCTAATAAAGTGTGACAACCTTTTTCCTTTACCTCATAAATCTGGTTCGAAAGTAGATACTTGAGCGTTATATTATTTGGTTTCAGTCGTATACAAACTTTGTTTGACATGAGTTCGTATATTTTAAGAAAATTGCTAAGCAGTGGATTGTTGATACATATACATATACTTAAAACATTTATGTGTTTCAGTTTCGATTATTCGTGTATCTATTCGTTTCGGATCTGCGTTGGATACCTAGTTAATTTAATCACATAAAATTTACATCACAGACAGTTCCATAACTGGGCAGAATATGTTGAATATTCAACCCTTGATTGAACAACATCCATAATTCATTTAATTTTCGCTACGAGAATGATTTTATACTTTGACGCTCGCAGTTGTCATAAAATAAATCAGCCTGTCTATATGCTATCAGATGAAAGGGAACATTATTAAGAATATAGTGTTCATTCATAAACACGATTGCAATTCGGAATGCGAGACAGGATGTATCTAAAAGGCTTCAATGGTCGTCTTAATTCATGATTGACTTTTACGCTTGGCAGGAAATTCATGTTGGAATTGTAATGCTTCTAACCTAACCGAACAAACAGCAGCTGTTCTAATAAAGTGCCTAGTCAGAGATGAGAATCTACAACAATAGGAATGTGTCTTGGGTGGTTTTGAAACGTTTGTTACAGTTCGGATATAATTCTTTGGTAGTTCAATAAGACGTTTTAGAGAAATATATATCGAAATTTTTGAATAGCATTTGCGGATATGCCCAGTTGCTGATCTAAAATATTGAGAGCAACCAGTCGCTTCAGATTATACAGGAAGTAGAGTAAACTGTCTTATTTGAAACATATTTTCCTGTTCTTTAAATTGTATATGCATTAGATATTCAGCTTTTAAAGAACGGACTATAAATTTGTTTATGTTTGCTGTATATAGAGTGCCATGGAAAACGCAATACTTGAATCCTAATCAAATATCATTTTACAGTAGTGTCTCGAATTACGTAATGTCGGTATAACCGGAAGTAGCCGGATGGTCTAAATATTTTCGATCAACCACATATTTTCAGATTTTAATATCATCTAATTAGAACTCGAAATCTTATCTAAATGTCTTCCATGTCCATGGCCTTTTTCGGCTTCGATTCGCCACGACAAGTCCATTGTTTCGACTGTTCTTTGGTCTCTGGTGTGTTGTAATGGATGCATGTTTCGTCCACGGCTACGAAACGGTGCAAAAGGTCCTTTTTATCGAGCTTGAACATCGCCAAACACTCCTTTGAAGATGTCACACGGTCGCGCTTGTCGACAGAGATACCCATCTGACAGATAGCTTCCTCATATGTTCCGTACCCGTTTGGTTGAGATGTCCATACCCTCAGCAATCTCGTGCACTTTAACTTGTCGATCGTCCAATATCATACCATGGATTTTATCGACGATTTCTGGCGTTATGACCTCAATTGGACGACCAGAACGTTCGGGGTCCTTTGTGATCATACTACCAAAACGAAAAACAGTAAACCACTTGTGAATCGTTCCCATCGATGGTGAAGAGTCCTGATATAATGTTTTACAAAAATCTTCAAGGTTGCTTGCTTTCGATGGGTGTCAAAACAGAACTTAATAACATATCAGTCTGAAAATTTTAATGCGTTCTAATTAAAGATGGTATCACATATGTCACATGGAATTTTCGATTGTGGCGCCATCTGTTTTATTTCTCAGGAACTTTTCACCTCGTATTTAGTGTCATATCGTTCATATGGATCTTCATTGTCAAATTATATAACAATTCTTGCAAAATTAATGTTGCTCTTCTCTCAAATCCTGGGTAGTGTAATGATTAACATGCGACTATGTGATACGACCATCCCGGTTTCACTTCCTGGTCGTGGCAGCTCTTTTCTAGTTTAATCTCCTGTAGAAACATTTCGACATTTTTGTACTTCAGCTTCCCTCAAACTTTTCAACTTCTTTACAAATAAACTCTCGGGCGAGAGTTCATAATAAACTTCTCTTTTGTGGTACTATGAACCACAAATGGAGATAATAAATTGTTTAAAATTTTTGTGCCAACTGAAAAAGTTCTGTACGTCTTTTGCAATAACATTTATGTTTTGAGTTGTAACAATTGCCATCGGAAAGCATGCAATTTTAGTAAATAACCGTAATTAGTCCAACTTGCAAAAACAAACTATAGAAACATATCTACTGCCGTGAACGTGAAGGAAGTAAGAATTCTTTCAATCAGGAACCTTCTTTAGGCGTTTATCATTTCATTAGTTTATAGATGATGCACTTGCAAGCGTTATGGTCCAATGTTGCTATTACCACATATAAATACTATGCAGTCGTGATCATATAACATGGTAGTTTCGTCACGTTATTTGATACTAAAAATCATAATACCAGTCATGTCAAGTTGTAATAAAAAAGAGCTAGAAAAAGTGAGGATTGTGAGGTTTATCAATCACTTTCGAGCAACCCGTTTGATTTGAATTACTTCGATTTGAGGGTTCATTCAAAGATCCTTCCAGGACATGGATATGGTGATCATTCATTAATTTAAGTATTTATATCGCATGGAATCATAATTGGAACAGGCATTTCTCGTGATTAACTTGCATGATATAATGGTAGGAGGATCGTATTATGTTGGATGTGGGAATGGATTGTTGGACGTACAAAGCGTAAACTCAATTATCTTTTATCATTTTAATTCTTTATAATTAAACTGACATTATTCTAACAATTGGGAAAATCATGCAAAAATCGTTATTCAGCTGAATGCATATGGCACATAATTTTATTTATCTGTAAGTCTAGACTACAGGGTTTATACAATAGAAAATGTATGACGAAAATGAGGCTCACATACGCACTTTTGCGTGATTGCGTGCACATATCTACCTGCACAATGGGTCCTACAATGATGAATTGGTGGTCACCATCGCAATTTGTTTGAACAACCTTAAGGCTGAAATTAAATCAGTAGGTAGTGCGTAATTACTGTATTAAATAACAGATGACTCATATTTATTACTGTTTCAATGGTATTGTGCCTTCTCAACTAATCAAGAAAAAAGCTGTTGTAACCTGCGAAATAAAGCGATTACTAGCCGGTTTTGTTGCATTTTTGTATTTACTGCAGCTAGATCATGTTTCTCATGTGAATACAAATGAGGATGACTCATAATTAATTGGTTCTGGACAACTAAGCAAATTTGTTCCATCACTTCACTTCGAAGTGAATTTGATGAATTGTTATTGCCTCCAAATAAGTTTTGTGCAAAAAGAGTGGTTAACTAAATGAAAACATATAACATGTTTGATAAACTTGATTTTGAAAAACACACTACATAGTTTCATACACTGCCGTCCAGAATAATAGGCCAGTAACCTTGCAATCGAAAATCCTGAGGGGGAATAAAGAGACATGCGAGGGATTTCCATTGTCTTTCGTGCTCGAAGACTATTTTTAAGCTTCTTAGTTATAAAAATGTCTGAAAAACAAAATTATGGCAATATAAGCTTTTAACGAGTCTTGACCCAGGTATGAATTACATATACATATCGAGATATAGTTCACACTAACACATATGCTTATTATTTTCGTCTTTACGTACGTTTCGGCCTCATGACCATTATCAGAAAACGGAAACGGGATTTCTTAAAACTAATTGTATCAAGCTCAAAGCGTCCTCATCACATTAATTTCAATTAAAAATGGCCACGTCGCCGAAACGAACAGAAAGTAATCGAAATTGCAACACATTAATATTTTAAGTATATGAATATGTATCGAGAAGCCACTGCATAGCAATCTACTTCTAATATTCTAAGTCATCTTATGCAATGTTTAAATAAGACTGAAACCAAACTAAAATACGCTCAAGTATCCTTTTTCGAACCAGATGTTGAAGATTTGTGAGGTAATAGGAAAAGGTTGTCAGACCTTACTAGAAATATTAATATTTCAGCATTCTACCTAAAATATGCTTTCAACATCATAAAGACGCATGTGGAAATGTCCAAGGGTTTTGATTAATTAAATTAATATAAATTTGACTTAATGATTGAAGTCTGTTCTATGATTTAGCGGCTTACAGTCACGTTTTTTGTGAATCATTTTTAGGATAGATTTTTCAGCAAGGGCGGTGGAATTTTCAAAGTTTTTGTTTCTACAACTATACTTATGACCATACATTCTTTTATGTAAATATTGTTTAGAGATCGCAATCTAAACAATTAAATTTGTATACTGTGTGGGTTTGTTTATCTTTAGGTATTTAAGGTTTTATATTTGAAAAATATTTACCAACACAGATAGTATTTTTATGCTCAACTTTTGAATCATACTTCTTTGTACATTTCTCATAATTTTCTCTGAGGTCTCCGGAATGCATAGTGAAGTTATAAAATTATCTGTATTACAGTTTATATTATTTATTTATGATGTACATTATTTTGTTTATTCTTTCTTCAATATGGAGATGAAAAATGTTTTGGGTGCCCATTTTTACGAACAATTTTCAAATTTTTGGGACTGTTCTCTGGGTGGGACAATTAACAGCGGGATCTGTGAGAGTAAGACTGTTTATATCATTTTTTCTACAATTTGTTGGTGTAACTGAATTAAAGTGAATATAGCGTTGGGACCAAACTTCTTCAGTAAACCACGATGTTTGTATTTTTCCATCTGAATTATGCCTAATAAATCTAGGAAATTTATGTTTTTGTTCTATTCTATTTCATAAGTAAATTGAATTTTACAGTGGAAATCTTTAAATTTATTAATCACGTACTGAATTTTATCATTGGCAACACACATTAGGCAATCATCTACACACTGTTTAAAGAATATGGGTTGAAAATCCAAAATATTGCTCACCGTATTGAAAATAAGTGCATTATAAACAAAACTTTACTGCACTTATAAATTCAGATTGATCTAGTGGGAAGGCAATATAAATAAAAACCATTGATCAATGGAACATTGAAAACTCTGCATCTATTATTAATTGGGCAACATTTTTTAAAAAAAAGGTCTAATTTCTTGGTCACTTCATTTATTTAATATGATAATTGATATTCATTAAAAAACTTGCTTACAACTTGAGAGTACACGTCTTCATTTGACTAATATAACCGCGTAGAATAACTTCACAACTTCTTTTCATCAATTGTTTCTTTCAAGCAATAAAATATTAGATTAGAGGATGATTTGAATTCAAGTATATACTTACTACTTTTACTCTAACAAATACTTTTATAGTGGGTGTGTGAACGTTCTTTAATGAACCACTCTGAAAATCTCATTAATAATTAATCAAGGGAAGTATGAATGGAACACAATTAAAACTGTTCTTCGTTCAAATTTACATACCAATCTAATAAATAAATCATTATGAATCAGACAACGTTCGTTTGTTGTTCTTACAAAGAGTTCTTTGTGGCGATACAATCAGCGTAAAATTTGCTCATACAATACAATTAATCAAAATCTATCAACAATTCAATAGGAAAAAATGATTTTTATGAGGACTCATGGCATTTTAATGGGCTTATAAAAAATCAATCCGCACCCATAGATCATCAATTAATTTCCGTGGTTTCTTTATTTACAAATATACCAGTCGTTTTGGGATTGAGTAGCATTAAAAACGTTGGGCAGAGATTAAGAACCACACACCTCTAGATCAATCTGAATTTATAAATGCAGTGACATTTTGTTTGGAATGCACTTATTTTCAATACGGTGAGCAATATTTTGAACAAATATTCGGCACAGCAATGGGATCACCTATTTCAGCTACTATTGCTAACCTGGTTATGGAATGCCTAGAGAAATCTGTAATAAATTCATTAGATTTTAAACCCGTATTCTTTAAACGGTATGTAGATGATTGGGTAATGTGTGTTCCCAATGATAAAATTCAGTATGTAATTAATAAATTTAACTATTTCCACAAAAAACTTCAATTTACTTGTGAAATAGAATTGAACAAAAACATAAATTTACTATATATGAACATTAGGCATGATTCAGATGGAAAAATACAAACATCGTGGTTTACTAAAGAAGTTTGGTTTCAACGACATCTTCACTTTAATTCAGTTGCATCAACAGGTTATAAAAAAACAATTAAAATTGTCTCGTAATCTGCTAGAATTGTCAATAAATAAACAAATTTTAATAAACTGCTCGAAATTCCGACTACTTAATACAAAACTTGCTATATTTCTTTGGAATCACAAATACATGGGCCAAGTTGTTCAATGCAAATACAATCATCTCTGGGTTGAAATTGTCTATGATACTTTATCATTGTGACGTTGGCCTACTAAATTGAATTAAGTTGTCGAAAATAGGCGAAATAATTAATTGTCAACTGAAACATAGCAACTTTAGCTGTCACGTAAATCATGATTTTAAATTTGAAAAGGAAATGAATGAGGTCATTCAACTGAGAAACGGAATATTTCATCTGGAATGTGATCAAGTACACATAAAACAGTCTTTCGTGTTGGTTACGTTCAACCGAAATTTTTGATTAAAATGTACATACATATTTGCTCCACTGGCAATGATAATATCAAAAGAGTTAATTAAATTTCAAAATTATTTGAAGAATTAGTAGCGTAGTGAACGGTCAAAAAAACAAACTAACAACGACGATATTAATTAGTTTATTTTTGCAAATCATGTCTTCGTTAATCATAAGCAGACGAGGAAGTGTTTCATATAAAATTATACTTAATTATGTAGCCATCGAATTTATCACTCGATATCTCCACAGGAAATCATTAATATTCAAAATGAAAATTTATAATTTTTTTACTTTTGTAGAATGCAGAAAATTTGCTTAGGCACTGTTTTGGATACGTTTATTTTCAACTTGAGTTGTAAAGAAGTTATCCATCTGATTTTTAAATTGAACAGAATAATAATTTTAGCCATACTATTTTATAATTCGTATGATATATTAACTAACTCATTGTTTAATATATTAATCAATGACTAATTGAACCTCATTTATTCAGAAATACTAAATATTCCTTTTGCAGCTTAGTTAATCAATAAACTGAAATAAGTCATCATCTTTTAATTTGATCGTCGATTACAGCGAATGAATCTAGTTCCAGAAACAATAAGAAGGAATCGCCTAAATGCCAGAGGAAATGTTCCCAAAAAAGATGAATGTAATAATGAACAAATTATATATAAATTTCGGGAAATAGGTCACACTAACACAATATTATTATTTTTGTCTTTACGTACGTTTCGGTCTCACGACCATCATCAGAAGACGGATTTCTTGAAAATAATCGTATCAAGCACAAAGCGTGCTTATCGCATATATGCAATTAAAAATGCCCACGTCGCCAAAACGAACAGAAACACGAGTAATCGAAATTGTATCCACTTTCGAACCAGATGGTAAAGATTTATGAGGTGATAGGAAGAGATTGTCAGACCTTACTAGAAATATTGCTATTTCAGCATTCCCCCTAAAATATAATTTTAACATTAAAAAGACGCATGTAGGAATTTGCAAGGGTTTTAATTAATTAAATTAGTATAAATTTGACTTAATGATTGAACGACAATTTAACAGCGCTATCTGTAAGGCTGCTTATAACACTTTTTGCTATAACTTGTTGGTGCAACTGGGATCTCATAACTTCCTCCTTCCACGTTCTACTTTGTGTGTCTCCCTTTGTCTTCCCCATTTCCCTAGCTTCGTATATTTGTTGAATTAGCCTGTTTCCACCTCTTCTCATTACGTGGCCTAACTACCTCGGTTGACCTTGTTCTACCGTCTTTCTAAAGGGACTTTTATTACGTTTTTTAGGAATAGCTGACTTCTAAATGAATGTATCACTGTTCTTCTCAAGAATCTCATTTCCGTACTTGTTACTTTGCCTTTCTCCTTTTATGTTGTTGTCAATGACTCAAACGCTTATGTTAGTGTCGATTTTACTATCCTTTTAGTATTTGTTGTTTCTTTTTTACTTAAATCTACTCTTTATGCTATTATACAGTGAGTATACCAGTTTTCGCTATCCTCCCGTTTGTCACGTCTTCTAGCGTTCCTTCTTTGGTTGTTATTACTCCTAAATATGCAAATATATCTACTTATTCCAGGTTATTTGTTTGTTGTGATTTTTACCTTGTTGTCCGATTTTTGTTTTAAGTTTTGTCCATTTAGTTTCAAAATTATTGACTTCAATCCTTCATTTAGATTTTAGAATATTAATATTTTTATGGAGATGCCTTTCTGTTTCAGCTAATAGTTCATACAAATTAATGAAACTCTGTTATATTACATATTAGATGCCACGACTTCCATATTTATATGGTGATATAATGTGCATGTACTTTGCGGTCTTCATTTTTGAATAACGTATAAAATATAGTACGTATACATTTTTCTATACTCTTATTACTACTGATGATATTCTATCATGGTATATATTAGCCTCTTATTTGGAAACGTGTGTCGTAACATTATCAGAATCAGTTATACTCAAAAACTCGATGGTAGAAACCGTCACTTACTTTATGGTAATTTATCATTATGGTTTTGAAAGAACAATTACTTTGTTTTTATACCACTTTTAATAACAACATGAAAACGTTACTATAGTTTCAACACCGAAGTGCCATTGTCAAACAGATACAAAATTCTGATGTAAACAATAAAGCAATAAACAGTTCAATTATAATAAATAGGAACTGAAGTATAATAGAATCAATGAGATTACAATTGAGAGTAAGGGATCATCGGACATTCCAAAACAGGGGAAGTACAAGGTAAATTGCGAAACAATTTATGCATTTGGATAATTATTATTTAATATTTTAAGAATTATTCTAAGAGTGCTTTGAAAGACAAAGGAAAATATCACTTTGGTATAGGTCTAACTCATCATTTAGGATATTGTTATAGGCTTTTTTTACACCTTTATAAATCTATTGACTCTAATGTATTTAATTTGAAACCTTTGGTTTGATTATGAAAAATGCTTAGACTATCTAAATTAGGAAAGGTGTGACTTGTTTGTAAAAAATGGTTAGCACAGGTTAAGTCTGTGTTGTTAAGTCTGAAACGAAAATGATCAGTTATACCTATACCAAAGTGATCTTTTCCTTTGTCTTTCAAAGCACTTTTAGAATAATTCTTAGAATATTGAATAATAATTATTTTAATGCCCAAATTATCTCCTAATTCACAATGTATTTTCCCGGGATCTACCTGTTTCGGAATTTCCGATGATCCCTTACTATCAATAGTAATCTTATTAACCCTATTGTACTTCAGTTCCTATTTATACTTGGAATGTTTATTGTTTACTTCATAGTTTTATAATGGCACTTCGGTGTTGAAACTATAGCGTTTTCATATTATTAAAAGTGGTATGAAAACAAAGTGTATGTTCTTTCATTTAATCATAATTATACTCAAGTAAATGAAATTAGTCATCAAAATGTGGTGGCATCTTTACCACTGGGAAATATTGGGTACTCTTTATTTGCAATCAACATTTCACATCAAACATACATGATATTCACATCATAAATACTCTGGAGCCACTTATATTTACATTAATAATCGCCATTAATAACAAGATAGTGTTGAGTAAATAGATAATGGGTTTCCCGTACTATCTATATACCTATATACATTCTCCCTGATCGTAGGATCTGGTTCGCTATCCAACGGATGAGCTAATTCAAGGAAGATGCCATGGGTGTCATAAACCCCCTTAAATCTGCAAGCAAAATATAAATAATGACACTTCTAACATATATGTAACAACCACTATTGTGATGCTCACATGACATTTGGTTTGACTTGGTGGAAGTTTTCTGGGAATTTTTTCATGGTATTTATTCTATTGCATGACCTGTCCAAAACCAGATTAGCTCAATGTGGGATCAGTACTTTCTCTTTATGTCCTTCTATCCGCCCCATTATAAAGAGGGAATGAAATTACCGTATTTATCCTTTCGTTAAGACACTTCGAAAACATGCTTTAAAAGTTTTAAAAACTGGTTGAACGCTATTGGAATATTTACAAAATTTCTAAAGGGAGCTATGACCATTATTTATTTTACATATACCATAGTTTCGAGAGAATTCAGGACCTTTCTAACATATTTTGATCGACATGTTTCCATTTTATTTTCATAACATTTTCGTCCGTAGAATATTGATTTGTTATTGATGGTTTTCAATAAATCTTTCCTTGGAACTTTCAAAACAAAATCATCTAAGAACAACAGTTTTTATTATGTTACCCACATCATTTCGAAAAAGAAAGAATTATAGTAACCTTGGGCGAGTGAAACATTAAATCACCTACTACATTGATAATATTATGGTTGCTGGGTAAATACAATGTCACTAACAAGAATAGTTCAAGGTAAACCTTGTATTACATATGCCAAAGCAATTTAAATGCATAATCATTTTATTCCATAATTTTTCAAGTACATGGATGATTACTAGTTACCTTACATCGGCGAGTGTAAATATTGGAACAAGAATGATTTCTTTTGGCTACAATATCACTTCAATTGACAACTACGTGATAATATATGATGTGCAAATAGAATTCGTTAAGCTGTCTAAAAGACATATGGCAACGGTGTCCATTTAAAGAGAGTATACGTTACGTACAGGATGATGTCACAGAACCGAAAATAGAAAAGGTCGTTTCACGCTGCTAACAATTGGGAATATTTCGGCGATGATGTGTGTTTCTACCTAAACAACATCGGCCACCCACTATACACGAGTGCAGCATGCGTTCCAGAGCCGGACTATGCCGATGCGTGGCGTAGTGGACTCCAAACTTGTTTGAATGCTTTTATATCACATAGTAGAGATTAATACTGAGAAACTTTCCGCTATGAAAATATTTTGTCATATTATGGTGTTTCAATTTTAGCATTTTCAGATATTTCCATCAGCAGAAGAAAAGCAATTTCGTACGATTTTACAAGAATTATTTCATAAGCCACTTACATTACTTGGTATCTGGATTCGCAAGTAATACGTACTTTACAATGACTATTATATTCATTATTTAATTTTTTCCGACAAAAATTGTACCCTCTTGTTGTTAGCTGTTGAAAAGCATGATGGACATTCATGTTCAAGTTGATGTCAGTCCGTGGTAGCGAAATTTTCCCCTAAATTTGTTTCAATCTGAAAATATGAATATTTGTCTTTACAGTGAACTTTCATGAAATGTTATCTGTGAATACCGATCATTACGTTGTTTCATCTTTTCTTGTTGAAAAGAATGATAGAAATATGACCTTTGCTCAGATAGCGTCCTACTGATGAAGCACAGGAAACTCAAGATTTGAACTACTTATCAATTAAAGCAATCATTTCCTTTCCAAAATAAATTATGTAACTGATCAAAACTTACAGAATATTACTTGATATCATCTAATAATGCGGTTTATCAAAAATCGTTATCGCTTATCAAAGACATTCTCGAGTTTTTCCTATACCTATAGTTTCTTCTTAAATTATATATAATTTCTCGGGAAATAGGTCACACTAACACATATGCTTATTATTTTCGTCTTTACGTACGTAGTATATTTTAGATAGAATGCTCAAATAGCAATATTTCTAATAAGGTCTGACAACCTTCTTGTATTACCTCATAAATCTTCAACATCTGGTTCGAAAGTGGATACTTTAGCGTTATATTTTTTGGTTTCAGTCGTATAAAGACTTTGTTTGACATGAGTTGGTATAAGAAAATTGCTAAACAGTGGAATCTTGATACATATTCAAATACCTAAAACATTTATGTGTTATAGTTTCGATTATTCGTGTTTCTGTTCGTTTCGGCGACGTGGGCATTTTTAATCGAAATTGGTGCGGTAAGGACGCTTTATGCTGTTACAACTAGTTTTAAGAAATTCCGTTTTAGACATAATAAGTCTTCTGATGATGGTCGTGAGATGGAAAGGTACGTAAAGACGAACATAATAAGCATATGTGTTAAGTGTGATCTATTTCCCGACAATTTATACAGGGTGTCCCAGGTTTTGGTAGTAGAACTAGAACTTTAACAGTCGATAGAAAATTTGATTTTGAGTAAAAAAGTTTCTATTAACGTATATGCACAGGCAGAGATACAGGGTGTTGACTTTTATAAAAAATTTCTTAATTTTGTTTGTATCTCCGAAGATAATTAAGAAGTCTTAATAAAATTTGATACCGTGGATGCGTAGATAGGTTACCACATTTGTACATGATTTGAGTCCGGTATTACTTCCAGTGGCGTAGATATAGGTATTTAATAACAATAAATTGACCCGAAAAGTGTTATCACCCTGTAAAGGAACAAATTTCGATGCAGAAGTTAAATCGCAACAAATAAGGTCTCTTGATATTTCTTTGTACCTAGCACCGTTTCACGGCAAATTTAATCTTGTGATTTAACTACCACCACCAATAATACACAAAATTTACTAAATTTGTCTTGTTGGTGGGTTAGTATAAATTAAAGTATATTGTAGTTAACTGGTTTAAACATTTTTGAAAATAATTTGTTATTCGGTCTTTCTCTGTAACACGCTGTAGAGATTGGAAAAGACAGCTTATTTTATATTTGTCGATCAACGACGCTTTTTGATTTATGGTTCCTCTTTTTCCAATTTTAACCCGATGTTTCATGGTGGTGGTAATTATATCACAAACATTAAATTTGCCGTGAAACGGTGCCAGATACGCAGAAATATTAAGAGACTGTATTTGTTTCGGTTCAAATTCTGCATCGGAATTTGTTCATAAAAAGTAGCCTTTACAGGGTGATAACACTTTTCGGGTCGATTTATTGTTACTAAAAACCTACGCCACTGGAGGTAATACCGGGCTGACCTTATGTGCAAATTTGATAAACTATCTACGCATTCACGGTACCAAATTTCATTGGGACATCTTAATTATCTTCGGAGATAGAAACAAAATCAAGAAACTTTGGCTTTGGCTTTGGATCGCGTCTAACTGTTGAAGGGCAGGAAACCCAAGATACAGGGGCCCCCACCAAGTATAATATATTGAATAAAATTTCAGCTTTCAACAAAAATGATAGTATGATTTTGTTTATATAGTAACAAAAACAGAAAAAGACCGATACTTCAGCCATGAACATTTTATGTACGCGTTGATAATCGAAAAACAGGTGCAGGATGCTTTTCCAAATGTTCAGATAATTTTGAAAATGTATCTTGTTCTGATGATCACTAACTGTGCGGCTGAAAGATAATTTTTTAAAATTACAAAAAAACAAATTGCGAACGGCAATGAGCCAAAAACGCCTCAATCATTTCGCGCTTTTGAGTAGCAATAGCGATATTTTGAGAACCTTAAAATTTAACGACTTTATCAACGATTTCGCGACGAGAAAAGTGCAAAAAGTGTCTTTGTAACGATAGTTAATATATGATATATGTACAAATAAATAATACCTATATATATATCTCCCAGAAAAGTTTTATTTAAATGACATTGCATTATAATTTTGTACCGTAAAAATATTTTGTGGCATAGTGGCCTCCATCAAACTTGTGCCCACGGGCCCCCAACACTCTAAATCCGGCCCTGCCAAGATATCGACTATTTATCAATTAAAGCAATCATTTCCGTTCCGGAATAAATAAATAACTTTCAAAAATTTGTCATCACCTTAGACGTTTTTGGCATTTATTAAGATAGTTTCCTACTGTAAGATGTTGAAAGCAATAATAAACGTTCATTTCTATAATCGTAAAATTAATCGCAGAAGTAACGGACGCCAGTTCAAAGCTGAAACTGTAGAATAGATATGAATGACGATGCTTATTTCTAAATAAGGACATCATTAATTTGTGAAAGCATTTCGTACATTCGCGGTCCTTCTCAGAAAGTCACACATGTGTATAAATGTTGCTAGAATTTAAAAGCAAGATAGAATATTTTATAAAAAGTTGGAATATACGGGAGTTTCAGCAATATCTACGATTAGCGTGTACCAGGAAAGTCTGAACACTGCTAGATGATTTTCTTTTGGAAATATTGTCGCCATACTGCAAAATTTCAGATTTGTAGGTGAAATTCTTGCTACCATATCTTGTATTCTACAGTGATGTAAACATTCCAATAACATTTAATTATCTTTGGAAAGCAGAAGTGCCGTGGCGGGTTTCAAGCTAGTGACGCATGCAACTTTATAAATATTGGAAAAGTTGATGGGAGCAGGACCGTATCTACCAGGAACAAGTGACGGCCGACGAGGTTCGAATCGTTTAATAGTATTGGCCGTTCTGATTGCGAGTTTATGTTCTCGGAAAGAGCTAATGTGTTTTTACTGACACTTTCTATATTTACTGTAAAAGATATCATCTGTGAAAAACTCATAGTTTTGTTCCGAATTTCCTCGATAACATCTATAACGAATATATAAAAAAAGAAAAGTAGAGAAGGCTCGCGAAATCCAGAGGAATGACGAATAACCGGACCATCACGTGAATTTCTTAAAGATGGCACTCTATAAGCGCTCTTGCAACTATAAAAACCTATCATATTCGGATATTTTGAGTTTTAAATTCCAGTAATTACTAGGTATAATTATATCCCCATACTTGCCAAATTGGTTTGTACTTATTGCCGCAATCGATGGTGTGAATATAATTGATAGATTTTGCTATGTTCACAATGTTCTTCTGCATTTTAAACATGTTTTATCCCATGTAACATTTGAGAAATAAATGTTGATGGTGATGAGCTCCGTGAGAGAGCGCAACAGCTGTCCAGAACCGCTAGAGTGTAATGTTACTGATCGATCTGATAAGACAGACCTTATCAAATTTTAGCCATTCAACCCAAATTATTTATTATGCATAGCAGGAAATAGTATAGTCCATATAACTATTTTTTGGCCAAACCTTATGGGACAGTGGATACTTAGCAAATCGACGTTTTAAAAACGTTGGTAATATTATTTTTCAGCTAAACATTGTGCTAACCTCACTTTTATGAGCATGTAGGAATACGACTTTTTGAACTTGAGCTCGAGAGCTTGAGTTCGATTTTTCGGACATAAAAGTGAGACGACAGTTTCGCACAAACTTAGCAAAAAGTCATCATCACTTTTAGAACGTCAATTTGTATAAGCATCCACTCTTATAAAAGTCGCATATGATTTGACCAAAATCATCGATTTTTGAACTTTTATTGACTGGACTAAAAACGATCTCATCAATTGTGTCGAATCAAATCGAGAATATATGTAGAACCAACATTGAAACGCAAGTAGCTCGCAGCTTTTTCCTGCAATAAGGAAAACCTGTACATATTTTCCCAACACATTCAACACAAGAATTAAGTTTTCTAAGGAAAGTTAGTACGAATTCATTTCCTTATAACATATTCTTTTCATCGTGTTGGTAAAAGTTTTAATAATAGTAGGGGTTATTAATAATTCGTGGCGTGCAGACAAATTAAGTTATTCAATTTCCCGAAAAAGTGTACCCTTGAGCAGGATTCGAACCTGTGACCGGTCAGCGCTCTACCAACTGATCTACACCTTCGCAAATGCATTACGCGATACCGCTTTTTCTAGAAATCAATGCACTACAAATTGCGGCGTTTGTAAGGCCCAACACCGGAATTTGTAGGTGTAAAACGCCGGAGTTTATAGAACTTTAACATTGATTTCTAGAAAAAGCGGTACTCCGTAATGCAGTTACGAACGTGTGTTCTCGGTAGCTCAGTTGAAAGAGCGCTGACCGGCAATCTAGAGGTCGCAGGTTCGAATCCTGCTCGAGGATAATTGAATAACTTAACAACTTGTCTGCACGCCATCAATCATTTACATTAAAAACTTATCACAGACACGACAACCTTCTCAAAAAAATAGGGGTTATGTTTGTGTCAAACACCGAAACTACCATCTTGACATTCAAAAGAACTAATAAACTGCGCGTAAATCGTTTGGATTGAGTTGAGTTGAATCCGTTGCAATTTACTAAAGACCCAGTGCAACTGGACGAGTCACATCCTATCGAAGACAATAATTGTACATTTGACCTGTTAAGTTGTTTTATTATTTAAAATAAAGTCAAAACAAAACGTAGCGTTGCAGCACTACTTATAAACATTTAAAATTGCCCAAAAGAGTTACGTACGATTAGCCAACTGCAAATCATTTTATAGGGTCCATAACATAATATGTTTGTAGATTAATAATTTAATTTATCTAATTGTGGACAAAGGTGGAAGGGGCTAAAGTTAGCGATGACGCTTACTTTGTATATACTTTGCTATGTTTTGATATGTACATTTAGCTTTATATTTAACTATCTAACAATGCTTTTAATATTTGCATGTCTTACAACTATGAGTCGCTTTCTGGAGGGAATAAATCTGAAAGGTATTGTATTTTTGCTTATTTTTAACTAAATTAACCAAGTTTAATGTGCTTTTCAGCTTCATTTATTTTAATGGAACTATTGAGTTTCTGTTTAAACATGAATTATACGTGCATAAACTATATAACGCAGCTGCAAACATGTATTTGAAACATGATTCCATGTCATTATTCTTGAGGAAGCCGACTATTTGATTTCCTTTTCTGGTGGGCACGTAATAGTATCCCTGGTGTTTCTTTATTTTTCTTACGGATCGCAGCCAACCTAAGTTTGCTGCAATAACAAATAAAATTGAACGTGCGATGCATGATAGCTAATTTACATTTCAACGAGCATTTGCATATTACAAATATGTATCGGTTGAACAGTGATATAAAAATAGTTGGGATAAATTTAGAATTCTGCCACTTCTCAAGTTAAGATATAATCATTTCAAACTGTTTACGGTCGTATATTATCTGACAGTAATATAGATTGTTCACCTTCTTCAGTTTTATTGTAATTTACAAACTGCTGTTGCCACACATGATAATTTCTATAATCGGCCATTCAGTGCCTACTTATAATCTGTAAATCTTTTCATTAGTAGGCTAAGAGACGACTTTCAGCCATTCTCTGGAAGACTTGGGTATCTTCATTCTTCAGAGAGCACAGATAGATAGATAATTTATTGGTCAAGGAATTAAAATTTAAAATTACATAATCCAGATAAATACATAGATTTGTTTTTATCCATTAGGTACATCACATATTCATTAATTGTGGTTAAATAATATGAATAAACTTACAGATAAATGTTAAAATTTACGTGACTTTAATTAGTAATAATGATTCTTGACCCAGGTATGAATTATATATAAAATTCTCGAAAAATAGGTCACACTAACACACATGCTTTTTATTTTCGTGTTTACGTACGTTTCGGTCTCACGACCATCATCAGAAGACGTATAACTGTATATACGTGAATTGAAGTGAAGATCGCCCAACACCATATCATGGATTTTTTCATCATTTCTGCGGTAGCCACTACTATTGGCCGTCCCGAACGATGTTCATCTTTTGTCGATGTACGGCCACGTTTAAACTCATTTACCCAATTGTAAACAGTGGCAAACGCTGGTGCAGATGTGTCATAAACTCCATCCAACTCGGCTTAATGTCTTTTGGTTAATAAACAAAAGTACAATCGACGATAAAAATAATAACACGTGGGCGATATACCAAAAACTTTAAGAGCTGTCTACTGAGTAATGACACTTTCCAAAAACAAACGATTTTAGCCAGGCGCGCCATCTCTTGCATTTTTCTAAAGATTTCATGAACGACCCTCGTATATTTGTAATTTGAATTGACTTTATTCACAAATACTACTTCAGTAAACTGTGTTATTGCATAGAGGGGAGTCTTAATCCAATAGGTAAATAATAGAAAACAAATGCAAACGTAGAGTACCTAACTAGATATTATGTCAATAAAGCTATCAGTATTTCCATTCAAGGCAAAACCATTCCATCTTCCTAAATCTTGCTTGCAATCCCCTTGTGTTCGTTACTTTTAAAAACAGCCACTACTACACTGATAATAATTAGTATTCGCGAAATATACGTTGTAGGAATGAATCATTTACAAAGATCCATCCTCAGGGGAAGATTCATATAAAACGAGATGGTGGACGAAGGCAGAGGTTCTGTTTAAATGTATCCTTTTTACGAGAGATAAATCTTTTGTAGGTAAAATAAATATGAATCATTTATAGAACAGTTCAGTAGTTAGAGTAAACAAACATTGAAACATACACTCTCAAGGATAACCTAGAATACTTGATGATTTGGGAGAATTAAGTAACAAGTGGCTGTAAAATCATTCAATGAAATGTGAAGGTTTCATTTTTTTTTCACGATCTTAATGCTTCTCAAAAGTTACCATTCTTTAATCGCTATAAATTCTCTATTCCGTTTTATTAAGATACTGATTTGCTATTCGTATCCTAATAAGTAGTGTACTACAGTAATATTATAGTGGTAGTAACAATTTCATTGCGGGATTTTCGTAGGACTACGATTTTTATGTGAGCCCTTGTATCCCGTCCATCCGGTTTTTATATCTATTATTGGACATCACGTGAGCACGTGTCTGGTCTGGAGTGCATTCCAACTTGCGATAACAGAATTAGCTCGAGTAATTTGGTGAACATTGGCGACCGTCCTTTGATATATCGCAGCTTTCGACATTATTTCTCATCTAAAATTTTTACATTCTCTTTCATCATATCACGAAAATAACTAGAATTCTGTTATTCTTGCCATCCAAACGGGATTAACTGATCAAAGATTTTGCTTGTCGTTACGTTGTATCTTTACGCAGATATTTCTCTAAAGCCCCCCATACACGTGCGAACAATTTGCGCAAATTCGGTGTTTGTACATACGCTAGCACATACACGTAGCTACCTATTGCGCAAACATCATTTCGATTTGTGGTGTTGTTCGTTGAACATGTCAGATACGGACGATTGCTGCGCCACCATTTTCTAGCCCTAGTGGCTGAGAAGCGAATAGTTAAAAAAAAAAGAAAGCGAATAGTGTGGGTCAAGAGTTGGCTCCAGAAGAGGAACAAATTCAGTCATGACCGCCTGGTCACTGAGCTCAAAATAACGTCAGCTGCAGACTACAAAAACTACCTTCCAATCGACGCAGCTTCGTTCAGCGAGCTACTCGAAATGGTGACACCCCTCATAGTGAAAAACAACACGGTGATGAGAGACGCAATATCTCCAGAACTGACATTGTTGGCCACTTTGAGATACCTAATAAGCGGAGCCTCCTTTGAAGATCTGAAATTTCAAACTGCCATCGCAGCTCAAACACAGTCACTTTTCACCTTTCACACGCCAGGTTATCATCATGATACACTGCAATAAACTCTCTCAAAAGTTCCCGCTGTTCATCCTCTGTTGTCTCATTCGCTATATTGGAGAGGTAAATAGCAACAAACTAAAACTAAAATTACCGAAACTACGTTTTCAACCACGGAATACCATACACATCAAACAAGTACTAAACAAGGAGTATTTGTACAAATTATTTCGATCCTGACCGATTTTACTCAAACAGTTTGCGCAACCATTCAAACACCCCATAGACGGTCAAACTGTTTGCACAAACACCGAATTTGCGCAAATTGTTCGCACGTGTATGGGGGGCTTTTTGTATTTGCGATGTACTATGAATAATATCGTCCCTTTTAATGGAAACTTTCAGTAGAAATAACCTACAGATCATGATATCTTGTTTTCCATGTAACAGTTCGACTGCAAAGTTCCAAACCTATGAAATTAAAATATTCCGTTGAATATTACTGCATTTATTCAATATTAAATATTGTTTGCTTAGCTTTAGCTCCAATACAATGTGGCTAACTAAAATATAATGTAATATATGATGAACATTGTTTGAATTAATTAATTCATTAATCATAGAATTGCTGAAATAACTGACAAAATAAGAATAATCTACATCTGCGTACATGCATAAGGGCAATTAATAAAACAATTATCAAAGCACAATCAACTTGGTTAAGATTTTAGCTAGGCATAGATTAGCTCATCTGAGAATGTGTTCCATCGTCATTGTTTGCATTTCACGTTTCTTAAAATTGAAATATCATTCTTACTGTATTGCTTCAATAGAACGATGTTCCTCATTAATTGGGAACGAAGAAACAGATACTGATTTATTGGAAAGTAGTTCAATTTCAATATGCTTTACAATAGATATCATCGGAGAAATTACCTGGCTAAATAAATTGATTCATAATGAAGGTACTTGTGAAAACAGTTCATAACAGGTTATATAAATCAAATCAGGAGCATTCCTCCATATCGAAGAATACGAGGGCACAGTGAAAAGTTCCTGAAAAATTAAACAGATGGCGCCACAATCGGAAATCCCATGTGACATTTGGGATGTATCATGTTCAACTAGAACGCATTAACATTTTCAGACTGATGTCATTCAGTTTTGACACCATCGAAAGCAAGCAACCTTGAAGATTGTTCTAAACATGGAAAAAAGGGATTTCGCGTATTGATTAAAACATTATTTCTTGCGTTTATAAAAAATATTACGCAAGCCAAAGGCTTGTTAAACATTATGGGGACTCTTCACCATCGATTGGAACGATTCAAAAGTGGTTTATTGATTTTCGTTGTGATAGTATGACCACAAAAGACGCCGAACGTTCTGGTCGTCCAATTGATGATACAACGCCAGAAACCGTCGATAAAATCCATGGTATGATATTGAACGATCGGCGAGTTAAAGTGCACGAGATTGCTGAGACTATGGGCATCTCAACCGAACGGGTACGGAACATTTGGCATGAATTTTTGAATATGAGAAAGCTATCTTCAAAGGAGTGTTTGGATATGTTCAAGCGCGATAAGGTCTTTTGCGCCGTTTCGTAACCATGGACGAAACATCTATCCATTACAACACACTAGAGACCAAAGAACAGTCGAAACAGTGGACATGTTCTGGTGAATCGAAGCCGAATAAGGCCAAAGTGGGTTTATCAGCCAACAAAGTCATGGGTTGCACACGGTATCGATCACAGGCCCTATATTATACAGAGCTGTTGGATCGATTCGACGCCGATTTGAAACGAAAACGTCCGCAAAGGAAAAAGTGCTCTTCCACAAGGACAAACGCACCGACGCACAGGTCCGCAGTCGCAATGGCAAAATTGCATGAATTGCGCTACGAATTGGTTCGTCATCCACCATATTCTCCAGATTTAGCCTCCAGCGTATATATGAATTTGGCAAAATCATGTTGGAAAGGATGTAAAGGTTTTTCCTAACTAATTTATTTGGAATAAATCATGAAAATTCATGAATTGTAGAATTCTTATGTACTACTGAATATATTTGAAATTAAATGTAATTGTTTTGAAATTGGTATCTTATGCCGCGGGTATAATGTGCAAAGCAGTAGATATGATATTGAAAACCTCATACCATATTGTATCGGACATCTTATGTTAATCATGTATTATCGATGGTGAATAATTTTTCTTTGTCTCTTGCAGCTCTTCGACAACATCAAATACCGGCACAGATATTGCTCACAGACCGGGAGAAACACGAACATGGATCGACGATTTGAACTCTCCATTGGTTCAAAATAACGGCGACAATAAACAGTTGAAGTTACGGTTTGACGTCAGTCAGTACGCTCCAGAAGAAATTGTTGTCAAAACAGTCGATAACAAGCTATTAGTGAGTAATTATTCAATTATTATTAATTATAATCAATATAAAATATAAAAAACGATAAATACTGGATGAAAACTATTTTGTAGATCCCCTGTTCGACACATAGAAATCGTATTATGTGGAATGCACATTCTTCAAAATATTTATGTTTAGCGAGTTGATTAGAAATTATCATTTTATTGAATATTAAAAGGTTCCACAATTATCCAATTCATTAGATTAATGAGTCGAAGCTTAATTATAAACTTCAATTATGGAATAATGAATTAATTTTCACAATTAGCGAAAGTTACAAAGCGTATCTACTGTTGTATATTTGCAGCTTGACATAAAGTATGTCCACAATACTAATCCGTTCCAGCCGTTTCGTCAAAATGCTTCAGTCACACTGGTTCATTAATTTTCAATAGAACGATAGCTTGGATCTGTCGCTTAATAATGAACAGTTGTAATTCTTTTCGTTACATCAAATTATATCCGTTTCATTCAAGAAATCAAATAATTAGAAACCAATTCTCAAGACTTGATGGAGCCGATTCAGTTCGAAAGCATTGATGGATGCGTTTTTGGATTTTTGGCGTCTATCAGCTAATGTGAGAAGTCAACTAGTACTCCACATTCTCGGTTATAATGTATTTGGTATGTTGCATAAAACAAATGTATTGGCCTTCGAAGATGATGTAATATAGGATACCGCAGTTTTGAGAAAAAAAAACTAATTGAATATCACAAAAATATTAAACTGTTTGTATCACTTGTTTTCAAGAAAAATTCAGAATGTCAATTTTTTAAATCGATTTTTTTATCATTATATTACAAAGTACAAAGTAATATTTGTTTGAAGAAGCTACTGTGTTAGAGAAACTAAACTAGTCACATTAATTTAAGTTTAGAATGTATTTTTAGCACGTAATGACTGATGCTATTCAAATTTGAGAATTATTTGTTACGATGGGTAATTACGTCGATCGTAAAATGGTCGTGGCGATCTGCAAGTCTCGCAAATAGATCATAATAAATTAATATTTGTATGATGAAATGACAAACTACTGAATAAAAATAACCTTACAACTTTCACAGTCTATCAAGCAGCAAAAAACGCCACTCATGTCTGCAGTCACGAAACATAAATTCGAAGATATCGTAATTCTAGATAATGTTCCCTTTTTTATTGCTGAAAGTTTCAACGGAGCCAAAATCTGAATGGATCTTAATCGCCGAGTAGCATTTAGAAACCCCTATTTCAGAATTCCACTTCGCTGGCGGTGAAATGTATCGCGGCAAGCAGTCGTTAGTCTGAGAACCAGTTTAAACCCTTTACGACAATACGAGCAATACCTTGGCACCAAGTTCGAGGGACAAGTAACTAAATCAGCAGGAATGATGAATATAATCCCACAACTGATTATGCTATCTCCCCAAATTGTATATTCAAAATTATTAAAAGGATTGAAATCTTGAAGAGAACAATATGGAAATCTGAAAGAGAATGTTTGGATAATAAGTTACTTATTGAAGTTATGACAATTTAAATAGAAAAATGATTTAGTTAAGTTAGAAATTTGGAAGAGAACAATTAGATAATAGTTAACGGAGTATAGTAGACCGAAATTGTGCTTGTAGATTCTAAATGAATAATCTGTTCAAGCAATATCAGACGATTTACTCGGCGATCCCATAAAGCAGTAAATGAGAATTTCGGCTTTATTTAAGTTCACCCAAATCAATAATTAATCCGTCATCTCACCAAGACTAGCCTAAAGAGACTTATCCATTACAAATTTATATGAGGAAGGTCAAAGAAGAGGAGATACGGAATACCACGCAACCACGTGGATAATTACTAGGTTAAACAAGCCTCAGAGAACGACATAAACTATTCTGACTACTAACTTGACAAATTAGATTCTGAATGGAAACAAGAGGCAGAATATTTTTTTGGCGTAGAGTAGGGGAAATCTTGCATAGACGCCTCGGGTGCCCGGCACGGGTACACCCCAGGTCTGCCGGATTCTTACCGACTAAAACTCCTCCGTGAGGTTGGTTCTCCTTCCCAGGAGGAGCCCCACTACACTGCGTGTTCTATTCTGCCCTCACATATTGCTATCTCCTCATCAGTTCGGTGTATTCTATGAAATTCAGTAGCCTGATGTAGGGGATACTTCTGGTTTCCTCGGGTGTACTTTTATCGTCTCAGAGGTATGTCCGACGACCAACCGCGTATGCCGTGCACTGACACATCACATGCACAGGTGTCTCTTCTTCAACGCCGCAACCCCTGCATGTGGGCTGATCTGCCAGACCCATCGTACAGAGATGTTTGTTGTATGGCGCTTGTCCGGTCAGGAATGCCACAAGATTCCGTATTTCTGGTCTGCTGAACGTCAGCAGATTTTTCACTCGTTGCTGCTGGAGATCACCCATCAGTCGCTTGGAGTACGACATTCGGGGCAGTTCCTTCCAGTAGGCACAGTGCTCTGTCTCGAGTCATTTTTGGATTACAGATTTCGCTGTGGCATGAGAAATGCCACAGGTTGGCTCGCAGAATATAGTAAATGAGTATCTAATTTAGATTCGAGCAAGCAAAAGTGATTTGGTGTGAACACGTGGATGAGTCGATATTCATATAATTATTGAAAATATCATCGATTAGAGAATATACACATCTACAACTAGGGTTAGATACAATTAGACATCAAATTACGTGTTCACTGTCGATAATGATCTTTGAATATAGCCAATTAATAAATTATAAGATAAACGATAATAATACGACTCACCCACGTCAAATTTTCACACCAAGATTATGATTCCTATCGATTTTCGTTTTCTAGTCTTCCCTCTCATCGCGTGTCGCGAGACCTCTCGAGTTTTCGCGCAAGTTAAATAATCGATTTGCTATTAAAACACAGATGTCGGTAACAATCTCTTTCCAAGTTTAATTTCCTATTATAATTCCGAGCGAAAACCGCAAATAATAAATTAATCTTTGTATGATGAAATGACGGACAACTGAATAAAAATAATTTTACAACTTACACAGTCTATCAAGCAGCAAAAAAAGTCCTTTAGGTTTGCAGCCACGAAACATTAATTTGAAGATATCGTAATTCTAGATAATGCTTCCTCTTTTATTGCCGAAAGTTTCAACGGAGCCAAAATCTCGCCGAGTAGCATTTAAAAATCCCTATTTCAGAATTCCACTCCGCTGGCGGTGAACCCTGATGAATTCTGCATAATTATCATCTTACAAATGCATTTCCCAGTCTTTAGTTTGACCAAGTGTGAGATTATCCGTAAACTGAGATTAAAAATTCACTTTTTTCAGGTACATGCCAAACACGAAGAAAAAACAGAATCAAAATCCGTATATCGGGAATACAATCGTGAATTCCTCCTTCCCAAAGGTACCAACCCGGAGCAGATCAAAAGTTCATTGAGCAAGGATGGCGTACTGACTGTCGAAGCTCCATTACCGGCAATAATAGCAGGTGAAACTGTAATTCCAATACAACACTAAATTGTACGTTAATTTTCCATCGGCTTCTAGAATACTATAATTTATTGTCAACATACTTACGCAATACCATTGTTAAGAAATTAATATTATTTATGAAAGTATATTTAAAGCTAACGTAAAAGGTGAATTTAATTGTGACACTGTGATGGCTTGTATTAAGTTATTTTATGTGTAGATGACATCACAAGTAGAACGTAATACAAATTATACACTTTTGTAAGTTATTTATAAAATTAATAAACATATTTTTAAACAGAAATATATTTTTATTATAGGATTATGGAAAATCTGATATGTAAAAGTAAAAGACGTGCATAGAAAAAATAAAAATTTAATTTTAATTCAGTATCAATCAGTTTTGCAATTTATAAAAGAAGTGTACTTTACATTTATGTAAAATAAGTATCGTTACACTTAAACCGATAATTGCCTTCCGCCAAGGAAACCATCTTTTTCCATGGCTCTTAGTTATGTGATCTACTGGTGCTATTTCGGCGTCCCACTGAAACATATTTATGATTAGGGGAGAGAGTCGTTACTTTTGGCACCTCGGTTTGTTTGTTTTTATAAAAAAAATGATTTTAAATGTCAAAATTTCCCGCCGTTTCCTACCAAACCCTCCCTGAACCCGGTTTAGAGTCATTACTCTATTACATATGTCGGGATCTCGTATAGCAGCAAGTTGTGTTGCCTAACTTGGGTGGAATCAGCGGAGTGCCAAGCAGCACGTAATTTCGGGGATATACCGAATTTTGCGGGATATAGTGCAGTCAATATGGTATAAAAATAGGTCGATTATTTAAAATTTTTGAATAACAACCAATCGGGCTGCAACAGGATGCATTCGACGGTGAAAGATATGCAGACAAAAGGACCCCAAATTATTTTTGTCCAAAACAAATTAAAAAAAGAACAACAATTTTTCAAAATATTCAAGATTAGAGTAATTTTCGGATAATTTGAGCTCGCTGGACGTGAATTTGATGTTATTTTTGCAATTGACGGTTAAATTAAGTAGTTAATTAACAATTTATTCGTTAACAAATTACCATTGAATTTTTTTTTTAATGCTGGATGAACAGCATGGGGGTTGATTACAGGAGGGGGGATGAGATATTTTTCAATTTCTAAGTCGGGATAGTAATCAGCGACCCCAAAAACCCCCGAGTCCACCGTTTCATCCAATTTTGATCAATTTTTTCCAAAATTGCTGGATGAACCGAGGGGGGGGGGGGGGATCAGAGAAGGGGGGAAGAGGAATTTGGGAAATCTGACGTCGGGATCGTGATCAGCGACCCTGAAAACCCCCCGAGTAAACATTTTCAGGCCTATTCGGCAGTATTATTCAATTATTTTCTCAATTTTTATCCCAGAAATTGGCTAATTTAAGGGTAATGGGGGGGGGGGATAAGTTTTGGACAAAAATAATTTGGGGTCCTTTTGTCTGCATATCTTTCACCGTCGAATGCATCCTGTTTCAGCCTGATCGGTTGTTATTCAAAAAATTTAAATAATCCCCCTGTTTTTATACCATATTGACTGCACTATATCCCGCAAAATTCGGTATTTCCCCGAAATTATGTGCTGCTTGGCACTCCGCTGATTCCACCCAAGTTATACCAGAAATTGGCTAATTTAAGGCTATTGGGGGAAAATAAGTTTTGGACAAAAATAATTTGGGGTCCTTTGTCTACAAATTTTTTCCCGTCGAATGCATCTTGTTTCACCCCGATCGGTTGTCATTCAAAAATTGTATTTAAAAAATACCGTATTGACTCCACTAATAAAAGGAGAGAGACAGGACGGGGAGTCAGTCTTTCTTCGAAACTGCGAGAGATTACCACGCTTTTACGAACTCTAGACACGTAATTTATTCTAGAAGGGCAATTTAGTTATTTACGTTTAGTGTTTTGTTTATGTCATTGTTTTTATCAAGAGTTTTGTGACTTATGTTGTATTTTATCAACATGGAAAACCAAGATGAGAACGACCCTTCGATATATAATTATTATAATTTTTTCAATTCTGTCGCTATAATTAAAACACTTTGTCCTTAAAAAATAGCCTTCGAGCCTAGAGCATTCGAGGACAACAAGCTTTAATAGAAAAATAGTTGGAAAGTTCTAAGATAATCTAAAAATAAATGATTGTCAAGGTCGACAGGGAATGACTTCTGTTGTTCTCAAGAGATGTGCCTCAGAATTAACACCAGTTTTTTTTCCAGGTTCAACATTCCCAACATAAGATTCCACTTTGTTTAAGTTTGGTTTTAAAAAAAAACCTTATAAATCCAATTATTGATAGATGAAACACGTTGACTTGTGTCCATCAATATAAATTTTAATCCTAAAAAATTAGTATGATATATAGAGACAATTTACTCACTTTTGATGCTTTTTCAGTTAATTTGGAACTTACAACTTGTAAAGATCTAATTTTCTTTCTTATATTTTTGATTGTAACAAGCAGATTCTCTCTCTGCGACATGGATTCAATATCACCATTTTTCATAATAAAATCCAAGCTTGCTTCCATTGCGATAATTTGTTTCACTGCAGCCAAAACAGCTCCAGCGGCATCTACATTACTGAAAAAAAACGATGCAGGTTAAGCTCTTCTGGAGGAGTTTCGACGTTCGTCCCCACGCCTTGAACCAGAAGGTTCAATCGATCGAGATCAAAGTTTGCATACAAATTTTGAAATCAATAAGCGTGATGTGTCGAAGCCTGAATTTTCGATTTTAACCTAAGAAAAATCAACTGAAGAAAACTGTACTGTTTCAAGCACAGCAACGCCATCTATTATTCGGTAATTGATTTGCATAGAACATTACTTCAAAATTTCGCCATTTTTAATGCAAATTTATAGTTTTAAACTTCCGCTATTTTTAAAGCACTGTTTAAACAAGTTCAATTGGATGGAGCAATTATGTCAATTATTTCACAAATTTAGACCTTCTAATATAGAATACTACACTCTATTGTTCATTACATCGTTCGATACTGGAATATGCATCATATTATAGTGCAGTCTGCCTATTTATGGCCCCATGTTAATTTTTCACCTCGGAGATACAGTAAGAGAAATATGTAAAAAATCGGAAATTTTCCGTAGAATTCAATAAACTGAAATACAAGCAACTGGCACCTCGGGGGCCCATAGTAAATTGGGCCCAAAGTTGTCCAAAAACGGTTTTTTCCATTTCAATGTCATAAAACGAAAAAAAAATATGCATAGTTGTAGAACTATTAAATACGGATCGATCTGTGGAAATCCGATGTCAAAATATGCGAAAATAAATTATTTATTTGCAAAAACCCGTTAAAAATCGCGTTTTTTGTAACGCTCATATCTTCGTGAAAAGCAAATCATTTTTTTACGAAACTTGGTGAAAGTGTAGTTCTCTACTAACTAAAAAAGATCGTTTTCAAAAAATTTTAAAATATTATAAACATTTTGCAAAATTTAATTTTTTTCGAAAAAATCACGTTTTTTTTAAATGTCGATAGCTCATACACGATTCCATATTTAGAGTCAATTTTGAGGTTAAAATTTTCTTGAAATGTTGTACTAACATTTTTATTTATTGAGCGCTTTTTAAATTGATCATTAATATGCGAAAAAGCGGTTGAAAAAAATCGATTAATTTTCAAGAACATTTTTTTTTCCTTTTTTGTTAGCAGCATTGAATAGCTGGTATTTTTCTAAATTTACAAGAAATTTTTTTTATCTACGACCCTTTGGAGCCGAGATAATTTTTTTTTTTTTTAAATCTAGTGTCTTTTAATAGTAAGTGCTGAAATTTACAAAGTTTGTAGTTCAATACTTGTATTTTACATAAAAAAGTGAATACAAACACATTTCGTGTTAAAATGGTTCGACAGACAAAATTTTGGTCCCCCAGATTGAACAGTCAACACGTCTATCAGTTCCGGACAGCTGCTTCGTTCTCTCATGAGCTGTTCAGCGAAATTTTTGTATTCACTTAGTCTTGTTTCGGGACCGACACCTGACAGTTATATTTCTAACTGTTTCCCCTCGACCATTAGAAAATAAATAATATAAATAAAACATTTATTATTAGTAAATAAAGTTTTATTTAAGTAAAAATTTTCCATTTGTATCGTTTTTTTCTATGAAATTTTAAAGGTATATTTTCATATTTTTTTATTTTGATTTGTTACGAGTAATTTTATTAATAAGTTTATTTAATTTTTATGGCTATTCTTTAAATATTTGCAGGGAATTTTTGAAGTTGGTTTAATTTTATTAAAAATTATTTTTATTTTGTTAAAAAAAATGTTAAGGTGATAATTGGGATAAAAAAAAGGGCAGGCAGAAACGACATGAAATGTTTATAAATTTTTTTATTTATTATTTAATTATAACCAAACTTTATTCTGTATTATTAAATATAAATTATTTATTAATATTATTTAAATATTTTCAACATTTTTAGATGAAATTTTAAGAGCTTTTTTTGTAAAATTT
Organism: Endomychus coccineus; assembly: GCA_958510875.1. Classification (NCBI taxonomy): domain Eukaryota; kingdom Metazoa; phylum Arthropoda; class Insecta; order Coleoptera; family Endomychidae; genus Endomychus; species Endomychus coccineus. Next base: position 14,260,709 of record OY294067.1, read on the forward strand.
TTTAATTTTCAAACTTTATTTATGAATAATTTTATTTTAAATTACATGTTTTATCAATGCGGGGTATTGTGAATAATAATCTCAGTGCGACATCTACTTTTCCGGTCGATGGTGTTGGCTCCCCAATCATTTTCTAACCGGGATGGTTGCCGGGGGATCAGTGATTTCACCGTCTGGCTCGTTTCACTGATGAGCTCATGCGAAGAGCGAAACAGCGAAACCTTCAATTGTCCGTAGAAAACCTAACGTGTCGTGAATTGTGAGCTTTGCAAAAAACTCCGAAACTGAATCAGTTTGGTGCTCTTTATATTCACTGAACGATCAACCATTATTTCAAATGTGGTAAATATGAAAACTTATGACAAGTTATGTTAATTCAAGACTCACCTATATAGCTTGTTTTTCTCGATTGTGGGCAGTGATTTTGGATTGAAGGTATGTTTATGAAACCTGTAAACACCACCTAGTAGCCTATGTCTTTGGTAGGGTAACTTGACTCCTAATTCAATCAAATCCGATTCGCAAACAGAAAGAAGCTGTTGTAATTTGATATCCTTGTCTGCAAACAATTTTATGAGGCACTCATTTCGAGTACCATATAAAATACTGCATATATCTAAAAAGAATTGAGGCCTAAAAATAAAATTTCAAAACTAATTCAATTGTTAACAATTATTCTGTTGAAATTGAACAATTTGAAAGTAAATTGGGATCTGAGAACTTCCGAAATGAAAATAATGAACCAAATTGTAAATATTAAATTTAAAATATACAAGTTACTTCAAATGAAGTTCTTAAAGTCTGAAATTTGATTGATTTGCATTATTTCTAAATGAACTCACTTTTCTCCATTCTTCAAAGTGTCGAATATACTTTGGAAATCTGAATTATAATTGTTCATCACAAAATCTATTTCATCAGTTGAATTCTGGGGGAACAACTGCAACATTCCCTCAATGTCTAAATCTCTAGCAATGTCGTAAGGAGTATTATTGCGGACATCAACTTTGTCATAATCAAAACCATTATCCATCAAAAATTTCACCGTTTCTATATTGCCACCATTTACAGCCCAAAATAAAACCTGCAAGTTGCAAATAGATGCTTGAAACGAGAAATAATTAATTGGAAAATATTAAAAAAGATCCCAAGATTTTTTCGGTCAAATATATTGTACCTAAAAGTGTATCCTGATATCTGTATTCCTGTATTGGTAATATTACTGTACAACTTCTAGTCTATCTAGTGAAGATAATGGCATTATATTACAGCAGAGCCTAACTACAACACTTCTACTTAAATTGTACATACATTTTGAACATCTAACTGTTCTACCCTAACATAAAATGAAACTGTCAGTTTCAGTTCAAGCCTCAAGCCTGCTCTGAAGATGCCACCTGTAATGGTTGGCGAAACGGCGGCATCAAGTCGTGCTATTGTGACGCGGAATTCATCCGGAAGCGAAGATTTTTCAAGATTAGCTATCCACGGAAGTCTACTATTCAAGAATTAGTTCCTGTCTAAATTCGTTTTTTTATCTGTTTCAAGTATTAAGTAATCCTTCAGTACCATCTCAGGAATAGTTCAAATCAGATTAGTTAATGCATCATTTAATCGTGAAATAGTAATAAACTTCAACCTATAAAGCGCATTCATCATCCAATTACGAGGTACGTGTGTGTTGCAATCAATGTCTATAAATTTATATTTATAGTATTGGTTGCAACAGTAGACAACTCGGTAGAAGACGAAAATAGATCGGCAGGGTTACTTCTAGAAGTTTCAAATATTGTAAAGAATACAACGACATATTTTACATAAAAGCTGATGTGATGAAATATTTGATGAAGTTGGTTTCGGCTTTAAGTAAATCCTGATTTACATTATTATCTTCCCTGCTGAAAGGCAATTCCAAAAAAAATGAAAGTTGATAGATCACTCTATGTGGTGGTATACGGAATATTCTCCGATACAATGGCTATTCAACGATGGTGTTCCACAGGGAACTATCTCGGCACCAACTTTGCTTCTGCTATATATCTACGCTCTGCTGGAAGTGACCACCTTCTCATCTAAAGCCCCTATACCATACATTGAAGCCAGAGGATTAATGGAGATCTGGCAAATATTTTGAAATGGGGATCTGATAATCCAGTACAGTTTAAGGCAACCAAACTCAAGCTTGCGTCAACTCCAGGAAGGCGGATCCCACAATCCCCAATATGACGAAGTCAGGTACAACTATTCCTATGAAGTCTTCCATAACAATGCTCGGGATCACCACCAACAGCACCCTCTGATGGGACGAACATGTGAGGTTCATTGCGAAAACCGCGTCACAAGAACATGGTTTTCTATTTCGTGGCAAGAGCTACTTTACATCCCAGCAGCTCTTCATAATCTACAAAGCAAATTCCACCTGTCCTGGAGTACTGTTCACATGTTTGGAGTTCGGTTACAAAACATACGCTGAAGCTCTTGGATTCTATCCAGAAGAGAGCTATTCGTTTGATTAATGATGTTACACTTACGACCTCATTCGCCTTTCTACAACATCGTAGAAAGGTGGGAGATCTCTCCCTTTTCTATAGATATTTGCATGGTCGGTGTTCATCAGAAATCTCGTATGTTGTTCCACCATGAGATTCCAGAACCAGACGAGCTCAAACTAGTCACCCTTTCACTGTCAAGCTCGAGACCTGCCGAACGTCTTCCGAGCAGACTTCGTTTTTTTTTTATCGGACAGCGAGTTGTGTAATTCTTTACCTAATGAGGTCTTTCCATATGCCTCCAAACCTTCAAGAAAAATACGAATGCCTATCTCCCTCCCTTCATTCCACTGCTGGCTCACACGATGTTCTTTGAACATTATAGGTTTCCCTCTCATGTAGTCGAAGTATAAAAAAAGCCTTTTGTGGTCAATTTTGAATGAGGTATCCTTTCGTCATTATCAGATAAGGATACTTCACAAAAACACCAAAAATCTAATTTTCGGCTATTTGAAGATACATGGTTCCAATAGAATGAGAAGTGAATTTTGTCACGAAAACTATTTAATTTATTAAACGCAAACTTCTCAAAATTTGTACTCCAGATATGGAAGCAGTCAACAATTGAACACGTTTGGTACTACCTACCCAGGAACAACGAGGTTCTTGTTTTCGGTGCCTCCTAGCCTCTCACAATCGAGGTGCTGTTTTCTGTTTTTGGTCAGAATTTTTACATGAAGTGCTTAAATGATGCCCTCCCACCCACGTCGATGCACAATGTTTTTCGTAGAAAAAAGCTGTTTCTACTTCGGACACTAATTTAGGCCAAATGTTTGCTTGTAGGAACAGAAATTATATTGGAAATGACTTAGTAACATATAAGAAAGACGTTAAATATTCTCTGTCTTACATTGAAGTTTGATTCTAGTGTTCTACATACTGTATTTCACAACTCTGTTTTATGATGACACCGCTGTCAGGTTGACTCTCAAAAGTACCGGGATATCAAAAATTATCTTGGTCAAGGGTGGTTGTGGAATCTGAAACGTGTGTCTTACTTTACGTTTGAAATAATTATGTCACTGTAACACTGACATCATCAATAACCTACAAATTTCATACCTATTTATTTCAGTTATAAAACAATAATGAACTACAAATTATGAAATAACGGTTTTAGTAAAAAGAAAAACTAAATTACAGTAATTGTTGGAAATGTCCCCCGTTTTGTTCGATGCACAAGTTGACGCGCATCGTCATGCTGTGAAAACCGTTTTGCAGCATTTCCGGCGTTATGGTTGCACATTGCTGATCTATTCTTTGTTGAAGTTCTTGACAACTTCTTCTGTGCGAACTCTTGGTCTACCAGCACCTTTTTTATGAGTCACACAACACAACCAGTTTCGCGAAACACTTCAACACAATTTGTAAGGCACGCATAAAAATTGTCCGGTAATATTGCCACGTTTGGGAAGTGCTCTCGAAAATTGTCCAAACACAAACGTTGACTGTGTTGCCAATTTCCAGCGCACCCGTTCGAAAATAGGCTTCAATCATGAAAATTTTGTGCTGTGTGGTAAGAGGCAGGTAGCTCAGTGGTAGAAGCATCGATCTTCTAATCACTGTGGCTGCCGGTCGCGGGTTCGAATCCAGCGACTGCGGAATTTTTCCGATGGCCCGAGAAAGTGGCGCGGCAAGATACAATGGGCTGTCAAGCCCAAATGTCATCGTGAGTGCCCTGGTTGCAGGATCGAGACTACCACACGAGCTGGAGTGTTTAGTGGGTATATCTGAGGTGATTAAGTTCGGGACTCAGGGACTCCCACACTACCTTATGGGATGTTACAGGACCATAAGGTGCCAATAAAGGGTTTCAACCACCTCGCCCCCCCCCCCCCCCCCCAAAAAAAAGAGGCATGATCAAAAACTGGATTAGAAAATTTCAGCACAAAGACTTCCACAACCACCCTTGACCAAGATAATTTTTGATATCCCGGTATCTATAACCTTGTTTTATACTGACAGCTACTGTCCCATGAACTATACTGTATAAAGTAATAAACTATAGAAGAGAACACTGTGGATACACTATAACACTTTAAATAATAAATAATCACCCTTATCCACTAAAAATACTGTTAAAGTACTAAGGACCTCTCAGCTACCAAGTAGCCATTATCAGAGTAAACTGTACTCTGATGGTTGCTGCCGATGAAAGGGCGCATTGAAAAATTGTATGCATCGATTCAGAAATGCTTTTTTGGCCAGATTACAATGTATCTCTTGTACTACCTATAACAGGGGAAGTGAAAAAGGGTCTCCATTCAAATTTCAAGTTATAATTCGAGGTTATCAGACATTCCATTGCTTCTACAAATCATCCAGGAAAATTTATCTCAAATTTCGCAGGTACAACCACCAAACGCATTATAGAAAAAAAACTTAAGAAATAGGTTTCGTGGACGTAATTGCTTTATAAATTGTTTCGTCCTTTCATGGTTCACGTTTTTCCTACGACCTATTACGGTATTCCTAATTTTATTAACATGAATTTGAAATGATGATTTAATCGATAAATACAAGCTGTAAATTATATTAAAAATCGTTGAGGCAATATGTATAGTTAAAATACATCTGAAGGTGAGAATATAGTATTAGAAAACTAATCAACAACAAAGCGGTAAGTAATACTCGTTATTCCCATAACAAAGAGATGTTAGTGCCATTAAATAATGCATCAAGTTGCTTACCGTCCATTTTTGATTATCTTCTGATGTTTTATCACTAACTGGTAGTAAAACTTTGACAGTATCTAAATTACCATTATTGGCAGCAAACATAATGGCAGTCATTCGTTTTCGATTGATTGCGTTTGGATCTACCCCCAACTCCAAGAATCTTTGTACAATCTTTGTAGTTTCTTGGAATGAACTTGTCTCATTGGGACAATTACATGCCAGCATGAGAGTGGTATACCCATCTGAAAAAACCATTTTTCAGTGATTATATTTTCAATAAGAGATTTGGATTTGATTGAATTTGTGTTTCAAAAATTTCTCTAAAACAATGTTCCTACAATATGAAATAGAGTATCCTCATAATTTTTGGTAGATTTAAAACAAATATAGCGAAAGCTTTGCATATGGAACGTTCAGCAAACCAAATATTGAAGGTAGTTTTATAAAATAACTTACGAGCTAAAAGTGAAGATATTTGTTCTTGAAATAGGAAGTTATGGATAATTGAGGTTAAATTCAGAAATTTGCTTTGTTTCGATAGCCCTGGGGATGCCATCTGTCATGATTGGCAAAATGTTGGCTGTGCCCCTGTGGAGCAGAATCTATCCGGAAACCAAGAAGTTTTGAAAAATTGAACAAATGTGATAGTTACTATTAAAAGTTCGATTTTCACCAATTTATTAAATAAATTTATCTATAGTTTCGCTAACACCGTATCTTCTTCATACAAATATTACAAAGTGCATTGTAATATTTGTTTGGAGAAGCTAGTGTTAACGAAACTAGTTATATTTTCTAAAAAAAAAAATCGATGGTGCTCCATGGTAATTTATCATTATGATTATATGAAATAGCAATTACTGCGTTTATATAATGGGTTTTCCAATAGGGACGGGTAGATTTTGACAATTCATGGCAGCCATGTTACTTATGCTGCATCTGTCAAATCTATTGTTTATTATTCAGTCACTCAAGACAAATCACCATGGCAAGTTACAGTGTCGAGCAACGCGTTCAAATGATAAAACTTTATTATCAAAATGCATGTTCTCGTGTTGCGCCCATTTTACGGTTTGCATGGTAGTCCTTCCCAGTCGACTATTCAACGTCTCGTGGCCAAATTTGAGTTGACTGGTTCACTGCACAATCAGCCACGTGCCACACAGCTGATGCCACGATAAACATTCTGCACGAGCGATTTGAGGGCAGGGTTCTCTCACGCAAAGGCGACGTGAACTGGCTACCGAGATCGTGCGATTTGATCCGGTTAGATTTTTTTATTTAGGGTTTCCTCAAGTCGCAGGTCTATGCCGCAAACGACCGGTGCACTCAAAGCCAACATAACCCATGCCATTGCTCAAATTCAACGTGATCCATGCGCCAGTCGTCGAAAATTGGACCTCTCGAATGCGCGCCACCCACCGAAGCCGCGGCGGCCATTTAAACGATGTAATATTTCAGACATAATGTCATTAATAGGCCTTCCAAATAAAACAAAAAATTCGTTGATATCTCCCACACAACTTGTTTTATTCAATATTAACATCTACCCGGCCTTAATGGAAAACCCCTTAACACTTTTAATAATAACATGAAAATTTTACTATATGTAGTTTCAACACCAAAGTATCATTATCAAACAGATACAATAATTTTGTATGTTTGATATGGCACATCGTGCTTAGAAACTATAGTAACGTTTTCATGTCATTATTAAAAGTGGTATAAAAACAAATTTATAAATAAATATGTTTCGAATAAATTGTACACTCTTACATACAATTACAATTATTTAGGGTGGCCCAATGGAAGGTAAGTTGTAAACATCACCTTATAAGTTAGTGAAGTTAGTATTCAGGAAAACATTAAGTGTACCATCTAATACAACTTTGTAGAATATACTGCTGAATTAAAAAATAGAAGGAGAAAATTCACTTACGTGAAAAATAAAAAGAAAAATGCGTTTTATAAAAAATCAAATGTCATATATAATGTTCGTGAAAATATTTTGTTAAGAAATAAATTTTGGAGATAAAAAGGCTGCTATTTAGAACGGCCCTTAGTTATTGAGGATAGGCCTACAAATGTGATAGTTACTATTGACAATATGGGATTGGAAGTCCATAAAAACAGATAAAATTAATTTCTTTTCTGTTTTTTTATTTGTTTTGGTGGTGTGTTGAATATAGATGTGAACTCATAGAAATCAAATGTATATGTATATTGATTGTTTGGCAATACAAATCAAGTGTAAGTCCAAAGAGTATATTGACTTATTTCTAATATCATTTAAAAAAAGTCCTAAAGCAAAAATTCCTTCATCATAGTATTTCCCATCGAATTTTAAGTATCTTTGATAAAATCAGTCTGTCTGTCTGTATGTCACGAAACGCTTGTCTACACGATAACTCAAAAATGAAATCATATTCAAATTTTGACTCAAAATCGTTCGCGGTTAGGTGACGAATTGTTTTTTAGCGAAATTGTGTGAATCACCCTTTTCTGAAGAGTTGAAAATTTAAGAAAAGTCATAACTCCCAAAGTATACTACATTGAATCCATTCAAAACTTTTACAGTAAATCTAAAACTGCTTTCACCCAAATTTCAACAAAAACAATTACTGAAATAAACTTAAATTTACACCGTACATTCAACAGTATATAAGAAACGGCGATGTGTTCTAGGGGCTAGGACAGCTGGCTCAGGTTCGATTCCCAGAAATGGAATATTAATTTTTGTACATTTTCTTAAAAACATTAATTTGAATATTATTTAGTTGTGTAAAGATAATGAAATAATTAATTTTATTATCATACCCATATGTGAAATGTATCTTATAGAATATGAAACAATTATACAAAAATCAGTAACCAAATCAAATGATTTGAGAAGTATAACTTTGCCACAAACCATTTATCTATTCTCCAAGTGGCAACACATTTCTAGTAGTTATGTGGATAATATAACTATAACTATTATTGAAGCAAGATAAATGATATAAAACTATAGGAATAATTAACTAAACTATTAATAATAAAAATTTATGAAAACAGTGGCAAATAATTACCTCTGGTAGATTTAACATCAGCTCCCTTATCAAGTAGTGCTTCTATAATGTTCAAGTTTGAAACAGACGATGCTAATAGAATTGGATTCCAGTCATGTTCCAGAATGAGATTAACATCTAAGCCTACAAACAAAAAAAAAACACAAGAGCTTTCTTAAGTTATGGTTTCCTCTTTTTTAAAACATCTATCTGAAAATGCATCTGCATGAATAATCCAAACTAAATCTGGATACAATTAGAATGTCTTTGTTAATTTAAACCTTCAGCATATGCTCATAGTCCAGGCTATGAACCGGAAAATTAAAAAAAAAAACATGTTCGAATCAAAAATTTCAAAAATTTCGCTGAATACGATTCCGAAGCCAGATTTACTCCGAAGTAATTTTCAAATGCAAAAATAATAAAAATTTAGAAGCGTGTCAAATTAGTCATTTTTGTAAATTTCCCACCCCTACGATGAAATCTGGCTTCGGAATCGTATTCAGCGACTCAAAAAACCTCCTTGGTGCATTCGAAATGCCTAACACACGTAAATTGCAAAATAACATATTAGGGGTGCAAAATTGGCCAATTTTGTCGATTTTACCACCCCTACAATGAATTGCAAGTAAATAAAGCTACGGATTCGTGTTCAGCGACCCAAAAAACCTCCTAGGTGCACTCGAAATGCCAAAATACCTTTTTTTGTAGGAAATACAATTCAAGACTTGGAGATTTCAGGCCATTTTCGCCCCCAACGGGTGGGGTTGGGGTTTCCAAGAGGTTTTAAGGTGTATGAATGATCCTGAGAACCTCTTGAAGCTGATGCAAAAAAAAATTTTTTGATTCGAACTTACATGTTTTTTTTTTAAATTATAGCTAAATCCTGGTTCACAGCCAGGACTATCAATAAACTTCTGACATATAGCAATTCTATTTTTCAACTTAATAATGCAGATTTGACACTCTTTTAGATTATAAAGTACCACAATAACTTATGATGAACTATTCTTTGCATAGAACGTCCTACTATTTTTAGAAGTATAAAATAAGAAAATGAATATAAAAGATTTTTATTTTCTCTATTCTATTTAATGCTTTCCTAAAAATATTCAAGAAGACTAGTTAAGATTCTCTAATAAAAGTGGCACAACTTTTCTATTACGAATAAACGTGTATCTATTCTGATTGGGAAATTAACAATGATATGGATAATTAGTTGGAACACTCTCCTCCATGTTCAGTATAATTAAGTAGCATTGAACTAACCTAATCTCCATAATACCAACCTTCATTCAAGCCTTCAATGACAGAATCCAAACTGCCATTTATAATACTAAAATATATTTTACGTAATTTTTGTTCTTTACTGTGTGCATCTGTTTGTTCTGAATTGTGTTTATCTTGACTTCTCAAGCCTTCTATTTTTTTCTGAAAATATGAGATTTCGATTAAATTTGTTTATATTGATAATTGAAACATGAATAAAGATAAATTCATTTCTTAGATAATCAACAGATAGAATATTCCAAAATATTGCATTCAACAAGCAAAGATTGAAAAACCTCAATTTATTAGAATCATATTATTATTAGATATTTTAGCAAATACTTAAATCTTCCAACAATCTATTGAAGGACTACCTAGATCTAGAAATTCTCAGTAGCTGATGAATAAACAATTTCATTCAATATCCTACTTGTTTAGTGCCTATAAATTTATGTTTCAATTTCATCATCTCATTGTATGTTTAGAAAATAAATCAACATTTATTAAATAAGTTCAATGATAGTTACGAGAAGTAAACCTGAGTGTCAGTGTTTTTAAATTGAATTTTAAAGTTCATTAAAAAATGAATTCATATTCATACACTGAGTTCGTATCTGTGGAATTTTTTCTAATAGTAAAATCACAGTCGCTATATTTTTTCGGAAGCTAGGCTGGTAACATCAAAGAAACAACCCTTAAAATAGAATACTGAGTAGATATACAGCATACAGCTAATTATTTCACGACCGATCCATATTAAAGACAGGAATAAGTATAAAAATAAACAAGGAATTTTATAGTTTTACATCTACCACTATTGTTTTTACCTTAAATTCATAATAATCTCCATCATCCTCATCAAACTCATCATCTGTACTTGAGAAATCTGGATGGTGTGCCATTTTTGTACAGCAAAATTACAATTTCTTGGGAAAATGTAAATTTAGTTAATAATATTGCTCTCTAATATTAAATTCGTTTTGAACAGCATAGATAGGTTAGATTTTGTTCACCGAACAATGGTTGTTGTTTGCTGTAAATTATATTTCACAGAACACCTGAAAAACTCAGTGTTCTTTCTCATTCATAAAGTGTGGCGGTGAACTTTAAACAAGAAGCACAGTCTTCTGTGACAGCCGATTTGACAGTTCCCGGTTGTTTATTTAACCCATCGACATACATATGGACTGCGCGTGGCAATGATAAGCGCGGCTAGTGCAGGCGAGAGAGAGGTAAAACGAAAAGGCCGGCTCGGGACGTAACCATACTAGCTACAGTACGCAGCGGCCAATAGAAGCGGCGATAGAGCCGGCCTCTTCGTTTTCCCTCTCTCTCGCCTGAACTAGCCACTCTTATCATTGCCACGCGCAGTCCATATGTATATGTCGATGATTTAATCATCGACATTATGTATATGTCGATGATTTAACCATCGACATTATGTATATGTCGATGTATTTAACAGTTTTGTTTGGCAATCATAGATAAAGATAACTCTACTCATCGAACATTAGAGCAAATGGGAATCTGCAATAAACCATAGTCAAAGTATACCAGGTCTGCCGGAGCCTCCCTTCTACTCTTTTTAAAATTTTAGTGCAATCTGATTGGTCGTTTATTTCGTTTATTTAATGTCATTAACGACGACATAATATGATGTTGTTACGTGCCGGCGACGAGCTGATGAGAGCAAGGCTGTGATTGGAGGAGCTGGGTGACGTCACCCAGCGCGAGAAACGATGGAAGGGAGGCTCCGGCAGACCTGGTATACTCAAAGAGTTCTATATATAGAGATGACAAGTCGGATTTATACCGTATTTTGGGAGTCTCCCTTTTTTCGTTCTTTACGCATGATCGAGGCAGACGACTATTCATTTATGACGCTATTGCAGCAGAATAAAGTTATTTTCGTTATTTCGTTTTGTTTATATTATTGTTTTTGAGTGATTTAACCTCAATTTGTTTGTTATTTATGTATTATTATCTATTTCTTTACAGCTTTCCTGAAAATCTTGAACGACGGCAATTGTGGTGTGAAACAATGTTGCTTCACCCAAGTTCACTTGCAAAAACTAGTCGACTCGATCGCTTGAGACGCGGAGAGAGGGTAACCGCGCTGGACTCCCAAAATACGTTCTCTTCATATACAAACGATACAACTTGTCATCTCTATATATAGAACTCTTTGGGTATACTTTGACTATGCAATAAACCTTCAAGTTTGCCGTTTTAAATTTTAGTTCTATTATTCAATGGGGAAAGTAATAAAAAAAAGTATTTTCATTTTGATTTATATTTTTACTTAGAAAATTACATGATTTAAACTTTTCAATGGCAATAAAATTGGTTACCTATCATCACTGGTTAAAAATTTAAGACAGTGTAACAATGTTCATTTGAATTCATTTTAATTTAACCTAAGCGAGTAGAAAAAAACTTATATTTAATAAATATCACATCCATCGTAAACAAAGTGAAATGCAATAAAATAGTAAAATCAATTCATGATCGAGGACTATAAAATTGACAATTCTGTAAATGAAAATATTGGAATGAAAGTCTCCTAAAACTAAAATTGTTCATATTCTGTTGGCGCCAGAGTCACAAAATGGTCTATGAAAAACAGAAATTGCAGAATTGTTATTTTTATTGTATACTGTATTTATAAATATTGAGCTGCCATTTATCAGCTACCTTCTAGTGAATTAGTTTTATTAGGCACATTTTATTTCTACATATACACAACAATCGAAAATTGAAGCCTAAATGATATTGATTGCACTCAAGATTTCCCAATTTTTGATGGTTATTGGCTAAGACAAGAAGATCTGGAGTATATTAATGACCAAAAACTGATCATATTTTCGGAGTAACGGCAAGGTTCATTTGAAAAAAAAATTAAATTTAATTTTGAAAGTGTTTCTCTGTTTTTACGAGTTAATATCTTCCTAGCCTAGTCAGAAAGTGAATAATTATAACGTAAAAATTGGTAAAAGCGCACGCCTTGTTGATCAGTTGCCACTCTGACTCTTGCCAAGAAAACTAAACTACTTTTAGAGATCTTGGACCAGGAACAATAGCTAGCATTAAATTAATTGAATATGTGTATACATTTTCTAAAATCTAAGGCAAGAATCCTTTTTGGTAACAGTTTTAATACAGAATTAAGCTTCCACCATATTCTGAATTTTGTAAATTGTCATCAAGGCCCCTTAATCATGCATTACTTCAACTTTCAATTGTTCATTTTCTACACTATGCGATTTTGATTTTATATAAATTTGAACATTGAGACATTTCATGTGTTTTGTATGAACACAATTATTCAATAGTGGGAATTTTAATAACTTAAATACGTTGAGTATCAATCATAAATCGAAATTATGGAAAACTTAATTATGATTCTTGACCCAGGTATGGATTATACATAAATTCTCGGGAAATATGTCACACTAACACATAAGCTTATTATTTTCGTCTTTACGTACGTTTCGGTTCTAAAACGGGATTTCTTAAAACTAATTGTATCATCACAAAACGTCTTTATCGCACCAATTTCATGCCCACGTCGCCGAAACGAACAGAAACACGTGTAATCGAAATTGTAACACATTAATGTTTTAAGTATATGAATATGTCTCAAGAATTCTCTAATTAGCAATTTTCTTATAAAATTCAAAGCCATTTCAAAGAACTGTTTGAATACGACTGAAACCAAAAAATATAATGCTCAAGTATCCACTTTCGAACCAGATTGTAAAGATTTATGAAGTAATAGAAAAAGGTTGTCAGACCTTATTAGAAATATTGCTATTTGAGCATTCCACCTAAAATATACTCTTAACATTATAAAAACGCAAGTAGGAATTTGCAAGTTTTAATTAATTAATTCAATATAGATTTGACTTAATGATTGACTGTCTGTTCTATGATTCATAGACTTCGAGTCACGTCTTTATAATGTTGAAAGCATATTGAGGTAGAAGCAATATTTCTACTAAGGTCTGACAACCTTTTTCTATTACCTCATAAATCTACAACATCTGGCTCGAAAATGGATACGTTAAATTTTTTGGTTTCAGTCGTATTTCAAAAGCAGTGGATTCTTGATACATATTCATATACTTAAAACATTAATGTGATAGAATTTCGATTACTCGTGTTTCTGTTCGTTTCGGCGACGTAAGCATTTTTAATTGAAATTGGTGCGTAAGGACGCTTTGTGATGATACAATTTGTTTTAAGAAATCCCGTTTTAGATATAATACGTCTTCTGATGATGGTCGTGAGACCGAAACGTACGATAACACGAAAATAATAAGCATAAGTGTTAGTGTAACTTTGTTCCCGAGAATTTATATATAATTATGGAAAACCAATCATATTAGTGAAGACTATTACTATTTGAATGGTAGTTGAAGTAGATTCCAAAATTTAAACCTGATTTTTATTATTTACTCATCAAAAAAAGTTTTTCCAAAAGCCGTGCACGCAAATAGGTTGGGAGGCACTGCTCCGTACTATAAAATGAATAAAAAGAAATAAACACAGTTTGCCATTTCGTAGGATTCATCTTGCGAGAATTAAAATAATTAATAATTTGAGAGTTCGACAGCAGTGTTGGAGGAGTTTTTGTAACCTACCTGATGATATTGAATTACAACAAGGTGGAAATATGGAAAAAAAGACCTTGAATAAATTCCAGATACAAATATTTAGCCGTAACTCCAGACTTCAAGCAGATATAAATTCAATCAATTAGGCTTCCTCTTAAAATATATAAAACAAACACATTAAAACTATAACTACTCAGTTACACAAAACAAAGGTAATATCCCAGAATAAATGTACAATAAGATCTATGAACGGTAGCAGTTATTAGAAATCAACGAACTGATTGTTTCTTAATTTTATAAAAAATATCTCATTTTTATATTTACAAGACGCATACCTCAGTAAAAATAAAATAAAGTTTGATGATATGCAAATATCTTGATAAACTTATTCGAATACAAATTACTTATCCTATTATACCTAATTAGAAATATAAAAATGTACAAAGTCTTGTTATTTAGTAATTTCTTTATGAATTCATTTAGGATTATATTCGAGAATACTGAAGCTATGTAAGTCATTCTTACGCTAGATGGAATCCATAGGTACAACAGTAATACCATGCTATCCGGGAAAACGAGTCTTTTTGCCGACCTCCGGCTTTAGTAAGTGTCAAACCGAAGTCTGTTGAACGCCGCCAAGATAATTCAGGGGTTTGTGTTCGGATTCGCATTCTGAATCTTCAATTTCGCATAAGTTTGCTGATATGTCGCTGCCGCTTCCGAATCCCCCGAGGAGCGAATTTCGTTCTTCTGTAAAAAAAAATAACAGTTTCATCCAGGAAGCCAGTAGTGTTAATATTGTAATGAAGTATCTTTCATTATTTAGATAATTTTCTACATAGTCAATTCAATTGAAATCCATCGGTCAAAGTTAAGCGATCAAAGTTTGTGTAGTCCAGGCAACGAACCGGAAAAAAAATATAGTAAGCTAGAATTTCAAAATTTTTTTGCATTTTGTTCCTAATACCCCATAGATCATTCATGACTATCAAGACCGCGGGGGTCGACCTTTCTACCCCTCAAAACGGGGTTTCAACGCCTCAGAGAAGCATTCTTATAAAAACAATCCAAAAGTTTAGAAAAATAATGAATTAAATGACCCCTAATATGTTTTTTGGGTCGCTGATCACGATTCCGCAGTTACTTTTTCTCGGAAAACTCCCTCCAGATGTGAAATTTGGAAAATTTATACATAATATATAATTTATAATTTTCTTGCTAAAATGAACTCTAGTAGGTTTTTTGGGTCGCTTATCACGATTCCGCTGTTATTTTTCCCAAAAAACTCTCTCTAGATGGAAAATTCGGGAAAATCGAGATTTGCCTGAGACGGTTATGAATAATAAAGTATAATTTTGTTGCAAAAATGACCAAAGGCAGTAGTAGTTGTTTTTTTAATCGTCTACTACGACAGATTGAAATTTGTCTGAATTCCAGTTGCTTGAAGAATTTTAATTTTTTACTGGCAAACGAAAAACAGTAAAGAGCCGTTTTTTGTTGTAAATTGAACAAGGATTCTAGGAAAATCCTAAAAAAATCAATGGTGTACCATATTTTTTATGAAAAATAGCCGAAGATGTGTCTGTAAGCACCCCACTGGTGGAAGTAAAATAATATTTTTTACGTAAAAAGATGTATTTAAATTATCTATTCAAACGTGCCAAATTTCATTTTTAATATCTAAAAACTAATATTATTAAATCTGGATTTTTTTTATAAAACTTTTGACATCCTGTATCTTTGTAATGAAGCATTTTTCGAATATAGTTTATAGTACAAACTGATATTATTTTGTAGTTATCTGTCTGCCTGTAAAGTTTCCGCTTTCGAAACTGGACCATCACTACATAGTATAAAACAAAGTCGCTTTCTCTGTCCCTATATCCCTATGTATGCTTACATCTTTAAAACTACGCAACGGATTTTGATGCGGTTTTTTTTAATAGATAGAGTGATTGAAGAGGAAGGTTTATATGTATAATAACATCCATTAAATAGTGGAGGAATACTGTTATTTTTGAGGTTTCTAATGTGATGTCGTAAATAATTACATTTTTTCCGCTTACATTGCAAATGCAGGCTGAACCCTACGAGATATATCAAAATAATGTTCTAAGTATTGTACACATTGAAAAGGTCTACAGAAAACTCCGCGATGGTATATGTCTATCTCTTATGGTTATCCCACAATACCATTTTTTTGTCATTTACTTTTTACGACAAATAATGGCTAATTTTCGAAGCGATTTTAACCAATACAGCATTAATCCTTATCCAATTAAATACCTTAAATACATTGTTGATTTAATACAAATCTATATGGCCCTTTACAGCATATGATTTAAATGAATATTTTCGAAGATATTACAGATTTAAAAATTGCCGGACGTAGCGTTTGTGGCGGTACCGGCCAGCCGGGCGGGAGCGTGCCTATAAATAGCGCGTCGGAGGCCGCGGTTCTCCCTATAACACTTTGAATTTATCAGCATTGCACCCGTGTGAAGCCGGGGCGGGTCGCTAGTCCTGTATAAAACGATTCAGATTCAAATACAGAAACTTTAGAAATCCGTGTGGATTATCTAATAATATGATTTGCACTGTTTAGGGGCCAAGATATGGCTCACATTTCCAATGTGCTGGTAGCGCAACGTATGTGACCATAAAATACCTCTCTCAGACCCACTGACATTATTAAAGTAGAAGAAGACACCATAGTTACCTGTAGTAATTTAAACATTCACGACAAAATAAACAATAATTATTAACGAAGACAGATTACGAAATTTTGCAACAAATTTATTGCCACCTTCAATTTTGCGTTTTTAAAATAAATTCTGGAATATTCCATTTTCTCTCACCTAATGTGGTGATTATAGATCCGGTGTCATCGTAAGTCTTTCTCCTGTTTCGGTTGCTTGGAAATCCGTAGGGTTCAACGTCATCAGACTCTGCTCCTGGACTTTGTAGACAATCACTGTCTAGCTCGCTTGGAATGTTGTAACCATGTGATGGAAGGTACGTGTTAGGATGACGTATATAGCTATCAGCTGCAATATTTATAACTGTATCAATGTTTCAAAGTAGCCTGTATAACATTTTAACACTCATATTGGATGTAACTTGAAACGAATCGTTGCGTTTTCTGATTATTCTTCACGAGATAAAAATACAGCAGCAAGAACGCAAGTACATGCAAAATTAACTCACTTAAATGTGAAATACTCACTTGGTTTAACAATTAAAGGCACTGCATGAAACACACAAGCAAATTATCTAAATGCTACTATGGTAGTACATAATTCAAATAACTTCAGATCCGATGCAATTTTTCAAAGGTATTTCCGTTTCATACAATCTACCTGACTATGAATTAAAACATGTCACAAAAATATCTCTGCCAAGCTTTTTGGGATATTTAAGTTAATATTATTTGCTTGTTAAACCAAATTTGAACTTTTCCTCGTACATTCCACATCAACAATTTGATTTTCTGATATAATACGGTTTTTTTTACTTTTTGGAGGCCTCTCTTAACTAAATTTGTATGTAAAATTCAATGGTGTGTATTTTAGTTTTGATATTATTTTTTTTTTATACTTTGACTACACACGAGAGTTCGAGTTCGAAGAACATCATGTGATCCAGCAGTGGAATGTAGAGAGAGGAGATAGGCGTTCGTATTTTCTTTGGAAGTTTGAAGGTTATAGGCATAGGGAAATACCTCACTAGGTAAAGAGTTCCACAACTTCGCTGTTCGATAAAAAAATTGGAGTCTGGTAGGAAGTAGTTGGACAGGTCTCGAGTTTGACAGTGGAGGGGCGACTAGTTTGAGCTCCTCTAGTCCGCCTACCTGGAATATCTCGTGGTGGAACAACAGACGAGATTTCTGATGAACACCAACCATGGAAATGTCTATAGAAAAGGGAGAGATCTCCAACCTTTCTACTGTTATAGAGAGGTCAATGAACTTGTAAGTGTGACATCATCAATCAAACGCATGCTCTCTTCTGGATATAATTCAAGAGCTTCAGCATATGTTTGGGAGCGGAACTCCAAACAAGTGAAGAATACTCCAAGGCAGGTCGAATTTGTGCTTTGTAAATTATGAGGAGCTGCTGAGAGTGAAGTAGCTCTTGGCACGGAATAGAAAACCAAGTTTTTGTGAAGTGGTTCTCACATGAACGTCCCATGAGAGGGTGCTGATGGTGGTGATCCCGCGCATTGTTATGGAAGACTTCATAGGGTTGTTGTACTGACATCATCATATTAGAGATTGTGAAGTCCACCTTCCTGGTGAAGTCGCAAGCATGAGTTTTGGTTGCATTAAATTCTACCAGATTATCAGATCCCCATTAATTGGTATAGGGGCTCTAGATCTACAAAGCTGTCGACGGGACAGGTGGTCACTTCCATCAGATCGTTAATATGGAGCAGAAACAAATTGGTGCCAAGACAGATCCCTGTGGAACACCAGCATTGATAGCCATTGTATTGGAGGATTCTCCTCCGTCAACCACCACATAGAGTGACCTATCTGAGAGAGAACTAGATACCTTGAATAGTAGACTTCCGCGGATAGCAAATCTTGAAAAATCTTGGCTTCCGGATGGATTCCGCGTCACAATAGCTCGACTTGAACTGAAACTGGTTCTACTGGTTTCTTCAGCCGTATTTATTGTAGGAAAAATCCTTCACGCTACACAGTTCACTGCCTTTATTCCGGTGGTTAACTCCGTTCCGGCACCTGACCCTGCCGTTGTGTGATCATGTGCAAAGTGGAATTTTCGATGATGGGTTTCCAAATGTTGGGAAGGTAATATCCTGAGTCACTGTTCAGATTATTTGGATCTTTTAGGACTTCTGTAGCTTCAAGGATTTTTCGCTGATTGAAGTTTGAGGCTCGGGCTAGGATTTTAGTATCTTCGAAAAGGATTTGATGATTAGTGTCAAACTTGTGTTCCGCAAGTTCAGATCTACTGGTGTCACGAAGTCTTGTACACCGCTCATGTTCTGTGAGTAGCTACTGTACGACCTGTTTCACCAATGTAGACTTTACCGCAAGAACAGGGAATGCTATAAACACCTTCTAAGTGAAGAGGAGGAAGGGGATCTTTGATAGATTTGTAAAACTGTGATAATTTTGGAATGTGGAAAAACGGGTAGAAATATTATGTTTTTTGAGGATCTTGGAAATTCGATCTGTTATATTTTCAACATATGGAAGATAGGCAGTGGATAAAGCAGGCGGGGGGTTTGTGGCTCAGATCGATTTGAAATTTTAGGCGAAGTGTATTTCTTTATGGCTTTTTGAATGTTGTAATGGGAGAAAATGTTCGATAATAAGGCAGATGAAAGATGTTTTAATTCTGATTTTAAAGATTGAGGTTGAGATAAGTTGACAGCTCTGTGGACCAAGGAGTTTATGACAAATTGCTTTTGGGCAGGGTGGTGAAAACTAGATGGTAAGCTACAAAGTTGAGGCGGCAAACCATATAACGGAAGTTTACTAAGAAGGCTTTGATGCCAGACACGGTCAAATGCTTAGAGATTCCACATCTTTTCAACAAATTTTATCTGTTTGTGATTATCAAGCTTGAACCATATTATATCGAATTCTCGTGGTTCTAGAGCCTCCTCTCGGTGGCATGAGAGATCATTTCTAGAATAAAGACAGATATGATATGAGGAATTTTGCCCACTTTTGCTTCCCTGTCTCTGCTTGATCTGTATGCGGAATGAATATGCTTTTGTGGAATCGAGACATACTTTTGGGACATATTTGGTAGTCGATAAAAATAGTTTGTAATAGGCAAACAGCTTTGATTTCTTTGTTGAACTCATATAAGGTCGGTAAATTGCAAAAAAAGGAAATTTTTGTTTTGTTGAGAGTACTTATCTGAAATAAAATAAAAATAGCTCTTTACAAATAAGATAGGCATGGAACTTGTAATGAGCCATGAATACCTTGTGTAGTTCACCTTTGATTTACACACGTTAATGAATAAATATGCGTTTTCATTTTTCATGCAAACAACAACGGTGCCGTCATACAAACTTCCAATAAATCCGATGAGAAATTGCATTGTCACAGTACATGTTCAGTAAGTATATGTATTCAAATGCACACAATCAATTTGTTAGTATTTATCAGGCCAGAATATAACTATAACTTACTGAAATTTATAATACGAATGTGGTAATGGATTTATAAATGGGTTTCTCTCCAAACTAAGACAAAAAAATCCATCAAAATTCTGTTTCTGCGATGTCGTTTGGTACAAACATTTGATACCATTTGCATGATACCTTCTTATTTATCATAATTAGTTCAATTTGATTGGATTGTGAAATCAAATTCAACCATATGTTTCCACTTTTATTCATTTCTCATTGGACGATGTGGTCTGTTTTGAAACGAACGAAAACGAACCTTCACAAAAAAAATAACCAGAAAGGCAGTTTAAAACATTTATAATGACATTGCATGTTGGATAAAATTTTTTTCATGAAGGTATGAAGTCGTCATTAATGCATGGTCGGGTTTGCTGCGCCCTCCGACGACATCGCAGCAATCGCGCCAGAAAAACCGAAACTACTCCTCCCCAATAGTCGGTAAGTAGCTTCAGGTTCCCAAGTCGTGTGAACTAAGTAGTCTTATTGAACCCAGAGTGTCTGAAGCCAGTCTATCAAGATATGCGCCAGGTCTTACAGACCGGAATGATCTTAAAGTTCGAACGCAGCGAAAACCGAATTCCGCCCAAAACATCGATGATACGACCTTGTGACCTGGGTATAGAGTGTGGAGCACGAACAGGAGATCTTGACACTTTGTTCACTTTTCCTCCTCTTTCAAGACTATGTTCTTCTCTGCCCGAGCAGAGAATTCGATGACATACATAATCTTGGTTTGTTTATCGAGGAGGACAACGTCAGACCTATTTGTATGGACATGACGGTCGGAAACGGGTAATTCCAGTAGATCTGGCATTTTTCGTTTCCGACAACGAACTCAATATCTCTTGGCATGTAAGGCAGCACCAGCTCTTGGTCTATTCCGTACGAGTGCCTTAGATGGTAATACAGCACCCGTAGGCCCTGCAGCTGACATCAGGAACCTCCACACCCATCACGTTGCGGCGAAAGGCCAAGGTGTTGATTACGCTATCTTGACAAGCTGCGGTAAAACCCTCGATCTCGGATGTAAGTCCGGCTGACCATAGACACCTGAATGTCAGTCTGGTAGACAACCCTAGCGTTTCGATGTATCGGCTTGTCAACATGGAGCCTGAGCATAAGATCTTGCTCCGCGGCATTTATCTGGGCTTTCAGGCGAGAAGATTGAAACTCGAGGTTGCCCTCTAGTTGGCCTTCTTGACTGATCTGAAATTCGAGACGAAGTTCTTCGGCAGTTTTTTGCGCTGCCTCAATAATAAATGCCCCCACTCCGGCCAATTCGTGCATTTTGACAAGACACGGGAGGGGGGTTCGAACTCCTAAGAACTTTACAAGCTATACTCGAGTCAGAACCACACTTCAATGCAGACCCTCCAGGCTAAAGAATCTCCCACCTCCCCGGTGACGTGGCGACGGACGACCTAGGATGCAAACTGTGATGGATATGCATCGTTTTCCTGGTGTCTTTGTCGCGTCTATGCAGACCGTTCATTTCACCACTCCAAAAGAGTGCAGCAGAACTGGAACGGCAAGCATATTTGTTGCAGACGTCTTGTTCTCACTCAAATGTTCGGAAAACACAATCTTTCGAACAAGGTTTTTGTAGTTGCCGCTGAGAGCTACGTTTACATGGGAAGCGTCATAATTAGGATGCTGTTCAATTCCCAGGTATCGATAGGTCTATCCAGCATCAATATGTTTAAAGATGCTTCCGTCGGCAAGCTGCATATTCTCGTGCACTTCCGGAGACCGTCGTCCTCTTCTCAAATGAAACACTATTCATTCAAAATTATGCTCCACTTTTATTCTATTCTTAATAAATGACGTAGTTTGTTTTGAAACTAACGAAAGCGAACCTTCACAAGAAACAAAATAACTAGAAAGGCAGTTTAAAATATTTAAACGATTGCTTATTGAATAAACTTCCTTTGATGAAGGTATGGAGTCGTCCCTTCGATCCTCGATGAAAAACTTGGTTTTGAAGCTACTATTAAAATTTGAAAATATTCTAATGTATTAATCATTAATGTATCAACCGAGGTATCAACACTGTTTTCAAATTTCAATGGTTGAAGGCTCTATCTTAAATATGTTATGACATTTCCCTCAATGCATTTCATTGCCACCACCAGATTTTCTATTTATTTTAATATTTACCTTCTGTGCAACAAATTTTATTTTGCAAATAATGTGACATCGCTTGGTGATCCATTTTGGTACAATAAAATTGAATCGTTATAATCCGGTTAATTTAAAAACATTCATGAATGATTAAAAATTAGGAAAGGGGGGGGGGGAGAAAGAACCATACCCTTCATAATGACACCAAATTGTTGAGTTATCTCGGTTCATAAAATCGATGTAATCTGGATTCAAAAACACCGTATCATGGCATTACGTACCTGTGGTAAAACGATAATCTTCATTTCCACAATCAAGAACATTTAGGTCGCTGTGATGATCGTATTCACGTTCTGGGGTAAACTCCGACTCATTGTCTTCGTTGAGTGTTTCAATGTCTCGATGTGGATCTAGTGGGCCCAGAACCATGGCGTGATGATGACAACGTGATTCATTGCTTTCGTTACTGTGAAAACTGGAGGAGTCAGGTATTTCGCTTCCTGGCACCTCCGTAATGTTAGGCAGTGTTTGACTGTGTCTCGCCCAGTCTGAACAATCCCAGTGATAACCTATGGAAGTTTACAATGTTGAAAATATACAAACATCCACGTCAGTATAATATATTTATAAAAGTATAGCCTCTTACACCTATTTAAATTTACTATTTTCAGCCGAATTAAGATACTTCTAAAATGAAAACATCATTGTATTTTGTAGGTAGGAGCTGTCATAAGACAATGTAAATAGTATTTTTATGAGAGGCTGTATGCTAGGTATGGCAACTCCCACCCATATTGATAATATAGTGCTCCTAGCGGCGAGCGAATTAATTCTGTTGATATATGGAATTCAATCTACAACTAGCATCGGCGGTTGTGGCCTAGATGGTTGAGATCCTGACAGTACATTTTATTTCCCGATTTAAAAACTCCAGGTGGCAAGCTATTAAAGTACACATACAGTGGAGTGGGGGAATAGTCTTTACATAAATGTCAATTAAGGAGACAAAGGTGTAGTAAGTTGTCATAGAATAATAATGTTTTTAAACTGATTCTCTTAGAGATACTACTAGTAGTTGCACATACTACATATTGAATATTTTATTAATTTTTTGTTGAAAGTTGAAACATAATGTATTATTTGTATATTGAGAATCAATGAGTTCAAAAAAAGATAGCAAAAGTCTGTATTCAAATCTCACCAGGTTCTTGTTTTCCAAATTTGTTTGAAAAGACAAAATTACAGATGTTATTTCCTGGCAGGGTCTGATTCAGGAAATTTTACGCCCTGTTTGTGAAATTTTGCCAACACCCACACCAACCCCCTCCCCCCTGATCAATGTCATTACGTAAGCTACTGAA
Source organism: Endomychus coccineus (assembly GCA_958510875.1). Taxonomy (NCBI): domain Eukaryota; kingdom Metazoa; phylum Arthropoda; class Insecta; order Coleoptera; family Endomychidae; genus Endomychus; species Endomychus coccineus. The sequence goes on from OY294067.1 coordinate 14,284,524, forward strand.
CATATTGCAATATGGTTATAAATTTCAGGCAAATCGAATTAACGGTAGATATTTACATACCAGTTAAAATTTCAAAACAAGTCTGAGAACATAGAAAAAAAGCATAAAATTCATTAAGAAGTTGATTTTTCGTGCTTAGAGCATAGAGATGAAGAACAGAGTTCTTGACTTCCAAAAGAGCAATGGTTTACAAAAAGAGCCATCTAAGAATTTTGAAGAGAGGCTATCTCTTTCTAATTCTAGGACCTCTCTTTCTTGTGTGCTCCGCCTACTTTCTTAGCGCGTTATTCAAAAACATTATCGGTAAATAATAAGCAATACATGATAATTTTATAAAACTATAGTTTTATAATAATATATTAGAAGAAATTAGATTATAAAAATAAAAATAAACAAATAGCGGAAAGAAAACGATGGTTGGAGAATTCTATACAGAATGCGTTACGATAAGAGATTTCTATGATGCGTTCGTCATCAAAAAACGAAGCATAAGTGGGCGGGGTATATCGCAAGCGAGTAGAACGAGAAGTGCGTCGATTAGAAACAGATAACAGATAGATTTCTTCAAATTACTTAGATGGGGTCAAAAAATATCGCCGTCAAGAAACTTTTTGATGACTCCTGAAAAGTCGATGTTCTCGTAAGCGCTGCTAACTGAGTCGAGTTTCCTCGACTTTAGTAGTTCCCAATTTTTTTATGTGGTATACCGCCTTGAACTTTGTGAAAAACCCGGCGTCTCAATTGTCTAACCATTCAAACACCAATCGTTTGGGTGTTCCCCATCGTCACGTTCGGGGGAACAGTTCTAACACTCCTTGATCCGGCCTTGTTTCCTGGATTATTTAAGAGATTATATAGATTTTGCACCTGTGATAAGACATCTATGTGGAATCTCAGATCCTGGGCTAGTTCATTCGTACATTATATACTAAATATTCTATTACTCACTTCCCATACTCCTCTGATCCTCTTCAGAACAAATTGACCCATTTGCTTTCGTACTATTGACGGCATTGCTGCGACCTCCATATAACCTATTCGGAGGATCACAATTTACCGGTGTTGATAATTTGTAATCTGCGAAATAAAAAAAAATATCAGACTCCTGCCTGCACTGGAAGATAAGTTTAGTAACTCAATATGTTCAGAAACAAAAATGAAGAGAGAAGACTAGAAACATCGTTTGTTCGGAACATATTTCGTAAAAAGTAAGTCGTATTGTTGAAACAGGGAAACTTCTATTTTGAACCATGATGATAAATATCAACATATTTTGCGAACCATAAGATGTAGATTATAAAAAATAGTCTATAAAAGGGTACTTATTCAAAGTATTTTGTTTGGATTTCGTAGACACACTTTGTAGAAATGAAACTTTAAATAGGTATAATGAATTTCCGTTACATTTACAAAACTAATATCACAAGCAGCTTGATACTAGAGTGAAATTAAAAGTATCAAACGGCCCCACCATAAAAGTGTGTATGGCTTGTATGAAAAGAAGGACTTTGTTCAAAGATGTCTAAATTTGATTCTATTATCTGTCATATAAATTCATTTATTTCAATTTCCTGAAGCAAATAATAATTATATTAGAGTGTGGACATTTAAATTTGCAAAATTCTTACTAGTTCAAAAGAACACCCGCGGTGATTTCGAATGTCATGAGTAAAATTAAATTTCACAAATTAGTTATTAATGTAATGTTTAATGTTATTCAAAGTCAAATACTGTAAAAACCCGATCATTCCAGTATCATTATCCATTATAATAGAATCCTATATTTTATTCAAATATATTATTATTATATACATTCTCGGGAAATAGGTAACACTAACATATACTCTTATTATTTTTTTCGTCTTTACGTACGTTTCGGTCTCACGTCTGTCATCAGAAGACGTATCAATGTCTAAAACGGAATTTCTTAAAACTAATTGTATCAGACACAAAGCATTTTTATCACATTCATTTCAATTTTTTAATCGAAATTCCTGTATTATTTTTTTAGAGCGGATCTAGTTCAAGTCGCGCTGGGTTGAGATAACGATACCTCAGCATCAAAACTAGTTTTTCGTGATTTTCCGGGAAATGGTAGGGTTTCGGGGAAATCTAACTCCATTCGAAATTCACTCGTAAAACACTCGAAATTTCTGTACTGTTCGTTCTTTCCTCCACCTTTTATTTGCTGAATTTGCTGCTTAGATAATTTATAATAGGTACTCAAAACTTTATTTTAATTCTACTCAAAATGGAAAACGATGGCAGCTTGAAATTCACTCGAAATTGCTGTAATTTTAGATTAGATATTATTGATTAGCTAAGATATCTCACCTGGCTATGGTTTCGTATAACGAATGGGGCTGTTATTGTAACTTAAAGTTACTTTTACTTCTTACAAAAAAATAAATAATTATTTATCAATTTTGAGACTAACTTACCATTTTTTATTTTTGGCTTATCGTTGAGCGTCGAAGACAAATGCATTTGATCGGCCCATTTGGTCTTTTCCGAATCGCAATGATTACCAATCCCGCTTTGCGTCGTCTTTCTATTTAGATTTCTTACGTAATCCGGTGGAACGCTCTCCAGTTCGTCACCAGCCGAACCATAACTCCTCAACATATCCAGATTGTTCAGAACCATCGCAGCCGCGTTCGCATTGTATATGGGATCGTTTGAACTGGGCGTGTAAGAAACGGGTCTCTGCGCACCCATAGTTTCACGTTGATTAACTTCCAAGTTACTCAACTTCGAACCTCTCTTGAATTCCGGCAGATCTTGATGCGGCCTCGTCGAATTTAAAACTATAGCATCTTTGAGATTTTCATTGTTGATCATGTTCCTCCGTCTCCTAGCTCGCTTAACTCGACATCTGCGATATATCACGAAGAATATAACACAAACAATTATAAAGATTAAGGCGCCGCAAATTCCGATTAATTCCTCCCAAGTGATGTTGTATATCGTCGAAGATATTGGAGTGTTGAACAGGGGCTGTCCGCAGTAAACACCGGTCGTATTTGGTGGACAATTACAATGGAACGAACCTATTTCATTTATACAAGAAGCTCCGTTTTGGCAAGGAGACGATTCGCACTCGTTCATGTCAAATTCGCAATAATCCCCGGAATAAGAACGACACTTACACAAGGGACCGCCGTCTCCTTCCTCACAAACGCCTTTATGTTTACACGGATTCGGCAAACAATACTTCCCGTATTCGCATCTTCTACCCGTTAGGCCTCGATCACACTCGCAAACATAGTCACCAGCCATTTTCGAAATACATTTTCCACCGTACAAACATGGCGCCGACGCGCACGGGTCGGAGTCGATGTCGCAAAGATTTCCCGAAAACCTCGAATGACATTCGCAATCGAAACCGTTCGCGGTTTCGGTGCAACTTCCACCGTTTTGACAGGGTTGCGAGCCGCAAGGACCCGGCGGTTGTAAGACTGTTCCCGTATCGCAGCTGAATTCGACGTTGGCGAATCTTTTCAATACCGCGATGGAGTTGTCGCCAGATTTGTGTAACGGTACCGACATTCTGGCTATTCTGATGTCGTCCATGCAACCGGAAAAACCTCTTTGGACATCTTCGAAGCCGAGGATGGACGGATGTTGGTGAACTTCCGCACCGAGGTACATTTCATCGCTTTGCAAGTTGAGTATATCGCTTATTCCCGGAGCTGAACCTTGGGCGGTGTGGGTTCCATCGACGGAAATTCTAGCATTATTCCTATCTCTTTCTAATTTCACTTCGTGCCATTTCCCGTCCGATACGTATACCGATGTAACGCGAACCATGCCTTCGCCACTTCCTAGTTCAAACCGATATTGAACAACTCCATTCACAATCTGGGGAAAACAGTTTGACTTAAACATATTATTTATAATACAAAATTCGAGAGTTAAGCAATTTATGTATGTAGAAAAAATATGTTGCCATCAAGGTCCGAACATATCATTATCTGACAGTTTGGCTTGATTCAAACAAAAAGAATAAGCTATAAAGAGTTCACACTGTGAAATAACACCGGTCAACACGATTTTTGGGTCTAACTTCTACATGTTAAATTTTGGTTTCTCCTACGACAAAAATAAGGAAAAAAAAATATTTTCCGAATAAGTTTGCTTTTGTAGAAACTAGAACAATTTTTCAATTTTTCAATTTTTTATATTTTTTCTACACTTCCACTGTAAATTATAATTAGAAAACATTTTTTCAGATACAAGAGTATCTTTTATTCAAGATTTGTGATAAACAATAACATATAGGTGTAAAATAACAAGCAATTAATGTCTAAAAGTGAATATTTTTCGTATTTCTCCTATGCTCGTATGAGCTCTCTCGTATTAAACCCCAAATGTAATCTCCCATCATATTCTCGTTGTACTGCCCTTGATATCGCCGTTCAAAGTCCATCACATCTTGGTGAAAACGTTCTCCTTGTTCCTCGGAGTAGGCCCCCATGTTGTCTTTAAATTCGTCCAGATGAGAATGTAGCATATGAAGTTTATGAGACATTCTGCAGCCCATAAATTTAAAGCTTTTAAGTATTTTTTCAATCAATTCTGCATAGTTAATAGCTCTATGATTCCCAAGAAACCCATCAACTACTGCTTTAAAACTTTCCCAGGCTGGTTTTTCACGAGCATCGAGAAGCTTCGTAAAGTCATCACTCTTCATTATTTGTTTTATTTGCGGTCCAACGAAAATACCTCCTTTAATTTTAGCTTCAGATAATTTGGGAAAAAATCCCCTTAAATATTCGAAAGCTTTAGAGTTTGGATCCAGAGCTTTTACGAATTGCTTCATTAGCCCTAATTTTATATGTAACGGTGGCATTAATATACTTTGAGGCTTTACGATTGGTTCCGACTTTATGTTATGTTCCCCAATCTGAAATTCGACATCATTTTTACACTGTCTTGATGCCATTTTTCAACTGAGTAATACACAAATATAGTTGTTACAGCTGTAATAAACAAGTTAACATTCACTACTGTGCCTCTTACAAATAATAATACAGTTTACTTTCGGGTTAATCAAAGTGCTGCCATCTTTTGTTTATGAAATAAATTAAATCATACTTATCGTCGTAAATCAGACCAAAGCAAACTTTCTGAATATGAATATTTAAGTGTTTTTCAATGTCTAGAATCAGAATTTAAACAAGAGAACAGAAACAAAAAAAATATATTTTTTTGTTGACCTGTGTAATCACCCTTATCCACTAAAAATACTATTAAAGTACTGAGGATCTTCCGGCTACCAAGTAGCCATCATCAGAGTAAACTAAATTATAAATCACATTTCTTTTTTCTTTATTTGTTAATAAATAATTTGTTTATAACAATTCAGAAATTTATGCATTCATTTAAAGACTATACTAGCAATAAAATCGTACTCAGGAGGTCAAAATTATCCGAAAACGACTATAAACTCGACATTTTGGTCAAATTCGTATATTTAATGATAAATATAATTTGTATATAACAAATTAGAAAATTTCTGGGTATACATTCGACGATATTGACGAGAAAATCGAACTCAGAATACCAAAATTATCATCCGAAAACGACCTTTTACTCGTAGTTTTGGTCGAATTCATCTATTTTTTTTATAAATTGTTTATCACAAATGACGTTAATTCAACTAACTAGTTTTAAATGTTCACTGATCAAAAATAGTCTTTACCCGATCAAAAAGAGTCAAATTGTGCATTTTTTGGAAATTTTTATGTAATCTCAAAAACGAGCTAGTTAAATTGTTTATTTATTGTTTATAAACAATATAAACAATTTGCGCAACTTTATTTGTGGTCAACTTTTTTTATGACATTCTGAAGAGAAACAATAAATATTAACATGTAAATGTCTTTTATTCACATTTTAGTATTTTTATGTTTTATAATATATTTAGAAGATTCCATGAATAATATTCACAGAACAACGAGAAAGTTATTCTGTAAAAAATGTTAAAGCCTACCCTCGTATTGAACTTTTTGTACATGCCACACTCTGTTCAAACCATAGACCTATTTCCAGAGGAGACGAAACATCTCATTCATAAACTCCATTTTACTAGTCGCAATGATTACATGAAGTATGACAAAGAAAACCAACGGACCTTTTTGTCGTCGAGTCCTAATTACTCCTTATTGGCAACGCTGTAACAATGATTGAAAATTTGGTACCACTTGTAAGGCAACACCGCTTCGTAATAGCTACGAGAAATACGAAAGCTGTCAAATTGCGTAGTACAGAACAAAGTCCCCATTCATAAAATGTGCGCGGCGTTGTCGCCTTCTGAACAAATAATGCAATGAAATGGAATAGTTCTATATTTAAAAATTTAAATATTCTACAATTCGATTGTATATTCCAGGTTACCATAAATTATGAAATATTTTTCAGAGAAAACGACATTTCAACAGTATAATGCTATGGAAGTTTTTATAATAATTACAAATCTCAATCCGGCACACAGAACAACTAATCCGGCAACAGCACATTCCATACGGCCATACTTGTAATATACAGCGGTCTGAGTCACGGTCGTACAAACAGGTCTGGTTTGACATGGGTCTCTTATGCGTCGCCAAACTCGTAGTCCCTCGCTCAGCCACTAGCTAGCGCTTGGATCGAAGTGGTAAAACGATTTCTTCCCGGAATCGCAAGCAGTGTTACTAAGTATTCTGATTTGAGAGAGGAATAGAACTGTTACTCTTGTCAAAATGTATTACTCACCTTAAAAATAACTTCTCCTTTTTCGTTATACATGCTCGCACAGATAAAAGACCTCGTTAAAACGATTTCTATCCGGAATCGCAAGCATCCACTTTTTTCGCATTTCCGCATCTTTCGGCACTTTAAAAACGGAAGATTCTTGCTTTACACTTTTGTACCCCGTTTTGCATTTCGGCACAATGCACGATTTCGTAATTTGTTTCTAATATCGCAGGTATTCCTTGTGTTTACAAGTCAAGTATGACAGAGAATTTCGACTACTGCGCCATCCTTCTTGGTACTACGCGACAGTCGACGCTTAGCGGATTCACTTCTCGCATAGGAAACAGCCTCGAGTCCCCAGATCTGTATGTACGACCGTGGTCTGAGTGGCCCGAAATTTTGGCAATGTCTGATTGTTTTTAAATGTAAACAATTTTGTCTCTTTAGGATAATAGGTCTATGGTTCAAATAGTATTAGAATTCAGAATACTTGAGTGATTTCTATCTGTAAGAATAACTTGTAGCCTTGATTATTATATTCAAGGCTTTTAGTTAATCTCAACCCTGAAATTCAGATAATGTTCTGGTACGTAAATTCGACTTTTCAAAATGAGTACATAGGATTATAGGTTTTCTTAATTATTTTGCATTCAGTTACGTAAGGGAGATATAGAATATAATGATTTATTCGTGCTAAATACCAAGTATTGGCTTACGTTCGTCGAGATGAAAGAAAGAAAAAAAAACAAATTCAAATTATGATAGAACAAAAAAGAATAAAAATTGGTACTATTAAATCAGAACTGAAAATCTAAAAATTCCTTAAAAGTATAAAAACAATGTTCAGTAAGAAAATTTTTGATAACCCTTGAAAAATTCTTTCTAATCAGTAGTGGTAGTTTATTGAAAATAGGTAATCGATATGACCAACGAAGATTATAAGGTTCTTGATGCAACTTACCTCCAAAATGTTATAATCAATTTTTCCTGCAGCGTACATCAAATTACCAGTCGGTTGCACGGTTCGTATCCTCAAACTAAGACTCAATTGATCCTCTATCGATTTCTTGTTTATAATACGATACTGCGAATAACTTTTGCCACTGAACGAAATAGGATTCCTGGCGATGTAACAATTCTGATCGTGACATTCCGAAATATCCACATCGCAAGAAGCTCCCGCATACCCCTCCGGACACTGACAAGTGTATCCCATATCTGAAGCATCGGGAACGCATATCTTGTAATTCGGGCAAGGTTCTCGGGCGCATTCGTTCACGATCGTATTGCAACGATCCCCACCGTAACCTTCCTTGCAGATACACTCGATTTTCTGTTTGTGATGAGGCGACACGAAACTTGTCACATCGGTAGAAACGGGATATATTTCGGTCGGTTGTAGCATGTAATGGTCTTGACATACACCAAACGTGCAATAGGAATTACTGCACTTCAGTCGCACGATCTCTTCAACTACCAGTTTCGTGCTTTCTTCAAGTTCTTCCAGGTTATCATTCAGCGCCTTTCGAATATTGTCCGACGTAAAGTATCCCCTATCGGTCTTACGAACCGTGAATAAAACGTCTAAATCCTGGTTCACTTGGCGTTTGGATCTTAAAACGTCATCGTCAGATGGTTGAACGCTTATTATGACGACATCTTTCAACCGGCAATTCATGGCATTTCGAACAACCCGAACGAAACCTTTTCGATGACTGAGAATGAACGATTCAGCTGTGACTTCGCGGAATCTAATGGATACGGAATTCTCCAGCATGTCCTCCGATATAATTTCGACGTTGATTTTGACAATGGTGTTTTCGTGGAATTTCCCATCGGTTACCGAAACGTTCAATCTGTAATCACCCACATCCAAACGTGGTAAGGCGGTTAAAGTACCGTCGGTTCGGTTGATTTCGAATAACTGATGTGTAGGATAGGAAATACCGGCTGTTGGGGACAGCGAGTAAGTGAGAGTGTCATACTGATCTTGATCGTTGGCGAACACTTTGCCAATTGTTCCGCCAGGATATTCGTCCAAGAAGGAGTTTATGTTTATCTCGAGTGGAGTTATAATGGGAGGGTATTGCGATTCTTCGATTACTTTGACGATGACCCACGTGTCTGAATAAAGAGGGGGTGTTCCGTTATCAAATACTCGGATCTGTAAAAGGTATTTGTCTCTTATCTTGTGATTGAACTTGGTGGCGGTTAATAAATTGCCATCCTGTAATCGGAACGTATTAGCTTCGTTCCCTATACGGAAATCGAACGTGTACGGAATGGTGTTTGGTATTGCGTCAGCATCTGTTATTTGGAATTTAAGTACAACATGTCCAATCGGTTTATCCTCCTAAAGAAAAAGAAATATAATGAAACTTGCAAGTTAGTAATTATGAATATTTGTGAATTCTTGGGAAATAGTAGATCATCACCATACTAAGGGCCGGTTTTACAAGCATGTATAATCAAAGTATATACCTCTACTGGAAATAACCAGCATACGGGTATTTCAAGTATGGTATAAGTCTGCAATAGGATAAACTGTGGTTAATTACAGGAATAGTTTATTAGACAGTTTCAGCGTCGGATTACTTGTATCTATAACCACATTCTTTAAGCTTCTTATACAAGGACTCGGGATGGGCAGTCAGCGTGGAGATCCGACCGAGACGGAACTGACGTACAACGTACAACCAGCGGAGGGGCTACTAGTACTGCTATTGCAGTCTTGTTGCTTCTCGCGTTCAAAGAAGACATCCCGTCACTTGTCAGTTTCGTTAAAAATTCTACATCAAGAACTATAGGCTTCTAGTACTAGATCCGTATGGGGACGAACTAAGAATTTCTCCATGGTAAATCCTGCCTGTCGTAAAAGGCGATTAAAAGGATAACAGTATAGGTGGTAGATGTTTTCCTCATCGCCCGATGAAACACAACCACCTCAATGATGCTGTGACGTGGGCAACCCCATGTTTCACTGTTTGGTCGATGCTTTCGGTCTCACCCTCATACCCATTTTCGTGCCTCTTTTCCAAAGCCGATATCTTAACATAGAATATGTTTTTACGGAGGACCTAATTGATGGAAAGCGTTACGCGAGAACCGTTACGTGAATTCGTAACCGGTATGATTGGTCGAGACCACCAATAGGCTCCTCCTTCTCTTATACCAGCGCCGAGCGAGCACGGAAACCGAGCATAGAGGAGTGTACACGTGACTGTGACCAGATTCATTTAAGACAGTATACTGAGGATCGCGGATCTTGTTCAAAATTATCAATTTATTCTTTTTTATTTGTTGGGAATTTGTTGCTTATAATGAAGCCTCCTAGAGTAAAATACTCCGAAAGAAGAGCGAGAAATCCGAAAAAAATGTCAATTCAAATTTAACAAAACGTAAATGGCAAGCAATTAAAAACCCTAAAGTCCAAGTAATAAAACAACATCTGTATTTTATCTCAATCCTCGCAACTGTTTCATGGGTGGAAAAGAACGTAATGACCATAAATTATTATTAGTGTAGTGTACAGATACTTCATACACAGTCTGTATTAAAAATAACAATTGAGCAATAATTATTTGTCTCGCGAGATATCTGTGAATTTTTGCAATAAAATATTCATTTTCAACTTACCTGTATGACGGCAGTATAATTGGACTGAGAAAATAATGGTGGATTATCATTTGCATCTGTTACTTCAACATACAAAGTAGTCTGTCTTGAAAGTATGGGAAGTCCGTTATCTTTGGCTACAATTTCCAGTGTGTAATTCGAAATTGTTTCCCTATCTAAAGATTCAGCTATGGATATGTGTCCAGAGTCAGGATCAATGGAAAATTGTTCTTGACTATCTCCACCCGAAATTGAATATGTGATTCGGCCGTTCTGATAGCTATCCAAGTCTGTGGCATGTACCTACGAATACATTGCAGAATAAGTTAATTTGAATGACGTCTATAATATGCATCAAATTATGGATGTCGCTATCACATATTTTCAGATCTTGAAAAATCTTGGCTTCCGGATGGATTCTTCAGGGGAGGCTTGAGGCTTGAACTGAAACTTTTTTTGTTTCGGTTCAAGCCTCAAGCCTGCCCTGAAGATGCCACCTGTAATGGTTGGCGAAACGTCGGCATCAAGTCGAGCTATTGTGACGCGAATTCTATCCGGAAGTAAAGATTTTTCAAGATTAGGTATCCACCGAAGTCTACTATTCAAGATATTTGCAGATGTTACATGAGCCATGTGAGAGTTATTTTACAATATCTTTATCAGATATAGTCCAGTCAAAGCTGTGAAAAACATCTAAAATTTTATAGACCGCACGAAAATGGAAAATTCTTCTTGCATAGTGTTCAGGAGGGCTTAAACATCGTTAGACAAAAAAAGGGGTTTGTCATTAATACTATAAATAAACAATGAAAAATCATTTTCAATTACCAAATGGAATGTCTTTTATAACAATAAATGGCTCTTTCAATTCAAAGTTTGTGAAAATTAATATCAGAGGGCTTTTTGGTCCGCTGAACCCGAATCTGAAGTAGGAAAATGGAAAATCCGGTCCGGTCCGTTTGCTGGAAAACAAGGAAAATTTTACCAAATCTTAGCATCAGACAAATTTTGTTTCGGACTGTGGTATTGAAATAATAAGATGCCGTGATGTGTCTCGGTACAAATTTCACTGGAAGAAGGAAAATTCTGGAAAATTGTGTCGTTTTTCCTTCGTATTGCTATCTCGGTCCTCGTCCAACGTGTCTAATTATATGTTTTCGTGGTCGGTATTATTTCATGATCATAAAATCAAAACCGACGATAGTTTTCCGGAAAATTAAAATTTACCATTTTCACGCGACAATTTATTTTGTTTTTCGAAAAATTTTAGTCAGTGTTATTGGAATAATAAGGTACCGTGATCGTTCTCGATACAAATTTTACAGAATTTCCAGATTCCGCAGTCAACGTTTCGAAATCGCTCAAAATCTCTACCACCTCAACATTCTGGAATTATATTCTCTGATCCTGATATAATTACACCGAGAGTAAATAAGGTTAACGCTATCTGATGGGTTATCATGAAAAAATGCAATTACATCTCTGTATTAATTCACTAGCTGTTAAGCAGTTATGACGTCGGCTCCGCCGCCGCGATATCATTCTATAAAATTCAAGACTGAAATACATATTTCAAATGAGAGAAAAGACGTTAAATTATACTTTATGTAATGTGGAAGTTAAGAAAAACTCTAGTGCCCATCTCCTCTCCCAACATTCCACCATTCTTGTGGAGTCAAAATATAAAAAAAAACAGTTTCCAAATAAAGTCAAAATCTCCAGGAAACAGTGATTAAATATAAGTTCTATCCCAAGAAAGGTGTCATGATTGTTAATTAGCAAGTAACCAGCCTGTATTAAGGAATAAATAAACAAAGGAAGCTTACCTGTAATATTCGGTCTCCAATATGGGAGTTCTCGACTACCCGAACGTTGTACGACATCTGAGTGAACACTGGCGCATTGTCATTACAATCTGTAACGGTGATATTAACAGTAGCCACATTACTTAACGGAGGTTTCCCCCCGTCAATAGCCTGAATAGTCAAGAAGTAATCTTTGGCCCGTTCGTAGTCCAACATTTCTGCGATCGTTATAACACCAGTTTTGTTATCGGGCATGGCGAATTTCTTATGTTCGTTTCCACCAATAATCGAATAATAAACGTCCGCATTAACTCCCGTATCTTTGGACGTTGCAAGTACTCGCACAATTTCAGTACCAACACTGTCAATTTCAGGTACGGTGGCGAAATAATATTTGTTGGCGAATTCGGGCGGATTATCATTGATATCTTGTACGTTGACGATCAAATTGACCATATTCGAAAGTTGAGGGGTTCCTTGATCGACGGCTTGAATTGTCAAGTTATACATAGCCAGCAGTTCTCTATCTAACGGTTTCGCTAAAGTAACTATCCCACTATCGGAGGCAATTTTGAAATGGTTATTGAACGAATCAATGAATGCGTATTTTATTTTCCTGTTGATGCCAATATCAGCATCTGTCGCATGTATCTTAGTGACAAGGGTTCCAACTTCTATGTCCTCGTATAATGACACCGAATAATATGGCAGTGCGAATGCGGGGGCGTTATCATTCAAATCTGAAATGATCACTTTGATTTGTGATGAGCACTCCCAACTTGGATGTTCCTTATCATGTACATGTGCGGTTAATATATATTTTGATTGACGTTCCCGGTCTAACGGTACCAGAGTTTTGAGATGTCCCATTTCTTTATCTAGAAAGAAGTGATCTGAACCTTCCCCTGTCAGAATATACCTAAGTTGGGAATGTTCCGGACCATCCATGTCGAATGCCAAAACAGAAAGTACAAACGAACCAGGTAATATACCTTCTGAGAGGACTTGGCGGTATCGATATTTGAGGCAATATGGTGGATTATCTGAAAGAAAATGTTTAGTTTAGATTCTATAATTACTTTGAGAAAAAAAGGAGAGTTCTTCACCACCTACTCGTTCGGTAACCCATTGTTGCATTAATTCAAGTCATATATTTTATTCAGATTCCACCCTCAAAATAATTAAAATTATTTTTAATTTCTTTTTATTGTTGTTGAGATAATGTCCCTATAAAGTAATAAAGTAATTTTCCAGTCAAGTCATGTAGAACCTTAATCCAGATTAATTTTTGTTCCAAAGATCATATTTTTTGAAGTCAATTAAGATCCTGTTTGTGAAATTAAATTCAAGAAATTTATGGAGATTGAATTAAATTGTCAATTTGTGTTCATATAAGTCACCAAACAAATTATTTAAATTCAGCCTACGTTAAATTTTGCTTGTAGTATTGTAAAAGTAAGAAACCTGGAGCTGTAGGTAACTTGCCTAGGGTAGTTTGAAGCATTGAATTGGCTCATAGTTAGAACTCAGTTGTGTACCAAAAATAAACGTAGTATTTGTGCAACAAACGTTATGTATTCCTGGAAGGGTGAAGCAGTGCTGGACTTCTGCGCGTCCTTCGCGTTTCGCGGAAAGTGTTTGTTCTCTCAAAAATCATATTGTGACAATTTCTTAACATCCATAATTTAATCGGACGTAGAACTCGAGTGCGTTGAATTATACACCTAGTGGTGGCAGTTTAAAAGAACTTTAAGGGTACACGAATCAACTAAGATCTTTGATACCCGAGCAGGTTCCAACAAACAATTCTCAATTCATATAACACGTCGATTAGGTCTTAACGCTACCTGAAATAATACCCAGCTGACTGTTACAAGTACGAGGTTTCAAAACCTATTCACTTGCCTGGAAAAATTAAATCTGGAGTATTTCAGATTTATAAAATATGCTCGGCGCACTGTTACAACCACTATATCTAATATACGTTCAAAATACTTTGCTACGGTGACTCTGTCGATGATCGTATTAGATGTTTACTAGACAGTTTAATGTCCGAGCTAAATATGTCGATTTTGTAGTTTTATAATACTATAGAAAAAAAATTAAATTTTTTATTGAAATAAATACTGATTAGTCTGTAAATTAATGCTTTTAAACATTGCTTATAATTATATGGATATCTAAAACCAATATATAAAAATGAAGTAGTATAGGTACCTAGAATCTTTGGTCTTTAGTGTCTAAAAATATCTACCACTATAGGTATAATGAATATCGAATTTTAGATATAATGAATAATTATATCATTTAGACTATCACATATTTCCTGGAAATGAGCTAAGAAGTATAATAAAACTTCTAAATAGACGAAGTTGCTTATTCCCCAACTATCATGAGAGGAAAATTAAATTATGTTTATACAGAAACTTTGACGATTACTTCAAGGAGGTTTCGCGATCAACTTTATTGACACCCCCGCTGTAGATTAGTTTAGGAGAAATCTTACCGTTTGTATCCAGTATCGTGACCTTGACTCTTGTGGTGTCAGTGAACATCCCATCAGTAACAATAATATCCAAATCATAACTAGATATGCTTTCTCTGTCCAATTGCTTGGCCACATAAACTTCACCGGTCTGGCGAACCTGAAATTGCGAACTGGCATCACCCGACGTGATGTAATACTCGACGGGTGTATTCAAATCAGCATCTAAATCTGTGGTCTCCAAAGTTAAAATCACCGTGCCTGGTAGCGCGTCTTCCAAGACGGAACATTCGTACACTGGTTTTTTGAAAATGGTGGGACTATCATTGTAGTCTTTCAGTCGTATAATAATAGTTGCCCGTGCCGATTGTTTAGGAGTACCATTATCGGCAGCAGTTACGAAAAATTTATATTCCGATTTGGTCTCCTTATCTAGTTCTACCATTGTTGTGAGCCATCCGGTGTGTGAATCGATTGCGAAAACGTTTATTATGTCGGCATAATCCGATCCGAACGAGTAACGTACTTCTCCGTTGCCACCTTGATCTTCGTCGTTCGCAATGACTGAGAAAGAAACAATGCAATTAGGATTATGAAGGGGGAGTGTTAGAAATTGAAATAATTTCTCCGTTACGTTTGTAACAAATAGAATACAATTACTATGTAAAATATCACATAACGCAAAATGATCGTATTTTTAATTAGAATACAAAATAATGGGAAGACCTTTAGGGCATAAGTTATAACAAATGTTGAAGTACTTGAAAGTTATTACATAACAGCACATTAAAATACATGCTTAATTTAAATATCCCGAGTAATTGTTTATCGAAAAATGTCAAATGCTGCAAAACTTAACATTAGATGCTTCTAAATTAATTCTATCATTTTTAAACTATAACAATATAAATCTGTAACCCTCTCTTACAGATATACCTGTCCCTTCCTGGGTCCATTCCGAGGCAACATTTCGGGATGTGTAATGCTTCGCCGTTGCCCCGAAGCGAGAAAAGTCTAAAACCCCTTTGTTGTGATGTCTTATTAATATGTCTCTACTTGTAATTGGGATTATGAAATTAAATTGGAAGAAATTGTGCTGACCAATTATCAAAGTGTAAAGGCCAAAATATTATTAAGAAGAAGAAGAAAATAATCTACAACTGTCAGAGTGACAACCTAAAGGCACCCATACACTCAACTTAAAGGTGACCACGCTATATCCGACTAAACCCTTACAATGGTGTTGCACATAAAACTGTATGTTAGCGTGGCGTCGCCCGCAAAAGCAGCTAGTCGATATATAAGACAATACATTATGTCATTCTGCACAAGATAAGTAAGTCCTTCCAATTTTCTGATGTTTTTGCGTTGGTTATAATCTACATTTAAATTTTGCTCCAAAGCTAGACATTTCACCGGACATAAATGTATTATCATATATTCTTTTCGTCGGATTTACATTCCCACAGAAGAAAACTTCAATAGTCAATCAGTCTGGAATAATTTTCCCATGAGTAAGATTTAATCTCTGTATTTTTGAAAATAAATTACCATTAAAGTTCGAAATTGCATTCAATAAAGTTTGTGATATTTAACAAGATGATTGTGTTTTATTTATTTAGAGAAGTTTGGACCAGAATTTCATAAAATAAACTCCAAGAGGTACTGTAATATCTATTTTGGTAAAAGTTACCTTTTAAAATTGATGTGCCTTCTTTCGTATTCTCTGCAAGGTAAAGAATATACGTATTACTCTCAAATTGCGGAGCATGATCGTTCTCATCAAGTACTTGTAGAGTGACCTCAGCAAGAGCAGTAAATGGTGGGCTTGAATCGGTCAGAGCCAAGACGCCGATTAAATGAGAATTTTGGAGTTCGAAATCCAGTGGTCTCGCTAGGAGTATTTGACCCCCGTTGTCAACCATAAATTGAGGATTTTCCTCGCTGTCCGATACAATTTGATAGCTGACCGTTACGTTTGATACCATCTTCAATTTTGTGATGACTGTGCCTGAAATATCCGTAAGATTATTTTCATATCGAGTACTACATTAAATGTAACCAAAGATCAAGATCATAAACATATTTAGAAATCTGAATATGTATTTCGTCAAGGAAGTTGCCATCATCGGTCGATCGATGGAATTCAACTTGGTTGAAATACGTATTAAGATTTTAAAACATTTTACTTGATATTGTTATGTTGCTAGTCACTGTATTTTTTGTTTATCTCTTTTAAACATCGTTCCAATTAGTACTACATATAAACATGGTTTTGTAATGAGAATTTTTTTAATCTGAAATTTCTTGTTAGTATCTCGATGATACTGGACCAAAATGAATTAATAATTTATTGTCAGTAAAAAAAATAGAAAATATTAATTATCTCATTTAAAATATGCGCAGTGTAGTATTATTATAAAATCGTATATTACTTCATATTTTCATATGATAGCAATATTTTTAAATTGAGAGAGCTTTGTATTAAAATACACTAGTGAATATTATGAGTTAGTATTGGTACCATTGATTGTTCAGTAAAATGAAAACCTGAAAATTTACCTGTTGCAGAATTCTCAGATAAAAAGAATTTATCATCTTTTCTCTCATAAACGGGTGGAAAATCTTTTGGTCCCATAATTAAAATATTGACAGGTACATCGGAATGTTTCTCTGGTTTTCCATTGTCTTTTGCTCTTACAAAAAATTGGAATACTTGACCAACTGTAAAAAACGAATACATTATTTTCATGATCTCAGCCTGCTGAATCTTTTCACAATATATTCTCCATATAATTTGACATTAGTGTTAAGAGATTTCATTCAATTAGGAAAATACTATTTACTTTACAATGTATCAAAGCATATTAGAAAAAATATTAGCTTCCGAGATACTTACTCCAAGACACAACTGCTTTGTTTAGAAATAAATCCCCAGTTTTGGGATTGATTCCAAATATTTCAGTAACGTCGGATGACTTTTCTTCGTAAATAGAATATTCAACTTCTGCGGATGGACCTTCATCTTGATCTGTCGCTCGCACTTTCATGAACGGTGATGCGACGGTGTGATTGAAATATATGCTTACTTTATATTCTCTCAGTTGAAACTTAGGAGAGTTGTCATTTTCGTCAGTAACTTTCACCCTAACAGTTAGAAAGCCAGATTTCCCCCCACCATCTGTTGCCATGACCGGTATTTCGTATAGCTTTTGATCCTCTCGGTCCAATCTTTTCTTCGTGGTTATTTTGCCGGTTACTTTATCGATATTGAAAACTGATCCAAGTAGATCAGAATGTATCGAGTACGTAACCGATCCATATTGGCCCAAATCTTTATCTCTAGCTTTAACCATAGCCACCGATAATCCCGGAGCATGATTTTCAGCAGCAGTCACATCCATGATCACGTCGTTGAACTGCGGTGAGTGTAAATTCGCCGGAATTAATTCCACTTTGACGCGTACAAAACTGTTATAAACTCCATCGGAAACTGATACGTTCAAAACCAATAACTGTTGGTTACCGAAATTTGCCAAGTTTGTAAGCGAAATTATGCCGGTATTCGAATCCATACTGAAGGTCTGCTGTTCATTGCCTGCTATCAGAGTATATCGGAGATTGTTTTGATCTACTATGTCCGGATCACTGGCTTTCACGATAGTTACGAATTGATCCCTTTTGGCGCTTATAGATAGACCGCTGGAATATGAGCTTTGTTCGAATTTCGGAGGATTGTCGTTCATGTCCAGAACTGAAACGAAATGATTGTGAAAATTATTACGAAGAATACTATAAATAACGAAATATAATTTTTCGTGGGGTGAAGTACAACCTCGCAATTGAAGGAATCTCCCTCACATGATATTTTGTTTCAGTGACTTCAAAGTTTGTTGGATACATTTGCTTGGAAATTGAAATACAGCGTTGTTGCAGCTTCAGTCGAGCGAGCTCGACTATTATAATAATAGTCCAGAGAAATAGTCGAAAAAAGGCCCATTATTAGAAATCGAGATACCACTCATTAAAAAAAAAAATTAAGTATGGAACATCCGAAATCGAGTGGACCTAACGCGTCTTGGTAGGTGGTGGAACATTGTTATGGTTTTTTTTCGCAACATTCTCGATTTTTGAAAAAAATCACAAGAATGAAAAAGTGTTTAGAACGTCGATTTTCGTAAGACTGAACCATAAAAGTGAAAAATTTTCTTCGAGTTTTCGAAAAACGCGAAAAGCCTCTCGTAACATCTATATATATATTGTACAGTTTTTGTGAAAAATTGAGATATCTGGCGTTCTAATGCTGTTAGAAAAAAATTACAACAATAAAAAGTGTTTAGGATGTCGTTTTACATGAGAACGAACTATAAAATATATAAATTTCCTTATCAAAGTACAAGGTGGGCCAAAAGAAGTCATCCGATGTTGTTTGGCTCTCATTTTTTTTCTAAATGGAAAACTTCGATTCTGTTTTTTGATTATGTTTATTTGAATCTTTAGAATTTTATTGGTCGAGTCGAGAAGATGATATCGGCCAAATGGGCGCCGCCACAATTGATTGCTATACGGGCTCGTTTTATGGCATTTTTCATCACTTCGGCGAGCACTTCGGGCGACAGATTCTCGCACTCGTGTCGAATGTTGTCCTTGAGGGCTTCCAGGGTCTCGGGCTTGTTCACGTAAACACGGGACTTCAAAAAACCCCACAAAAAAAAGTATGGAACGGTTAAATCGGGCGATCTTGCGCCGCCTTCAGAATATCGGTTGTGGCTCGCGCAGTGTGTGCCGTTGCTCCGTCCTGTTGGAACCACATGTCCCCCAGTCCTAATTCGTTCAATTGCGGCAGAAAAAACTCGGTTAACATGGCCCTATAGCGCACACCGTCCACTGTTGTCGTTTGACCAGCGGCGTCCTCGAAAAATAGGCCCGATGACTCCTCCAGCGTGAACAGCGCACCATGCAGTCACTTTGAGCGGGTGTAATGGCTCCTCGTGGATTTTCGGTGCCCCAGAAGCGATAGTTTTGTGGTCCCATACTCTTCAAGGTTGGTGGCCAAACGGCGCAGTGTTTGCGCTGTCGGTGCCGGACGACCGAGGAATCGGCGACGGAATTCGCGCTGCGCCAACACCACAGACGAATTGTTACGCAAAAAAATAGACACGATTATTCCGCGTTCTTGGGGAGTGTATCGCTCCATGGCTTGTTCACTTGTATTCTACATCTGTCTAGTTCACAAATGTCAAAACAGATTTGAAATTGGCCGCTATTTGCAAAAATAAGAGCATCTTCCAATAGGGTGATTTCTTTTGGCCCACCTTGTATATCTTCCCATGCATATTCCTTTTTTTGGAATTTTTTTTGGAAAATTCGATGCTTCCATGACAATATCTTGTTAAAATGTTAATTCTAAATATTTTTTATTGTTGTAATTTTTTTCTAAGAGCATTAGAATGCCAGATATTTCGATTTTTCCAAAAAAAATATAGTTCATATAAAAATTACGCGAGGTCTTACGCGTTTTCCGGAAAACTCGAAGGAAATTTACATATTTTTATAGATATCATTCTCATGTAAAACGGCATATAAAACACTTTTTTATTCTTGTAATTTTTCTCCAAGAGCATTGGAACGCCAGATAACTCAATTTTTCACAAAAACAGTACGATATATGTAGATGTCACGTGAGGTTTTTCGCGTTTTCCGGAAAATTCAAATAAAATTTATAGATTTTTATAGTTCAGTCATACGTAAGTCGACGAAATGCGTGGACTCCGAATGTGCATTCCGTGGTATATACACGCTAATGAATATGTAGTGACTTTTCTAAACTTTCGTAATTCCGAATAAGTGTAATTATTTCAATAAATCAATCGCATATAGCGCATTTATATCCGCTTCAATATTTGTACCCATTCCGATTAACTCATGTTGCAGAAAACAGGAATCTAGTAAGTTTGAAAAACCTTATAAGCAGAAACTGGGTACAACCAACAAACTCCGATAACATTCCTTTCCCAGCAGCAGAGGAATTACCGGAGCATCATAAGCGCGAATTTTAGTAATAGAAAGTAGCGTCACTGTCAAGCATTGTTCGGGACATAAGGAAAAAAGCGTTGAATAGAGATTAAAGACCGGCCATATCGTAAAATCGGTTGTAACCGTCTACTTTTTGGAATATATTTAATATTTGGAATTCCCTGTTTTATTTAGTTTAGTCTATAATATAGGTTGTAATATATTATATCATCAATATTCAGTCAGATATGCTTCAAATTTGTTGGAATTACAACATGATTTGTAACTACCTATATGAATGAATAAAAAAAATTGATTTTTATCACTTTGTTGGATGGATTGTCTCCTTAGAGAAATTAATATTCGATCTCACTTACCTGTAAGCCAAACGTGGGCTGTACTTGATAAACTCGGATTTCCTTTATCCGTGGCTACCACAACGAAATGATGCAAGTTGGTTTCTTCATGATTTAAAGACTGCTTCAAATAGATAACACCCTCAATCTCGTCGATATAAAAATAAACAAAAGAGTTGCTAGCATCCTTTTGAATGGAGTACATGATTTGCTGATTTAGGCCCGTATCATTATCGTGCGCTATAACTTTCAATACAGGTGTTCCGAATAGAGCAGCTTCCGATATCGAAACGTTGTAGCTTTCTTGAGTGAATTCCGGTGGACAATCGTTGACGTCTTGTAGCAAAATCGACACGGGGACTTCTGCATGAACTCCAGATACTGAATCTGTGGCACGTATTATTAATTCGTATTGTGATTGTTCTTCGTAATCCAGTTCGTCGACCACAGATATTACACCTGAAAATTCGCATTATGATATTTATATTAATAATACAGTATAAATGAACGTGCCATCGACATACAGTATAAATACATAATGAACGATTAACTAGTACAACAAACTCAATTTCAAATCCTATTATAACAAAATATGTTTTTAACAAATCACAATATTTGAGGAAGCGGAGAATGGATGTGATGTTAAGTTTAGGGATTGAGTCTCTCAGACTTATAGGAAAGGGAATAACGAGGATATGGTGTTGTAAATGAACTATTGCATATTAAGGTTGCTATAAACCTGCGATGATGTTCTTATGGAACTTGGAACCAAGGCAAAACTGAACAATTTACACTGCAAAAAAAAATTATTTTTCTACCAGAACACCTGCAGTCGCTTAACTAACAAAGCAAAGTCTTCTGATATATGGATACATTTATTCAACAATCTAGAAAGATGGAAGGTTCTGAAACAGCAAGCTTTGCAACTATTATGTAGAGGGTTATTGAAATTATAAAAAGCTAACCAAATGATGAATCTAGACTATAACACTTTAAAATATTTTGGATGTTGCAAAGTCTTCTGATAGATGGATACATTTATTTAACAATCTCGTAAGATGGAATGTTCTGAAACAGCAAGCTTTGCACCCATTATGTGGAGGGTTATTACAATTATAAAAAGCTAACCAAATGATGAATCTAAACTGTAATACTGTAGAATATTTTGGACGTTGCCTTGGGTATTGAAAGAAACTCTTAAATATCTATGGATTCGGCGTTTATTTTATGAAGGTAAATTTATTTCTAAAAAACATGAAAAATAACGAAGTAAACCTAAAATTTACACGAGCTGCCAAGTTTAATTATTGCTGACAATTGTTCGGATTACAATACACTACTTTTTCACATTAAAAATGTGTGTAGTCACGTTATCCTAGAATTATCGTGTCCTTCTGGAAATGAAACGCATTTCCATACAAATTGAACATAATGGAAGCGCGCAGACCTAGTAAATGCAACGCTTTTAACGCCTCATTATGTACTTTGTATAGAATTTAATCTTTGACTTTTTACATGTTTAATCCATCAAGTACTTTATAAACGTTTGAAGGGCAATGCATATGAACTTATAACTGCTTTTTCCCACACTGTTTACAGTGAATTGTTATCCTGCTCCAGGTCATAAAACAATATTTTATTTTGAAATATGTTACAATGGATTTTTGGTATTATGAATGAGTGAGATTTTATGATGATGCAAAATGATAATATTAAAATAAACGGAGGTAAGGTCAAATTACAATAACCTTTCTATGAATTCATTGATGGTGAATAAAATAAGCAATGAAGAAGAAGCTAGTGTCTGATGAGAATGATACAGTTCAAGTAATCATGCGTGAACATTGGATCTTTTATATTATTCTGCTAGTCAAAAATTCATTTCGAAAATATTTCAGAATTCTAATTCTATTCGAAATAAAATTATGACATGCTTTTTCACTTTTTAATAACAAAAAAAGTATCTAATGAAAAAGTTCCAGAAAACAGTTGTTCCCCATAATATTGAAGCTTATAAAAATAAATTACAATTTTATTATTGTGTAATCTAAATTCCATGAATTGAAACTATTATCGCCAGAAATAATTTTAATTTTGGATGTTTTTTACTCCTCGATAAAAGTTTAATTCGGGTAATTATTATTATTATGTTTTAAGATAATTAAAATTCGTAATAAAGTTTAATTCGGGTAATTATTACTATTATGTTTTAAAATAATTAAAATTCGAAATAAAATGGTGAATAAAATGAGCAATGAAGAAGCTAATGTCTGATGAGGGAAAACAGCTCAAGTAATTATTCGTTTCATTTTATAATATTCTGCTAGTCAAAAATTCTTTTCAAAAATATTTCAGAATTCTGATTCTATTCGAAATAAAATTATGACACATCTAATGAAAAAGTTTCAGAAAACAGTTGTTCCCAATAATACTGTTACAATTATATTATTATGTAATTTAAATTCCATGAAATAAAATTATTATCGCCAGATATAATTTGAATTTTGGATTTTTTCTACGGCGTAATACAATTTTAATTCGGCTAATTATTATTATTGTGTTTCAAGATAATAAAAATTTGAAATAAAATGTATTTACCGGTATAATAATTCATTGCTTTGAATTCTGTACAATATAATGAAGTACAAAATTCTTGAATTAAAATTAAGTATGTTTGACATAAGAAGCGCGTTCTGTACCATACAGGGAAATTGATATACGCATTCCAGCAGAAGTGAGGAATTACTCATTCGCAATATTGCCGTATTTTCATCATGAGTTGTATTCAAATTATGTACGTACATAATTTCAATTCAACATAGTATTTTATGTTATTGAATTTCAATTTAATAACAGAAATTCAGGGAGTAAAATTATGAACACAGTAATGATTCGTTGAATTATCATTGCAGCATGAAATGATGATGTTAAAATCATAATTAAAATTGGCCCATGATAGAGTACCTATAATTATAATAATACTTCAACAATTTAATTTGATATTGAAATAAATTTTCTATTTCTAATTTGATTTTTAAATAGTATCAAATTAATTCATTCAATTTCTTTAGCCTTAGACATGATTCAAATTAAATGGACTTGATTCAATAGATGATGAAAGAATGTACCAATTCAATTGAATTATTATTTTACTGTGGAATAAAAGAAATATATTCAAATTGTCTCAGTATATATAATAAGAATGAATTAATTGAAAAAATTAATTGATAAAAATTCAACGTATCTCATATTTTCTCTTACATTAATTTTATGATAAATCATAATTTTATTTATTTATTTATGTCAAGGCATAATTTTAAATGTTTGAAATATTTTTTAATTTCACATAAATTATTAATTTTAATATTTCCCCAACAAAATGCTTGCAATTAAAAAGCAATGCAGCGTACCATTAAAATAGGTATAATTTTGAAAACCACCATTCTCTCAAAGTAAGGTTATTGAGGGGCTCTATAAAACATGAAATAAAATAAACTGTTGAAAGATCGGATCTTCACACTAAAACCATGCATTCTAGTATAACCACATCACAAGCCAGTTAGAGATTCTTCAAAGTGTTCAATACCAAAAGCGTGTATTAGTATGCCACATTAATAATAATAACTGAATACTCACAGGGACCATTGTTACTGTCTGGCGCTGTGAAAGGAAACAAATAGTATTTTATTGTCGCATTTTCTACTATATAGTTTCAATAATTAATATATTAGGTAAGTAATTATTATTGTTTTCAAAATGTCAAGCGTTAAACTGTGTTCAGATGCACTCAATAATAAATTAAGGAATTGAAGAAGAAAAGTTTGAATTTATTGATATTAACATAATTATTATGAAAAAAATCTCGGTTTCTTTGATATGTTTATTAGGTCTAATGAATTTTCGTATTGATTTATTTAGTTTTGTAGATTATAAGACCGAAAGATCATAATTCTGCTATATAAGTTGAAAATATTCAATTCGGAAACTGTGATACGCCCGATATCAGAGATTATTTTATGAAAAAAGCACATTTGCATTGGGAATCGTGACATATCTCAATGATTTTGTGATAGCATAAGAATAATTCCAAGTCGAACTGTAAAAATTCAAATTTGCGAAACGTTTCTTCTTCAATTCACGACAATAAATTATGATATTAATCGATATTAGTGATTTTAAAGACCAACACCAGAACCATTCACTGTTAGACTAGAACTTAAGTTTGAAACCAAAATTCTCATGTTTCGTAGATAAAACGAAAGCTGATCTGTTATTTATGTTGATGTTCTTCGTAAACACCATAGATTTACATCCTTTCTAGATATAGCATCAAAATGAAGTTTTAGACAGCCGCCATTTTCATAGGAGGCAAAACAATGGGAACCTAACCTATAACCGTACAAGGATGTAAGGGTGTTATTTGGTTTTGATTTCAGTGTTTCTTGGTTTATAAGTACATGTTTCTAGTTTTATTTAAGAACGTTTAGTAATATTAAATTATAAGTGTAGTAAGTAGTGTGGTTCATAGTTGTGTTAAAAGACTAATTAATATTACAGACAATTGTTAATAAATCTAATTATTCATAATTTTGTGGGGTTCATTCCGAAAATTACTTTACAGAAACATTTTTTTCTATTCCCTACCAAGAGTTATTTTAAGCCCCAGCATCTCAAGATCTACAAAGCACACAATGACCTGCTTGAAGTACTGTTCACACGTTTAGGTTTCAGCTCAAAGATTTTATTGAGCAGAGAGCCATTCGTTTGGTTGTTGATGCAAACGTGAGAGATCTCCCCCTTGGTCGGTTCTCTTCGTAAATCTCGTATGTTATACCACCACAGGCCGATTCCAGGTAGACAGGTTAGACGAGCTCAGACTGGGCCATTCCAGTCGGGTTTAAACCCGAACATCTCTGTACCAGAATTATCACTCATTTTTCTATCGAACGGAAAATTCATGGAACTTGATCTAGAGAGGTTTTTCCTGATGCCTATAACCTCCAAACTTTTAAGAAAAATTTCAATGCCTACTTCTGTTCCCAACATTCCACCGTTGTCTCACACGATGTTCCATGAACCGTATTTCTTCTCATGTAGTGAAAAGACATAGGAAAAACGCTCTTTTACCTCTTCGTTTCTCTCCTGTAAAACGGCTCGAACAGTGGCTAATTGTGTGAAAGAGCTTGAGATTGAGGTTTACACTGAGAGACCTTATTTGAACTATGGATCTTGGCAGATCCAAAATCTGGAAACCCTTTCTTCATAATGAATTAACAGCATTCCGAATGAATTTGTGACTTTATTCTCTACTTGACTTCAAATAATTATTTGCTCACATTGAAAATATAAGATCAACATCATCATAAATATCATGATCTACGTTTATGTGCAGTTTACATTTTTTATTATACTATACTTCTACTTTGGCATAGTTGCTTCAATTCTATCCTAACTATGTATCATCTAGGAAACATGTGTTAAGTGTAGTAGATGCAAATTACTTTTTAACAAATTCAGAAGTTCCTTAACCAAATGCAATTCAAATTCAATCGCTCTCTACTGGAAATACCTGTGCTTGCTAAAGTATTTAGGAAGAATTTAAGGAACTCGGTCACGTTTGGGTAATACATTGGACCGTTGTTTTGAGACGCTGTTACAGAAAATTGACAATAAATATGTAATAGAAGTTAAATTACGAGACAATTTGATGAACGCTATCAGCACTTACCTGTATTGAAATCGAGTGCAAATTCTTCCAGTTCGTTTCCCTTCACGATGCTGTAAATAAGTTTCCTAGATAGCGGCGACTCGGCAACTATCGATATCAAGAGCGGCGAGTGGAGTTCCACATTTTCCGGTATTTCTTCAGAATAGAATTGTTTCTTGAATACGGGCATCGATCTGTCGATTACTTTCACGTGGACCGTAACGTCCGTCCTGCATGGTGTAATTCCTGAAAATAGGTCACTCATATCGGTCTGGTATTGAATATATGCAGAATTTTTCACGTGAATACAGCTATCTAACTGGTCAATCAAAAATTTAACCGCGATGTTCCCAACAATGAGCTACTACCGTATTGGCCCCCAGACGATCTATATTTTTATCTATCCCTTCATTATCATCATTGTCATGCTCATCAGCATCCGTAATAAGTGGAAATCCGTGCTATCTTCTGTTTGGGCAGAACTCGTAAGCCGGTTGAAGAATATGTTTTCCATTGATTTATAATGTATATTAATCAACATAAGTTAAATCATGAGTCTGGTGACCCACGAGTTTTCTATAGGCTGTAGTTTAGTATAAAAGCGACAGCTGGTCAGTTGACTCATGTTTGAATACAGTTGGTAGTACGAATTCCCCCAGACGCACTAGTTTGTCACTCCAAAACACATTTTCAAATAGGTCAGAAACACGGCCGTATACACAGGTCTGGAAACTCGAGGTTGTTTCCTATGTGAGCAGTGAGTCCGCTACGCGTCGACTTTCGCGTAGTACCAAAAGACGCCACGTAGGGGAATCATAAAAGGCGTCACGTAAGAGTATTCTGTGACAAGTGTCAGTTGACTTGTAAACACTTTTTTACGAAAGTTTTAACGTTCATATCTCGATAGCGCTTCCGGCTCCGGGATTTTCACGTGGCCTATCGAAATTAGAAGGTTCGAATTGTATAAAAACACAATTGCATGAACGAAAGACGTCCTATGTAATTAGCTACGAACGTAATCATTTTGACATATGCCTCGAGGAGCTCGCTACGCGTCAGTTAGAGTTTATACTTTTTACCTCGATCTTGTTGATTCGGGGCCGTTTTATGCCCCGTGCGGCCGGCGCCAGTTGTAATAAAGTGTTTTCGGCTATAGGCCGCTAGCTTTTACCCACTTTGAGTATATTTTAGTAGCTAGAAAATTCCCTTTGGAACATCGCACGTCAGACGCTAGCAGCTGACAACTGAGAATACCTCAAACTGTTTTAATTGAATTTTCCTATTTATTCGACATTTTGGGCCCGAGACTATGCTATTTAGTTGGCCCCGTTCATAAACTAACGACATGGAGCGAAAACCGCATGCGAACAGTTCTCGTTAAGACGTTCTATGTACCGTAAATTTGCACTTTTCAAACTCGAGAGCTACGCGCTCCTCACGTGAACGTCATTCGATTTATCGAAAATTAACCAATTCAAAACAGTTTTCGACCCAGTTTGGGGCTATCACGACCTTTTAAAAGGTTCAAAGTTAACATTTCGACAATTTTAAGCTATGCTCAAACGGTGCAAATGGGCATTAGTAACACTGCTTGCGATTCCGGAAAGAAATCGTTTTACCCCCTCTTGATCCAATCGCCAGCTGGTGGCTGAGCGAGGGACTACAAGTTTCACGACACGTAAGCGACTCAAGTCAACCATAGAGTTTCCAGACCTGTATGTACGACCGTGGTCAGAAAGACGTAACGAATTTTCTGTGACCGAATACTATATGACAAGATTAATTTATGGTGACTTATTGCGAATAAGTGGTTGGGTTTCTACGTTGTGAGTTTTGGTAAATTTTAGTAGTATTCTAGGTAATTATTCATTATATTTATACGCTCCATGTACTATGTATAGGGCTGCCCCTTAGGTTTCATGACTAAGACTCAAATTTGTATAATTTAAATGTACCTGTTTACTCTCGACTAAGCTATCATGAGCATTACAAGCAAGGAAATATCATGTTCGCTCTTATTCTAAAATATCAGTCAATTGGGCTGTTTACTTCATAAACAGTCCGAGTTTCCATTGACACATGCATTTAAAAAAGTCACCCACTGCAATAAGCATGGAACCACGTACAAAAGACCGTGTCTGCGAATATTGATTTCTAAGCCCAACAATTTTATATTTTGGAGCATTTGGAAGACAAAATCTATCGAAAAACTCATCTTCTGTCGATTTTTGGAACTGATCCTCTCTGTCCCACATTACTCGAGAAACTCGTTGTTGCAATCTATCATTAAGCGCTTCAATTAGTTTGAAGAGATCTTCGCCGCCAGTCATTTCTATCACGAATTGGGGAATAACGCTAGAAATACACAATATCCGGAATTGTGACGCGCCAGATACACATTGTTCTGTGTTCGCACCCAAAAGCAGTGTTACCAGGTTAGGGGTTTTTCCCCTAAAATTGTTTTTTTTGGCTTTGTTGGGTAAATTTATTTAGGGGTTTTTGTTGGGGAGTTTTAATTGGAAACAACATTGTGAAACTGATAATTGTACGTACTAGAGCTAACAAGATCTAAAATTCTTACCTTTATCGTACGCAGCTATTAATAAATCGTATCCTCTATTATGGCCTTCCAGATTTTGTTTGATTTCGATATCTCCAGTTTCCCTTTGAACCTTGAACAGTTCTCCGTGTCCTTTAATCAATTCGTATCGTACTTCTCCATTTTCCGCACTGTCCAAGTCAACCGCATGCACTTTGGTAATGATGCTCCCTTTTTTATCATCAACCGATACAACAGCGTAATATGGCAGATTCACAAACATGGGACAATTGTCATTGATATCCAGTATCGTAACTTTTACAATAACATGAGCCACTCGAGGCTTATCCCTGTTGGGAATATTACTTCGAGCCTCAACGATCAGCTCGTAATTATCGCGACTTTCCCTATCGAACCGTAATCCGGTGGTTCGTATCACACCCGACGTCAGTCCAATGGAAAACATCTTCGTCGGGTTCAATATTTTGAATTCTACGTGTTCGTTTAAGGCACTTCCGAGAACGTTTACAACACAAACCGTTGTGATTTTAGTCGAATTTTCCACGATCGAACCTTCGTAGATTGTTTTTTGAAAAGCTAAGCCGGAACTATCGGATTCTTCTACACGTACGAAAACTTTCGCGATACTGGAAAACTTACCATCTGACACTCTTACGTGTAGCTTGTACGATGATTTCATACTATCCGGTTGTAGAACAGTGATCAAGCCCAATTTGGGTTCGATTCCAAATACTCCCAATTTATTACCTTCAATAATATCGTATCTTAAATTCGTATTGTCAGGACTATCGGGGTCCGAAGCGTTGAGTTGAAGAACACCCACCTCCTTATACGTTGGAAGTAGAAGAGTGATGTTGTATATGGATTGTGAGAAACGTGGCGCACAATCGTTGACGTCTACAATCGTAATGTCCACTCTAGCAGTGGTATCGGAAGACAATCTAGGATTACCCATGTCAGAAACTTGTACGTGGAAGGTGAATTTGCTGTAAGTCTCGTAGTCCAACAATCTGATAGTTCGGATAGCACCAGTATTCGAGTCGATTTGAAAATAACGTCGTGGAAGAATTTCTATTATGTCGTAATGTAAAAGAGCATTAATTTCGGAATCGGCATCTGTCGCTTTGATTACTAGAGGCTCGCTGGTGTTTGTAAGAATTAGAGATGAAACTGGCGCGGATTCACTGATCGTTCCAGAATAATTGGCTTGAAGGAATTGTGGAACGTTGTCGTTTTTGTCCAATATGTGAATAATAACATTGCATGTAGCAGATGCTGATGCCTGAAACAATATTTTCACATTAGTCGTAAGCAGGCATATCTTACCAGCCAGTGCCGCATTAACCCTTCTGGGGGCCCTTGGGCACATCAGCTGTGGAGGCCTATCCCCTCTTCTGCATGTACGAAATAATATAAAATCAACGTATTATACTACGAATGATAAGAAAAAATTTGAAAAATTCAATGATTTGCAATATATAATACATTTTTTTTTCTTACAAGATTAATTTTCTGTTGATATTAAATAGTAGATATAACTATTTCTTGTACTTGTGAATAAGTGGTTCTCCAAGGAAAACAGAGCACACATGTAAACATGCTTGAAAATAAAAGATACGTTGCTAACATAAAAACTAGAAGAGACGAAAGAGCAAGAGAGAGAAAGGGTAACTTCGTATTTCACATTATAGCTGATTAGACGGCACTCGTGAACGGTGGTACTTAAAATCGGGATGCCAGTCCAGTGGAGGTTCTACTGTTTACTCGTGCCTTTGTACACTGATGAAAGGGCTTACAGTGTCGCCCTATACTATCTGAAAAAGGGTTCCTTCTTTGGCTTGAAGGAAAGCCATGTCTTATCAGTTAACAGGTTCGGTGCTGGGTAATGGTAGAAGTTTCGTATGGAACTTAAACATAGGGGCAGATCGTTAGAATCACAACACTGGGTACGAAATGTGATGTATGGTTTAATGTTCACTACATGGTACTTTCTAATACTAGCTTAGGCTGACTAAGAACTACACTAGCTGCACTTACTGATCTTCCTTAAATATCTGTTCTCAAGATCCTTGCTCCTCTAATAATAGTCGGCGAAGGTTGACCTATGTGCCGGCATTGACATTTATGTCATGCACTCACTGTCGGAACCTTGTCGGCTCATTATTTGTTATGTTATATAATACAATAACAAATATGTTGTATGTTTATATTCAATAAACTTTATTATGACATAAGAAAGAATATTGTGTTAACTTAGAATGAATCTCTTCCCTTCCCTTAAAAATTAGGTAAACTATATCGATATTAACATATTAATCGAAACTAATACTGAATTTAATATGTTAAAACTCAAAATTTAATATATAAAATTATTGGTATAGAATCTGGAACCCGCAACCTGAATTGCAATCTAAAATACAAGGGTAACTGAATAATAACGCCGGCTAGTCCAATTTTCGAATAGCACCCAGCGGTTATCCAATTAATCATGCGTTAGGAAGAGACCACTCGGAAACGTTAAACAGGAGATACGTGTACGTACATTACGAGATTCACGTGCATTGCTCAATGCTCTGACTTGGTTTGTTTGATAGTTTGCTTCAGCGCTCACACGTTCTTTATTATTTACCTCGGGAGGATAGAGCGATCGAAAAATGAAAAAACATTTCCAACCTCATATCTAGCAGGAAAGATTTTCGCGAAGCAGCAAATTGATTGAAATCTCACGGGCTCTTATAGTGGAACTGTTTCATTATTAAAATTAATTTATACCAAACCGATGACTAGTGTTGAAAGTGAACGCTGCTTTTCTACGCTTAAAAGAGCTAAGACCTTTTTGGGAAAGACAATGGTGTACATAACTTAATTCACGTTGCATGATTTTGATACTATGTTACTATGATACTCAGTAGAAGTTCGAAGGTTTTTATCTAGAGTCTCGAATATAATCGCATATATAGCGAACGTGTGAATGAGATTTGATATTATGTGTTAATGAAATTGAAGAGCTCACAAAGTTACCATGAGGGAGTCCCCTCAAATAATTTTCCACGTCTCGTTTTCGAGATACAGCGTATTTCCTGTTATGGCGGAGGTCGTTATATCTCGAAAATGGCTTCTCGCACAAAAATTAATAACCTCTTTTTGGAACGGATATGAGTTGGGCTGTTAGTTGAAGTAACTTAACCTTCGGTCACATCTTGAATGACGCGAAAGACTTTGAAGCTCCCTCTACAGTTTATTATAGGAGTTACATTGGGTAAGTGATCTAGTTGATTGTTGCCCATTCTATTTAGAGTCGATTTAACAACTTTGTCGATCGTTTTCTCCCAAAAATGAAAATAGATGATAAATTTTGAAACATATTTCTGAAGTAGGGATCTTATTTATTAATAAAAAAGTTTGAATAAGTTACATATTACATATGAGATCAATTTTAGACTTAGAGGAAGAAATAAATTAGTTCAGATCAACAATATGATATGTAGTGCCTTGATTATGGCAAATACATGTTTACAAGTTATAGATTAGTGAAACGTACATCTTGAACATTTAATAACAACAAAAAGTAATAGTTCTGAATAATTTCTCTTACCATATTTGTAGCTGTCACAGTCATATTGTAAAATTTCGTAGTTTCGTAATCGAGATATGTAAGTGTGGTGATAACGCCGGTACTAGGACTGACAATAAATACGTCCCCAATATTGCCCTGGGTAATTTCGAATTGCAAAGACGAAGTGCTTCTTACATCGAGATGTGCCACATAAGTACCCAATGGTTGGTCCTCGTATATCTCAGCCGCTATTTCCTTTCTGACAAAGCGCGGCGGTGCATTGTCGGCCATTGTAAGTGATATGTGAGCCGGCACGGTCGAAGAGAGCGACGGTTGTCCGTGATCTGTGGCCTTTATCCCGAGCGTGTATTCATTCGCCGTGGTCATATCCAATTCCCTTGCCACTGTTATCGTGCCCATTTCTCCGTCGATGTTGAAAACATTGCCTATATTACCTGAAAGCAGTAGTGTCAGTTTTGAAAGTTGTCATGGGGAAAGGTAACGGTAATTTTGCATTTCCTAAACACTTTTTATCGTGGATCGTATGGACGATACAATAGAGATGTTTCAAATTGCACCATTTGGTGGTTTATGAACCAGGATTTGCAAATTAATCGATTTGGAATTAGTGAATCAAGAGATAAATGTTGATTTCGAATCAGAAACAGTTTTTTACGAATATATTTTATTTAAATGCCGGTCCAGTTCTCAAGAAAGTTTATCACTCTTGAAACACAGTCTTGACAAATATCTAGGTAATTTAGAAGCGATAGAAATGTACAAGTGGAAAAGCAATTTAATTAATTCAGATTTATCTCTTTCAATTCCAAATAGTATTTAAACAGGCAACTCTGATGGCTGAAAAGTCCCCAGTACTTCTACAGTATTTTTAGTGGATGTTTTTATTTATAGTGTTACAGTACGAGGGCAAGGTGACAATTACCTATAAAATTAAATAAGAAATCATTTATTTGGTCAAAGCCTATTTTATTTCTCAACATAATATCCTTGTAGCCACTTCATCCATTTTTTTCGGTCCCTTTCAAATAATACGATTTCGGCAATCCTTCAAACTACGCGTTTATTTAAACGATGACCTCATCGTTGGAGCCAAATCTCTTTCCGCCGAGCCATTTCTTCAAGTTTGGAAATAGATAAAATCTGGAGAAAATGGTGGATGACGAACTTATTCGTAGCGCAATTCATGCAATTTTGCCATTGCGACTGCGGACCTGTGCTCTGGTGCGTTGTACTGGTAAGAGCACTTTTTTCGGCGTCAAATCGATTCAAAAGCTCTGCATAATATACGCCGGTGAACCTTTTTGCCCTTTTCAAGGTAATCGATATGGATGATGCTGTGTGCATCACAAAAAACTGTCTAGAATTTGTTGGCCGATAAACCCACTTTGGTCTTTTTCGGCTTCGATTCGCCAGGACAAGTCCACTGTTTCGACTGCTCTTTGGTCTCTGGTGTATTGTGATGGCACCATGTTTCGTCAACGGTTACGAAACGGCGCAAAAAGTCCTATTTATCGTGCTTGAACATCGTCAAACACTCCTTTGAAGTTGTCGGTCGCGCTTGTTGTCAACAGAGAGCAAATGCGCATCCATTTGGCAGATAGCTTTCTCATATTCAAAAGTTTATGCAAAATGTTTCGTACCCGACCGGTTGAGATGTCCATACCCTCAGCAATCTCGTGCACTTTAACTCGCCGATCGTCCAATATCATACCATGGATTTTAACGTCAATTGGACGACCAGAACGTTCGGCGTTCTTTGTGACCATACTACCACAACAAAACTCAGTAAACCACTTGTGATTCGTTCCAATCGATGGTGAGGAGTCCCCATAATGTTTAACAAGCGATGCTTCGGTTTGCGTAATGTTTTTTACACGCAAGAAATAATGTTTAATCAAGACGCGAAATTCACTTTTTCCCATGCTTGCAAAAATGTTCAAGGGTGCTTGCTTTGGATGGGTGTCATGACATATTAGTCTAAAAAATTTCAATGCGTTCTAGTTAAAGATGGTACATCACAAAAGTCACGTGGGATTTTCGATTGTGTGAATTCTTTTATATAGTTCATCAGGAATTAATATCGTATGCAATCGATTACATACATAAGTTAACTATAAACGGAGTTTAAAATTCTGAACTTGACAATGTCTCCTTCACATTTGCTGAAGTTTCTATACTGTTCGCGCTGGAAGTTGAATTAGGTTTTATAAGAAGAATTTTCATTCGTTAACTAATTTGAATGTTAATTATATGAAATGTTCTCAAATGGGGGTTGGCTGTAAGTTTTGCTCTTGTCATAGTAAGAAACATTGCATTCCTCAGCTATTGTCAATAGAAAATATAACTCACAGCTTCTTTTAAGCGTATGTCAAAAAACTTGTATAATCCACGAAAATTTACATTTGAAGTACTACAGAAAATTGTTTTGAAATTAGCATAGTTGGTAGCTGAAGTCTAATAGTTGGGCGATGTTTTGATTTTAAAACAGAAACGCATTGATTCAAAATTAACGAAGACCATACACTAATTCCACACAACTTGGAATTATCGTTCGGTTAGGTTGAATGGAGATCCAAATCATGGGCCTTATAAAAAGTCTGAACTTGCTGGGTAAACTATAATTAGAAGTGAGCTACAATATACCAAAAGGTCGCGAGGGGGAGACGGAGAGATCGATGTTCGGCCCAATCACATCTATGTTAGTGAATTAATCATTTGGTTTGAAGTATTGAGTTATTCTTCAATGAATCATAATACAAAAGGTTAGAGCGTTTATTTGATCATCTAGAGCTCATTTCAATTTGTTTACAATGACAACCCCCCTCGATGTGAATGAGAAATAGACAATTACATTCAAACATTTTTCTTATTCAAATTAAATAAAAATGAATTATTACCTGAAATTATCGAATACGTAACCCGCGCGTTCTCGCCCTTGTCGTGGTCCACAGCGAAAGCTCTCAAAACTGCGCTGCCAACGGTGGCAGATTCGTAAACTTTACCTACGAGAATTTGTTCGGAAAAGTGCGGTGTGTGATCGTTGTGATCGTGTACAACTACGTGAACTCTCGCGTAGTTTCTCTTCGCAGGCGTGCCACCGTCTCGAACCATTACGGTCAGCAAATGTTCCGCGAGGGATTCCCTGTCTAAGTTTGTAGCCAAGTACAAGATTCCACTTATTGAATCTAGTTTAAAAGTTTGTAGAGATATGGCGTTTCTAGCCGAATGCAGACTGTAAATCAGCTTGCCTTCTGTGTCTTTATCGGTGGCTTTCAATTGAAGAATCTCAGTATTTATAGACACAGCTTCGGATATGTCTACTTTGTATAAGCTTTCGGAAAATTCTGGTCTATGATCATTTATGTTTATCACCGTAACGTTCAATTGTTGGTACACTGTTTTAATCGAATCTGTAACGCTGATATTGAGGTAGTATTTACTTTGTTTTTCGAAATCTAATTTATGCGCTATTAAGACGTTGCCATCACCACGACCGATGAAGAATTCATTTCTCGGATCTCCACCTGAAGAAAAAAAGCAAATATAATAATGATTCTTGGCCCAGGTATCAAATATGTAAATTCTTGGGAAATATAACACATTTCCATTATATTTTCATCTTTACCTACGTTTCAGTCCCCACGATCATCATCAGAATACGTCATACATTCTTTTTTACAAATACTGTATAGATATTCCTGTATAAGTTTCATCGCAACCTAAGCAATGTAATTTATATAGCGGTGAATTTGTTTATTTTTAGGTATTAACAACTCTTTTACATTTGAAAAATATTTACCTAGATTGTTAGTAGGTTTATGTGCATCATTTAGGTAATACTTTTTGAAAATATAGATAGATGTGTTACTGTGACCTATTTCCCAAGAATTTTACATATTGAAGAAAAAAGCAAATTCATGTATTACGCATATTTGAAACAAAAATCTTTTCAAACATGATTTGGAAATCAAACATCATGTTTAGTTTCCAAAAAACGTATTCGCTGGTGTGATGCCTCACTAGAAGCAATTAAAGAATGATTGTGGTTTGAGCTACGATCAATACTTAACGATTGATGAGATAATCTATACTTCTAGACACAATAAGCTTAAACACTATCTACTCACCGACAATATCATACCACAACGTATCGTTGTCTTTATCTTGCGCTGAAATTTGGGATACTAAGAAACCAACGGCATCTTCTTCGAAAAGTTTAACGAGCGTTGGAGGCTTGATAACGG
The DNA here is from genome assembly GCA_958510875.1 of Endomychus coccineus. Lineage (NCBI taxonomy): Eukaryota > Metazoa > Arthropoda > Insecta > Coleoptera > Endomychidae > Endomychus > Endomychus coccineus. The sequence goes on from OY294067.1 coordinate 14,321,626, forward strand.
GAGGATGTAGTGATTTTGAAGGTACTGCAACTACCAGTATGGAAACTTTGCAAATACTATGTTTGGATATATTTCCTCCATCTGTTGCTTTAACCTGGAAACATTCGGAAGAGGGAAAAGTATGAGTAATGTGATTTATTCTATACACTTGTCATATATAAATTCTCGGAAAATAGGTCACACTAACACATATGCTTATTATTTTCGTCATTACATAAGTTTTGGTCTCACGACCATCATCAGAAGATGTGTCAATGTCTAAAACGGGATTTTTCAAAAATAATTGTATTAGCATAAAGCGTCTTTATCGCACCAACTTCAATTAAAAATGCCCACGTTGCCGAAACGAACAGAAACACGAGTAATCGAAACTGTAACACATTAATGTTTTAAGTATATGAATATGTATCAAGAATCCACTGCTTAGCAATTTTCTTATAAAAAAAAGTCATGTCAAGCAATGTTTGCATACGACTGAAATCAAGAAATATAACGCTCAAGTATCCACTTTTGAACCAGATGTTGAAGAGTTATGAGGTAATAGAGAAAGGTTGTCAGACCTTATTAGAAATATTAATATTTGAGCATTCCACCTAAAAAATACTACTAACATTATAAAGACGCACGCAGGAATTTGCAAGGGTTTTAATTAATAAAATTTGTATAATACTGATTTAATGATTGAATGTCTGCTCTATGATTTAAAGGCTTGGTTTCCTTAGTTAAAATATTAACATTTTTGTAATCGAATTGATGTTTAAAAATCAAAACAGTGTTTAGCAAGGGCGGTGGAATTTTCAAAGGTTTTGTATTTTGTACTATACTTATGGCCATACATTATTTTTTGTAAATATTGCTTAGAGAATTTTTAATTGAAGTTGGTAAGCGATAAGGACGCTTTGTGGTGATGGTCGTGTGACCGAAACATAATAAGCATATGTGTTAGTATGACCTATTTCCCGAGAATTTATATATAATTTATAGCTGGGTCGAGAATCAGTATTAATTAAAAATACTGAATCAATTGAAAATAGTTTAATTTCAAAGTGTGATTAGTGATACCAAAACTTAACGAAGAATTCGAAAATATAGTAAAATCAAATAATACATGTCATTGAAAACATCTCATACTTTTGATTACATTTTTTTTAGTACCATACTATGAAATTAAGAGCTTTCTTACTTTGGTAGCACCACCTTCACTCATTAGTTGAACGAATACCGAGTGGAAGTTAGAAAATACTCTTCACAAAATTCATTTCAGTTACATCTTGCATATATTTTACAACAGGTTTATAAACGATAAAACAAATACAACTTCTGATAACTAATATTTTGAAATACAGGTATAAAAATTAAACTTCAGAACAGGCAGCAATCATTTATTTGTATTAATTTTGCTGTTGTGAGTATTAAAATTGCGATTTAAACTGGAGGTTATTGCCTTAGCACATAAACATGAATATTACTTCACTGCCTTAAACAATATAGTTCCTTTAGATAATGCACATTAACAATAACACAGAATTATTCACTCTATCAGTATGTCGAATAGTTTTCGCCCATATTTCTGGTGTTGGTTTTCTTAGCCTCTTCCCACATAGCTACTGATTTTTCCGCCGAACTACTATTCGTGCCAACTTGATCGCTGTAGTAGTTAGTTATACCAAAAATAGAATGGGGTTAAAAGTGTAATGGTAAGGGTTACGCAAAGCACTTAATTGGACATATTTTCCAGGTATTATCATCTGCTACATATAATCGTTGCGGCTTATACATTTTTACCAAGATCAGCAACAGTAGTTTAAATATAGGTATATTATTGCTACTTAACCATTATTGTACATCACATTTCTTGGAGTTGCTTGTTGGCTGTTTATTCAATATTCACTAAAAGTTACAATTCAAACCAATTTAGGAAGTTGCTTTGATACATTTCACCATAATAATGGACATCCTTTGTTTTTGAAGAAAATATTAGTTCTGCACTAGTAATAAAATCTGCTGTACAACCAGCGTGAAGTACGATACACATTGCTTCACCAACATTCAACGTTTTCATAGTTTTAGTGCTAGAATCGTGTAAGGATGACCAACAGTACCTTCTTCGAAGATCCATGTCCCGTCGAGATAAACAAATATACGTATTTACACATTTATTTTTCAGTTCATGTAAAAAATTGAGGTACACGATTTGCAATTTACACAGCATACTATGTAAATTAATGTAGAACGTAGTAATGCAATCCTGGGAAGAATTGTTTCTGTACTTTGGAAGTTTAATTCTACTAAAATTGAGATATATGGACTGTCAATACAAATCAGGAAATGTACAATTTATATCGGCAACTTTGTAACGTGTTGCCAACTGTAAAAATGAAATATACCTGGTTTGACGAAGATAGCGCGGCACTTACTTAGGGAAATTCTTGGAATGAATTGGTTGCAATAGTCATTCTTATCGTAAAAATGCTATACTGTCGCATCTGAAGACGGTACTGTTCGAAATACTGAATTCATTTTTATACATTATGAATACACTTCAAACTCCATCACAGTATGATCAAATTTATAGGGTGGGGATTCCCAGAATAACAAAATGCAATAAAAAATTTGTGTCCTCAAGATCTACTTACGTTCAATTCGTATTCTTGTCCGGGTTCGAATCCTTTTTGCGCGTAGACCATTCCCGTCGAGTTGTCAATTCTAAACTTCGACTTTCCTCTGCCAGATTTGATGCTATAATGCAATTTTGCATTAGCTCCCTCGTCGTGATCCAATGCAAGTACCTATACAAAATAATGCTATTGAAGTTTGTGGATAAAAATATGTGTAAACGCGAATGGAATATTCAAATAAGCTGATTATTAATTGCCTGAATGATAAATGAAGCCCTAAATATTGATGCAACAACGAATATATCTATTGAATTCCTACACGTGAGTTATATTGAATATTGCTATTGTTGTAGGTGTTACGATCTATGTTCGGGACTGTGATACTGTTGTTGTTCGCTGGAACGCAGTAAATTGTGTGTCATAAATGAATAACATTTGACAATTTACGATTATGCAATGTATTCAGTATGTCTAAATATCAAAATAATGAAACAATAAATAATGGTATTCGATTCACTCCACCCCTACATTATTAATAATGTCTACATATGACATGAACGGCCTAACCTATCTATCTGATCGATCGCACCTTCAACATAAATTGGAAGTTTAATTTGTACAGTAAATATTTACTTGGTCATATATGAACGAAATTTGTGATTTGAGATGAAAAATGAAAACGTGCCACATGCTGGATGCAAACGACATGCAAATGGGTCAATCACATTGTATCAAAAAACAATAATTTCAGAGTATACAGTATGTCGTATGTCCAAGATTAGTATGTCTATTATGAGAATATCGGAAGAGGTAATAGATACAGTTTTAGTTAAATCAGAAAAAATTGCTTACCGAACGAGTAATTCATATTGGAAGTGTAAAATTTCCAATATCATTTTTAATTATCAAGCAATTTTTTCTTAATTTTCTGTTTTATTATTTCATATTCCTTCCCTTTGTAGATCCAAAGTGGAATTTGCTGCAAACATTCCAGCAAAAAGGTTATAGCTCTTGTGGTGTAGTAGCTAGTGTGCTATCATTTTTGGTTATGGAAGGAGAACACTCTGCCGAACCAAGAACTTTTGAAAAATACATGTCAAAGAGCTCGCTATGACTTGTGCCATCTGGCACAAAATGCCCATTTTGATCCATACACTGGCTCTTGGACTACCGTCTTTGTGGAATTTTCAAATGGGTTTCGAAATTGGCAAGTGTCCTGAATAATCTTAACCCTGTCTCTGGATATTACCTTCTTAACATTTGGAAACCCATCCTTGAAAATTCCATTTCACACATGTATCTTGATGATGCTGAGACTGATGATGAAACGTAATCGAATTATCATAGCATATGAAATATGTGATATATCAATGAGTAGAATGAGAAATATCTAAAAATGTGTATTAAAAAAAGCAGAGCAGTATTACAAAAACTTAGCACAATGCAGCTTATAGAACAACTAGAAACAAATATAATAGGAAATCATGAATTCGATTTTCAGTAAATTACTTGAAAGTCAAAAACGGTAATCGAAATTTTATACTTTCATATGAATGAACCATTGGTATCGGAACTTTTTCGCCATTTAACCAAAACTGTATCTATTACAGTTACCGATATCACCATGACAGATATTCTTATCTTAGACACACTGTATAAAAGTCGTGTCGTGAAGGGACAGGTTGATATGAATAGGTACCCTCATTTTGTAGAAATATATATATTGAGCTTTGTTAGTTTTATTGATTTGAACAAGTGCGTTTGTTTCAATTCCTTGGTTCTTATTGTGTCCAAAATGCATCTAAGAAACGTCACTTGAATGTTTTCTCAGCGAGTTCGAGTCATAATTTGTTTCTTACTGGGCGCATACTTTTCTACGATGGTATACAAACTAATGAATAAAGCTAAACTAATCTTGGAGGCAATTAATATTTATTCACAGAGCTCACGAGAGTTGCATGGTTAATTCTTGATAAGTGTGTACATTTTTGTTTTCCTTATTTAAAAAATAATGAGCAGTATGTGTATTTTGTAAACAATACCACATACTTTCTGTAATATAAGTCGGACGTTAGAGAAAAGGATAGTGATACATCATCTGATCTATTTATATGTTAATTTGATACAATTGAGATGCTCGAAGCTTTGAGTGGAAAATTTACCAAACGCTCGCTTCGCTACCGTCATAGATTTCCTTCGTAGATACCTACATATTATGAACATCGTATATTTAGGAAATGTCGAGTGGTGGAAGAAACTACCTCTATATACTGTTGGAATGCCCAGCTATGACATCCCTCAGGCACAGCTACTTCGGCGAACCAGAGCTGCTTCCGGAGGAACTTATGTAAGCCACCGTAAGCTATATTCTGTGATTCTGGCAGGTCACAAAGCTGCTAGATTATAATAGGCTACTCATCATGAGTGCACAATGGGCCCAATCAGGCAGCCCACGTACATCTTGATGATGATGAAAACATCATACATAAAATCACAGTAGTTTTGGACTCAATCGAAGTAAAAATTAATTTGATTTCACTGTTTCAATAAAAGTTTGAACTCTGAGTTCTGAACTAAGGGTATGGAAAAAAATCATTCCCATCCATTGGTGGAAAAAATATGGTTTTACATTACGCCCATGAACTTCAGATCCTTTAAAAAGATTAGGCTCCAATGGTGTATTTTCCTGTACCTACTGTCGTGTTGCATGTCTCGAAGTATCGGTCTCTCCTCAGCTTCTCTTTGGAATCTAGACGACAAATCATTCACTAGGCCATTTTTACCATAAGGACTACTGTTCACTCTCATCAGTCCCTAGGACCCACCGAATGGTGATTCTGTTATGTACCCCTAAGGTGTTCAGTTGGGTTTGCAGATATGAACCATCCTTAAGCTAATGATTAATGATGTTTGAGTTGAAATATTTCATAATTTCTAAGAATGAAGAAAACTGATTGAATTTGCAAAAATCAAAATAACTATAGATAGTCTTCACATAGTGTTCGTATTTAAATTTTCATAGATAAATTTTTGATTTAGACGGTGACTTATGTGAAAAAAGTTAACATACTCTTTTAGATGATTTAACCTTCAAATTATTGGAAGCGATAGATGATTGCATCGGTAATGTAGGTAGCACATTCACACACAAACACATTACAAAAGCATGCAGTGAGTACAGACATATTTCAATTTGTTATTGACACGCCTAAAAGAAATGTCATCCGCTTACTTGCAAAACGCGATCTAAACCTGCAATATCAGCACTTGAATGAGATTCCCACAAATCATCGTCGTTGGCGGCGTCCGCCCCCTCGAATTCGTCGGCACCATCATTCTGGGTAGAATTATAATATTTCAAAAAAAATTCGCACGAATTTGTCGGAAGTTTTCATAATGTGAAATAAAGATCTTTTCATCGGGCAACTTCCTTTCGAAAGTGTGAAATTTTCAACTTAATTATGTTCTGGAGGTAGGAAATTATCTTGTCTCTCTCTGAGTCTGCGGTGAGTTTATTATAACAGAAAATTGGCAAGCTGCTCATTGATAAACTTTACTTCAAAAGAGCACCTTTTTGTTCGAGAAATAATAAAACTTTAAGCTGCGTTTAATATGAAATACGATAAAACGTGAGGAAATTCGTGAAATAAAACAGGAGAGAGTGTCACGAATTATAATGTCGGTTTCAGAATATCGAAAACTGGAGATGAATAGCAGATGGATATTAAAATGTACGATATGGCCAGCCATACGAGGACAAGGTGAGAAGTCTTTGAAAAATGAAACAAGAAATGATTTATTTGGTCCAAACTTAGTTTATTTCTCAATATAATCTCCTTGTAGCTTGCTACACTCCGTCCAACGTTTTTCCAATGTTACGATTTCGGAAATCCTTCAAAACAGGCTTTTCTTTCAGCGATCACCTCATCGTTGGAGCCAAATCTCTTTCCGCTGAGCCATTTCTTCAAGTTTGGAAGTAGATTAAAATCGCAAGGAGCCAAATGTGGAGAGTATAGTGGATATCGAACCATTTCATGCAATTTTGTCATTGCGACTGCGGATCTGTGTGTTGTCCTGGTGAGAGAGCACTTTTTTTTGCCAAATGCGACCGCTTTCCGCTTCAAATCGGCGTTGAATCGATACAACAGCTCTGCATAATATACGCCGGTGATCGTTTTGTCCTTTTCAAGGTAATTGATATGGACGATACCGTGTGAATCTCAAAAAAACTGCCGTCATGACTTAGTTGGCCGATAAGCCCACTTTAGACTTTTTCGGGTTCGATTCGTCCACTGTTTCGACTGTGTTTTGATCTCTGTTGTGTTGTGATGGATCCATGTTTCGTCCACGATTACGAAACGGCGCAAAAAGCCCTTCTTATCGCGTTTGAACATCGCCAAACACTCTTTTGAAGTTGTCACACGGTTGTGCTTGTTGCCAACAGAGAGCAAATGAGTGACCCATCTGGCAGATGGCTTTCTCACTAAAAATTTATGTAAAATGTTCCGTACCCGTTCGGTTGAGATGCCGATAGCCTCAGCAATCTCATGTACTTTAACTCGCCGATCGTCCAATATCATGGATTTTATCGACGACTTCTGGCATTGTAACCTCAATTGGACGACCAGAACGTTCGGCGTCCTTTGTGGTCTTACTACCACAACGAAAATCAGTAAACCACTTGTGAATTGTTCGAATTGATGGTGAGGAGTCCCCATAATGTTTAAGAAGCGACGCTTTGGTTTGCGTAATGTTTTTTCCACGCAAGAAATAATGTTTAACAAAGATGCGAAATTCACTTTTTTCCATGTTTACAAAAAGCTTCAACGTTGTTTGCTTTCGATGAGTGTCAAAACAGAACTGAATGACATATCAATCTGAAAATTGATGGTGCATCACATATGTCACATGGGGTTTTCGATTGTGGCGCCATCTGTTTTATTTTTCAGGGACTTTTCATCTTGCCCTCGTATATGTTTTTACTTCCTTCATAGTTTATTATGATGCTCATGCTTGCGATATGGATTCCAATTTATAAACATCGTAGCCATATGCTACGACTTGAATATATGCTGACATAGAGAAGTTCTTTACCTACTTCCCATGGGTAAAGTGGAAATAAGGCAAGAAGCAAGGGTTGAATGTTAAAAACTACAACAATAAATAATTGAGAAAACTATTCGAATCTTTGTTCAATAAATGGCATATCATTAATTTAAATCAATTTGGATAATTTCTGTTGATGTAAATTTCTGGTATGATTAAATTAAAAGCCCCCTCCATAGATATTAGATGTAAGACAGTCCGTGTTTGATGGTTTGGATAATCGGTAGAGTTTATGTTATTTTATTAACCCTACATACTATTTGAAGAAAGTAAAAACGTCTGCTCAGATTTTGAGAATCCAGTTCACATTCTCTCACGAAATAGGAACGATTTTTAAAATTTCGTGAAGCACTGCACGATGTTGTCGTCAATGTAGGTGGTAACAATTAACTCGGGAAAGTGTTGACAAAACATCGACACATAGTTGGAAAAGGTACTTGCAAATGTCATGTGCACGCCACGGCTTGCAAGTGGGCAATGCCAATATCAACATCCAGCAGTGAAATTGCATTAATTACAGACATGTATGACATGAAACAAGAGATAAAACAACATTTATTCAAACTAACAAATCACGTGAAATATTATTTTACAGAGCAACACAAATACATACATCAATGAAGGTTTTTCTATTGAAAATCGACTAATCTGTTTTCAACAATGTTACTCACACTCTTACATTTATAATGATTACTATAGAAACATTAAGGCAAGGTTTTTACAATAATAAAACAGGAGATTACGCTTTAAACTTTGATGTATTAACTTATAGTCTAGGAGCTAGAACAATATGGTGGGCCTGAATGAAAACACTTTGGCACTTCTGTATATTGGTGAAGAAAGGTTCAATGTACTCTCACAGGCCGAATCGTGTATGGTCAGGCGTTCCCAAGCTACAGCCACCTCAAATTTTGAACTTTTTCATTGCACGAACCTGTTTTCGGAGCTGTTGTATATTGAAAAGCATGTAATTCTTATACATTTGCACCTAGTGCCAATGTTCTTTATCGAGGCAATTTCTTGGAGCTGGTCAGTTAATTTAGTAGGCTAAATGGAATGCACGAACACAGTTTCTAACCCGGTGGGAAGTGTTTGCTATTATTGCCAGTTGTTGAAAAAATACATACACTTTTTTTTATCTGGGCATTTCCTAGTGATTGGCCATTATTTGGACCAAAAATAGACTTTTTGACCACTTTACGGCTAAAACGGCTGTATTGCGACAAAATATCTTGGCATCGTGTCAAATACATTAGTGTTGTGTCAAAGAATAACCAATATGAGTACCAATGTTTTTTCCCCAATCTGACTTTTCTCTCAACCACGAAACCCTCCCCCCCCCAAAAAAAATCAGTAGGTACTTTTGATATTTAACCGCTGTCGGAGTATAAATAATAATTACTGATTTATTTTTGGGGGCAGATTTTCGGGGTTGAGGAAGGGGTTGGAAAAACTTGGCTATTCTTTGACACCAAATTAACGTATTTGATACAGTGCCAAAGTATTTTGTAGCAATCCACTCGTTTTAGCCGTAAAGTAGTCAAATAGTCCATTTTTGGTTCAAATAATGGCCAATTACTCGGAAATGCCCCAATTAAAAAACTTGGTTGTGTTTTTTCAACAGCTGGCAACAAGAACAAACATTTTCCACCAGGCTAGAAACTGTGTTCGTGCATTCCATTTAGCCTGGTAAATTAACTGGCCAGCTCTAAGAAACTGCCCCGATAAAAAACATTGGCATTGGTGCAAATGTATAAGAATTACATGCTTTTGAATATACAACAACTACGAAAAAGAATTGGTGCAATAAAAAAAGTTCAATATTTCAGGTGGCTGTAGCTTGGAAACGCCTCACAATACACGATTCCGCCTGTGAGAGCTATTGAACATTGAACCTTTCTCCACCAATATACAGTAGTGCCAAGGTGTATTCATCCAGGTCCACCATATCGCTCTAGCTTTTAGACCGTTGACAAGTTTCGATTGGCCAGCATCATCGTTAAAAGAATTTTTAACACGGTGTTAGAAATACTGTCAAGTTAATAGATGCAAGTTAAAAGTGTAATCTCATTTTTAATCATTTTAAGAACCCTTTATCAATAATGAAAACATTGTTTGCAAGAAGAGGTTAGCTATACTCGATGATATCATCGAATTTCAAGTTGCAAATACTAGACAATTCAATATACAGGCTGTGTCCCGAAATGATTTGATATATTTTCAAATATTATGTATTGAAATATATTATTTGTGGGTTAGGTGCTTTATAGAAATTTTCGAGTAGGCTGGTCTAGGATGTCATATAAAATATTAATAATCTATTTTCGATCGATAGTTTCAACTGCTTTATCCAAATACTTCTTGAAACATAACGTTGATTTTTTAAATCTTTGGCTGTGAGCCAGCAGTGGAATGTAGGGAAAGGAGATAGGTATTCCTATTTTTCTTGAAGGTTTGGAGGTTATATGCATAGGGAAAGACCTCATTAGGTAAACAGTTTCACAACTTTGCTGTTCGATATAAAAATGCAGGTCTCGAGCTTGACAGTAAAGGTGTGACTCGTTTGAGCTCGTCTAGTCCGCCTATCTAGAATTACATTATCAGATTCCCATTTCGAGAGTACATTTATTTTACGATAAAAGGAACAAAGCTAGGTAATACAGAAATGTTACACTAGTTCAAGATATCTGTTGAGCCTCATTGAAATCATTTGGACGAATATATGGATAACTTCAGAATTCGTGATAGTTTGTTTCAAGATACCAATTTATTGGTTTGTGTTGAGTCAACCAAAGTCTTGCCGAAATAAGTGGTGATAGATTTTCATTTACTTATTGAATAAACTCAATCAGCTAAATACCCGATTGTATGATATTTTGGTGGACTTTTTAGACATTATTTTGGAACTCAGATATAAATGTTCTTACTTGAATCTTTCGTGACACAACCTGTATATACTCTGAAAGGACCTCCTAGTGAACAGAAATGAGGCATTGTTATTCCAGATAAAAAAGCTTTACCCTCGAGATTGATATTCAAGTTTAATTTTTCAAACACTCAAATTCAGAAATGGTCTACATCATCCGGATTCTCAGAACATTCTCGAGATTATTACATTATTTGGAATACCCAAGAGAATTGGAAAATGTGATCAATGGAAATTGGTTTTGATATACATATACGATACGATATGCAGGCATGAAAGATGTTACTTGAGGGACATCACGTCTCATTCACGTCAGTAATTGCAGGGAAGAAAGATATCCTAAACATTGGAGTATTAAACATTATATATACCCTCCGTGGTATATTTAAAATTTATAAGCACTGTTTATACAGATGGGTTATTTTAAACCGCTCTGAACTGTAGCCAATTTATTAAGATATATATTTTAGACTTTAGACGCACTAAACTATTCGAAAATGTTTTCCAATGTTTTAGTAGTAAATGCCAATATTTTGTCTTATTGTTATTGGTGAATTCTTCATCCTTTCAAATGGAAAGTATTGTATAACATTTATGTTTCACAAATTTTCGTTTGTAAAATTGGCGTAGCATAAACATCATAATTGCAGATTCTTGGGAACGAGAGCAACTAGCTGGCAAAGAATGGCCCAGTTGCTGCAGATAAAGACATTCTGTTCCTTCTTTGACAAAACCTGGATCTTGCAGATTAGTTTGTGCAAATTCGTTTAACAGAGAAAATGTGAAGACTTTTTTCATAACTTGGATAGGACAATGTGTATTTCTGATAAGAAATGTTGAAAATTTGTGGTTTTGATATACCTTTGACTTGACTAAGGATAACCCTGGTTCAAAGTTAGACAATTATTTAACAAAGCCTTATTTTAGGGGTTCAATTTTACCCACCCATTTGGATACAATTGTAGTGATATAATACCACTAGGAAGGCCACACTTCTCGTCAGAAAAAGTAGTGATTCACTGTTGAACAACTGACCATATACTAGTTAGATGTGATGTTTTTTACAAAACCAGTGAGGTTTGATAATTTAACAACATGAACTGTATCAAATATAATATGCAAAAATAATATATTGTTTGAAAGAAATTGCAAGTCAAATGAAGTAAAAATATACTGGGTGCTGCATTAAAAAAAATCAAGATAACTGAATTTGAATTGCTGATGTAGTTAATATTTAACATACTTGAAAAATATTGGCTTCCGGATGGATTCCGCGTCACAATAGCACGACTTGATGTCGACGTTTCGCTAACCATTACAGGTGGCATCTGCAGGGTAGGCTCGAGGCTTGAACTGAAACGTCGGCATCAAGTCGTGCTATTGTGACGCGGAATCCATCTGGAAGCCAACATTTTTCAAGATTAGCTGTCCGCGGAAGTCTACTTCATGATATTTAACATACTGTTTGAAATCTTATAAATTTGAGTCTCTACACATATTTGCACATGCGTCCTTAATAACAGGTTTAAATTTTATAATATTACACCTTATTTAGTTTACCTTTTTTGAGAGTGTCTGTACCGTAAGATTTTGAGAGAAACATCCATTATGTTCCAAAATAATACAGTAAGGTACACCAAACCATATAGGTTCATTGAACTGGAGTTTTTACCTCTAATTTGAATTTCCCAAAAAAATTGAAATAATAACTTGGTATCTGCCAACGTGAAACGGTTCACCCTGTAGAGTGAAAAGCATTTTTAAATAGTTGGGTGCGTCCACAAGTTTCAACAAAATACTTTATTTAATAAAGGAGCTACAGTCGGAGGTGGTTTAAATATACTCATCCTGTATATCATATGTTTGTTGACCTATAACCATACACCATAATTCTACTAATAAATCATAGCAAAAAGTAAAATTTCATTAGATATGTATTAATATTGAAAAATAAAACTGACAAATACACAAATAAACGAAGCAATCTGGAATAACATAATGACTTACCTGGAATATTGGCTGATTGAAGTTAGCGCTCGCTAGGATCTTGATGTTATAGGAATCTGGTTCAAATTCTGGGGCATTGTCATTGATGTCTTGAATTTGGACTATAACCCTCGTTGTTGACGATAGTGGTGGATTTCCATTATCTTTTATTACCACCTAAAATAAAATTCAAAATTTATATTTATTTGATAAGGTTTTTCTAGCCAGATCGATCAGTAACGTCACAAAGCTATAGTTCCAGACAGCTGTTTCGCTCTTCTCGTGGACCTCATCAGTGAAACGAGCAACGCTACTGACGGATTGAAGGTACTCATAATCAGTCTTCCACGAAGTAAATGATAGATTTCTCGAATTTTACAAAAGTTATGGGGAATGTGAGACTACTTGAATGCGCCAGATGGCGACACCAAACCAAAGTAAGAGAATCAAAAACAAATGAATATATGAAAGGTACTGATTTATCTTATGTTGGCTTTTGCCAGATAATAATGATAAGGTTTTTCTAGTCCAAATCGATCAGTAACGTCACAAACCTATAGTTCCAGATAGCTGTTTCACTCTGCTCATAAATCTATCAGTATATATGTCTATTCATTTGTTATAAGTAAATAAAGGTTTATTGAAGTACACATTTTTCATCTTTATCGTTTTTTATATGAAATTTCTAAGGTATATTTATACAATTTTTTAATTTTTATTTAAATTTTTAATTTTTTATTTAAATTTTTTATTTTTTTTGTATAAGAATTTTCATTTATAATTATAATATTAAATTTTCATGGTTTTTGAATATAACAAATTAATTTATATTTATAATGAAGAATTAAATCTTAAACTAATTTGTAGGGAATTATTAGTAATTTTTATTTCATTCATTAAATAAATTAAAATTTAGAAGAAATATATTCATTTTTATTATTTTCGAGATAAAATTAATTTAATTATATTTTATTAGTATTGAAAAGGAATGCGGGAAAATAAATATTATTTTAATAAATAAAGTTTTCTTAAATAAAGAAATTTTATTTTTTGTTGATATTTACTAGTATAATTTAAATTTCTAATGAATAAAACATATGTCTATTCATTTGTTATGAGTAAATAAAGTAAATAAGTAGAAATTGTCCAACTTCATCGTTTTTAGATTTTTAAATGTTTGTAATTTTTTATAGGTAATTTTATTAATAAATTTAGTAAATATTTATCATTTTTGAATATAACAAATTTATTCATATTTATAATTAAGAATTAAATTTTAAACTAGTTTGTAGGGAATTATTAATAATTTTTATTTTATCAATTGAAAATATAAAGAGTACAGATAAATTAATTATTCATTTTTGAAATGTGAAAAATTAATTTTAACATTACTCAATTTAAATTTGAAAGAAATATATTTACTTTTATTGTTTTTACTTCAGAAGTTGGAGAATAAAACTCAAATTTTACACAAAACTTTTAACATTTAATTTAAAAATGCTGACAAAATGTTTCACCACACTGTGGCATTATCAAAGCGAGGAGTTATCAACTAAAGCTAAATCTAAAAGTATGTCCTTAAATATCAGGGATCAGAATGTGGTGCAAATTGAAGGATGGGGGTGGATAATGGTGGGAGTGTGTTTACAAAATTGTTAACAAGCGGTGAATTATATGTGTCGATTTGATCATTTAATATTACATTATTATTGTTTTTTGCGTGTTTCAAAATTTCTATGGATTCTAATATATTAAGTTTATGTCCTTTTTCCTGAATATGTAGAATATCAGGATTAAGGGTGAAATTGTGGTTATGTTCTAACAGGTGATTTGCGTAATTAGAGTCTTCTTTTTTGAGCCTGTAACTTCTCAAATGTTCATTGAACCTTACGCTGAAACTGCGTCCAGTTTGTCCTATGTACAAAGCACTACAGTCATCACATCTCAGTCTGTAAACTCCAGATTTCTTTAAGTTATCTTTTTTAGATTTCGAGTTATTAATATACGAGCATAGGTTATTTGTTGTTTTAAAGGCGACGTTTTTATTCTGTTTTTTAAGGAATTGAGATATTTTTAGTGAATGTTTACCTAAATATGTTAGACATGTGAAATTTGATTTTGTATTATTATTAATTTGCGGATAAATTATGCTTAAGGCTTTTTTATTGAGTTTATCCATAGATATTTTGAAACACGCAAAAAACAATAATAATGTAATATTAAATGATCAAATCGACACATATAATTCACCGCTTGTTAACAATTTTGTAAACACACTCCCACCATTATCCACCCCCATCCTTCAATTTGCACCACATTCTGATCCCTGATATTTAAGGACATACTTTTAGATTTAGCTTTAGTTGATAACTCCTCGCTTTGATAATGCCACAGTGTGGTGAAACATTTTGTCAGCATTTTTAAATTAAATGTTAAAAGTTTTGTGTAAAATTTGAGTTTTATTCTCCAACTTCTGAAGTATTATGAATTTACACTACGTAAACGCCGAAACCATAGATATATTTATTGTTTTTAAGTAAAATTTAATTTAATTATATATTATTTAAATAAAACACTATTTTTTGAATTTCTTGATTTAAATTTAAAATATGTATATTTACTTTTATTATTTTCAAGAAAAAACTAATTTAATTATATTTTATTGGTATTGAAACGGAACATTTGTTTACAGATCTGATTTTTTTGGTCTTTTTACCTCGTAGAATGCTGGTATTGACTACCTTCAACGGAGAACCTTCAGTAACGTTGCATACTTGCTCGTTCCAATGAGCTCTATGAGAAGAGCGAAACAGCTGTCAGGAACTATAGGTTTGGGACCTTTTCATTGTAATCTGGCAAATGCCAACATGAGATAAATTAGTATATTTCATGTAATCATTTCTTTCTGATTCTTTTGGATTATATTCATTTCTTCCGACATTAAAACGTAGTTTACGTATTGAAAAATTGCCTCATGACTAGGTTAACCATGCGAACTTATTGGCATTGTTCGCTTGTTGAAAAGAATGTGTTCATATTTGTAATGTTTTTCTAATGAAAAAACTAAGAAATGTGCCTTGTACAAAGGTTCGAGATTCGAACTCATATTAGTTCTATTGAAGATTGTGTTCGTCATGATGAAGAAGAAATATCGAGGTGATATGAACGAGAAATCAAAAACATTCGATGACATCTATATATAAAAAGGTAAATATCAGTCACTGACTCATTCACTCATCACGATATCACCAAAATCGTACAAAGCCGACCTACTTGAAACTTGCCAGATCAAGTACATTTTACATGCCGGACAGTTCCATAACTTAATGGATCATTATTACAGTTCAAACTCTCTTACAGACAACACATAATCTCTCAACAACACAAGTAACGTTTATATGCCAGATATTGATACTTTGACAGTCACATAATGTCCGTGACAGCCTATTTCATAACATAGGTATCGCTGTCAAATGAAATAAACTTCTATATGACGTAGAGTATAACGCTTTTAGTTGTTTCTACTATTGTGAAATATGCACTAGTCTTGAAACTTGGGGAGTCACATCGCGACGGCGGAGTCGTTGACTCCTTCTACGGGTATTACCTGTTTCTGCAGCACCTACTAGTACATAAGTTGATGTCTTTCCACGTCGTTATCTGTTTCTAATCATTTGCAATATATTTTAGGTTCCTACGAGTGAAGGAAGCCAGAGATCTATGACTGATCACAGTTCATTTCCTCTGATTTTGCAGTATAATACATGGCCTTGACTTTTACAGGCATTACTTTCGAATAAAGTTATTTAGTTTGGGTTCATTTATAATGGACAGTTATTTGCCGTCTAAATAAATGTTTATGTTCAACTTTCCGGTTCGAAGATATTTTGCTTGTCTTCTGCACAGCCACATTTTTAATAAAGATACGGAATAATTCTTTGAGAATCAAGTATTTACACAGCAGAAACTCACCTTAATAACCAACATTGTTTGCTTCCTGTTCATGTCTAAGTCTTTGATCAAGAGCTGCTACGAATTTAAGTTCAACACAAAGTTACATGATTGTAACTCAAATGTAACACGAGAAGAGAGAGATAGAGAAGGGTTAGTTTTTCTCGGGAATAATTAAACATCGTAATGCGCTAAGTCGAACTTAAAGTAAACATGTTAACTAAGACCCTCAGGGTAAACAGCTACGGAAGAGCATATAAACAAAGAGAGTTTATCCCAAAATTTGAATCTGTGTTGAGATTAATGCAGTCTATATTCGACCGAGAGCGGGCAGAATACATTTGACGGATTTATAAGAATTATTTTAATTCCTAGCATAATCAATTTGAATCGTGATGGTAACGAACATTATCAAAATAATGAAATGCTATATTAGATCCTCGTGATTCGTGAAGGCTTTTGTGATGATCATAATACGTCCATATATGGCAGGATTTTGATAATTGCATTCACTCGTTACAATACATGAATGTCTAGCTCAGATCCTTAACCAATCAAATCACTTTGATAACATATTTTAGTGAGTAAAGCCTCCTTTAGTAAGTAAATCTGTGAAAAACCAAAAAGTTGTTACCCCTATCTTTTGTCATTTTTGGGAATATTAAAATGGTATGTTCTTTGGTATGTAAATAACTATGATAGTTGTGGTTTTTCACATTCATAGTCTTGATGTAAAATAAGAAACTCAATTTTCTTCGAATCTCACAGTAATAATCGCTTGACAAGCTCTTTTTTCAAAATTTTATTGGCGTTTTCATCTGGTGAATTTATTAAAATGTAACGTGTCTTTATTGCTCCCTTGTGTGATAATGTTGATATCATATGATCATACTTGGTTGTACAATTGAATAATTTCCAATTGCTAAATAATGCCTCTATTTGGATGAACCATAATGCAGGGTATTTGAACCAAAACTCAAGTAGTTTCAAATTTATTGAGGCAATACTAGTATCTTCAGTCATCTCAGGATTATTTATTATTATTTAAGGTTTTTTTTCGTATGTTCTTGATCAGGATCACCAATTGTAGTGTTCATATTAATTTATTATTTATAATAATTATGATTACAATTCAATAGATCTATTAGAATTCTGTTACTAACAACATAATAATTCCTAATGCCTAGAAACCAATACAATGGTCACTACACATGATAATACCCGACTTCACGTTGTCAAAATCTTTGAATGAAATGAAGTTGAAATCCAATTTATGGTTTGGCCTGATAGATGTCCTGATCTTTATCCTATTGAGCATGTTGAGGACATGATGGCAGGACAAGTTCATTCCCAAATTTCTACCCCTGCAAACATGGGGGAGCTGTTGTCAAACAATGAGATGAGATCAACAAAGGTAACACTTGCCATCTTATTGAGGGGATGCCAATGAGAATGGAACCTGATATTCCAGTTAAGGGAGGCAATACACGCTATTTAATGTTCTATATCTTGATCATGTCTGTCACATTCTCATTTTTTCTTGTATTTGTTATTGAAGAATTTTTTTAGGAGCAATGTAGTCCGATGATACCTCCAAAATGTTTTTGGAATTGATTTTCCGCGAGAACGGTAGGTTCTAGAGAAAAAATTGTTTCTCCATGAATTAATTTTTCCTCGTTTCGTTCGTTCGCCGTCGACTCTTCTTCAATGTCTTGCACATTATCGTCTGCTACGCTGACTGATGTAGAGGGTCATTGGAAAACTTGTAAGGGAGCTTCATCGATCTCAGTTTTTTCTATGTCGAAAGAAAGTACGCTGGTGATCGTTTTGCCCATTTTCACAGTAATGGATATGAACGATACCGAGTGCATTCCAAAAAACCGTCGCCACTTTGGCTTTTTCGGCTTCGATTCGCCAGGACAAGTTCACTGTTTCGACTGTTCGTTGCTCACTGGTGTGTTGTGCTGGATCCATGTCCCGTCCATGGTTACAACACGGCGCAATAAGTCTTTCTTATCGCGCTTGAACTTCGTCAGACACTCCTTTGAAGTTGTCACACGGTTGCGCTTGTTGTCAACAGAGAGCATATGCGGCTTTCATCTGGTAGATACCTTCCTCATATTCAAAAAGTTATGCAAAATGTTCCTTACCCCTTTGGTTGAGATGCACGTAGCCTCAGCAATCTCGTGCTCTTTAACTCATCATACCATGGATTTTATTGACGATTTCTGGCGTTGTAACCTCAATTGGACGACCAGAACGTTCGGCGTCCTTTGTGGTCATACTACCAGCACGAAAATCAGTAAAACACTGAATCGTTCCAATCGATGGTGAAGAGTCCCCATAATGTTTAACAAGCGATGCTTTGGTTTGCGTAATGTTTTCCCCATGTAAGAAATAATGATTAATTAAGACGCGAAATTCTCTTTTTTCCATGTTTACAAAAATCTTCCAGGTTGATTGTTTTCGATGGGTGTCAAAACAGAATTGAATGACATATCAGCCTGAAAATTTTAATGCGTTCTAGTTAAAGATGGTACATCACAAATGTCACATGGGATTTTCGATTGTGGCGCCATCTGTTTTATTTAGTAGGGACTTTTAACTTTGCCCTCGTATAATGATTAATCTTCGTCATGTCATGTAGACAAATTTCAAACTCATCTGCCAGATCAAACGTATCCAACCATGCACAAAAAAAATTATTGCTACCCAATTCATAGATTAAATGTTACAGAGAAAGGTGTTTCTTATTCTTTCATAAAATTTCGCAATACCCCTTTATCTATAAAATCTATCGAACATTTCAAAACATTTAAAACTCAACTACATACTTACATTTGTCAAATTGAACCATAATGAATTGATGAATTTCTAATGAATGGAGCATGTTAATAAAAATATGTTGTCTTGAATCATATTATCATGAATAATAAAAAGTACTCTGTACTTTCCTAAATTTAACTTTCACTCCCCAAATTAATTATATCTCAATGTAATGAACTTGGCAAATAAAGAATATGAATAACAAAATGATTGAATACGTTTAAATTAGATTGGAAGTGAACTTCTGTATTCTCACCCCATGTTCATTTTTCAAAGTGCAAGTTTAAGAACTTCGAAGGAGCCAGTTTAATTGATGATTTGAAATGAGAGTGCCTGGTTTATTCACGAAACTTACGGTTAAAAATAAATTCTGCAAAAGAGAATAACAAGTCAGCACTTACCTCAAGAATATGTTCGTCCTGAGTTTCCCTGTCTAATTTTCTAGACGTCGTCGTGATTAAACCTAGAACAATGCACTAATTAAGTTATTGTACAAACTAACAATTTAACAAATTGATTCACCAGAGGGGCAATTTACAATTGAAATATTGCATGAATGCGATTAAACACACACACAGGTGGAATTCATGAGTTTCACTTTAGGAAAAATGTGATAAGTTCAATTTTGTGGTTGGGCAATTTATTCACGCTATTTGGAACAATTTGAATAGTATGGTAACATTTGTGAATATTCTCACCGCTCGATAGGAAACCAGGTTTAAATATTTGGACAATGCAATATTGCTGAATTGAAATATACATTGATTTCCAACTATCCATCGATAGAATAAAAGTGACATATTATTATCCAATATTCAAAGAGGAACACTATTGATAAGAAATAATCACCCTTATCCACTACAAATAATATTATAGTACTGAGGACCTTTCGGCTATCAAGTATCCATCATCAGAGTAAACTAAATTATAAATCAAAAAGTGCCTATTTAAAAAATATTTGGGGATAATAATGTAAACAATTGGTTATCCTCAGCTGGAGATAAATCGGAATTTGATAAATTGCTTTTTCGTTTGTACTTTTCCATCCCTTCTAAATTACCTAGATATTTATCTGTACTGTGTTTTAAAAGTGATAAACTTTCCTGAGAAATGGTTTGCCCTGTATTCAAAATACAGCTACCGCTGATTTTTCACCATTTTTCTTTACATGGGCTAAATGTTCCTTAACGAGTTAAAATGTTCTTTCTAGTTTGACCCACATAGCATTTTGAACAATTCATAAATGATTTGGTAAATCCCCGATTAGTCGAAATCGAAAACTTAATCAGAGGTGTTGCCTAAACGGTGTTTTAGCTTGTTCTTACATCTATAAACTGGTGGTATTGCAAATTTAGAAAAACTACGGAGTTTATTAATTACTGAAGAATGATAAGTGAAACGTTTGCATTTTATTGAAGTATTTGAAGGTATTGGATCTGATCTGGTTAGTTGGCTACGTTCCAATTTCCTTTTTTGTTTGAAAATTAAATTATTGATCAAAGATTTGTGGTTATCATTGTCCAACGCAATTTGCTGAAGTTTCTCAACTTCAACCTATTTGTTAAAGTGAGATTTCTGTATATGTAGTAATCCAAGTGATCTTTAATAATGTTAATATCAAGGAAAGGAAGCTGTTTCAACAGTGAATCTCAGTGAATCAAATTGACTATTAAGCGTGTTCAAAAAGCCGTGTAAATCAAAATCTTTACTTGTTATCGCGAAAATGTCGACAACATATCTATACCACAATTTTAGAAGCTGATTCAATTTTTATTTTAACGATATTTATTGAAAAACGATATCCTGAATATAAAATTGCAGCTTTATCTCTTTTAGTATCAATCACTTTAACTTCCATTATGGCGATTCAAAAAATTTGCACTGACGTTTAAAACCGAAGAGTTTTTACAAAAATAATGAATATTAAAATATTGTGACCCTTAAGTATTATACCGGTCATCAAATAACTGAAAACCCTAAGCATCCAGGTATGATAATAAATAAGCTGGCAATTAGGCAAATTACATTTAAATATATTTTATCTGAAGATTATGGGAAATTATAAGAATTTTATAAAATCGTCGGCGTTCGACGACTAGCGCGCAAAGCCTCTTAAAGCCGCTAGGGTCAGTATACGACTAGCGCCCGAGCTACCGGCGGTATACATATTTGTGCTTCCACAATAAATTCTTTTAAATCTCCGACGAATTTATAAATGTTTGGATGCGCACTGGAAAAGCATACGTTAAAGTGCGAATGAAATGATTCGCTTGCATTCGTTGTTTCGCAATTCCAAATATTGTCTGTTGCCCATATCTGTGGTGAATATTTTGCGTCGTTATACATGTAATTTGTCTTCAAATAACCGTCAAATCTTTCCAACGTACGGTTCCATGATACGATAGGCTTTTTGTACCTCGTCTGGTCGTAGAAAAGGTATGCCAAATGTCCATCTGAGCCACATTCCAATTACAGATTGGTTATTTTTGTATTCTCGAACGAGACCAAATTCATGAATTTTCCTGAACCACGCCTGGGTGAGGTGGAATGAACAGCCATGGTTTATCAACCCAGGCCAACGTGATCTCAACTAATCTTGAATTGCCTATTCAAAATCCACAATAACCTTGTATGGAAAAAATATCCATGGATATTACCAACATTTATCAATTATTGATTGAAATAAAATGTCGTAAGTTGTTTTTGCCAATTAAACAACAGCGGTATTTAGCTGTTGTTTTTCACTCCATGGATGATAAAAAGTTGCTGGAAATGTTGAACACAATACTCAAATGTGCCGTTCATATAGATCGTTCTCATTTGGCATAAAACTGTAGACTTTGAATAGTTCCAAGCACTATTTTTTGGTTGACAGGATCGTTGATAAGGATCATACTTTCATTGTCTGGAGTAGAAATCTGATCATTCTGGATCATCCAATTAATACGTTCATGAGTTTCTGCAATGTCACTTGGAATGGCTGGAACTTGGGATCTTCTTGTGTGAATGATTCGACGGCGACATTGCAACTTATATATACATACCTCCTACGTTGGCCTGCATTAATTGCACGGTCTTTTCTAGATCTATAGTTATCGATCACACGTAACCCTTTCCATTTTACACTTAACATAGATAACATGGTTGAAAATTAGAACAGATAAATAAAAATTAATAATGAATAATGAATAAAATATAAAAATGTTGAAGGAAAATTGAGAAAATAAGTCCAAATAGTAATTGATTGCATAACATATCATGATGATGGGTCTTTTTTAGTCAAATCATTTGTTTATAATTATCTAAATAGCCCCCCAAAAAAACACAAAGTAAAAATGTTGCAAAAGAATCTATCAGCCGTACCATATCTATGCTTATATTGGATACCAGTGTATATTATGAGTTTGGTTCAAGTTAGAAAAAAAATCAAAAAAGACTAAGATCCTCTTTTTTTTATTATTTGATGCCCAAATCGTCTTGGTAGGTAACTCCCTAATCGGAATATTTGTCTACCCACGAAATGAGAGGAATAAACTCATTAATTTTTAATCCGCCCGAAACCAGAGGGTTACAGGTAGTTTTTGATTTACGCACAAAACGCGTCGCTCGAAACAAGAAATCACCTTCTTCCGAATGTGACAAAAATCAAAGGAGAACCAATAAGAACTAAAAATAAAAATTTAATACCTCTGAACGGTCTATTTCTACCTACTGAAAATTGTATGATTATGGTTGCAGGTGAATAAAATTTATACTTCGGCTCTGCCTGAAAAGGTGGTAAATTTGGTGCCTTTTAAGACCAAGAGAGATAATTAGAGTCAACGATATATGTACAATACTCTACTCTGATTCAAGTTTGATTTTTCCAATTTGGTACACATTAGACAATATATCGGTATACCATTTGGTATTCCACCTTAATATCTTCTTTGCATTAACAACATAATGGCATACTGATTAAACACAAGGACATATTTGTTTCTATCTTACACTGTTTTTCATGTATACCTATAGTTTTACGCTAGCAAACAATATGTTTTTTTCATACCTATCCTACGATACCATAAACAATCTAAAAATATAATAACATACTGATTTAAACGGTACACTGTAGTTGGACTGCTGGAAATCCGCAAACGCTATGCCTTCTTGTGCTCAACATTTTTATACCAAGAACTTAAATGGTCCAAGTTTGCGTCACTAACCCCTGGTGTCACACGTTCAATGTATGACAAAATATTAATTTTTTTGATGTTACGTTTCAAGTATTTTGAATCTTGAAATATTACAATTTTATGGAGATAAATAAAATTGTTTATTTTCCTCACTCTCCAACTTTGAACGAACGAAGATGTTACAAGTCTTAATGGGAAAGTTATCCTTTCGACTCATTTGCATATTATTGAATACCTCGAATGATTCGACTTAAGTTCAAAGGAAGCAACCTTAATGTAGTTCGACGAACATACTCTTGTGTAAAGAGAAATGTAATCCTCGCAGTACGCGGTTTTATTCCAATCTAGAATCGCGGGATCTTATTCCCCACATGAGCAACATTAGAGACGAAATAGATGAATGTGTGTGTGTACGGGAAGTGATTTTGATGTTTGTCTTAGTCGCTAAGTTATTCGATCTGACGTATAATTCGTTATCTGATTGCCTATAGTAGAAATGTTAATTAAAATCATCACAGCCAGCATTATCGCGTGTCACGAACCGGATGTTAACTTGAATTCCGACCGATTCGAAACACTATCTGCCCCAGGTGTTCATTTTATCGCTGTCTACTTGGAAGGCATTATGGCACGAGCTAAACATAAGGAGAAACTAAATAAATAAACCCTTTTGTGTTGGATCCCTTGTAACGTTAGGACATTGTGTGTGTTGTAACCTCTAGTTCGTGATCACCGCGGAAAACAAACGGATTATTACTGCAAAGTAGACCGTATAATGTAGCAAATTTTTCTCTGAAATAATTTAGTCAGGCCAGTAATATAATGTGCAGAAAGTTTCTATATTTATTTACGACATTCTAAATTTCATGACTGAAATTATTGTGGTGTGTTATTTCTGCAATTTATAATTTTACTTTGTGAAACATAATTTTTATTTGGATATTTTCGAAGCAGGCGCCTTGTACTTACAATTAAGCAAATATGCAACAATTTATGGATTAGAGACGCATCATAGTCTTATTAGCCTTTCTGGTTCGTTGGAATTCGTAGGGTTAGACTTTATACGAAGGCTTCCATTTCTAACGACATCTTTAATAACACACGTTATACACTAAATAACACTTAAAACTAGCAATGTAATAATTAGTTGTCACATTACTGAACTACTTATTAGCATTGATTAACATATAATTAACAATATTAGTGACTTTGATGATTGATTTCCGAATATGACTGCCTTATTCTAGCCTCAATTATCTGCCTCTAAATGCTTTATTGTTGTATGTTATTTCCTACCACTGGGCTAAGGTCGATTATTATACAACACCACATCACAACGACAGGTGGAATGTATATATTCAGTTACGTAGAAATAACATAATTATTTTATCTGGTTCAATATTATATGGTTATTATTATGTGTTATCGATTTCCTTAGCAGATTGTTCTAAAGTTTTGAATGATTAAAATCAATTTTATCATTAGCACAATTATTTCTTTTAATTTGGATACCTTCTAATATCAAACGTTCATCATTATTCTTTTCAATATTCAAAATTTTTGTACTGTCATAGTTGAATGATGAAAAAGAAACGCCATTCTGTATATTTCATCCCTTGTAAAGATTGCGGATAAGTATACATCTGCCAATCTTCTCAATACCTCGATAAAAGATTGAATGGGCATAAATATACAAAGAATTCATCCACTGCACTTAATAAATATGTGAAAGACACAAACCATTCCTTTGACTACAACTAAACGAAAATATTGAATATTGAAAAGAATAATGATAAACGTTTGATATTAGAAAGAATCTAAATTAAATGAAACGATTGTGTTGATGATAAAATTGATTATAATTTTTCAAAACTTTATAATAATCTGATTTAAACTTAACCAAATTCAGATATTTTGAATTAACACTTGCAATTGTATATTAAATTCAACGTAAAACGAAATTATCTGATATTGTTACGTTTATGATGGTGACAGTTTTGAAATTAAATTCCATAGAGTCATCTTAAACTTGATCAGTTGTTAGTAAGAGGAATGAAATGTAAATCATAGAATGACTGATTCATAAAATAATTATAGTTATTTAGATTTGTAAAATCATAGAATAGTATCTTCAGATATTTATTTAGCTAGATTCAATCCATTCCAAGTAAATTAATTTGATAATTAGCCATACATTACTCTTTCGCACACAACCGATCCAATATTTTCTGCAGTTTTAATTGGATTTGAACACAAGTCGGCTGCAGACGCATTTCATTAATCAAAATGCTTTTTTAACAATTTTTGATAAAGATAAAAATATATTATCGAAACGTCAAAAAGAGAAGTCTTATTTTATTTGTACTCATATTAAAGAACCAGAATACCAAGAAAATGGAACATGCATCTACAAATGGTTTCAGAATATAAATACTAAATACATATATTCTTCTCTTTTTGACGTTTCGATAATTAATTTTTTTACCTCCATCAAATAATTTTGATAAACATAAAAATATATTATTGAAACGTCAAAAAAGTCTTATTTTATTTTTAGTCATATTAAAGAACCAGAATACCAAGAAAACGGAACATACATCTACAAATGGTTCAAGAATATAAATACTAAAATACTCGTATATTACGTTCTTTATTATGACTAAAAATGAAATAAATACTTTTTTGACGTTTTAATAATATATTTTTAGCTTTATCAAAAATTTTTGATAAAGATAAAAACATATTATCGTTTAACAACTTTTAACTACACCCGTGAAGATAAGAATTTTCCCACTCATAATCATATACAAATTTGAAAAATTAAATAAAGTTGCTAATATATCAGGTTCTAAGTCTTGAAAAAGGTCCGTTTTCACGCTCATGCAATTTGCACAAATTGATTTGTGCAAGCCAATTGGCACAAGTAAATTGTTGCTTGAGAACCAAAATCGTTCACTTGTACAAGCAAAATTATTTGACTTGAGTAAAATCTGGCCGGTCAGATAATTTGCATGTGGTTGGCACAAGTGCATGAACGTGTAAACGACACTCCAACTCGACGCATGCTCAGTAGTAGCGTATTCTATCCTGACCTGCAACCTGCACGTGACTTTTGTATTTTCGGTGTTCTGTGACACCGTGCTGTTATCTACATAATTATTTTGTCTGTGTTGTATGTTGGTTATTAAACAATGTCAAAAAAAAGGATTCATTACAGAATTTATTGAACTGTATAAAAAATGTCTGTTGTCTTCTTGGTCTTTTCTTTTTTGGCACTTTTAACTTTTCAATTAAACAAACACCAGCTAGTGCTAACAACTCGTCTTCGTGGTCCATCGTAATTTTTGTTCAAACACGCGACACTCACCGATATCTGTATTGGTGAACAAATTAGTGTAAATAGACTGACCCGTTTTAAAAAAAAATCATCAACTTGCGCAAATTGCATGAGCGTGAAAATGAACCTCGAAATTCAGTTTTATTTGTGCAAACTGGCATGCACAAATCAACTTGCGCAAATTGCATGAGCGTGAAAACGGACCTGAGCCAAATTTTATTGTTCAACTACACTTTATAATACCCGAGATCATTCGTTACCAGAACAAAAAATTGAATATCTAGCAAAAAATAGAGATCCAAATGAAAACTTATTGGGAACAATATGGAATTGGACAGTTTAGAAAGCGTTACTTTAATCAGAATGAAGATAACTGTTTTTCCCACGCACTATTGTTGAATGTGCATTTACAATTCAACTATATCACGAAGACAGTAGCATCATTGGTTCTTAATTTCTTACGATCCTAGTAATTACAACTGTCAAGTTCCAGTTTGCTTCCATACACTTCGTACGACTTTTTTATGTCATTATTGCAAAGTTGAAAGTTGCGTAATAAAATAAAAACAGGAAGAAGTGTAACTTCGTTTGAAGTAGATAGGAATTACGGATCTATAGACGACAAAAACTCCAGCAAAGCTTGTTGGTAACCTGTCTGCTGCCGACACCAACAAACAAGTTAGTTTTTAAGGTTTGTTCTTTTGTTAACTTTTCTGCGATTTGTGGTTTTTGTGCTCTCGAGCGTACTCGTATTAGGGCCTCGGCAATCAACTGTGTCACTTTCCATTGTCTACATAGGTGCCCAGATTAAAAAGCTACTGTTTTAGGATTAGTACAGATCTTTTTGTACTGTTTTATTGAAACTCAAATTTCGAACATTAAATTGGAATATCATCCGTTCCTCAGCCAATTAAATCAAATAATATTCAGATAATCCGAGATGATGAGCTTTGAATTTCTGAGAACTTCACTTATTCGAGAATAATTGACATTTTTCAATTACATTGAATTTGAAACATTCACATTGGTGTAGGCAGTTATAACTTCATGAACGAAGCTATTTAATATAAAAGTATTGAAATTAATATTGCTCAGTTCTGAGGTGACTGAGTTTATCGAAATAGCTATCAACTCTTAGAAAGTTTCTCCATATTCTTTAGTGATCCGAGTTTATATATTTATGAATATTGAATTACGAAGAATATACAATAGAATCTCACATAAAGAACACTATTCGCAGCCGAACACGTTTTTGACAGAGCCGAATTTTTAAATAGAGAACTTAAAACGAAATCTGATCCTGAATCTTCATCCTCATAGAAGAAAATTATTCAAATGCGTTTAATTAGTAAATCACTCATTAAAATAAGTATCGCTCTAATCTCCGATAATTTAAAATACTACCGAATATCCTTCCATTGCGATCGCTTTATCCTCGCCGAGGTTGAATTTAAGCAGCGTGTGAACGCTGAACTGTCAAGTCAAACCAACTGAGTCAGTGCATTGGGGCAATGCACGCTAATCTCATAATGCAAGTTTCTCCATATTCTTTAGTGATCCGAGTTTATATATTCATGAATATTGAATTACGAAGAATGTACAATAGAATCTCCCATAAAGAACACTATTCGCAGCCGAACACGTTTTTGATAGAGCCGAATTTTTAAACAGAGAACTTAAAACGAAATCTGATCCTGAATCTTCATCCTCATAGAAGAAAATTATTCAAATGCGTTTAATTAGTAAATCACTCATTAAAATAAGTATCGCTGTAATCTCCGATAATTTAAAATACTTTCGAATCCGAATCTTCCTAAACTGTATTGCTTACCTATTTATAAACCAGGTGATAATTAATGAGAACGATCCTGTCAAACATTAATTGTCACACGTATAACATAGCGAAATGGTTAGTTAAGGAATTCAGTAACTTCCAGCTTAACCAAGTTTGTCTGTAAACAAATTCTTAGAAACTAATTGCGAAATAGAACAACTTCAAACTTGAATCTGGTGTTACTCTCGTTTCATTTGATGTTGTTTTACTATTTACAAATACCCCAATCCTTGAGTCGATAAAAAATCTGAAAAATGGCTTTCAAATATTAATATCCCCGATACTAATTGCACATAATACGTGATCCTTACGTCTTTATGCAGGGAGTAAAATTATAAACAAACAAGTGGATATGCAATTGGCAATTCACTCTCTCCTTCTTTTGGACAATATTTTTTGAGCGAACTTGAACCTCCTTAAAATCAAATTTAAACAAGTTTCCAAAAGTTTGGGATAGATATGATAATAATAATAATAATAATAATAAATCGTTTTATATGTGAAGGAACAAAATAGGCGCAGTTTAGCCAAAGGCTACTCTTACACTTAACCTAAGATATACAGATAAAGTCAGGTAAAGTTTAAAATGGGAGGAAAGAGAAGATGTATAAACGTAACGCATAACAACAATTTGTTTGTAACATAGGTACCTAGATGAAATAATGTGACAAGGAAAAGGTAAAGGCTAAATACGATTCAAGTAAAGGTATTCAAGTTCAAGTTAGTATTCATGGAATGTTTTCTCAGAGTGATTCTTATTTTTGTTTCAGAAATGCATACAATTGATTAACAGTGAGTTGTGGAATTTGACGGAGAGTTAAGTGAACGACCTCTGAAACAATGACGTTACATGACGAGGAACATGAAATTTGTTTTTTTTTATCTTACATTCAATGAATGTAGCATAGACCTAGGAAACAGTTTATTGTGAAAGGACGTAGGAGTTTTAGATCTTAAAACTTTGTACGCAAAGTTGCAAAGATTGTAATTAGTACGATTATTCGTTGTCAACCAGTTCAGTTCACTGATTTTGTTAGACACATGATCGTATTTTCTTAAAGAGCAGACAAATCAACAACACAAGTTCTGTACCTTCTGTTTCCGATTTAGATCAAATTTACTTAAAAGATTGCTGTACACGATATCACCATAGTTGAACCGTGATAATACCAACGACTCTGTGAGAAATTTCCTGAAATAATGTCCATTTGAGTAAATCAGTTTGAGAGTACCAAACGATTTTTTAAGCAGCTCATTCAAATGCAAATCAAAATTTAGGTCAGAGTCAAAAATGATACCAAGGTTTATTTATGGAATTCACAACAGGTAGAATGGTGTCAGCAATTTTAATTGTGAGGAAATAATAAATAAAACTTTGTTTTACTACCACTGATATTTAATATAGTCGTTACTATAGTTTCGACACTAAACGTGTCATCTTCAGACGAAAAATGAATTTAACAAATATTAAATCTACTATATATAGGTTAAAGAAGGATTTCAAACAAATTTTATGGCTATAGGAAATAGTTCTAGGAAAAACCAGAGAGGGGTAATCGTGATTAGGTAATTCCGTGAGGACATTAGTGGTGCGGGTATATTTACTAACAGACTTTAAATACTAAAATCAGGTTATTAATACATTGAAGAGATTACTGTAATATAAATCTAGTTGATCGTTTAGGATCTTATTATCATACATCTTCATTCCTTTGAAAATTTCCATTGACTCTAATATATTTAGTTTTGAAGTTTTATCTTGACCATCAGCTTCAAACCCCCAAACAAATTATCTCATATTCTGTTCAATGCGAAAGATAAAACTGACAAATTTAAAAGACCCGGAGTTTATAAACTAACTTGTACAGAGTGTGATAGTTTTTACATAGGTAGATCTTGCCGTAACATAGCAGTTAGATATAAAGAACATTTTCGTTCCTTTAAAAATAATAAAACCGATTCTTCATTTGCAAATCATATTTTAGAAACAGGCCATACCTTTCCTAATTTGAATAATGTCCAAATTTTACATAGTCAAGATAAAACTTCAAAACTAAATATATTAGAGTCAATGGAAATTTTCAAAGGAATGAAGATGTATGATAATAACCTAAACGATCAACTAGATTTATATTACAGTAATCTCTTCAATGTATTAATAACCTGATTTTAGTATTTAAAGTCTGTATTTAAAGTTTTTACATAGGTAGATCTTGCCTTAACATAGCAGTTAGATATAAAGAACATTTTCGTTCCTTTAAAAATAATAAAACCGATTCTTCATTTGCAAATCATATTTTAGAAACAGGCCATACCTTTCCTAATTTGAATAATGTCCAAATTTTACATAGTCAAGATAAAACTTCAAAACTAAATATATTAGAGTCAATGGAAATTTTCAAAGGAATGAAGATGTATGATAATAACCTAAACGATCAACTAGATTTATATTACAGTAATCTCTTCAATGTATTAATAAAACCTGATTTTAGTATTTAAAGTCTGTATTTAAAGTTTTTACATAGGTAGATCTTGCCTTAACATAGCAGTTAGATATAAAGAACATTTTCGTTCCTTTAAAAATAATAAAACCGATTCTTCATTCGCAAATCATATTTTAGAAACAGGCCATACCTTTCCTAATTTGAATAATGTCCAAATTTTACATAGTCAAGATAAAACTTCAAAACTAAATATATTAGAGTCAATGGAAATTTTCAAAGGAATGAAGATGTATGATAATAAGATCCTAAACGATCAACTAGATTTATATTACAGTAATCTCTTCAATGTATTAATAACCTGATTTTAGTATTTAAAGTCTGTATTTAAAGTTTTTACATAGGTAGATCTTGCCTTAACATAGCAGTTAGATATAAAGAACATTTTCGTTCCTTTAAAAATAATAAAACCGATTCTTCATTTGCAAATCATATTTTAGAAACAGGCCATACCTTTCCTAATTTGAATAATGTCCAAATTTTACATAGTCAAGATAAAACTTCAAAACTAAATATATTAGAGTCAATGGAAATTTTCAAAGGAATGAAGATGTATGATAATAACCTAAACGATCAACTAGATTTATATTACAGTAATCTCTTCAATGTATTAATAAAACCTGATTTTAGTATTTAAAGTCTGTATTTAAAGTTTTTACATAGGTAGATCTTGCCTTAACATAGCAGTTAGATATAAAGAACATTTTCGTTCCTTTAAAAATAATAAAACCGATTCTTCATTCGCAAATCATATTTTAGAAACAGGCCATACCTTTCCTAATTTGAATAATGTCCAAATTTTACATAGTCAAGATAAAACTTCAAAACTAAATATATTAGAGTCAATGGAAATTTTCAAAGGAATGAAGATGTATGATAATAAGATCCTAAACGATCAACTAGATTTATATTACAGTAATCTCTTCAATGTATTAATAACCTGATTTTAGTATTTAAAGTCTGTATTTAAAGTTTTTACATAGGTAGATCTTGCCTTAACATAGCAGTTAGATATAAAGAACATTTTCGTTCCTTTAAAAATAATAAAACCGATTCTTCATTTGCAAATCATATTTTAGAAACAGGCCATACCTTTCCTAATTTGAATAATGTCCAAATTTTACATAGTCAAGATAAAACTTCAAAACTAAATATATTAGAGTCAATGGAAATTTTCAAAGGAATGAAGATGTATGATAATAACCTAAACGATCAACTAGATTTATATTACAGTAATCTCTTCAATGTATTAATAAAACCTGATTTTAGTATTTAAAGTCTGTATTTAAAGTTTTTACATAGGTAGATCTTGCCTTAACATAGCAGTTAGATATAAAGAACATTTTCGTTCCTTTAAAAATAATAAAACCGATTCTTCATTCGCAAATCATATTTTAGAAACAGGCCATACCTTTCCTAATTTGAATAATGTCCAAATTTTACATAGTCAAGATAAAACTTCAAAACTAAATATATTAGAGTCAATGGAAATTTTCAAAGGAATGAAGATGTATGATAATAAGATCCTAAACGATCAACTAGATTTATATTACAGTAATCTCTTCAATGTATTAATAACCTGATTTTAGTATTTAAAGTCTGTATTTAAAGTTTTTACATAGGTAGATCTTGCCTTAACATAGCAGTTAGATATAAAGAACATTTTCGTTCCTTTAAAAATAATAAAACCGATTCTTCATTTGCAAATCATATTTTAGAAACAGGCCATACCTTTCCTAATTTGAATAATGTCCAAATTTTACATAGTCAAGATAAAACTTCAAAACTAAATATATTTGAGTCAATGGAAATTTTCAAAGGAATGAAGATGTATGATAATAAGATCCTAAACGATCAACTAGATTTATATTACAGTAATCTCTTCAATGTATTAATAACCTGATTTTAGTATTTAAAGTCTGTTAGTAAATATACCCGCACCACTAATGTCCTCACGGAATTACCTAATCACGATTACCCCTCTGGTTTTTCCTAGAACTATTTCCTATAGCCATAAAATTTGTTTGAAATCCTTCTTTAACCTATATATAGTAGATTTAATATTTGTTAAATTCATTTTTCGTCTGCAGATGACACGTTTAGTGTCGAAACTATAGTAACGACTATATTAAATATCAGAGGTAGTAAAACAAAGTAGTTTTATTTATTATTTCGTTAAAATGATAAACTATCACAAAGTAACGGCTTCCACAATTGAATTTTTTTAATTGTGAGGTTTTGTGGGACATAAGGCCTGTTCTTTTTATTACCGAAAAGCATCAAGTGACATTTACTTTTATTCAATTTTAAGTTGTGTTGCGTAGCTAAATTAGTAATGGTTCGTAGGTCGGAATTGATGAGATCTTGAATAGTTCCATTGTTGTGGATGTTTAGGTTGTTATGAAATTGTGTATCATCTGCATCAGCCTTAACTTTAGAGTAGAGTTCAAGATATCATTGGGTTAGATTATGAAGAGTAACGGTTCTAAGATTGGTCCTTGAGGCACACCAGAAGTATGTCAATGATATTTTTGCGATTATAATGAAAGCTTTTGTTTTACATGGCTTAATAGCCAATTCGATTCACTCAAATTCACTGCAGAAGTAGAAGACAATGGTTACGACAAATCTTTGATCAATAATGTAATTTTTTAGCAAAAAGGAAATTGGAATGCAACCAATTGACCAAACTAGAGCCACCACCTTCAAATAGTTTAATAAAATTCAATAGTTTCACTTATCATCCTTCAGTAATTAAAGAAAAAATGAAATGAAATTTGTAATAGAACCCATTTATAGATGTAAGAACAAGCTAAAAAACTGTTTAAGCAAAACACTAGAAGTCAAGCTTTTCACATTAATAAAAGCAGATGGGGTGCAACTAAGGACTCAGTTCACGTCTGGCAACTCCATTTAAACAGGGTTTATTATTATTATTTATTTATATAAATATGGCCTAAAGAATAAATGAAACTTTCGTTTTATTGTCGGGATTAGCTGCAACAAAACCTCTGACTTGTGACGTAACGATCGGGTATTCAGACCTTGTACTCTAGAGGGTATGGACAGCATTCACTGTGCTGTGGTACCGATCGACTCCGATCGGAGTCGGTAGCAGCAAGCCTGTTAATTCTATATCCATTCCTCACATTATTATGTATAATTACAAATAAATATTATATCTAAGTTATGTGTAATTAGAAAGCAGTAAAATCAGAAGCTTGGAACGTAGAGGTATCTATTTAACTCCTGGATTTATTTCGTTCGTGCCAAGCTGCAATGTTCCCTATCTGTAATTTCTTCTGAATATATAAATGTGCAAATACCCGTAAATCCGAGAGCGCTACTTGAGATACTATCGCTTCAAATTAAATTTAATTTCGTGGTTCTTATATCTCTAATATGGACATTAGCGCTTTTAGTGTCCTTAAGAATGTTCCCGATAGCTTCTAATGTGGTGACTAGAAGGAAGAAAGAGTCCACTTTAGATGCATTTATGGTAATCGCTTGATCGCGTGATCGATTATCGCCTAGTTTTTCTCTAGCGCCTATCTGCATTCGTAATTTCTAACGTTATGTAGCTCGTTCCATTTTTATTACAAGATTTATTATTCCGTGCGTACACTAGAGCTTAAATTATCGTTACAAATTATTATTCTGGTCAATTAAATTTGACTATCAATTCCTTATTCCTTCTGATAATAATTCTAATAATAAAAATTTTCTTGGAAGATACGTAACCCCTAACTTTGGATGCATAAGTCAATCGGTTTGAATAGAAAACAGATTATGAGGGGTATGGGGTGCGTATAAATAGAAAAACACGCCGCAGGAGAAAATTTTGCACTTTCAAGGACAAACGTTCTAAAATTATAAATGGGAAATTCGCAGAGCAAAAATATTTAGTTAAAGAAATAGGTTTCGTTGGTCAAATATCCCATTTTTTGATGAGATTGACAGAAATTTCGATAAAAATTATTTAATATATAAATATTGAAAACACGCTCTCAGATCTTCAATTCCTAAGATATAAAGTAAAGTTACCCTAGAACCCCTAGATATATCCAAGCTTAAGGTTATTTGTATGGAAAAACCATTCTATTTTTGGAATTCGCAAAAACGCCAATTACACAATTAATAAAATCTGGAATCGCTGCAATTGGTGTTTTCTCCATACTTATCATGCAAAGCAAATTTAGTCTTTGCTGCCATTGTATTTCTCAAAAAGGTTTCAACACTTGTCATCGGTATGGTACAAATTAATTTTAATAATGAAACACTTTCACTAAAACAGCGTGAGGTATCTATAAATAATTGCAATAGCAAATTGCCACTTCACAACAATCTTCTCTGCTGTATATAACTTTTAATTCACTTTTCAGTTTAACTTTGTCCCAAAGGTAATTATTTCTAAATGAGTTTGGAAATGCTTTGCATTTTCTTCAATATATTCTACCAAATATCCTTCCATTGCGATCGCTTTATCCTCGCCGAGGTTGAATTTAAGCAGCGTGTGAACGCTGAACTGTCAAGTCAAACCAACTGAGTCAGTGCATTGGGGCAATGCACGTTAATCTCATAATGTACGTACATGTATCTCCTGTTTCACGTGTCCGAATGGTCTATTTCTAACGCATGATTAACTGCATCACTCCTAGATGCTATTCGAAAATTGAACTAGCTTGAGTTGCGCCAACGTTATTATTCAGTTACCTATGTATTTTGGGTTGCAGGAATGCAGTTTGCAGATTTAATACCAACAATTCTATATGTTAAGTTCTAAGTTTTAACAACATGTTAGATTAAGAATTGATATTAGTTTTGTTTATTAGTTATATTAGGTTATTGTCGATATAGTTAACCTAATTTTGAAGGGAGTGCACTGCACAAATACACCTACAGCAAAACCGCCACTGTAGATATATTATTATATAATGATTAACCAAGAAGACTAGAGGCCTTGTGTCGCGAGATGAGTCAGATTATGCACGGAATCAGGCGGAGCGGAACAGTGCATAATGATTTTGGTTTTGAAGTCCGACTTGTGTGAAATATGCACGTTTATCGTCAGTTTGAATGGCTAAATTTAAGCTTGTCAATGTAATCTGATTGAATTGCGACCAAAACTTGATAAAATTGATGATTTACTTTCTGAAGTACCGTCGTGTTAACGAGTAGTGTATTCAATTTTTGATGCGTGAAAGAGGAAAAGAATAATGAATTTTTTTTTAATTTGGTAGGAAAATAAAGTTTGTTTTTCGAATACGTTTCCAAAAAAAATTTATTATAATAATTTTAATGGTATAATATTTCCCAAAACGGATCATTGTTTGAAATAGCGCCAACCTGGGATAATATGTTGATTTTATGCTACAAATTTCATTCTTATGGTCTTTTTTTTATTACATTTTGCTACTATTTAATTAGTTTTGCCTCTAAGCAATTAGCATAGTGTTTTATTGCTTTATTGATAACAACAAACAATTATTAAATGAAATACGTTAGAAATAAAGTTTTTTTACTCTTATGACGAAATTGCAATCTAGGTAATAGACGACCTATATAGTTCTGTACCAAATTCCAGAACTTTGCCAAATTTTACTCATATGTAACTCATATATGGTACAATGTTGGTTACAAGTGCAACTTATTTTTTGAATCAGACGGGCAAGATTCTCTTTAGATATCCTAACGGAAGAAACTATTTTTCAGACCTAAGTACCCAGTAATAAATTTGCAGAAAAACAATACGAACAACTTCCAGTGCTTAAAGATGGACGAAATAACTTTTCAACATATTAACATTACAAGAACCATTCCACTTTCAGTTTGCCATGAAAAACGAATTGAATTCCTTCGTTTTTGGAAATTATGTACCAGGTACAATATAATATAATGTTGATGGTTTTCACGAACATCAAACATTAACCTAAACCATTGATTTGTATTCACATCAAAACTAAAACTTTTTTATATATTGACTACACGAGAGAAAAACATATGTTCGAAGAATATCGTTGGTTTGTTGGGAGAGCAGATAGGCATTGGGATTTTACTTGTACGAGGGCTAGGTAAAAAGTCCCTGCAAAATAAAACAGATGGCACCACAATCAAAAATCCCATATATCATTTGTGATGTACCATCTTTAACTAGAACGCATTAAAATTTTCAGACTGATATGTCATTCAGTTCTGTTTTGACACCCATCAAAAGAAAAAAACCTTGAAGATTTTTGTAAATACGGAAAAAGGTGTATTTCCCGTCTTGATCAAACATTACTTCTTGCGTGGAAAAAACATTACGCAAACCAAAGCATTGCTTGTTAAACATTATGGTGACTCCTCCCTCACCATTGATTGGAACGACTCACATTTGGTTTACTGATTTTCGTTCTGGTAGTATGCCACAAAGGACGCCGAACGTTCTGGTCGTCCAATTGAGGTTACAACGCCAAAAATCGTCGATAAAATCCATGATATAAGTTTGGACGTTCGGCAAGTTAAAGTATACGAGATTGCTGAGGCTATGGGCATCTCAACCGAACGGGTACGGAACATTTTGCATACATTTTTGAATATGAGAAAGCTATCTGCCAGATGGGTGCCGCATTTGCTCTCTGTTGACAACAAGCTCGTGTGACAACTTCAAAGGAGTGTTTGGCCATGCTCAAGCATCATTTCGTAACCGCGGACGAAACTTGGATCCTTCACAAAACAGCGAACAGTCGATACAGTGGACTTGCCTGGTGAATTGAAGCCGAAAAAGGTCAATGTGGGTTTATCGGCCAACAAAGTCACGGCCACAGTTTTTTGGGATGCATATGGTATCGTCCATATCGATTACTTTGGAATGGGTAAAACGATCACCGGCGTATATTATGCAGAACTGTTGGATCGTTTCGATGCCGATTTGAAGGGGCAGCAGTCGCATTTGTCAAAGGAAAAAGTGCCCTTCTACCAGAACAACGCACAGGTCCGCAGTAGCAATGGCAAAATTCCATGAATTGCGCTACGAACTGGTTCGCATCCACCATATTCTCCAGATTTGGCCCCCTAAAAATGTTGGACGAAGTTTATTGGGCCAGAAGGCGATTAAGTTTGATAAATAAATCATCTCTTGTTTAATTTTTCAGGGACTTTTCACGTTGCCCTCGTAAGTGTCGAGGTTATAGAAATAAGGAAAGACCTCAGTAGGCAGATATCTTCGCCGTTTGATAGAAAAATGGAGCCTGGCAGGAAGATCTTCGGCTGGACAATGAAGGGGTGACAGCTCCAGGTCATCTAGTCCGCCTATATCACTTTCGTGGCGGAAAAATAGACGAGACTTCTTAGAAATCAAAATCGTTGCCAGATTTGCATTAATTGCATCACATGAACCTATCTCGCTACTCTGGCTTCATTACATGATATAGAGGGCTGTAGATGAGAAAGCGGTATGAAGTGTACCATCATATGAAAAGCTGACGGGACAGGAGGTCCAACATATCGTTGACATGGAGGAGGAACAAAGTTGGTGCCGAGACAGATACCTGTGGAACACCAGCCTAAATAGAAATTGTACAGTAGGAGACTCCGTCAACCAAGACATGGAGGACTTATCACAGAGAAAACTCGATATTTATGGACTACGTTGAGGCTTCAAACCATATGAAGGAAGTTTCCCGAGGAAATCCTGGTCAAAAGCTTTAGACACATCCGATGCTAGAGCTAGAGATTCCCCATATTTTTGAGAATAGATGCCCGCCATACATGTGTTACACAGACAAGCAGGTTTCCTGTTGATCTGCTGACGAAGGCCATATTGCTGGTCATTTACGATTTTGGCGCTCTCTAGGTATTGGATGATACATCGAGATCGTGTGAGCATAGAATATAAGAGAAAGCTAGTTACTAGTTTACGAGTGACTAGAATAATAAACATGTACTTGCATTTGAAATACTTGAAGTCAAAGGAAGATCAAATCTGTGGTTGTTTTTTCTTGTTGTTACACGAATGTTAACATCCATGATATATATCTGAACTTATTGCTAGTACAAAAAAACATACTAACTAGTTCACCGCTTATACAATAAGAAATGAGTTCATATTCATTTGTATGGATTCATTAGTACAGATGATATTCTTGAAATACGGTTTTTATTCAAAAATCATAACTTCAACACAATTAGACCTGCAACAAATGAGCAATATTACAAAGACATCGCAATCTAGATGAAAATTTCCTTTGAAATGCTCTAATACAAGTGCAAACAAATTGAATTGCTATTTAAGCTTGATATTTTCAATTTCAAGGTATGTCGTTATTTCTCCTCTGAATAGAGCACGATTGAAGGAACGTTACTAAATTTACCATGTTCATTCTGCCTGGAAATCTCATTAATTCTACTCGTATAAGAATGATCCTGCCTGATAGACATTCGATTATTTGCTTTCGTGATAGTTCAAGCACCAACATGTCGTCTTTCATCGATTATGGCTGAAGAACTATCGGTTTAATTACAGATCGTCGATGGATTGGTGCGTGTTTGAAATTAGTGTTCACTTTTAAACCAATTTCGTCCGATGTCTGCAAGAAACTTAACAAGCAAACTGCAGAGTGAGGATAAAGCGTCGCAATGGAGGCATATTCGGTAGAACGTATTAAAGAAAACACAAAACATTTCCTAACTTATATACAGCAGGGAAGATTTTTCGTGAAGCAGCAAATTGCGTAGAAATTTGTAATTATTTAGAGATCAAAATTCCATGGGCTGGGCTGTTCTAGTGAAACTGTTTTATTGATAAAATTAATTTGTAATATACCGATGATGATGCTTCAAATAAGGTGTTTTTTATACCATTCCCTGTTCTTGTGGTAAAGTCTACATTGGAGAAACAGGTCGTACAGTAGCTACTTGTGTGAAAGAACATGAGCGGTGTACAAGACTTCGTGACACCAGTATATCTGCACTTGCGGAACACAAGTTTGACACTAATCATCAAATCCTTTTCTAAAATACTAAAATCCTAGCCCAAGCCCCAAATTTTTCTCAGCGAAGAATTCTAAATTCATCCAAATAATATAAACCGTAACGCAGGATATTACCTTCCCAACATTTGGAAGCTATAGAAGCCAGTAGAATCAGTTTAAGTTCAAGTCTCAAGCCTGCCCTGAAGATGCCACCTTTAAAGATTGGCAAAACGTCGGCATCAAGACGTGTTATTGTGACGCGGGATCCATCTTGAAGCCAAGATTTTTCAATTGTCTAATTGACGTTTTGGCGAATTCCAAAAATAGACGAATATATTTTATATACAAACAACCTCAAGCTTGGATATATCTAGGGATTTAAGGGTAAGTTTACTTTCTATTTCAGACGTTGAAGATCTTAGAGCGTGTTTTTGATATGTAAATATTAAATATATATTTAAATATTATTTAAAATAATTGTTTATATATAAATTCTCTTGAAATAGGTCACATTAACAATTATGCTTTATATTTTCGTCTTTACGTAAGTTTCAAGTATAAAATATATCAAGAATCCACTATTTAGTAATATTCTCGTAATATTCAAACGCATGTTAGTAAAGTCTCTTTACGACTGAAGAGCAAAACCATTAAGTTAAGTATCTACTTTCGAACCAGACGTTAAGATTTAAGTTTTAGACATAATAAGTCTTCTGATGATGGTCGTGAGACCGAAACGTAAGCAAAGACGAAAATATGAAGCATAATTGTTAATGTGACCTATTTCCCGAGAATTTATATATAATTCATACCTGGGTCAAGAATCTTTATTATTAAATAATTTTTGTCGAGATTTCTGTCAATCGCAAAAAAAAGGGATATTTGGCTAACGAGACCTACTTCTTTAAGCAAATATTTTTGCTCTGCGAATATCCCATTTATAATCTTAGGGTGTTTGACCTTAAAAAACCTTTCCATGTTTCGAATACTTCATATTCGCAATCAGAATCTAACCTAGAAAGTGTATCTGCTACAACCATAAAGATCAAGAATAGAGTACTCGAAGCCCATAAGAGCAATGTTATTAATTTGACTAGGTCTAAGCGAGCGGCGGTAGTTTCATCCTTTTCTAATAGTCTGTGTTCTCTCTTCCAACAAATTAGAAAGATATAGGAACACCGTAGAGTTCTTAGAGCTAATCACGAAATCCGTCATTCAAGTACTCTTTTCTGGAACTCTACGGCTACAACATTTAATTTTCTTGTAATATGTCATATTTGCTAAATTTGAAGTGTCTTACTGCTTCTTTGTTTGTATAATGATTTAAAAATTATTATTACAAGATTCTGACCAATATGCAATTTTCTTTGTAATTGTGTTTCTAATAAATAAAATGGACTTAATAAAGATGCTAAACTTGGAATGAATCTACGATAAAAATGTATAACGTCTATAAAATTTTGAAGACCTTTCAATGCTTCTGGCATGGGAAATTTAATTATTAATTGAACTCGCTGTTTTGTTCGCTTCATACCTTCAGAAGGTATATTATGACTCAAAAACGTTAATTGAATACACATTTAGATACATTAATAGTTAATCCAAATTCTTCTAATCTTGTGAATATCTTTTTAAGATGTTCCATATGCTCCTCTCAAATTTAGACCTTGTAATACTTCATTCATAAAACGTTGAAATGTTTGTGCCACATTCCTTAGAACAAATTCAAATAAACCAAAAGGTGTTGTTTTATGTTTATCCTCCTCTTCAACAGGAATCTGGAGCCTTCTTACTGAATCAAGTCTATTCAACAAATGGCAAGATAACTGGATTATTGACCAACAATTTGAATAGAGCACAGAAGAAAAGAGTTTCATTTGTTGTTGGATGCTTTATCTTTAACAGAGATGGAATTTTGCTTGGTCGTACAGTTTTAACAGTAAGTTCAAATTAGTCTTATGGTGTATGTGGGGTCTTTAATAATTTGCAATATATTTTCGGTTCCTACGAAGTGAGGAAAGATGGATCAAAGCTTTTCTGAATGAAGAGATACATAGAATGAATATTTATTTGTAATAAAGGGTGTCTCAGAATGTTTTTCGTTTTTGAATTGAATTAGCTACAGAAATGCAAAACCAGGATGGCTACAACCGCAACACCTTTTTCCAGCAAGATGGAGCCACTTCTCATGTTACAAATGACTCATTATCTGCTCTTCACGATTTATTCCCTGGAAGAGTGATAAGCCGCCGAGGAGACATCAACTGACCACCGAGGAGCCCTGATTTAACGCCTGCTGATTTATTCCTATATGGCTACCTAAAAAGTAAAGTTCACAATCCATTGCCATCCAACCTGAATGTTTTGAAGCAAAGAATCACTGAAGAAATCAACTTTATTCCAAGAGCGATGCTCCAGCGAGTGATTGAAAATTTTAGCTCCAGGTTAAATGAGTGTGAAGAAGCGAATGGTGCGCATTTGCAAACGGTTGTTTTTCGTAAATAAACTTCAAGAACTGCTCTTTAATTTAACAATAAATAAAACGAGTTTTAATTGATATTGTTGTTTTTTATTTAACATCTAAAAACGAAAAACATTCTGAGACACCCTTTATTAGAATGATGCAACTCCTTATATAGTATAGGCAGTTATCTACTTAGCACCAGTAAAAATTGAGCTCCTTCACTGTCATTACAAGAGCGGCTATTTTATTCCACCGTTATAAATAATTCGTTCATAGTGAAAAATCATAGCTTACGTCAATGCATAATGAAAGAGATTCCAAAGTACACCTATTCAGAAACACTCAATTTCATAAAGTGAACCTTCGACGTTTTCGATCGATCTCTAGCTAGTAATCTTGCTTTTTATTGTGTAACGTAGAAACTATTAGATGCCGTTCAAATAAACTCATTCAACTGACCCCACATGGTGAAAATATAATATAGCCACATTCACCGTTACCTAGTATACCATAATCAGGGATCTACAAACCCAATTAACCTCGAAGGCTTACCGCTGCCCGACCACGTTACTTCCGCTTACTCGAAAATTATTGGTCGATTTTCATTACTTGAATACATAGAGATACTAAATAATGACAGTACACACCTACGTGTGTCTATAAATCAATAAGATTGGCAAACGCAATAGCTGTTATCAGAGTTGGCAAATTTGCAAAAAATTCCTGGACTAAAACTTTCTTTCCCAAATTCAAATTAGCGGATATTTTCAAATCAATTTGGAAAATTATTGGAAAAAAGCAAGAAAATCACACTAATAAAGCAAATAAAAGCGAATTTTGAAACATAACCTATATTACTTCCCTCCCTTTACGTGATATAATGAAACTATTCTAATCTG
This sequence comes from Endomychus coccineus, assembly GCA_958510875.1. Taxonomy (NCBI): domain Eukaryota; kingdom Metazoa; phylum Arthropoda; class Insecta; order Coleoptera; family Endomychidae; genus Endomychus; species Endomychus coccineus. The sequence continues at coordinate 14,365,200 of OY294067.1, forward strand.
GTGAAAAAGTTTTCAGATTTTCGCGGATACATCCGTTTTAAGTCTTTGTGGATCGATCCTGACTATTTTTCAGATGATTTCTGTACGTGCGCAACCTATTGATCCTATTGGTCGTCAGATTTGAAAATTTGCATATCGCTTCAAAGTGGTGGAAACAGGAACTCCATTATTTTGTTTTTTTTTTTTGGTTCTAGATATAAGTCATATGCATACATTTAACTCTCTTACGTGTTCGAAATAATTAATTTAAGGTTTGAATTTGTACATATGCCAATCAGTTTTGATTTGGTTACATTTCATAGCTAAATACTCAACGCTGCAGACTTTGCAAGAATAATTACTTGAATCTTATTTATTTAAAGGCTGCATTGTCGGTAAGAAAACTGTTGTGTATTAGTTTTCAGAGCAAAATAACGATCCTTGTAGAGATCTCAAGCAATCATCAAATACATCTACAAAGAGAAGTCGGTTTTGAGGTAATATAAACAAAAGCACCAAATTTCAATTGAATTGAATAGGTTACTCTAACATATATGCTTATTTTCGTCTTTACGTACGTTTCGGTCTCACGACCATCATTAGTAAACGTATCACTGTCTAAAACGGAATTTCCTAAAGCAAATAGTTTCAAACACAAGGCGTCCTTATCGCATTAATTTCAATTAAAAATACCCACGTCGCCGAAACGAACATAAACACGAATAATCAAAATTGTAACACATTAATGTTTTAAGTATATGAATACGCATCAAGAAGTCACTGCATAGCAATGTAACCGAATTTGTCTCATGTAATGTGAGAATAAGACAAATTTGAATAAGTACCTAAAGAGTATCTTTTATTTGGAGGGAATTGCAAAGAATTATTATAACCAACTCATCGGACGAGATGAAAAATCTATTAATCACTGCCCAAATATGTCGAAGGAACCTTTAAGCACTGTTACAACTCAGTTTGCGAAAACCTGTGTTCAATAAATAAAAAAATACTATTTGTAGATAGTAGTGTAAGTACTGAGGGTAATCCCTTACTTACTCTTCGGAATAGTTGCATAATTGTTCACTGTTCACAAATGGCTTTCAAATATTAATATCTCCGATAAAAACTATCCGCACTCTCCTCTTTCGTGGCCAATATTTTTCCGAGCGATCTCTAAATTGAATTAGTTTCCAAAAGTTTGGCACAGATATGTCGATGACATTTTCTCAATTATTATAAGTGATCTACATCATGGTTTTTTGAAAACGATTAATAACCGATTTGATTTTATTAAATCTACTGTAGAATTAGAAGGCAATAATCAGATTCCTTTTCTTGACATATTACCAAAGATGGCCACCATTTGTAATTCGACATATACCGAAAACCTACTCAAACGATTGGATATATTTCTCTCATCTTCTTTCAGTAATCAATAAATTCTATAATTTGTTTGCTGAATTTGCAATAAAACCAGTTTATATTCTACAATTATAAATATAATTTTTCATAAAAGAGGAAATGTAGGACACAATGAAATAATCAACGAAAAATCCAATAGAATTTGGCTTTCTCAAATAAATTCAAGAGATTTAATCTTTGCCGAAACCCAGCATCTCGGTTGAATTATTATGTGTACACAAGGCACCTTTAATCGCGCTCCATTTTACTGCGAATTCAAAGTTTAAGCGATCTAATTAAACTAATGTCAACTAATTTATACCACCTGGCAACAGAAGCTACTAATGTTTCCATCTTTTTCGTATTGCAATATGAATTACAAACAACAGTCGAGTTCGCTATGTCGGATTCAATTACTGAACTCATCGCAATATAAATTTGAAGGCGTTTAAAAATTTAGCTAACTTTGTAAGTATTTTTTTCATTGTTTTTTCATTTCTACACACGTAGATGGCGTTAGATATTACGGTTCTCTCTAGCATCCTGTTAGTCGGGTTATTCATATACTCGACAGAATGATCGTTCAGTAATGTTGCAAACCTAAAACTCTTATCTGAGAAAAGACAACAAGAAATAAATAATCATTGATTTCTTAATAATTGTTAAATTCACATCAGTTATATTCACATAGAATACATGGCTGTATAAAAAAGTATACACACACACGCGAGATGTAACGTTTTGTTGTTTTTATACTTTGACTACACGAGAGGAAAACCTAATGTTCGAAGAACATCGTGTGAGCCAGGAAAAACCTTACTATGAAAGAATTCCACTACTTCGCATGAAGATGTTACCTGCCAAATTTCAACTCGGCTTTATAGATTCGGAGATTTCGTGATGAATCAGTCAGTGAGGACATGTTATTTTATTATTACACGAGGACTAAAAAGTCCCTGAGAAATAAAACAGATGGCGCCACAATCGAAAATCCCATGTGACATTTGTGATGTATCACATTTGCTCTCTGTTGACAACAAACGCGACCGTGTGACAACTTCAAAGGAGTGTTTGGCTATGTTCAAGCGCGATAAGAAGGACTTTTTGTGCCGTTTCGTAACCGTGAACGAAACGTAAATCCATCACAGCACTTAAGAGACCAAAGAACAGTCGAAACAATGGACTTGTCCTGGCCAATCGAAACCGAAAAATGCCAAAGTTGATTTATCGGCCAACAAAGTCATGGCGACAGTTTTTTGGGATGCACACGGTATCGTCCATGTCGATTACTTCGAAAAGGGCAAAACGATCACCGGCGAATAGTATGCAGAGCTGTTGGATAGATTCGACGCCGATTTGAAGGGAAAGCGACCGCAATTGGCAAATAAAAAAGTGCTCTAGCACCAACACAACGTACCGACGCACAGGTCCGCAGTCGCAATGGCAACATTGCATGAATTGCGCTACGAATTGGTTCGTCATCCACCATATTCTCCAGATTTGGCCACCTGCGATTTTTATCTATTTCCAAACTTGAAGAAATGGCTCGACTCCAACGATGAAGTCATCGCTGATACAAACGTCTATTTTGGAGGATTGCCGAAATCGTATTATTTGGAGGGATCGAAAAATTAAAAATACGTTGGACGAAGTGTATCGGACTACAAGGAGATTATGTTGAGAAATAAAATAAGTTTTTACCAAATAAATCATGTTTCAGGGACTTTTCGCCATGCCCTCGTATATGTAAATATGTATTGATAGTATGGTCAAAACATGGCTCTGATTGATACATTTTATTGGTTTGCGCAGTTTTAATAAAATATAAATTATATGAAAAATAGCCTCAATATACAATTAACCGTTATGTTCTCTATGGCATTCATTACTGTCACTACAGTCAGTAAAGTTACTAGTTTCAAAGAATATCATGTTTTTGATCAAAGTTCACGACAATCAGGTAGATAATTTCGGATGTATGAATAGTGCTGAAAAAGCTATGAACAGAGTAGCCTTCATTCTTGAGGTCCGAGCTGAAAGACTAGAAATTCAATGTGCAACTCAGAGAGTCTCAAACATTTGTGCCGTTATGTATTCCTCATTATCTCGACTTGAGTTGTATAAACGGTATGTCATTATCATATCGTGCATAAAGTAGCCTTTATTTTTGAGGTTTGAGCTAATAGACGAGAAATTCAACGTGCAACTCTCAAAGAGCCTCAAACATTTGTGCCGTTATGTATTTCTCATTAACTCGACTTGAGTTGTATAAACGGCATCTCATTGTCATATCGTGCATAAATTAGCCTTTATTTTTGAGGTTTGAGCTAAAAGACGAAAAATTAAATGTGCAACTCTCAAAGAGCCTCAAACATTTATGCCGTTATGTATTTCTCATTAACTCGACTTGAGTTGTATAAACGGCATGTCACTGTCATATCGTGCATGAAGTAGCCTTTATTCATGAGGTCCGAGCTAAAAGACGAGAAATGCAATGTGCAACTCTCAAAGGGCCTCAAACATTTGTGCCGTTATGTATTTCTCATTAACTCGACTTGAGTTGTATAAACGGCATGTCATTGTCATATCGTGCATAAAGTAGCCTTTATTTTTGAGGTTCGAGCTAAAAGACGAGAAACTAAATGTGCAACTCTCAAAGAGCCTCAAACATTTGTGCCGTTATGTATTTCTCATTAACTCGACTTGAGTTGTATAAACGGCATGTCACTGTCATATCGTGCATAAAGTAGCCTTTATTCATGAGGTCCGAGCTAAAAACGAGAAATCCAATGTGCAACTCTCAAAGGGCCTCAAACATTTGTGCCGTTATGTATTTCTCATTAACTCGACTAGAGTTGTATAAACGGCACGTCATTGTCATATCGTGCATAAAGTAGCCTTTATTTTTGAGGTTCGAGCTAAAAGACGAGAAATTAAATGTGCAACTCTCAAAGAGCTTCAAACATTTGTGCCGTTATGTATTTCTCATTAACTCGACTTGAGTTGTATAAACGGCATGTCACTGTCATATCGTGCATAAAGTAGCCTTTATTCATGAGGTCCGAGCTAAAAGACGAGAAATGCAATGTGCAACTCTCAAAGAGTCTCAAACATTTGTGCCGTTATGTATTTATTATTAACTCGACTTGAGTTGTATAAACGGCATATCATTGTCATATCGTACATAAAGTAGCCTTCATTCATGAGGTCCGAGCTAAAAGACGAGAAATGCAATGTGCAACTCTCAAAGAGCCTCAAACATTTGTGCCGTGATGTATTTCTCATTAACTCGACTTGAATTGTATAAACGGCATATCATTTTCATATCGTACATAATATGAGCGTCTAGACAATTGAATATGTCGTGCCACACGTGTTCAACGATTAGATACATCAATTCCCATTAATGAAAGAAATAAACCTGACATGTTCTATTTCGGAACTGTAACAATAGCGAAGATATATCAAAGTGTCAGATACATTGTTTCCTTCGCTATTAATAACTTAGTTTGTCGCATTTTGTTCCGATATTACCATCAGTCTGCTCATCGAAAAGCCGGTGCTTGTATGGGGAATGGGGGAGGGAAACTTTTCAAATCATCTCGGCTCTGTGTATGTAGTAAATAAGCGAAATAAAATTCGGAGTAGATGTCAGAGTTATATTGGAAGGTTCCATTTATCTTCCATGAAACTTGGAGATAGTTTTTCAGAAGAAACGTTAGTTTTCTTTTAGGAAGAAAATGTATGCTCCCGATATTACGGTAGTTGGGTTACAGTGATGCGTTTGCCGGTTATTGGTTCTGAAATAGGCTATTATGTATTTTTATGTGGCGCTGACCTAGTTCCAAAGAAGTTAGGACCACGTTTATAGAATTTTTAATATCTGAACTCACTAGGCTCCTTTCTTATACTTGCATACAAACACAGTGGCGCTTAGGATACGGAGGTCATTTGATATTTACCTTATACGATTTCTGGACACAAACTACCGTAATAATTCAATTGAGTCAATGAATGCATTAATGTTCCCGAATAAAAATAAAATCTTAATCGATATTGCTTTGTATAGGGTTGGCATAATGATGTTCACGCTTATGACCCTTTATTACCCTTATGCTCTAAAAATAATATAAATCAGTAAAGCATCCATCACCGAAATGTACGAAATGTGAATAATAATTTTTTTCAAAACTAAACTCATTATACCTTTGATACTTTACTACCTACTTCTTGTGATTACACAATTGGGAAGGATTATTATTGGGGACACTATAAATAAGAAAGAAACTAAGTACTAAGGACCATTTAGCTACCAAGTGACTATCATCGGCGTAAACTAAATTATGAAACAAAAAGTACTGTTTAAATATTATTTGGGGTTAATAAAGGTAAAACTCTCAGCTGGAGATAAATCTGAATTTAAAAAAATATTTTTTCGCTTATACATTTCCATCCCTTCTAAATTACCTAGATATTTGTCCAGTTTTAAAAGTCATTAACTTTCTCCTTATTCTTCTTCATATGGGCAGGATGTTCTTCATAACATTATATCAAAGGTATTGCCTAATTGGTTTTTTAGCTGGTTTTTACACCATACTTACGTATGTCAGCGTTCAGTCCTTGTATTATCGGGGATATTGGTTTGGCTTGGTCGAATACACGAGACTCTCCTAAACGCCGCTGATTTCAACTCAATCTGTATATAATTCACTTGTTTATATAATTCTAATATGTAATATAATAAAGATTCTTGACCCAGGTATGAATTATATATAAATTCTCGGGAAATAGGTCACATTAACACTTATGTTTATACTACTACTAATATTATTGTACTCACGACCATCATCAGAAGACTTATTATGTCTAAAACTGGATTACTTAAAACTAATTGTATTACACAAAGCGTCCTTATCGCACAAATTTCAATTAAAATGCTCACGTCGCCGAAACGAACAGAAACACGAATAATCGAAATTGTAACACCTCAATGTTATAATTATAATATATCAAGAATCCACTGTTAAGCAGAATTTTTAATAAATGCGTGTTCATGTCAACATAGTCTTTTGGAGATGATTCACATAGAACGTGAATCCAAATCTGTAAATCATAGGACAGATATTCAAACTGTAAGTCACATTTATACTAACTTAATTAAATAAAAACTCTTGCAATTTCCTACATGCCTCTTTATAATGTTAAAAGTATATTTTAGGTAGAATGTCAAATTTATCTCCAGTAACTGACAAACCTTTTTCTATTAGCTCATAAATCTAACATCTGGTTTGAAAGTGAATACTTAAACTTAATTGGTCTCTCTAGTCGTTCACAGACTATGTTGACATGAACACGCATTTATTAAAAGTTCTGCTCAACAGTGTATTCTTGATATATTATAATTATAACATTGAGGTGTTACAATTTCGATTATTCGTGTTTCTGTTCGTTTCGGCGACGTGGGCATTTTAATTGAAATTGGTGCGATAAGGACGCTTTGTGTGATACAATTAGTTTTGAGTAATTCAGTTTTAGACATAATAAGTCTTCTGATGATGAATATAAAGCATAAGTGTTAATGTGACCTATTTCCCGAGAATTTATATATAACTAATACGTAATTTTGATTTTAATACGTTATAATGTTGAACACCTCCATACAAATATTTTACTAATATGTTGGTGAAACAATAGTTAAAATTTATAAATGAATTTCACAGTGTAAAGTGTAAACTAAATTAGTAAATTATTCCATTTCAGGTGTCAGTACTGGATGGAGCAACTTTGCATGACGAGATACGCTTGAAGCGATCACTGTAGTCAATGGTTTGAATTGATAGCTTGATGCATGTGTAAGTGAGAAGAGTATGACTATGAAGCCCGTATGGATCGAAAAGACCACCCGAAGCCAATAATAATAGAATTCCTAATTCTTTCATAACTGTAGCTGAATATTAGTAAATGTCAATTCCACACAATGAAATATAGCATCACAACAATTTCTATATTTGGTTTCTATTTGCAACAAATGCGGAATGATGTAAATATCGTTTACATCGTCGATACCTATACCCAAAGGCTTTATAGATCGTGGATGTATGATAAACAACCATATTCTGTTCGAATATTAATTTCATCTGAAATTAATTGATTGGATTTGGTACCACAATATCCCTTTAATACGATATAGTTATAATCATTTCAATTATTTTAATTTGTACCGTCAAACCTGAAATGGAGCCACTGATGGAGTGCAATATAATCTGTGTAATCGTAAATGAACGAAAATGCCATTATGGTTTACTGTTTTGTATAAATCACTCACATTAGAGATATAAATATCGATAATCAGACAGACTTTTTTGATATATCTATATCCACTTGTGTTGTATATACACAAATCAGTTCTCTCCAAACCTACTGAATTAGTTCTGATATTTTCCGATAGATGACACTACAGTGTACACTGAAATCCAAAAGGAGAGTAAAACTGTTTTAACATTATCAGTTCTCTTCAACCCCACTGACTCAGTTCTGATATTATCCGATAGATGACACTACTCATATGAATATTAACTGAAATATTAAATAAAAATCATGGTAAAACTCTGGTTTCGGCGTTTACGTAGTGTAAAATCATTTTAACTTTTGGAAAATTTAACTCAAATTTACAAAAACCTTAATCCTGGCAGATTGCGGCATTATCAAAGCTAGGAATTGATAACAATATGGTGAAACAATTAGTCAGCCTTAATTTCAAATTAAAAGTTTTTTTGCTGAAAGGGTAGTTGAAAGATCAAGATGAAGGACTAAGAGGGTTATATTGATGGAATTAATCTCGCGTCTACTACACTTAATTCGTTCCCGAATACAAGCTAAACTAGCGCGTTTTTGGATGAATGTGAATTTATGGGATGGGATATATTGAGAAAATTGGGAATAAATTATGATTTTTTTATGATATTACGATTCTTTCTCAGTTCATCTTCCTCGAAAAGGAAACGAAGAATTATTGCCGAAAATATAATTAAACATTTTTCAGTTCACTCACCTGTGACATTATTGATAGTAAAGAATCCCTCAGGATTTCCAGAAGCAATGCCGTATGTTATCTTTTGGTTCGGGTCCTTATCCATGTCAGAAGCTAGTATCTGGAGCACGGATGTGCCAGAAGGACTGTCCTCGAAAACTCTGGGATAGTAGACAGCTTCGTCGCTGAGTGGGATGTTATCGTTTTCATTAAGAACTTCGATATATACCTGGAAGTAAGAGCTGTCAGTTAGAAATATTATTTCTACCGGATATACTTGTGTGAAAAACACTTGTGGTCTATATAAAGATTGTGAAGTGCAGATAAAAGCACATCTTTACAGGATTGAAGCTCTCCAAAAATTAGTTGTGAACATTTTATTTTAGAAAAGAATGTCGACAGTCTGTTATTATATCAATATGGATGAATGTTGTGGACAGTAGAGTTAAAACTATGATGTCAAGATAATTGATAAAATACTTCAAAATCAAATTAATAAATAGCCCTTAATTTGATTTATCCACAGGTTGATAATAACACTAAATCTAACTTCATGTCTTTTACACATCTAATTGAATAAATAATTACAGAGAGTATTTAAATTTCTTAAAAATCAATATAAAAACGTTGCCTTTAAAATAACAAATAAGATATACTCATATATTAATAATTCAAAACATAAAAGAAATCTAGAGTTTATAGAATAGTGTGATGACTTTAATGCTTTGTACATAGGACAAACTGGGTGCAGTTTTAGTGGAGAGTTTCAAGAACATTTGAGAAGCTTCATACTCAGGAATAAGAACTTAGCTACACTTTTGATATGAAGTCATGAATTGGGTAGAACTAAAGAATAATTATTGAAAATTAAAATGAAATCTTTCGTCTTTGGGATATCGAACCCAATACTATGCACACCGTACATATCAAAGTAGCCGATCGATTTATCCTGAATTTCCCTTGATAAACCACCAAATAAGCGAACTCTAGCGAAGGCGAAAGAATGCGTTTGATGGTATTTGTTGACCGAAAGAATTCGTTTGGGTTAATATTTTTATTCTATTCACATTTTATTATTCAATTTGAATGAATTTACAAGTATAGTGATCATCGTAACTCTAGAATCTGCTTAATATGTTCGAGGGCATGGTGAATAGTCCCTGAACCCGATAAACTTCGTCCAACGTATTTCTAATCTTTCGATCCCTTCCAAATAATACGATTTCGGAAATCCTTCGACATATGCGTTTGTTTCAGTGATGACCTCATCGTTGGAGCCAAATCTCTTTCCCCCGAGCCATTTCTTCAAGTTTGGAAACACATAAAAATCGCAGGGGACAAATCTGGAGAATACAGTGGATGACGAACCAATTCGTAGCGCAATTCATGCAATATTGCCATTGCAACTGCTGTGGACCTGCGCGCCGATACGTTGTCCTGGTGGAAGAGCACTTTTTTATTTGCCAAATGCGGTCGCTTTCGCTTCAAATCGGAGTCAAATCGATATGGCCTATACCGTGTGCATCCCAAAAAACTATCGCCATGTCTTTGTTGACTGATAAACACATTTTGGCTTTTTTCGGCTTCGATTCGCCAGGACGATTCCACTGTTTCGACTGTTCTTTGATCTCCGGTGCGTTGTGATGGATTCATGTTTCGTCAACGGTTACAAAACCGGGCAAAAAGTCCTTCTTACTGTGCTGAACATCGCTAAACACTCCTTTAAAGTTGGCACGAGGTAGCGCATGTTGTAAACAGATCAGAAATGCGGCACCGACTTGGCAGATAGCTTTACTATATTCAAAAATTTTTGCAAAATGTTGCCCATAGTCTTAGCAATCTTGTGCACTTCAACTCGCCGATCGTTCAATATCATACCATGGATTCAATCGACGATTTCTGGCGTTATAACCTCCATCAATTGGACGACCAGAACGATCGGCGTTCTTTGTGGTCATACTACCACAACGAAAATTAGTATTGTGAATTCTTCCGCTCGATGGAGAAGAGTCCCCATAATGTTTAACAAGCGATGCTTTGATTTGCGTAATGTTTTTTCCACGCAAAAAATAATGTTTAATCAAGACGCGAAATTCACTTTTTTCCATGCTTACAAGAATTTTCAAGGTTGCTTGCTTTCGATGGGTGTTAAAACTGAACTGGACTACATATCAGTCTGAAAATTTTGATGCGGTACTTCACAAATGTCACATGAGATTTTCGATTGTGGCATCATCTTTTTATTTTTTAGGCACTTTTCACCATGGCGTCGTATAATTCGATGAATAATTGGAAGACCTGTAAGTGTAATGGGATAAAACCTTATAAACTTAACGTCATTAGCATAAACTCAGACTTGAAAACAATTGAATGAACGCAATACAAATTCGAGATGTTTGTATAAATTGAACAACATTTTTTTTGGATGTGAATAATTAAGCACAAAATTATTTAATTTCATTACTGACAAACGTGAATTTTCAGTCGCTCTTGAATTCAAATAGTTTCCAGACCTAGTATTTTAAATTTTGGGTGGAAGTGGAACATGAGAGCCCAGTATAAATAACATTTTACTTATTTTTAGCTAGGATGAGCGTAGAAATAGCATTTTAAATTTATATCTTCCAACAAAATATTAATAGTTTTTACATTTTCATAATATTTATTCACAAAATTTAACATTGATAAGGTCTTTCTAGTTCAGGTCGATCAGTAATTTATATTCCCAGACAGCTGTTTCACTATTCTCATACAGCGCTTCAGCGCAACGAGGAAGTTTGCAATGTTACTGAAGGATATCTGCTGAAGTTGTTAGTCATTACCGGCTCACGACGGCGACGTGGTGAAAGGCCAAAATATCTCACGCCATCTATGAATAGATGTCCCAATGAGAAATCAGCTTACAGTGCTATGGTTTGGTGTCGTCATCTGGCGGACTCAAGTAGTATCACATTTTCGGCAACTTTCTTAAAGTTCGAGAAATCTATCAGCCAATGTAGTACATTGCTTGATATCTTAGTGGGAGAACTAGTTATAGATCTTTTTACTATGTTGTTGGCCGGTTTCGTTCGGTAACATTGTAAACTTGCACTATGAGAAGAGCGAAACAGCTATCTAGAACTATAAGTTGGTGACGCTACTGATTCATCTGGACTAGAAAGACTTTATCATTATTATCTGGCAAAAGCCAACATGAAATAAATGAGTATGTTTATATACTCATTTGTTTCTGATTCTCTTACAAAATTTGACATTTTTGTAGATCACTTGGGAAATACCAAATATGTTGTAATTGTACAGGTACACGGATAGTAATGAAGTATAAGGGAAAAACGACATATTGAGTATAATTGCGGAACGATAAATACGGATGCATGAGTAGATTTCTTGGAATAAATTTAATAAAGGGGAATAGTTATTTAGCAGTTTAGACCATAAGTTTTCAATTAATAAATTTTTAGCGATTCCAAAATGGACAATTGTTTCTTTATTTTCTGTATATTTTCCCTTTATTTGTATATATTCTCAATGAATGTCAAAATGGCAACATGTTTACCTCGCCTTCTCGTTTGATCAACAGATGGCACTGGGTTCATTTGATTCGGGTTTTTATTTATTTGTGAAGTACTAGGCAAGTCACGTTGAGGCACTTGTAACAATGCCCCACATATGCCATCTACGGGGGCAAGGTGAAAAGTTCCTGAAAAATGAAACAAGAAATGATTTATTTGGTCAAAACTTATTTTATTTCTCAACATAATCTCCTTGTAGTCCGATACACTTCGTTCAACGTTTCAATTTTTCGATTCCTTCCAAATAATACGATTCCGGAAATCCTTCAAAATAGGCGTTTGCTCATCCTTAGAGCCAAATCTCTTCCTGCCAAGTCATTAATTTAAGTTTGGAAATAGATACAAATCACAGGGGGCCAAATCTGGAGAAGATGGTGAATGACGAACCAATTCGTAGCTCAATTCATACAATTGCGATTGCGGATCTGTGCGCCAATGCGTTGTTCTGGTGAAAGAGCACTTTTTTTTGCCAAATGGGGCCGCTTTACTTCAAATCGGTTTCGAACCGATCCAAAAGCTCTGCATAATATACGCCGGTGATCGTTTTGCCTTATTCAAGGTAACCGATATTAACGATACCGTGTGCATCCTAAAAAACTGCCGCCATGACTTTGTTGGTCGATAAACCCACGTTGGCCCTCTTAGACTTCGATTCGCCATGACAAGTCCACTGTTTCGACTGTTCTTTGATCTCTGGTGTGTTGTACATCACAAATGTCACATTTTCACCTTGCCCTCGTATACCGGATGAAACGGAGCTATATCACACGAACGTTACTATTTTTTCCTGAATGGAATACGATCGAACCTGAGCAAAAGTAATAACATAGCCTACAAGCAACAACGTAACGACTACGATATAAACAGTACAACCAAAAACCAATTTTATGCAAGTAACGGGGCATGTAGTAGCCGCAGACGAAAATTTGGACATGAGTCAATATTTATAATCTCGGACATGCCCTATTAGTTCACGTAGATGGCTGAGATCGGAAACAGAGGATCGTTGGTAACAAGAGACATAGTCGTATACTTAAGAAAACCTGATAAACAGAAAAATAAAAACAGGCTTCCTGTAAACGTAGGTAACGAAAGATACAATTTCCTGGAACAGTTCCAGGCAAAGTAAGTAGAACTAAACAATGCACATCGTGGCCAGTTGTGGTTTACAGCTCCACGAAGTTCAACACTTTCATCAAGATGGCGGTAATTGCAAAAATCGTATAGGGTAACGGAAAACTCGCTTCAGAACTCATTGAAACTCAATCGAAGTTGCAATTTAATTGCGTTACTGTCATACCACGCTATTGTTCTTTACAATCAGATCAGGCGTTCGTGCTTTGTTCAATTTAAATTTTTGATTACTAGGTCAGAGTCAAATCAGTACGGCTTTCTGAACTTAAGATATGCACTTGATTATTAATACTGTAGGAGCGCGATAGAAATTTTAAAAAGGTTCGCTTCATGCAATCAGCGCGGTTACACGCGGGTTAAATCTCGAATTAGTTAATCCGAGATCGTAGGTAGCTCGCATTCGGGTTTCTCAAAACAAAATGAATTACTTAATTCGAGATTGGGTCTTACATTACGTTAATTTATTACGGTTGAACTTTTCTGTGTTGAACCACAGAAGTATTATGAAGTACTGACATTAATTCGTACAATCTATGTGTATCTACTATCCATAGATCTGTGATATACATACATCAATAATAGATAATACATGATGCTCACAGGATATTGTGCTAAAAATTTGTAATACATTTGAAAGAAAGCCGCAGCACCCAGTGAAATTTTTGATGTAACAAAGAAATGATAAGAATTGTTGAACAAATATCAGTAATGAGTTGCATCACCATGATTGATAATGCATTCATATACTTCGATAAGAGACAATGTCTCCTTGGGGGTATATCCCTCCAAATATATTGTAAATTAAGGCGCAGATCGTTGAGATTTGTCTGGGGGATGAGGTGATTCACTCAATCGGATACCGATCATATCCCAGACATGTTCGATCAGTGAGAGATCGGGGGAACGTGCAGGCCATGGAAACACAAGTACATGAGCTTGTTTCCAAAAACTGTGTCATAACTCTTGCAGTATGACTGCAAACGTTACCCCGGTTCAATCAACTCCTGGAGATATGGCACTGCAACAGGTTCTAAAGCATCGTGTATTTAACCAGCCGAATTCAAATTATGCAGAACTATCAAACTATCAAACTTCTATTCAAATAATAGCTACTAACTCTTGAATAGTAGACTTCCGCGGAGTCCGTTCTGGCCCCTAACCCTGCCATTGTGTGATCATGTGCGCCTAAAATTTCAAATCAACCTGAGCCACAAACCGCCTGGTATATCTACTGCCTATCTTCCATATATTGAAAATATAACAGATCGAATTTTCAAAATCTTTAAAAAACATAATATTTCTACTCGGTTTTCCACATTTCCAAAACTATCTCAGTTTTACAAACCTATCAAGATTTCCTTCCTCCCCATCATTAAGAAGATGCTTATAGAATTCCCTGTTCTTGTGGTAAAGTCTACATTGATGAAACAGGTCGTATAGTAGCTACTCGTGTGAAAGAACATGAGAGCTGTACAAGGCTTCGTGATACCAGAAGATCTGAACTTGCGGACCACAAGTTGAAGGTGAAGGTTATTTCCTATAATAAATATTTCTACAGAAAACAGAGGAATCCACCTGAGATGGTTGGCGAAACGTCGGCATCAAGTCGTGCTATTGAGACGCGGAATTGCGGAATCTATTCGGAAGCCAAGAGTTTTATAGTTACTAACTAATAACATCCTGTTTCGCCAACGTATGCTCCACTCCCTATTCAAAAAGTACTTAACTTTCTGAATCTCATTCAGAAAATAAAGTTCTTCTTTGTTCAACGCCAGTATTGAGAGTATTCTCTGCAATATTCATTATCTTCAAGTGCATTACAGTACAATTGTTATCATATACAGAATCTTAAACAATTCGACGACATTTTCCTTCACGAGGAATTTTCGGTATATAAGTTGAAGTGCAGTCATGTAAAAATGAAAGTATCTCCGCAGGTATTGAGAGGTGAAAATAATCCCTCGCAGAAAACTGCATTATAAAGAGTGTTCAGTGGAGCGGAAATAGAGTCTCTCCGGATGGACGGTTATGACTCTTTACAGACGGCTCTAGGCAAATCTGAAGTGAAGTCATATTACCTTGTGACCTTTCTGACACGGACGCAGTTGACAATAATCGCAGTAGTCTTGGAAATGTAGAATTCTAAACCGTACCCACAACAAAAGAACTACCAAGCAACGAAACACAAAGTTAAGCCACTAGGACGACGGTTTTGTTACGTTTATGTCGACGAAAGACTATCCAGGAAACACATTGATGATGTATAGTTTCAATCCAATGGAGAGAACTACCCAGTCTCGAATAACTACTTGGTTCTAGTTCAGTTTTCTCGTAATTCACTGACAAATTTGCCATATCTTACTATCGATAATAATAATAAAAGTTCGCAAAGGATTTCCACATCGTATGCAATATAAAGTTTTAAAGTTGCTCGCAATAACGGGTATATCTAGTATGCAAATAAAACTGTTTATACTACTACATAAACAATAATTCGTGATTTAGTTTTGATAAAGGAAATATGGACAACCTCTTTAATTAAATAAGTTGAACTTATATGCGTGTGGACGAATTGTACGTGAAAGTGAAGAAAAAAATCATAGTATTTGCAGAATAACTATACATTTCTTCCACAGGGACAGGATATCTATTCTTTTCCTAGGAAGCCATTTTACAACGTACTTTATTCACAATAACACTCTTATGTACACGCATATTTACAGGTAAAATATTTTTCAATTACCAAGGACACCTTATAAACAGGTCCTCCATGTAATTTCCACATGAAATAGGTAAATATTTGTTAACTTGTTACATTTATAACCTGTCACACCCACGCACCATTTAATACAACGATATTGCCCTCGGTTAGTTTCGTCGACCCAATCCTCCGATTGATGACGTAATATTTACATTTGGATCACTTGTAAGGCATTGTGTCTATAGAGTGTGCACTCGTAGTCGAGGAAGTTAGGCGAAAAAGGTCGAAAAAAAATCGGCTGAACCGATTTAGATGTTTTTTTAAAAATAGATTCAGGAAGTAATAGAAAAAATATTACCAGTTTTTGTATGACGTGAGTTTTTGAATTTTTATAGAGCAAAATGCATCTCTTTGAATGCACTTTCAGAAGCTGAAATTCGATATGAAAAAGAAATTCACAGATATAACTGAAATAGCCCAGAATCATCATCGTTAGTGGATCCCCAGAGCCCCAGGTGTGACGCAGTTTGAATCTAGCACCGTAATCGTGATCAGCGACCCAAAATAAACCGAGAAACGATTGTGGTTGCGTTTCTGAGCATATTAAAATCCCTGGAGAAGACCTCGGTAATCAGGGTATTCTGACCACCAAGTGACTATTGAGGGTCATGGTCATGACCGGAAACTTCAAGAGAACCTCCCTAACAAGTTTCACTCTATTGCAGAATATATGTTGATGCAAGCCCCTGGAGACGTTGCTCGAATCCGGCACCGGAATCGTGATCAGCGAAACCCAAAAACCACGAGTAAGAAATTCTGGGCTATTTCGATTATATCTGGGCATTTTTTCTACATTGGAAAAGTGCATTCAAAGAGATGCATTCTCCTCTATATAAATGACGTGCTTAATTGGTTCAGCCGATATTTTTCGACTTTTTGGCCTTTTTTGTGCTCTATTTCTTCGACTAAACCTATTCATATCTCGGCCGAGTATGTTTCATCATAGACTCACAAATATGATGAAGGGTAATAAACTATAAAAGAGTTCACAGTCATACGTGATGACTATAGTTTATAATCTGTTGAAGATTTTCTGCTTTCCACATCTAAGAATTTTGTTTGTCAATGTAGATGTTGAGGTTAAAGAGTGTCTCATCACTGAATAGGATTACATTATAGCATCGTCAAATTGCTCAGAAAAAAACCACCATCTATGGTGCAATAATGAAATGTTATTGGAGGAAGTTAAATTAATTAAAGGCAATTATTGGAAAATTGTCGTTCCGAACATGAATCCAGTCTAAAATCCAAGAATATTATAATTTGGGAGAATCTATTATACTATTGAAAAATATTCTGTATGTGTATACGCAAATATTGCATGTGGGATACTGACATCTAGCTTTACTGTGTACTAAGAGAAGAAATCTGTACCAGTTATTAGTTTTGTTCAAAACCGACCACCTTAGTTTTGGTTTTATCCGATAGATCACACTACTAATACGTATATTAGTTATTAGCCTATCAATGTAGTTGAGTTCCAGTGTTCATTATTTGAGAAGAACAAGTTTTGAGCCGCCAGGGAAAAACAGTAACATGTAAACTATGAGAATCAGTTCATTTCTAACAGAATACACGATGAACCTTTTTGATCCAGCTCGGAGATAACTATTTAGTATCGCTTAAATTACATTACCCGCAGTACCTTTCATCAAATGGCTTGATTGAAAAGTTTTCAAGACACTTTCAATTTGTCCTCAATGCGTTTCGCTCTGCCAAGACCGAGACCTTATTAAAAATTAATCAAGATGGTGGAGTGGATGAAAGAATTAAAAGATTTCACTTTTTAATCAAGTGCATATTTAAATTCATTTCAATTTGGGACAAAATTGGCTGGAATAAGTTTCTTCGCCGAAAAATTGCTTTCAATTACCGGGGATGAAACTTTAGAACCAATCTAATCCACGTGATACGAAACTCCATTAAAATGGGGCGAATTTTTAATTATGCACATCAATGTTTCGAAGGCAGTTGAGAGAAATTATTAATTAATGTTAATATTTCTTTCAAATGAATCATGATAAGTTGTACAATTTTGAACTCAGTTATACTGTTTCTATCTATACGGAATATGAATTCACTCAATCGAATTTTAAGCAGTCGAAAGTTATTATTCGAAACTTTGGCACAGAATAGATTCAGCTCAATCTACCCTGAAATTTTGATTAACATTTAGAACAAGCTTACTCGAAATCAGTCAAAGTTGTAAGTCAGATTTATATCTATGATATAGCTTCAACATATGGATTTATTCAATCATCAATCAAACTGTAAAGACAAGATATTTATAATTAGATTTGTATTATACCTAAAATGCATATGTTTTCCCATATACGTTTGGGAATTTATTATTATAATTCCTTATATTTTGATTAAACTATTTAATTAATGAATGTCAGTGACGGCTCGTGACTAAAATAAAGTTACGAATTACAACTTGCTTTGAAACGAAGAAATATTTGAAATTTTTCATCAATTTTATTCAAGACAAAACTAATGGAATTAATCAAGTCGGTCTACGTATTTTTCAATTTTCCGGCGAAAATTGACTATATATTTCAATAAAAATTAAGAAATTACTTAAATAAATATTGCGTTTGAATTATTCTTCAGAAAGGATTCGAAAAATAGTTATTGTTTCTATCGTTTCCCCGAAAGGGCAGCTCGTATGTACGACACAAGAAGTTGAAACTCTGATCCAACTCGCTAAAATTGTTTGATTTTCACTCTACTATTGAAATTTTCAATTTAAATTTTATCCTGCATTATTTTGTTGCTATGGCAATGTTCCTGATATGCTTATCTAAAGAACGACATACATTTTTCATGTCATGAAGATTAAGTTATCCGCCATGTTCTTCAAAAAAGCACGAATTTTGCAGAATTTCATAAGGGGGGTGTTTTAGATGCAGAGTCGTAGCAAGCTTTACTGGCGCCCTAGGCAATTTCGAAAATTTTCGCCCCTTCCCCCTCTGAAATTTTTAAAAATGATATAATAAGACTTGTATTTTCAAGTGACCGATCTATGAACGAACGGAACAAGCGGAATAAACTTGGAGGCTGGAAACGTATGAAAAAGGAGGGAAATTTTGAATATCTAAAAATAGTATTCTTTACCGCAACGCTTATATCGCCTTATATGGCTGACATATTATTCAAATCGACTAAAATAGCATTTGTTTATTCTATTTAAACAGACCGCGCCCTATTAGCATATTATGTACAATAAATAATGAAGAAAGGTTGAATCGCTGCTAGAAACTCGACGAGAAACATAAGAATCATATTAAGTGCAGCGACTTCTCCTTCTTGAGGTTCCATTGTGTCGCCAAAATTTTTTTCGTTACAACAAATTTTTGTGACGGCGCCTGGGGCAAGTGCCTCAGTTGCCACACCCTTGCTACGGCTCTGTTTAGATGATGAGAAATTCGAATCTAACGTTAGTTTAAACGATAGATCATGATTAACCACGGTACAGAGTATCGAGACCATGAATTTTACTCATCCCATACACAGTGACCCTAATAAAATCTTGTTGTATAGAGATTATTTACTTATATAGTCTGTATCGACCTCCTTCTGAGAGTCTGATGAACAAATTTCAGCGAGTATACTAGCCTCATTGGAATTTTCGAATTCGAATTTCATAAGAAGTATGGAAAAATCTCGATTTTGGTCTACATCATCGATTGTGACGGAACTGTGCCTAAGATTTTTCCTGTAATTTACTTTTCGCGAGCCAATGATATTCTTCGTACCACGAATTATTCAATGCACGATTTTGTTTGTGTATACTCAAATCTAATCGGGGCCTTGCCGTTTGTTTCAGGTCCAACTTATCTTCGTAACAAAGATTACCGAAGCGTCATTTATTTACTAAAAAGTTAACAACGTCTCTACAATCTCTGACATAGCCCGACTTTTCACATCCTTGTTACTATGGCTAGTTTACGTCGATACCATCTTACCGTTTCTTCACTTTCATTTATTCTTTTTGCCACTTATGAAAAAAAGTGCAGCACTTAAAAAGGAAGTTAATAACATAGAATTGTTTGACAGTCGCTACGTTTCGAACCTACGCTACCAAAAGCAATCTCAGTATTGTTCAGTGGTCTTACCAGTTGGTCTGCAACCGTTGATGATAAGTTGAGCGCTGAATTCGATATACCACTATCCGCAGGTGGCATTAGGATTGCCTCCATTATCTATGAACATCTTACTCTATATAAAAAAACCATACGCTGACCCTCAGAACACTGAGATGGTTCCGCAAGATCTGTGTACCCCCGTTGTGGAGGATACCAGGAAGGAGGTTTTTAGGACCATCCAATCTGGCCCCGTTTCTGGCCAGTTTGTCCTCTCTCTCTCTGTCCTTTCCAATCCCAATATGGGAATTTCAAATGGCACTACCTTTTTCATTTATCCAAATCTTGAAAGCCAAAGTAGGTTATTAAGATTTATATAGTTAGTCCGGTTTGTTAGGGGTCAGGAGATTGGTCACATAGGTATGTGTCCTTCCAATCAACATCGACCTGAAAATTTTACAAAAAAATTCTTTTTCAAAGCAATAAAGTTATTCCATACGTTTTACCGCATTGGATCTAGACTTTTATTGTAGATGGGTCGATTTTACCTATTGAGAGTCTGAATCATTCAAGTAAAGTAAGTAGTGTCATGACAAGTGTTATGAAAATAATATCTGATGTCATGTAACCTTTATATAATAAACTTTATTCAATATTTTAATAAATTGCCCGAATACATTAGAGAATTACCATTGAAAGAATTCAATAAATCTAATATTCTTTTAAATAAAATATTTTATTCTACAGAGGATTTTTTTAAGATAAGTTTTTAATTTAACAGTTTATAATACTACTGTTTCAAAATTTGAGATTACGATCTTATGATGATTTTATGATCTATCTATCTATCTATAAAAGAGTTCACACTGTGGATACAACTGATAAGAGAGCCATCATCAGAGTTTACTTGGTAGCCGAAAGGTCCTCAGATCTTTAATACTATTTTTAGTGGAAAAGTGTCATTATTTTTCTTATCTATAGTGTAACCTTTGAATATTATTGTCAAATTTTTATGTTCCGTCTATCCATTCACGTAAGTCAGATTTTCCCATCTCATCCAAGATCAAACAAAATCTCAAGATCCTTTTCTTATATATTAATCCTATCCATGTTCATTATTAAGCTGAGGAAGGAACTAAGGGTGCACTATTGTAAACATTCCATATAATATAATTAATTATGGAGATTCATTCAATAAAAAATAAAAATCAGATTGGAGATTTATTTTTTAATGCGATTAATGGGGAGGTTTAGCATCCATTATATCCTATGATGAATCGGTACAGGATTCACCATAAAGATATCCAATCTAATTGAATGCGATAGTGAAATGTAAAAACTTTATTAGTGGCTGAGAAGAGATATGTTAGATTTCAGCATTATGTATGGTATCTATTCGAACTTTAAGGAGCAGTAACTGGTTCTCTATCTTAAAATAAGGGCAGATTATTAGCCTCGGGATTAAAAAGAACCATCTTACAATTAACATTTGTTTTCTTACATTCTCCTACACTGCCTTCATTATCAAAGGTATTATAACAAACCTATACCCTGCAGATATCGTACAGCTTATAGTTTCTTACTATTTCATTGTTCATAATAAATTTTAATTATATTGCTGTCACGGAACAAAGCTTTAATCCCTTTTGATAAAAGTTTATATTATCGCCGTTATTCATAACTGTATTGTGCTAATACTCTATAAGTAACATCCTTTGGATTTACTGTTTTCTTTTGTTTGGCACAACATAAATTAATTTATTATATTCGGAAAGCGGTTGTATAATGGATATATACGTCTGCCACTGCGATTTGTAGTATTTTACAACAATGGGTTCAAAGACTTCCCATAATAATTAAATACGTCCGTCAAATTGTAATTTATTGGGAAGAGAAATATCCGTTTGAACTCTGTGACCTGTTTCAGATTTACTTTTGAACATGATCTCGATGGATACGAGACAATTCATGAGGTGAAGCGACAAATAACAACGTTTTGAAGAAGATGATCCAGCCCATCTTCATGTTCTTAGTGTTATTTATTTCGAAACAGAAATATTTTAATGAAAATTTCAGTATGAAGTTTTTTTTTTTCAGAAAATAAAGAAGCTAAATCTTTTATTTATATCAATGGCTATGATTCCTAGATTATTTACTTCCCTCACTATACGTGAAGTTGCTAGAAATTATTTTTCAGATGATGTTCATGTGTGCATGCGTCTTTTGGTGCTTAAACCCTTACGAAGACAATTGCGCCGTTTTTATTGGCTGTACGAATTTAAAATTTTGCAAATCGCTTTAAAGAGATTAAGAGGTGGTGCATAGTTTTCGGGCGCTTAAGCCCTCCTAGTAAGTGGTTTATCTATTTACAGATTTTCAAATGGAACTAGTATTTTATTGAACAATTATGACAACTTAAATAAAATTAAAGGTTCTTCTGTGTACAGTACTTTGTAATGTCTGTTTGGAAAAGCTACGGTGTTGGCAAAACTAGTAACATTTATTTATTAAGTTAGTGAAAATAAACTTTTCAGTCATTTTATTTAGATTTAGCCTAGTTAATTTCCGACACGTGATGGCTAAATCTATTCAATTTCATTATGACAACAGTTTTTTCTGGTATGAAATTCTGAAATTTGGTTACTTATACAGGATATCCCAGGTTTTATTAGCAGAACAGTCGATAGAAGAATCTTGGCTGCCGGTTGGATTCTGCGTCACAATAACACTACTTGATGCCGACGTTTCGTCAACCATTACTGGTGGCATCTTCAAAGCAGGCTCGAGGCTTGAACTGAAACGGTTCCAGTTTCAAACCAACCCATCCTAATTTTATCATTAAAGTTATATATTAGGTTATCTCTTTCGTTGTAAGTTAGTACTTTGTAATATATGTTTGAAGAAGCTATGGTGTTAGGGAAACTTATTTAAGTTTAGAATGGATTTCCATCATGTATGGCTGATTCGTTGATAAAGTCAATGGTATGATATTGGACGATCGGCGAGTTAAAGTGCACGAGGTTGCTGAGGCTATGGGCATCTCATTCGAACGGGTACCGAAAATTTTGCATGAATTGTTGGATATGAGAAAGCTATCTACCAGATGGGTGCCACATTTGCTCTCTGTTAACAACAAGAGCGACCGTGTCATAACTTCAAAGGAGTGTTTGGCAATGTTCAAGCGCGATAAGAAGGATTTTTTGTGCCGTTTCGAAGCCGTGGACGAAACATGGATCCAGCACAACACACGAGAGACCAAAGAACAGTGGATACAGTGGAGTTGTCCCAGCGAATCGAAGCCGAAAAGGGCCAAAGTGAGTTTATCACAAAGTCTCGTACATATCGATTACCTTTAAAAGGGCAAAACAATCACCGGCATATATTATGCAGAGCTGTTGGATCGATTCGACGCCAATTTCAAGCAAAAGTGACTGCGATTTGGTTAAGAAAAAAGTGCACTTCCACCAGGACAGTCCGCAGTCGCAATGGGAAAATTGCATGAATTGCGCTACGAATTGATTCGTCATCCACCATATTCTCCAAATTTGCCCCCTGCGATAATTAACTATTTCCAAACTTGAAGAAATGGCTTGGCGTAAAGAGATTTGACTTCAACGATGAGTTCATCGCCGAAACAAAAGCCTATCTTGAAGGATCGCCGAAATCGTTTTTGAAGAACTTTTTTGAGAAAGTGTATTGATCTGAATTACTTCTGTTGGATCTGTGATCTTTGGTAACTTCAAAACTTGAAATGTACTGATCTACAGTATTTCAATTTGAAAAAAAATTGTCTTTTACGTATATTCAAAACAAGGGAAATATACTGATCTGCAATGATTCCTAATTGATTCTGAATACCCCCTAAACCTTTAATTCAAGCTCTCAATTCACTCAAATCAAATCCTGATTTAGCTATTTTGAGGGCTGATAAAGGAAACTCCACTGTTGTCATGAATCGTTCAGATTATGATAACAAAATCCTGCAACATCTGCAAACTAATTGGTATAAGCTCCTACCAAAAGATCCCCCCTCCTCTATAGAACGTTCAATTTCACAAATTATTCGTCATTCTTCCCTTCCTGATTCAGATAAGAAATTTCTTATCCCCCATTGTTCAAAATGTCCCCGTTTATATGGTTTGCCTAAAATTCCTAAGCCCTCAGTTCCCCTGAGACCAATTGTCAGCACTGTCGGACCTCCTACTTACAAACTCTCTCGATATCTGTCATCTATTCTCAAACCCCTAGTAGGTAATTCCAATAGTTTTATCCTAAATTCCTTTCATTTCGTTGAAAGTTGACCCATGCGATTTGCTCGTCAGCTTTGACGTCGAATCACTGTTTACCAGTGTTCCCATTCCAGACACCCTTTCCATAATTTCTCAATTGTTACCTGCCAAGAACATTTCAACGGACTTGCTACCGTTAATTGATTTTTGTCTATCCTCCACATATTTTCTATACGATGGAAAGTTCTACGAGCAGTCCTCGGGAGCTGCCATGAGTTCCCCACTTTCTCCGATCATAGCTAATATCTTCATGGAAGCTTT
This sequence comes from Endomychus coccineus, assembly GCA_958510875.1. Classification (NCBI taxonomy): domain Eukaryota; kingdom Metazoa; phylum Arthropoda; class Insecta; order Coleoptera; family Endomychidae; genus Endomychus; species Endomychus coccineus. The sequence goes on from OY294067.1 coordinate 14,389,712, forward strand.
TGAACAAGATGCCATTGACTCATCTGTTCTCAAGCCGAAATGTTGGTTTAGATATGTCGACGATACTTTCGTTATTTGGCAACATGGTTGCGAAAAGCTTGTTCCCTTCCTCGATCATTTAAATTCATTACATCCCAATATCCTTTTCACCATGGAAGTCGAATCGCAAGGTTCACTCTAGTTCCTGGATGTATTGGTTAGTCGACAGACTGACGGTACTTTAGGACATTCTGTGTATCGAAAACCCACCCATACCGATAGATACCTCAATGGTCTTTCCCACCACCACCCTGCCCAAAAGCAATCTGTCATAAACTCCCTGGTCCACAGAGCTGTCAACCTATCTCAGCCTCAATCCTTAAAATCGAAATTAAAACATCTTTCATCTCCCTTATTATCAAACAATTTCTCCCATTACAACATTCAAAAAGCCATAAAGAAATACACTTCGCCTAAAATTTCAAATCGACCTGAGCCAGAAACCCCCCCGCTTGCTTTATCCACGGCCTATCTTCCATATATTCAAAATATAACAGATCGAATTTCCAAAATCCTCAAAAAACATAATATTTCTACCCGTTTTTCCACACTTCCAAAATTATCTCAGTTTTACAAACCTTCAAAGATCCCCTTCCTCCTCTTCACTTAGAAGGTGTTTATAGCATTCCCTGTTCTTGTGGTAAAGTCTACATTGGTGAAACAGGTCGTACAGTAGCTACTCGTGTGAAAGAACATGAGCGCTGTACAAGGCTTCGTGACACCAGTAGATCTGCACTTGCGGAACACAAATCATCAAATCCTTTTTGAAGATACTAAAATCTTAGTCCGAGCCCCAAACTTCTATCAGCGAAAAATCCTTGAAGCTATAGAAATCCTAAATCCGAATAATCTGAACCGTGACTCAAGATATTACCTTCCCAACATTTGGAAACCCATCCTTGAAAATTCCACTTCTCACATGATAGCACAACGGCAGGGTCGGTTGCCGGAACGAAGTTAACAACCGAAACGTAGGCAGTGAACTATGTAGCGTGAAGGATTTTCCTACAATAAATACCGCTACAGAAACCAGAAGAATCAGCTCCATTTCAAGCCTCAAGCGTGCCCTGAAGATGCTACCTGTAATGGTTGGCGAAACGTCGGCATCAAGTCGAGCTATTGTGACGCGGAAGACAAGATTTTTCATGATTCTGAATATGTAAGCTAGCTGGCACTAAGCAGGACAATCGCTTTATCATAGAGCCGGCGTATAGGCTCTCAAGAAAACTCCTTCCTGTCAATAGGAGCGAGCTATCTTAGGAAGATGACTGGTATCCTTACGGGTCACTGTCGCTTTTATAAACATCTTCTTATTGGCATCGATGACCCTATATGTAGAAAAGGTAGAGAGATAGAAACTGCATCTTACATTTTGATGCAATGCTTAGTCCTATAGAATCCATCAGGTATCGTTACTTCGCTGAAGCAGAACTGCTTGAGGGAGTTATGGAAGCTAGCGTCAGAAATATTCTGAGTTTCTGAAGGGTGAAAAACCTGCTGGGCTTTAAGGCTTGAAACAGACATTTCCGAGAAAATTCTTTTAGACTAGTTACTTCCCCTTACACTTAATTTAAGTTGAGTAAGAAAAACATGATAATATTGGAATTACTTCAGGTTAAAATTGAAGGCAGTAGTAGTGGTTATTCTTTTCGCCCAGCCAACAATCTCCACTCTCGGAATCGAAAGGCACTTCAGCACCGCAGGAACTAAAACTTACAAATCCTCCAATCCGAATCATGTAAAGGGGAAGGGATCGAAAAATCAGAAAAACGTTGGACAAAGTTTATCGGGCTACAAGGAGATTATGTTGAGAAATAAAATACGTTTTAACCAAATAAATCAATTCTGGTTTAATTTTTCAGGGACTTTTCCCTTTGCTCTCGTACAATCAAAGTCCTAGTATCGACCCTTGTAAGACTCATATAAGGTTAATTTGAATCAACTTTCAATGCAATGACAGAGTATAATAATAATTCCTCAAAACTTTAGACGTTACGTATTATCTGTATTGAGGTTAATTGGATGTTGTGAGATTCAACCAATATTCCATTCTAAAGCTTACATTTTATTGTTGGTATAACCATCAATTTTAAATGGAACCGGCGAATGAACTAACCAGACTTTAGAATATCGCCTCGTCCAATAATTTATTCATGCTGGCCAACAGACCAATCAGATGCGTATAAATTCGAAATTGCGTTCGCCGGAATGAAACGAATATTTGAGTCAAATAAACTCATATCAATTAAAGATAAGTAATAGAATTCAGCATCATAAAATTGAAGTGAACTTCTGGGATCCTCATCTCTGTTTAGAAGCACAATTAAGTTGAACGAGCTATGCATTTTTAGTGGTCGTTTACAGGGAAGGATCGATGATAAATTTGAGTCATGAGAATTGTTGAATACAGGCTTCCTTGAATACACGGGAAAGAAATTGCTTCCGGTGTTGAGTATCCCTCTTCATCCTTGATATTAATAGAGTACATAATTCAGATATGAACATCATTCTGAATGCTTATTTATACTTCCGAATATTGGTAGGATCATCTCTGCTAATTCTATTCGAGCTATGTGTGTCAGAAAAACTGTTTTCACAGGCGTTTTCAATTGTGCTCACAAACGAACTTGGCACCGAATTGGAGAGGATGGCCTAATTGGGAGACGACCTAGTTATAGTATATTTTGATTATAAATATATGCCTCAGCTAAATCATTACATTTTAGGAACACCTGTTTTTTAAATTAGTTCACATGATCATTGTCATTTCTATATGAACATTATAGCAGTTTTATGTGTAGTTGTATATATTTGAAAATTTGTTACACTATAAGTTCCTGCGATAATCATTAAGGGATTAACTGGCATCTGAAAAGAAAGCGAGTTGTTGATATTGATGTTATTTCAGAGTTGGATATCTGCAATAACGTCGTTCTAGTCCAGATCGATCAGCAACGTCACAAAGTTATAGTTCCAGGCAGCTGTTTCGATCTTGTCTTAGACCTCATCAGTGGAACGAGCAAATGTGCAACGTTACCGAACGATCTCTGTGGAAGGTAGCCATAACCGGCCAACAACATGATGGAAAGACCAAAAGTATCTCACGCCATCTATGACTAGATGTCCCACCAAGAAATCAAACAATATACCACATTGACTGAACCTCGAACAAAAGTTTCTGAAAATTTGAGGCTACTTCAGTGCGCCAGATGGTGACACTAAACAAATTTAAGACAATAAGAAATAAATGAACATATGAATATATCATTTATTATATTTAATAAAATAGGCCACGCTAACACATATTATTTTCATCTCTACTCACGTTTCGGTCTCACGACCATCATCAGAAGGCGTATCAATGTCTAAAACGGGATTTCTTAAAACTAATTGTATCATCACAAAGCGTCCTTATCGCACCAATTTCAATTAAAAATGCCCACGTCGCCGAAACGAACAGAAGCAATCGAATTGTAACACATTAATGTTTTAGTGAATAAATGGTGCAAAAATAAGATAATCCCTATTGATTTGAAAAATAAATTAATTTGACATAACGGGTAAAAGTGATATACCTTTGAGACCCATTGTAAGTAATATTGGAGCCCTTACCTACAATTTATCAAAATTTTTATCAAAATCTATCAATATTATAATCTGAAAAAATTAATTTTATATGAAGGACTCATGGAATTTTAATGAGTTTATAAAAAATGAATCCGTGCCCGTAGATCAATTGATTTCCTTGGACGTAGTTCCTTTATTTACGAATATACCAATAGTTTTGGCATCAAAAACCACATCACCCATCTAGATATGAATTTATGAATGCAGTGAAGTTTGCTTAGAATGCACTTATTTTCAATACGGTGAGCAATATTTTAGGCACATCAATGGGATTACTTATAACAGCTACTATTGCTAACTTAGTTATGGAATGCCTAGAGGAATCTGTAATAAATTCATTAGATTGTCAACCTATATTATTTAAACGGTATGTAGATGATTGCCTAATGTGTGTTCACAATGATAAAATTCAGTACGTGATTAATAAATTTAACAATTCCCACTGTGAACTTCAATTCACTAGTGAAATAGAAGTGAACAAAAACATAAATTTCCTGGATATAAACATTAGGCATGATGCAGATGGAAAAATAAAAACGTGGTTTACTGAAGAGGTTTGGTCACTTCAATTCAGTTGCACCAACAAGTTATAAAAAATTTGTTATAAACAGCTTTACAGATCGTGCTGTTAAATTGTCCCACCCAGAGGACCGTCCCAATAATTTGAAAATTGTTCATAATACACTGGAAATGAATAGCTACCCAAAACAATTTTTCAATCCCATCATTAAAGAAAGAATAAACAAAATCCATAATGGAACGTCACATATAAATAACTTAAACGGCAATACAGATAATTTTATAACATTACCATACATTCTGGAGACCTCTGAGAAAATTAGGATATGTTTGAAAAAGTATGCCCAAATAGCAATATCTCTAATAAGGCCTGACAACCTTTTTCTCAGGGCCGGATTTAGAGTGGTGGGGGCCTGTGGGCACAAGTTTGGTGGGGGCCCCTATGGTAGACGGTAATATTAAATGCCACAAAATATTTTTACAATACAAAATTATAATGCAATTGTAATGTCGCTTAAATAACACTTTTCTTGGAGATAGATATATTATTTATTTGTACTTAATTATCGTTACAAAGGCACTTTTTTAGTTTATTAATTATTGCTACTCAAATGGGGGAGATTATTGAGACGCTTTTGACTCATTGCCGTTCGCAATCTGTTTATTAAGTAATTTTAACTTGGAAAAAGATCTTTCAGCCTTACAGTTATTGATCATCAGAACGAGATAATTTTTTTAAATTATCGGAACATTAGGAAAAGCATCCTGCCCCTGTTTTTTGATTATCAACGCGTAGGTTGATGGAATGTTCACGGCTGAAGTATCTTTTTTTTCTGCTGAAACAGTTTGTAAAATTCTGCAAATTGACTGAAAACTAGAAACTTATCTATCATACGGCGCCTCATACTAAGCACGCGAAAAAATTCAAAAAACCAATTGCAATGAACTTGTTATTATGTTGTGTTTCAAAGCAATGTGACATCAGAAATAACTTATTTCAATTTCTACCTGCCATTACATAAATATTAAATATACAATATTTCCTGCTTTGGTAATGTAAAATAAATAATTAAAATATGTGAATACAAATTCTGCATAAAATTAAGCAAAAATTATGAATTTATTACGATATTAACAAAATTATCTTATCATTTTTGTTGGAAGCCAAACTTTTTTCCAATCTATTATACTTGGTGGGGGCCTTTGGGCGGCTGCTCACTTTGCCCACTGCTAAATCCGACCCTGCTTTTTCTATTACCTCATAAATCTTTAACGTCTGGTTCGGAAGTGGATACTTGAGCGTTGAAGTTTTAAGTGGCTTGGAATGACTTCGAGTTTTATAAGAAAATGGCTAAGCAGCGAATTCTTGATAAATATTCATATACTTGAAACATTAATGTGTTACAATTTCGATTGTTCGTGTTTCTGTTCGTTTCGGCGACGCGATATATTTCAATTGAAATTTGTGCGATATGTTATGTCTTCTGATGATGGTCGTGAGACCGAAATGTATGTAAAGTCGAAAATAATGAGCTTATGTGTTAGTGTGACCTATTTCCTGAGATTTTAGATATATTATATACCTGGGTCAAGAATCATTATCAACTCAAGGATAGATTTCAACTTCTTCCACTTGATGGTAGATGCGGTCCTGATCGTATGTGTTGTACGTGAGTCGGAATGACTAGAATATGTTTCAGGTTCTTATAAGACCATAATTAAACGTTTATGGAACTTATTTATGTGGTGAGTTAGAATGTGCTAGTGTCGGGAATTTTAAATAGTTCGCAAGTATAGCGCAAGTAGCCGAACAAGTGTCTTACATGCAAACCGGCCTTCCGTTAACAGTTTCGTTGCGAAAATTCCTTGTAATTATTCCACACTTCATCTAGCGGTTAGGTTAAGTTGAAGGTGTAACAGTCCAGACATTTAATTGTATCAATTATTTACGGTTGAGTTGCGTTAGCAAAGCATGAAGTTAACCAAAGAAATTGTGAACCAATTATTTCTGTGCACAGTTTTAACCTTCATAATAATTGTTAAGTTTCATTAGCCATTTAAACAGAAACCATTGGTTTCATATTTGGACCCGTCAGTTTGTATCATTCAATATTCAATGGGCCAGTGTCACATGTTACAAATAATCCCTTGCCTAGATAACGGTATTATATTACCTCTCGTATTTAGTGCATATCATATAACATGCATTTTGATTCTGTCTATGACAAGAAATTCTCACAATTTCACATGCAACGATATCAGCACATTATCCTTCTAAACATCAAATGAGAACCATTCCAACAATATATTTGTATACATCAACATAGCATAAACTACAATAAAAACCATTATGGTTAATTATAATTATTAATCATATAACTAACTTGATTATTTCTCTGTTTCTAATTTAGTACTGTTGAAATTAACTGATAGTTAAAAGTTCTTCGAGTGTTTAAATCATTTCACTAACATTCAAATAAATTGAGTGATATAATAAAAGTTTTACAATCAGTGTCGATTATCCTCAATGTACTACATGGTCCTTCGAGCCGGATGAATGAAGAAATCCAAAACTTCTGTTCATCAGTGCAAACTTGTGCCAACGGCGGCTGTCGGGGCATTGGGCATCGCAAGATGTAAACGGCGATCATCTTCTGTTTCGTAAATTGTATCAACAAGAACGTGGGAAGTTGAAGTTTCGCTTATGTTTGGACACATCAATGATCTGAATGAGTGAAACTTCTGGCTATAAATATGAATGCAACCACCAATGTATCCGTGTCTTTCTTTATATAAAAGAGCAAAGAGTTAGAGTTCAGCTAGTCACAAAAAGAACCGTCGATATCGCCAACGCAGTTTTAATGGAACGATATATCTCGAAAAAACGACTTTATAATGTAGGTAAGCTTATGTTATTCAATTCAAATTCAGTGGTAAAATCTTATTCATTATCACCACATTTCAGTCGTGGAATTTTATGATATAACAACTAATAAGTACAGCCGACCATACCCACTGGGACACACTCCAAATGCTCACATCACGCTAGTGGAATCGCATGCATTTGGAGCCGGCAAAGATGTGTCTGGGTACATAGCGTATAATGTCAGATAAGTTTGGTGATCTGTCATCAAAAGCTGTAAAATTACGGACATTTTTCACTTAAGGACCATGCTGCGTTAGCGTGTATGCGAACTCCTTTACAGTATAGCTCAAAGTCAGTATATGTACTGACTTTGGAAACCGCCGACAAAGATGCATGTGGGTTTATAACATACATGTGGAGCTCTTTGCGGACAGTAAACAAAGATGCATCGTCATCATGTATGTGGGTTTGTAGCAGGACAAAAGAACCACCCAAAGTCAGTATATGTACAAAATTAAATTTTAATTTCATATTTCTGTTTTATTTTCATATTTGCGATGCTCATTTGTTTCTTCCGCTTACAGATTCTGGTGAATCATGAAAAATCTTGCAACTTCGGTAATTTGAACTTTTTACATCTCCAAAAATAAGCTAGATGAGGATTGGCCAATATCTGACGGGTCAGTCTGTCCACAAAGATGCATGAAGTCGCGGTAGAATGCATGTGAAGCGCTTCAGCGATAAAGAAAGTGCCGGCAAATATGCATGGGTCAGCATGCTAAATAAATTTACTGATCACTTATCAAAGGAGCTTATTCAAATTTTGATGGTTGCAGTTTCGTCAGTTAAGGGCTCTTAAGTTCATTTGGTGGTCTAGTGTAACTTTGGTGTATGCTCAGGATTTTTGAAAGGGTCTCGACTGGCTGCCGTAAATTTTTTACATGATTTTTCCCCGGTAAACTTCCTCTCAATTCCTATCACCTCTTTACGAATCCATTCTTTCGACTCTATTATTTATCCTCTGACTGGAGGACACCTACAATGCATGAGCTTTTCCAACACCGGGATAAAAGACGCAGTTCTCAGCTTTACCAAATTTTTTTAGCGGGTAATGTTAGTAGTAGCTTTTAATGACAATGTTTAGCATGATTAGAATTCACTTCCAGAACAGATATCTAGTCTGATATATCTTTTGCATGCGCAGTCTTGAACCAACATCAACCAAGATTACGAAATTACAAATGAGCAGTATTTAAATTTCTAGGAACTTGGTAGGCGTTCAATTATAGAAATGCTGAAATCTATTCGCGAAGTTGCGAATCATGTACAAGTCAAATAAACATTGAGCAGCGTCAAGGAAATTCACCGGGCTATTAATCAAAATGCTACAGCGCGTTTAGTATTTCTTTTATACAACTGAACATTTATTATTTTTATTCTTCCTTCATTGTATAAGGGAACGTTGTAAATTTGTTTACGGCTCCAAGTGTAACAGCAAATGGGAATATACAAGGAAAGTTTTATGATTGTGGTATTGATCCAACTATGAAAAGGAAGGAATATCCCTTATCCTATCTATATTACTTTCGCGTAGCTGTTTTATGTTTTTGAACAACTCTTAATGTGATATGAATGCATCATTTGAAAACAATCTTTAAAATCAAGAAATAATATTCACCAGGAATACGTATTTTGGCAACCAAGCTGGCATCGTCAGTTGTTTTGCAACGAACGTAGGTGTGGACTTTCTAGTATATTCCGAACCTCCCCAAGATTCGTTATATGCTCCAATATATACGCAAAAATACCAAAGATTACACTTATTGGTATTCGTTCTCTATCAGTATAGAGTGGAAACATGTTTGATACACTTCCTCCTCCTGTCAACTCCATGAAATTTTGAACAATAAATAATGCCTATTCATAAAATATTGTAGAAAAAAGTCTGTCCGTCCACAAATTTTGCATGTCATCAGCTAGCCGTGATATTATACGTAGCAATACTATTTTTCGGCACTGATATCTGAATGAAGAACAGTCGTATCATTTGAGAAAGTATTTCTCCTTTTATCAGACTCCGGTCCTGTGTAGTTACTTAAATATTGAAGTTGCAAGAAGTTGCCCTTAAAGCACATCTAAGAATTAAATTTCAAATGTTCCAATTCCATCACCATTATTATGACAACATGGGGACCGAGGTTGTTTCTTTCTGGGCAGCCATAGTACTAGGGTTATTTGAAAATATTTTTTTCCACGCGCAACATTATTCTTCATCTGGAGTCACCACCAAATTAAAGTCTTTCTGGTTACAGAGAGTGTATATAATTGTCCTTATATGAAGTTCTCAAAGCACATATAAGGAGTATTGTTCACACGTTTGGAGTTCAGCTCCAAAGGATGATTGTGTAGTCAAAACACCAAAACAAATATACTACAGTGCATGAAGACAAATGAAATTGCAATAACTTGCAACAATTCTCTACTCACTGCAATTTTGATTATATAATGTGTACATGTCCGAACTTTAAAGAGTTGCGAAACACTGAAAATGAGGGCTTTGCTGATGCTTCGAATGCCTACATCTTCCTAACACTACCCCTCTGGTTCACACACCATATTCTAAGAACATCATACGTTCTCCTCTGGTGTAGTGATAATATTGGATAAAAACGTTTAGGAAAAGCTACTTTCAAATGGTCCAGAGCAACTATAAAGAAAACCATCAATACAAAATTCGCTCTCAAAGTAGCCTATGTTCTGCTGGTAAATTTGTCTGAAAAGCTCAGTTTGGAACCAAAATGAAAAGTCAGTTGAAGTGAAGAAAGGTATTCTATTTACAAATATAAGTAGGACATAGAAGATTTAGCTTTCGCAAAATATTTGGAACATTTATCAGATTTAATACCCATAAGCTGGATAATGATTTCATTATTATTTCGAAATATGAAATTATGAATTAAACATTTTTCGTACCCTCTTCTGTATATTTCCATATTAGAATAATACATATTTATCCTTGTTCCTCTATGCTTTTATGTGCACTGTTGTCTAGAGAACAGTATAAATCAAATAAATAATGGGTAGCGAACTAGCGAGAGATAAATTATTTGAATTTCTGAGTTAGCGGGTTCATTTTAAGTTGAAATTCCGAAGTAAATAGAAATGCGCTAGGGGCATCAAATTTCTTGGTACTAAGTACTTCGCACGACCACTAATTTAAGCAAAATGATTATTCACTGTGTGCAAACAGAAATGATGTATTCGAACAAAATAAAATACATATAGAAACAAAACATTTCACTTTGTCAAATATCACTTTATTTGGAATATCACAAAGTAACGGACACCTCCATTCAAATTGGCGACGAAAAAGAAATGCAGAGTGGTTATTATTTGTTGTCGTTGTATATTTGTTTTTTAAAAGGACGCAATGGGAGGTATGTAAACAGGATGTACAATTTGTTCAAGAACTGTACGTTCAACCTCTTGACCTAGAATTGAGCAATGATCCCTCACAGCGAGACGGCTCTCTTCTGGTAATTTTCATCCAAACTCCATGTTTCTAACGCCATCAGAAACTTTTGTAATCACCGACTTGCACGGGTAGGGAGGATTAAACACAAAATTTCCTTGATATATGTTTATCTTTCTTAGAACATCGCCCTTTTCCTGCTACCGTTTTCTCATGTATTTGCTTGACTTTACGAGCACATTCATATATTATTCCGAGATGTTAAACACTGCATAAATGATTATTGCATACTATGAGGATGATAATTTTCGAATTGACTCTTCTCGTTGATCAATCAACGCTCTTGCGAAGTTAAGTAAGCGGTGACTAGGCGCTGGTTATAAACGTAAGTGTGAGGTCATAAAAAAAGCTTGCAGTAGAGAGGCAGCTTTCGACAGTACCGTTTAGACTTAATGGTCAGTAATGAGTGGACAGTGGACTACGTTCGTCGCGAAAGTTGCGGGCGCAGCTTCAGCGCGGGAGGTGCAGCTAACCCAAACCACAGAGCTAGAGCATGACGCAGAAGACCACAGATTACCAAACCATAGAGTGTGGAGGTTGTTTGTAAAAGGTGTCATAACGTCTACCACGTGACCTTGTTTGAAGAGGTGTCATGGGGTTTGTATGAACTGTCATGTCTGCTCCCAGAAACCTCAAATATGAACTATCATGGCGAATTCATGAAGTGTCATGTCGGCCTGTCAACGTCAAATTTGAACTGTCATGTTCACCCGTGCGCGTCATCTATGAATCAACTATAGCTATCTGTCAACTTCAAATATGAACTGCCGTGGCCGCCTGTGAATTGAAAGGGTTTTTACCAGTAAATAAGCGTGTATGAGGGGGTGACTGAATAGCGTGCGTTGCAAAATGGCTTACTGAGTGAATGTTTATCTTGGATCTTCCCGCGTTTTGTATCATACGTACGGCATAGATATTCTGCAAGTACTATTATTGTATGTGCACTTTTACACTCAATTAGTCTTTATACGCATATAAGTTTTTAAGGGTGATTGTTTCTTATCTATAGTGTTATAGTGTATTCAGAGTGTAAACTCTTTTATAGCTTATTATTTTTGTTTGAATCAACCTAAACTGTCAGATAATGATATATTCGGACCTTGATGTCAACATATAAAACAACTAAATAATACAAAAACTACTGGTGTTGACGGTATTTCAACACTGATAATAAAAAATATTAGTGATTACATTGTCGAGCCTTTTGCTCGTCTTATTGATTTACCGATTACTATAGGCAAATATCCTTCAGCTCTCAAAATCGCATCTGTTATATCTATATACAAAAAACTAGATCCGATATGGCCAGTTACCGTCCATTATTTATTTTAAATGTCTTGTTGAAAGAGTTGTTGCAAATAAAATATTAACATTTTAAAATTAATTTGGCATAATTAATGAATCGCAACATGGTTTTCGTGCAGGCAGATCAACTGCAGATGTCTTGACAGAGTATGTTGATGAACACCTAGATAAGGGCAACAAGGTAGCAGGTCCCTTTTTTGATGTGTCCCGTGTGCATTTGATTGATTGACCATTGAATTCACATGTACGAAACTCTACTCACCGGGAATATGAGAACCCATGTTAGATTGGTTTAGATCATCTTACTTAACAGCTCGAAATATAAGTGTGAAACTGAACGACGTTTCATCAAGTGAGTTTGAGATGAGTGCACGGGTTCCCCAGGGATCAGTGTTAGGTTCACTCATATTTCTGTTATTTGTCAATGACCTCCCAGATCATATAATTTTAGGATTGATAATAATGTCTGCAGATGATATGTCAATAGCTATTTCAGCATGGACTTTTGGAAAGCTGAACGTTATCGCGAATACGGTGGCTTTTAGTTTCAGACTAGGTGTAACTACGAGAATTGAAATTTTCTTATAAATAATGTTATCTTGAAGCTCAAAAGTGTTCGAAATTTCTAGGCTTATATTTAGATAATACACTCTCATGGTGTGAACAAGTTGAGCCAGTTTGCAAAAAAATTAATAAAAGCTTCTATGCCATATCTCAATTAAAATCGATAATAGACGAAACATGTCTCCCAAATGTTTATTATGCAAATGGTATATGTCATATTTCTAACAATGTCACTTGGTGGGGGAGATCGATAAGTCACCAGCAAGTGTTCGTCTTTCAAAAGCGAGTGATAAGACAACAGTTCAGCATGGGAAAAAAAGATTCCTGTCAACCTATTTTTGTCTTAAATAAATTGATGACATGTCCCTGCATTTATATCTATAAATGTCTATTAACAATAAGACATAATTTGGATAACTACAAAACAAATGCCAACTATCATTCTTAAGAGACTAGGCAGAAGTCAGCATATGCCATCAACATACATAATACTTGTAAATATGAAAAAGTCACTTCCTATAAAGACATCTCTTTAAACATTTGCCCGAAAATATAAGTACTCTGGAATTGCGAACGTTTAAGTCGTCAGTTAAGACAATGCTGTTTAAGCATTCATTTTATACTGTAGATGAATACATGAACTAAAAAAAAAATAAATCTTTAGTGTATCTAAATTGTCCTTGAAAATTTTAGTGTCTAAATTGTCGTATCATTGTTAAAATGTCTATATTTTCTCAATGCTAGTTTTTGTACCTGATTGTAACTTTATAATCTAACTTTATGATTGTAAATGCTACTTTTTATTGTTCAATATGACGTGTCCTATCCATTTATGTGAATTGGCTGCTGGATAAATAGAATATTCTATTCTATCCTGTTCTATTCTATTCTATTCAATTCAATTCTATTCTATTCTATTTTTTGTACATACCTAAGTTATTTAACTTTTGATGTGATACAACAGTTTTAGGCGAATACTATTTTGTATTATAACTAATATGTTTAAGTCAAAACTGTTTTCCACAGTTCAAAATTTCATCCAAATCGGTTGAGGTTAAGTCTGTATATTTTGCAGACAAACATTTGCCATTTGAATCGACCCCACGGGAAGCTTCCACCCCTCCGCTTCAATTAAAAATAGTATTTCGGAGAATTTCATCCTTGCTATGTTTGTTATATCTACTATTCTTATTGAGGATGTCGAGGTAGAAAAAATATTAAAATTATCAATAAGCTATTATTATAATTATTATTATTATGATTATACGCCAATCACGTCGTTAAATAAAATTATATCTGAAACAAAAATGTAATAGAGTGATTCCAGGCTACTATACAGTAAAGTTTCGTCTTTCAAATAAGGTGCTTCCAGGAATTGATGCTATCTCATCACAATATTGACGTAAACTAAAGAGCGCATGTAGACGAATAACGGTTTCACGAGGAGATAAGGAATATCACATTAGCATGGTTCATTAAGTAAATTCTCATGTTAAATCTTAGATCCACGTTTTTACGAACACAATGATGATTGCAGTAATTTCACTTACCTGCGTTGCTTGCAAACAGCTTTTTACGTTCATATTGTTCCCATTACAGCATTTTATATCATGGTCATTTTTCTTTTTACATGAAATTTTTACGCCGGTAATTCTCAACAGAATGCATTTAAACCATTCTATTCAATTTAAAAGTGCATTAAGCTCGACTAAAATCCTGGAGCTGTTATTAATGGAACAAATTAAATATTTAATGATCATGTTATTCATTGTCACGAAGCTTTCAACATTTTTCGAAATTAGCATCATTATAAATCGTTATAATCAAAAACGATAATGTGACAAATGTGAAATTTGAGATGGTAGTACAAAAATTTTAAAGCGATTATACGATACAGACAAATTGTTGAGGTGAAGTTTGTCGAATCGAGAGAGAGCAGATCCTTGATTGCATGGTGATTACGTATTTTGCACAATTCATTCCGAATACACCAATATTCAGAAAACCGGTCAATAAATGCCAATAATTGAACTATTACTACTTGTTAGGAACTAATCCGATCCACAAAGGCAATAATTGAATATTCAAATAATCAGAACTTCTCTGTTCAAATTTTTTTTTGAGAAACTACAGCAAATTGTGATCCATAAAAAAATAAAATAAGTTAAATAATACGCAATCGATTAACCAAATGAGAATCATTTGTTTTGAATAATTTAATGGAATTCAAAAGTTTCATTTCTGATCCTTCAAATTTGTAAATTTGCGGAAAAACCCGCTCATAGATGATATTTTATTACCATCGAAACTATTGAATAATAATCTAAATATGAATAATTTCGAACTCGAACACTAAAATGGGAAGGTACTGAATCACGCATAAACCAACATGATAATTAGGCGAAGAAATAAAGCCGAAAAAAGCCAAAGTTAAAAAATAAAAAAGCGGCTGAACCGATTTTGACCCTTTTTTCAAATCGATTCTAGAAGTAATTTGAAAAAATTTATACCAGTTTGTTTTTTGTTCAATGCATTTTAGTATTTCTACAGAGGAAAATGCATCGTTTCGAATGCACTTTCAGGAGCTAGAATTCAATGTGAAAATAAAGTGGCCAAATATAGCCAGATAAAGCTATAATTTCGTACTAGGAGGTTTTTGGGGTTGCTGATTACGATTACGAAGTCGGATTGCAACAACGACGCACATGGGGGCCAGAGAATTATGGTACCCACGTCGTATCCAGGAAATTCGTGAAAATATCTTCTGCAATTGACTGAAACTTGTTAGGGAGGTTCTCTTGAGCTTGCCGGTCATAACTATGACTCTAAATAGTCACCTGGGAGTCAGGGTAGTCTGATTACCTAGATCCTCTACAAGGACTGATTTTAAATATGCTCTGAAATGCAACCAAATTCGTCTCTCAGGGTACGTATTCGTCCGATTTCGGAGCAGCTCGTTTCGATCCGTGCGAGCTTCGTACAGTCGTACCATATACATACACGTTAACCGAACGCTCGGCCGAGCTACATGGTAGGCGGAGTGGGGGTGTTAGGTTTTATTTTCGTTACGGAATTTCTTGATTCGGTCGCCGCGCTCAAAGCCCGCGATAAAAGCTATGCAATACTTGATTTTTACTTATACATTAGTTCAAGAAGCTTAAGTTATCTGTTGTAGATCGATTCTTGAAAAAACAAACTTGATTATTAAAATTTTCAACATTTTTGCCATTAAAATCAAAAATATCGAAAAACTCAATCAAGTTTGATTACAGTGCAGAAGGTAAATTTTGAATTCTTTTTTACCGACATCACGGATCTGTTCATAAGATACATCGTCTTGATTCCGACTCCAGAGTCGTGATACGTGCTCCAAAAAACCCCCGAGACACGAATTTGGTTGCATTTCGAGTGATAAATGCGACTTAGAAATTGGGAAGGTAAACTGACAAAGAAATAACTACAGGTATCATCTACTAGATAGAGTAGAGTACATATTTAGATTCTAGAATCTTCGCTGGAATAAAATAGTAACAAAAGCTGAAATAATCACAAGTGATTTCAGTTTCTCAGCCGTACATATTTTTTCTAACGCACTTTGTAGGATCTGGCAATTTTGTTTTTCTTGTGACAGTTGTTTTTAAGATGTTATGCAACGCGCATTTTACTTTTGAGACGTTTGAATCTGATCTTAATCCACTTGATTTTTTAGCATCTCATTAGCACCTACCAGTTTTATTTCTGCAATTTTGCCGTTTTGCGGACCTGTGTTCCGACGTGTCGTCTTGGTGGAAGAGCACTTTTTTCTTTGCCAAATGCGGTCGCTTTCGCTTCAAATCGCTGTCGAATCGATCCAACAGCTCTACATGATATACGCTGGTGATTGTTTTGCCCTTTTGAAGGTAATTGATATGGACGATATCGTGTTGGCCGATAAACCCACTTTGGCCTTTTTCGGCCTCAATCCGCCAGGACGATTGCATTGTTTCGACTGTTATTTTGTCTCTGATGTGTTGTGATGAATCCATGTTTCGTCAACGGTTACGAAACGGCGCAGAAAGTCCTCCTTATCGCGCTTGAACATCGTCAAGCACTCCTTTGAAGTTGTGACACGGTCGCGGTTGTTGACAACAGAGAGCAAATGTGGCACCCAACTGGCAGATCACTTTCTCATATACAAAAATTTGTGGAAAATGTTCCTTACCTGTTCGGTTGAGATGCCCATAGCTTCAGCAATCTCGTGCACTCTAACTCGTCGATTGTTCAATATCATACCATGGATTTTGTCGAGGATATCTGGCGTTGAAACCTCAATTGGACCACCAGAATGATGGCGTCCTTTATGTTCGTACTACTACAATGAACAGTAAACCACTTGTGAATCGATGGGGAAGAGTCCCCATAATGTTTAACAAGCAATGCTTTGGTTTTCGTAATGCAAAATTCTCTTTTTTCCATGTTTCCAGAAAACTTCAAGGTTGCATGCTGTTGATGGGTGTCGAAACAGAACTGAATGACATATCAGTCTGAAAAGTTTAATGCGTTCTAGTTCAAGATGGTACATCACAAATGTCACATGAGATTTCCGATTGTGGCGCCATCTGTTTTATTTTTCAGGGACTTTTCACTTGGCCCTCGGCATGTATGTAAGATTCCCAACTATGGTGGCATATATTTGGACAATGAAATTTTACACTGCATAATGTCACTCATATATTAAATACATATTTCGGTATAATGGAGGAATGCTGCACATCGCGTGAAAAACTATGATAGTTTTGTGAAATTTGCATTAGGTAAACTGCCTAAAACTTCACGATTAACCGCTGTCCAACATGGCTTGTTATCATAAGCGGCAGTATTAAACAAGCCGTGAGCATAGAGTACGTGAATACATGAAAGCTTATTTTGTATGGTCGCTTGAAAGCTGTAAGCTGATGTAAACTTTTCAGGTAAAGTTAGAAACAATGGATTTTATAACAGTTAACCTCATTCGGGCATGAAATAATGACGGTTTAATCTCGTGAATAAAAGTTGTATAATCTACCCGATGTGCTTTTCTGGCAACATGACCGTTCATGTAACGTCAGATTTAGGCAATGGAAGACAGGAAGGCCCAATAAAGAACGTTATAGTAACGAAGACGTGTTATACAAACTTGCCACCTACATATTACGTGAGACGTAAAATTGTAAAACTTGCAATCTTCCGTTATCATTTGAAATTCAAATTGCACTTCAAGAACCTTAATCTGCAATTCTGCATCGTTATAAGTGCATCCTGTCTCACAATAAAGTTTAATGTGATGTAACGTCTTTTCAGAAATGTGATTGATGTCTTTTTCAATATTACATCGTTGTAATTCGAGTGGAAAGAAGCGAAGGAGTGGTGTGTTGACAAAATCAATTGAACTTATCGGCAGATTGATGACTCTGCAAATCGGTGAAACTCAAATATATATCGCACTGTAAAACTTAATTATATCTGATTGCGATTTAACTGTATTAATTCATAGGTCATTTAGTTTCATTAAAACACGACACTTACTTAAAGTCGTATATTTCGTTTCACTCTCTTTCTGTTGGTGTTATGTCATGGCCGATTTAGCCTCGCCCTCGAACACACGCATCTCATTCAGTTCGTTTAGTCTCGAACCCACGTATCTCGTTCTCTCCTCAATAGATTGCGATACATAATAATTTTAGAATTGCAAGCTTCAACACACACTAATTAGTCCAGTCAAAAGTGTGAAAAACATCTAAAATTGTATAGACCGTCGAAAATGTAAAATTCTTGTTGCATCGTGTTCAGAATGGCTTACACATCAACAAATGGAATGTCCATTTATAGCAAATGGAATATCTCGGGCTTTTTTTTATCCACAGTTTCCGAATTTGGTACCAGTGGGTTTTTTGGTCCCTCGAACCCGAATCTTAAGTCGGAAAATGAAAAATCACACCCGTTTGCTGGAAAACCCGAAAATTTTACCAAATCTTAGCAACAATCAAAATTTTTTCTTGGACTGCGGTATTGATATAATAAGATGCCGTGATGTGTCTCGGTACCATTTTCACTCGAGGAAGGAAAATTTTGGAAAATTGCGTCGTTTGTCTTTCATATTCCTATCTCGGTAGTGAAAAATCTATATAATAATGATGTTAATAACTCGGTTATATATAAAATAGCCTTTCATATTATTAAAATCAACTTTTTTTGAGGAAAAAATGTTGAATCTTGAATTTAACACAAACCAGCGAGCTGTTCGTTTTGTTGTGGATTTAGTTTGAAATTATTATGACATTTCTGAATTAATATTTGAATAATTTTTTTTAACGCCCCTGTACAACATCGGACATTTTCTTCATGGTATTCCTCTGCGGTGAATCTTTTACTATAAAATGCCAAAAGCGCGTTACGAAATATGCAGCCGTTATGAAGAAACTGTCAATTAAGTAAGGGGTCGGTATCTGTAATTTTTTCTCTAAAATTGCAAATATCTCAAAAACGGTTGAATTTAGGTAGGTATGTTAAATGAAATGTACCTAAAATTTCCCGTAGAATCCAAAAATGCAATGAATCATAGGGTGTTGTATTCAAAATAACGAAGTTGTCATTCTCTTCTGGTAAAAATATATTATTAAACAAATCGCGGTAAATAATGGTTAATTTTCCGGATTAATAGATCAGATAACATCTAAAAAACGATACAAGTTAGCTATCAACGCAGTGTTTCTTACATATTTTTATGTATTATCTATTCTTATGAAGGTATCACATACGAGGTCTGTCTCAAAAGTATCCGACTTGCATTCATATCTTCGCGCCACAACACGACTTCTATAGGGTACCAACGTCACCAGTAACTCCTAACCTTCTCCTCAGATGCCTTAGTTACCGATGAGACGCCTTAGTACCCACGCAGCGTGTATTTCTTTACTACGTCTTTTTTGCGTTCGTCGGATTTTGTTTATTGCTAAAAATGATGGAAAGAACTGAACAGCGAATTTGCATGAGATTTTGTTTTAATTTTGATAGAAGTTGTGCGGAAACTATTGACATGTTACAACAGGCCTCTGGAGACGAGTGTATGGGCAAAACACAAAAGAGTTGTATAAGCGGTTTAAAAGTGGCCGCACATCTGTTGACAGTGATCCCCGTTCTGGTCGACCTTCGACGGGAACAACATCGGATAATGTCGAGAGTGTGCGAGTTGCGATTGGACAAGGTCGTCGTTTGACTGTGAGGGAACTAGAAGATGACCTTGGAATACCAAAAAGTACTGTTTGGCGAATTTTAACCGACAATTTGGGAATGACTCGTGTGTGTGGAAAATTCATCACAAAACTGCTATCAGAACAGCAAAATAACCTGCGATTAGAAACCGCTCAGCACAATGGAAATGATCAATAGTGATGAAAATTCTTAAAATATTAAAACATAGCCCCCTGCGACTCTTGGCCATTTCCTCGATTGAAAATGCCAAAGGACACCGATTGGACTACAAAGAGACTGTTGAAACTAATGCGACGAATGCACTAAAGGCGATTCCAAAAACTTACTTTCAAGACTGCTTTAGAAAGTGGAAACATCGATATGAGCGTGTTGTTCAATCACATGGGGACTACTTTGAAGGATGCTACCAACCGGATGACTAAGAATAAGTCAAGCGCCGAAAAATCGAGGTAGTCGGATACTTTTGGGACAACCACTAGTAAAATTTTAAATTTTCTAGGTAATTTAGGTATTGACGTAGCGTATAAAACTCGGAATAATTTAGCTTAGTTCATCAAAAATAATAAAGATAAATCATCCGACGTTGACAAATGTAGGGTTTCGAGCTGACATATAGATCTTGCGCTAAGATATACATTGGTCAGACGATAATAACCTTCAAAAAACGGATCGAAGAACGTCTATGTTCAATTAATTAAAAATTCTCCCTTGTTAAATTTCTATAATTAGATTTTCCGTTTGCTAGCAGTTTATAGTTTAATCCTTCGATAGATTGAACCAAATTAGATAAAATTTCGATAACCATCTATCCTGAAATTATAATTAAATATATATAAAAATTCTCGGGATAGGAGAATTTTTATATATAATTCATACTGGGTCAAGAATCTTATTACTATAATTAAAGTTATATATTAGCCCTGTTGTAGTAAGTTAGTACTTCGTAATATTTGTTTGAAGATACTACGGTGTTAGCGGAACTATTGTTACATTTATTTATCAAATAGTGAAAACTGAACTTTTAGTAGTTATTTTATTTTATTCAAGTTCCAAAGGAATATTGTAACTGTTACAATCATGGAGGGGCCCCATTAATTCCGAAACGCTATTCTCTCAGTAAACTTATTCTAAACTATTCGGCTGTTACCGATGTCTTATACCCTCTCTACAAATTTGGCATTATTATCATGTTTCACTAACGATTTGAATTTACCATTGAAACAAGATATCCACCTAAAATTGAGAAATTCAAGTGAGAACAAAACCGTTTTTAAAGTGTCATTTTTATTCCTTTCGATGCAATTCTCATATTCAATTTGCACGTTATAAAGTCCGAAACTATAGAACAATTTTGTCATACTATGAATTAAAAATGTACAATATACACTTACCTCAACACATGAAAAGAGAGGAACCACTCCATGATCTTGAGCGAATACGGTAATCCAGTAATGGCTTCTACTTTCTATATCGAGCACAGAAAGTGTTTTGATGTTTCCTGAAAACAAAATCTGAATATATAACAAGAATTGATGATATCAAGCAGAGATTCAATAACATATATTCAATTATCTCAAAGTTGAGCATCTATAATATCAGTTATGGGCTTCACCAAACACTGATATCGAGTTTGAGATGTTTTTTTTCGTTTTGGTGCCTTTCATGAGCTTTTGTAGAAGTATGAAGGCAAACATAAATGCGTTGTGGTTATTGCGCCAAACCAATTTCATGGTATTTGTATGACAGTAGAGGTACTGGGCGAGTCCTAGACCAACCAGGATATTCGGTTCAGGTAACCCAGCCATAGAATTGAAGATCACAGAATGTTGGGGTCATGGAGTGTGATATTGTAGAAGACTCGGGTTAGCAGACTCATCAGCAGAACGAGTAGGGTTGTGATAACACTAGTCGACAATTCTATCGGGGTATAATAAAATACCGTTAAAAGGATTGTTAGAGAAACCTAGATGTCCCTCGCAGATTTCTCGCACTTCTAAGAAGTAACTGCGAGTGTCAGAACAACTGGCATTACAACCGTACAAGTTTTGCTCATGAGCCCAAGATGATGAAACAGCTGTCCAAAACTATTGGATGTGATGGCGCTGGTCGATCTAGAGAAACCTTACAATATATTATTGCGTAATTTGACATATTATAGTTAAAGATATCAAAAGTGGTAATCTTATTCACATTGAGACCATGATAGAGCATGGTGAGAACTTGAACAGCTAGTGTTTGCTAAAGACGGAAAGTCCACTTTTGGAAAGAAAAAGCCATAATATATTTGTTTATAAACAAAAATGTTTTTCTGCCGAAGGTCAAAGGTTGATCATGACGTACAGGCATTATGATTTACGCCTTAGCCGTTCAGCCTAAGCACTCTTTTTTTTTGATACCTCAGGTTGTCGGCATTTTTTCCAGATCCATTCATTCTTTCTGCTTTGGTTTCATTAGGTACGTGGTTTCTCCAATTTGAAAGCCCCTGCGATTCAAAAATATTCCATAAATCTTCCGAAAGTACGAGGGCAAGGTGAAAAGGTCCTGGAAAATGAAACAAGAAATTAATTTTATTTCTCAACATAATCTCCTTGTAGCCCGATATACTTCGTCCTACGTATTTATAATTTTTCGATCCCTTCCAGATAATACCATTTCGGTAATCCTTCAAAATAGGCGTTTGTTTCAGCGATAACCTCATCATTGAAGCCAAATCTCTTTAAGCCGAGTCATTTCTCTAAGCTTGGAAATAGATTAATATCGCAGGGGGCAAAATCTGGAGAATATGGTGAATGACGAACCAATTCGAAGCACAATTCATACAATTTTGCCATTTCGACTGCGGACCTGTGAGTCAGTGCGTTGTCCTGGTGGAAAGCACTTCTTTCTTTGCCGAATGCGGCCGCTTTCGCTCCAATTCGTCGTTGAATCGATCCAATAACTCTGCACGTGAATCCAAAAAAACTGTCACCATGACTTTACTGACCGATAAACCCATTTTCGCCTTTTTCGGCTTCGATTCGCCAGGACAAGACCACTGTGTCAACAGTTCTTTGGTCTCTGGTGTGTTGTGATCGATCCATGTTTCGTCCACGGTTACCAAACGGCGCAAAAAGTCCTCCTTATCGCGCTTGAAGATTGTCAAACACTCCTTTGAAGTGGTTACATGGTAGTGCTTGTTGTCAACAGAGAGCAACCCATTTGGCAGATAGCTTTCCCATATTCAAATATTTATGCAAAAAGTTTCGTACCCGTTCGGGTGAGATGCCCTTAGCGTTAGCAATGTCGTGCACTTCAACTCGCCGATCGCACAGTATCATTTTATCGACGATTTCTGGCGTTGTAACCTCAATTGGATAACCAGAACGTTGGGCGTCCTTTGTGGTCCTACTACCACAACGAAAAATAGTAAACCACTTGTGAGTCGTTTTAATCGATGGTGAAGAGTCCTCATAATGTTTAACAAACTATGCTTTGGTTTGCGAAATGTTTCTTTCACACAAGAAATAATGTTTAATTAAGACCTGAAATTCACTTTTTTCCATGTTTACAAAAATCTTCAAGGATGCTTGCTTTCGATGGATGTCAAAACAGAACTGAATGACATATCAGCCTGGAAATTTTAATGCGTCCTAGTTAAAGATAATACCTCACATATGTCACACGGCATTTTCTATTGTTGGGCGATCTGTTCTGATTTTCAGTGACTTTTCACCTTGCCCTCGTATACTGGACATGGGGTAGGGTAGATATCAAAGAATATAACCAGCAGACAGATACGCCTACAGTTTTTTTTCGATAAGTTTGGTCCAAAACCTATCTGGTTGTGGTATCAGTCAGTGAATGATAAGATGTTTTGCGAATTCCAATATGTTTATTATTATAGCACTTATTTAATGTTGCTTAACTTATGAATAATCATGTAACGTGTAAATTCCACTTAACGGCTTAGAAATGACCGCTGTAGTACAATCGGTTAACTCCTGGGACGTCAGGTATGCTAGACCGTATATTCTAAGGGTCATGGTTGTTCGGTGTCAGATCCGTAGTTACCGCTTCTATTTCGAGGTTGTTCCGTGAGACAACGAGACGCCGGAAAGGAAGATAAAATGGCGTTACTTCTGGTCAATCGTTCAAGCGGGAATTGCGTTGCTAGGTTATTTCAACAGGGAGGTGATACCAAGCTTGTGTTTGGAACCAAATTCTGGGAATATTTTTCCGTTGAAAGTAAAGGCATCAATTACCAATTTGGATTGGAATAATTGGAATTATTTGAGTAATTAATGCACCTTAGGGGATTAAAACTTAGTTTCAACGTGACTGGTTGTGGACGGAAGTAGAGTTTGTCTTATTGGAAGGAAAACCCTATCGTGATAGAGGTAAATAATCTTTGTGATTCCATTTGATTTATTCACTGACTTCAGGAATTAATTTGCCTTCATAGGTGGTATCTGACAGGACATAGGCTAGTCCTAATTTGTTCAACAATTGTTATTATTTTGTTCATGTCTGTCTTCTGAGGACAATAGAACAATAGAGGTTTGAACATTTCGTGATTTCAGGGTTCCTTTTTTCTGTTTATGTTGTGGAAAATTCAACAAGTGTATTGAGGCTGGCTTGAGTCATTGTGGAAAAGATTACTTAGGAGTCGCTGATTCACTTGTGGTGTACAATCGTGGAAACGGTTCTACATCAAGTAGAAGTATTAGCCTATAACCAAGCAAGTACAACATCCAGCACTCACCAGGTCAGGCTACCGATTTTGGTTTTATGTAACAATTGAAATAATCATTGAGTATATGTATATTGAGTAAATTCAACTGTTTTCTTGATTTAATATTTAAACAATTACCTTCATCCATATTTTCAATTCATTCGCTTCATATCTCATTAGTATAAGTTCGGTCATAAACTGTATCAATATTAGTATCTCAGTTACTAGTAAATTTCAATCATTCTGGGTACAGGTCTTTTATTTCTTTCTTTCAAGGTTATTTAACCTGGGGACTTGAGTATTTGTATCCCCTAGTTATATACCTAATTCATTGGTTGGTTAAACTACTCTGGCGCCCGAATTCTTAACATCTAAAATTATAACTCACGACCGTTTTCACTGTAGCTGTCGGCAACCAAGTGATAAAATAGAGCTTTTAGTTTATCCTTAAGTAAGAGTAAATTGTAACCCTTACAATTATCCTTTCATGCAATCTAAAAGAGATAGAATATTCTCTAATAGAATGTGGAAAATTGATACAAAAACCAAATTAAAATTAAATGAAACAACTATAAAGGAGCTGAATTAGTTAAAAGGATGCGTATCGGATCTGAGCGGTCATTGCAATATTACATGTGGCTCACTAGATCTTATGGATATATCAGATAAATTCGAAGGGCTCGATTATAGAGATGCTACTAAAGCGGGTTTCCATCTATTCCCGAACGAGAGTAATTTCATTCCTATGTTACTTTGAACTCGCTCGTGTATGCGGAACTAATATGTTTGTAGCCCAAAATCTGCTCCGTGAGTCAAGGTACAAGACTAATGGATTTCAATTGCCTCTTTAATGCTTTAAAACCATTCAAAAGGTTGATTTTATCGTTCTTTTTTGCCACTCTTTACGCATTCTACAAAAAAATAATAGCTCGGCATACGGCCATAATCGAGCTCATCAAAGGGATACCTCGTGTAGGGAGTGTGCATTTCATTAAACAATTCGCACTGGCGGAAATCACTTTTTTTTACGAATTACTTACTAATTCGTTTAAATTCAACACGCTCATAAAACTAATAGCGGAAATCTGTGTTTATATGATAGCGCAAACTTTATTAAGCATACTGGAGAGAGATATTATATGAGGTAGCTCAATTTTCGTGAAAATTCATAGTTGGTCTAAATTCTGACCATTTCCCCAGAGCTGGCAATTTTTGCTCTCACTATGTGGTCGATCGTGGGGAAGGAAGGTTCTTGAAATTATTCACCAAAAATGATATTTCAATATGGTCACGGACTGTGGTCTAGACAAAGCATTAAATAAATGTATCCAAGCACGACATTTTTAATTAATAATAATAGTACTAAAGGTCTTTATTGTCTCCATAATGTTGGGAGTCTGAGGAAACCAAACGAGAAGCGACTGAAACTGCCGTCGCACTCGCTAAAGCGGGAGCGGAAAAACAACTGATTGGACCAGAGCCAACCTGTGGCATTTTTCATGCCACAGCGAAATCCGTAATCCAAAAATGGCTCGAAATAGAGCACCGTGCTACTGGAGAGAATTGCCCCGTATGTCGCACTCCAAGCGACTGATGAGAGATCTCCAGCAGCAACGAGTGGAAAATCTGCTGACGTTTAGCAGACAAGAAATACGGAATCTTGTTTCATTCCTGACCGGACATGCCCCATGCAACAAACACCTCTACACGATGGGTATGGTAGATCAGCCCACTCGCAGGGGTTGCGGCGTGGAAGATGAGACACCTATGCATGTGCCGTGTGAGTGCACGGCATACACGGTTGGTCGTCGGACATACCTCGGAGACGATAAAACTACACCCGAGGAAATCAGAAGTATCCCCTATATCAGGCTACTGAAATTCATAGAATACACCGGACTGATGAGAAGGTAGCAACGTGTGAGGGCGCAAGAGAACTATAATGACCGCAGTGCAGTGGGGCTCCCCTTAGGATGGAGAACCAACCTCACGGAGGAGGGGCTTTAGTCGGTAGGAATCCGGCACACCCGGGGGCACGAGCACCCGAGGCGTCTATGCGAGACTTCCCCCCTCTACGCAAAAAAATAAATCTCCGTAATGTAATAATAGAGAATAGAAGAGATAGCCAAACTCTGGGAAATCAACGAGGCCGTGTATGGTGCCACAAAGCGACTCGTTCGAAAGGACGGAGTGAGAGATCGCCCGACAGGGTCCAGAAAACCCAAAGTCGAGGCCAAAATGCGGTCGGCGAAGCAGCATGCAAAAATTAGGGGTATAGTCGCCAAACCACGGCGCCACCATCACACACTAAAACGTACAGTATTGGATACGATCAAGAAACACTGTGCGGATAGAATTCGAGACCTGAGCTTGGTTAGGAGAAACCTATCCAGACGGGATAGATGCATCAGGGAGAATTCCATGTTCCGCGATAGGTCGCCTGGACTTTTTGAATTTCTCACCGCCCAGAATTATTGCTCCCTCGACTGTAGAGGACGTCGAGTATACGAGTCACCGCGTCCTACTCACCTGTACACTCTCCAGAACTAGCACACTTCGAAGCCTTTTGCTATGAACATCAACTTCCGCAAGCAGAAATGTGGGAGGCAATCATTGAGGACGATGAAGTCCGACAAGCTCTAGTAGGTACCAAAAGTTTTGTTGCTCCCGGCCTTGACGGCATTAACATATTGTAAGAAATTTTCTTCCACTCACAGCAGTCTGACCAGAGTCTTTGATTCTTGGCTTAAAGAGGAGCGGCAAATTCCAAGCCTGGCTGTCGAGGGGTACACATGTGCTGCTTCCAAATAAGAGGGAATTATCTGATCCTAAGAACTACCGGCGATCACTTGTCTGAACACCTGCTACAAGTTATTGACACGTATCTTGTTTGCTAGGGCGCTGGGATCGATCCGGTAATTAATAATATCAGGGAGCAGCGTGGGGCCAAAGAAAGGCATGGAGGACTGCCGGGAGAACCTGGTGATAGATAGATCTATCACTCAGGACTCCATACTCTACAAGCCCAACCTCTTCATGGCTTGGATTGACTAGGTATTTCATTCAACATCACATGAGCTATTATTATACTTGCTCCAGTGCCTTGCGGTACCAACTTCACTAATGTTGCCACTCTGGGCAGAAAAACCTCCATCACGCTCTCGACGTGGTTCAAGAATATACATGAGTCGTAGGTATGGAGTTGAGATTGGACAAGTGCGCAGTATTTCATTTGAGGAGAGGACGATCTCTTCAAGTCCACGAGAATTTGCAGACCTCATTGAACAAAGTCCGTATGTTTTTACAATCCAACCAACTCATTTGAGCCAGGTTTGGAAAGCAATATTATCGCAATGTTCTAGTGTAAATAGTCTTTCTTCAGGATATTTACTTTTGATTGAAACTTTTTTTGACAAATGGAAAATTTTATTTGGAAAAATAGTGCTGAACTACACTGAACATGTTTCGCACGCAGGATGCAGGTAGTTGCCAACATTCTAGTAGGGTTTGCCATAGACTGTGTTCTAACCCAGTTTATGGTTCCACTTTGTTGAGTGACATTGAGTTTGATAAATATCAATGATATAAAACGTTCAATCGAAATCATATAAACTGGTAGATATGTCACAAAATTCGATGAGCAACTACCAACTATGAATAATTCCAATTTTTTGTGTGTAACTTTAGCATTAAGTTTGGGGGAGGATTCAAATACGAATTCTGGAATAGACAGCTACATTATTAGGAACGTGAAAAGGATAAGATGAGAGCGAAACTACAGTACCTTACATTATGCTGTGTAAATATTTAATAAATTGAGTACAGTGCTTTGCTAATATTTATGAGAAAATTCTGAAATGACCATTGATATTACGTACATGATAGCTTTTTGCTAACTACATTTTAACAACATTAAAAATTCATCTACCATCAGCTTTCAGATTTTCCGCCTCGTAGCTAACTCATTATTGACAAGCATAAGAAGATGTTTTGCAGCAGCATCATCATCGTTACCCCACGAGCCAACACCATTACTTGTAGACGTTGACTATAAAATTCGATATAAGTTAATATTCCTCTAGTATATTGCTTCCATCAATCATACTGTCCGATAAGTTTCTCAAACCAAGCAAGTATCATGCTCCGTAGAAAATCAGTACTTAGAAAAAACATTTACAACAGTGATGAGATTAATCGTTACTGTACTGATTCATGATATGAAGAAAGATTCGCTCATATACGAGGAGGTATCAAGTAGTATCGAAACGGATCTAGTTCAGTTTCAGGCCACGCAGATCGATAGTACTCTGTTGATCCACCACGATAGATTCCAGATAGGCGGACTAGACGAGTTCAAACTAGTCACTCCTTCATTGTCAGCTCGATCTGCCGAACTTCTTCATTTTTCTCTCGAACAGCGAGGTTGTGGAACTCTTCACCTAGTGAGGTCTTTCCCTATGCCTATAACCTCCAAACCTCCAAGTAAAATTCAAATGCCTATCTCCTCTCCCTACATTCCACTGCAGGCTCACATGAACATTATAGGTCCCCATCTCGTGTAGTCAGAGTACATATAAAAAAAATATTCAAGATAATAATTATTGTGGTCCAATCAAAAATAGTTTCATCAGGCCCTACCAATAGATCGGCCTTTATCAACAGTTTATTCCAGAGGTCTCCAAATTTTCTAGGCTTAGGGCAATACTGTTTACTCCAGTTCCAAGGGCCATCACCGTTTTAATTTTCCTGCCATTAGCTACAATTTCTAGACTAGTCGCCGTGTACGCGCCCTGAGCGAGCTTACGCAGTTCAATTATTTACTAATTATTGTGTACTAACTGTACCTTTCGCTAACAGATAGCGCCAGTAGTACTTTCGAACACATATGCTTATTATTTTCGTTTTCACGTACGTTTCGGTCTCACGACCATCCTCAGAATACGTATTATGTCTTAAACGGGATTTCTTGAACTAATTGTATCAGCACAAAGCGTCCTTATCTCACCAATTTCAATTAAAAATGCCCACGTCACCGAACTCACGTCAAACAAAGTCTGTATACGACTGAAACCAAAAAATATAACGCTCAAGTATCCACTTCAGAGCCAGATGTTAAAGAAGTATGAAGTAATAGGAAAAGGTTGTCAGACCTTATAAGATATATTGCTATTTGAGCATTCTACCTAAAATATACTTTCAACATTATAAAGATGCCCGTAGGAATTTGCGAGGGCCTTAATCAATTAAATTAGTATAAATCAGACTTAATCACTGAATATCTGTTATATGATTTACAGACATCATTAATAGCTTCTTCTACGTTGTCATCGTCATCTTGTTTATTCGTACCATCGATTTCATCTAGATTATCCTCATCTTCAGGCGAATTAGGAATTCCTTGTCTAAAATTATGGCTACAATTACCCATACAATTTTTGCATGCTGAAGTGCGATAGATATTTTTTAAACAACATTCACACTTGCCTGAACATTTTTTTTTGCCAGAACAAGATACCGTATTCAAATTATCTTCAAGAAATCCTTCTAAGTTTCTTTTAACTGGGGGCAAAACCCCGTCGATCTTCTTCCAACCAGTTTGTACTTAAAAATACACTCTTTTCAGATGCTCTTTGAATGCATCAAGAGTTGGAGGCAATGATGAAAGGTCAACGACTGTACACTTGAAATTTTGGCACAATTCGTGTATTTATTAATAAATGATTTGTTTATAACAATTCAAAATTTATTTATGCATATAACGACCATAATAACAATAATATCGTAATTGAAATGCAAAAATAAGCTGAAAAATACCCCAAACTCAACATGTTGGTCAACTCAGAAGGTCAAAATTAGCCGAAAACGACCCCAAACTCGGAGTTTTGGTCGAATTCGTCAATTTGTTGATAAATAATTCGTTTATAACAAATGAAGGTAATTCAATTACTTGTTTAACTATTTTCATATGTTTACTGAACAAAAATAGTCTTTACCCGATCAAAAACGGTCAAATTTAGCATTTTTTAGAAATTTTTATGTAATCTCATGAATGAGCTAATTACATTGTTAATTTATTGTTTTTAGCAATATAAAAAATTTGCCCAACTCTATGTGACTTTGTTTCTGATAAAATTCTGAAGAGAATGCATTTTGTCCCATCAAAATCGATCCATTTCCCAAGGATTTAGAGAATTGTCCTATTTTTATACCCACTTGACTGCAGTAATGGACGGCGGTACTCGTAGGCTACCACAATCCAAACTGTAATTCAGTGTTTAACATAAATGATATTTCATAGGTCGCCGTCGAATTTACGGAATATCGAAAAAAAATGGATTTATAGCGTGGCTATCGAATACATATTTTTCTAGTATTCGCGAAATACACTCCGTAAGTAAAGCATAAATCTCCATGTGTGGTATTGACGTGAATGGCACAGCCGAAAGCTGGACGGCCATTATTACGTGCTAAATTATACTCTGTAATATATACGGCCGGGCTATTAATGTGGTCTGCATGTAGCGACATTAAACTGACAGCTATGGCGTATAGCTTTGACGCTTAATCGTTTCTTGCAATAACTTGCGAATCGATGCTATTGACCTACAACGTTCCTTGTTGTGATTTTGAAATATGCGATAGAAACTAAGAATTCGGCGATAATCAGTGCGAAGTGCGAGCTGTTTCTGCACGGTTCCGCCTAACTTCACACTTATCGTACATAGAAACTTTGAATTTCTACGAAAACCTTTAAAGTACACTACAAAATAACGAGGATACCTTTTTTATAGCGTTCGTATAAAGAAAAGATACAGTTCGCGTTCAATTCTAACATTGCACTTTCCACAACTAGCATCTACCACCTTGCAAAATCATCTAAACGAAATAGAAACTTGGACAAATGGAGAATCAAGATTGATGAATCAAAGTCTGTGCAAGTTAAATTCATGTTAGGATAAAAACAGTGTCCACCTGTTTACCTGAACAACATACATTTATATCTATTTTCCTGTTTAAAATACTTGAACATCAGGCTTTCATAGAAACAACATTTAATGAAAAAGGTTAGAAACAGATACAGATGAACAAAGAATATGCATTCAAGGTATAGGAATATGATACATGCTTAGATTCGAATTTTTTTCATCTATTGATTGGTTTCCTTGAAAGTATCATGCCATGTAAATATGTGATTTCGAATGAGATAAGCCTTCTTTGAACAAATTGATAACAATCTCAATCACTCAATTAAATGCAGCTTTTGAAATGATCAATAGATAGATAAATAGTTAACGAGAAAATGGTAAAAAAAGTGACGTACGTGCCGGGATTCGATCACGGTACCTGTGACACATACGTCTAACGTTTCACCAACTGCGTCATTGATATTTTTGCAGGACATTGACATTTCTGTAAGATAAATATATGCGTGTGATATGTATTTATAATCAGAAAAAAAATCGAACTTTTAATAGGTATTTTATTTGCCTTTAGAATGGATTTTCATAACGTTTTAAACGTGTAATATTTGAAAGGAATTTGGGAAAATCAGATATTTTCAAAAGTCTAATGTAACTGATAGAACTTGTTCTATGGGATCTCAGAAGGTTGTGAATAGCAATTTTGGGTGCATTAATCAAGTTAAAAGTGATGGCCGATATTCAGGGTTTAGGAACGCTGCGAAATGTGGCATTAGCGTCTGAGGTGAAAACTAATGGTAGAATCGAATTTCTCATTCATGAGAGTGTATTATGTATGACGCTTTTATATCGGAATCGATGAGATCAACCAAATTCCGCAATATAATTATTTTAATAATAATCAGGAAGGAGGTGCATTTTTTGACATTACATTCTGCATATCTACTCAGTTAGAGAATTTTGAGTCCGAAAATGAAGAATGTTCTTATTTTTCCTGGTGTCAGCGTGAACAACATATTCAAAAGTAGAAGATAGGATTCAAAATTGTTTTCCATAAAGTTGTATAATGTGCTGACGAGATTTGTTTCAAGTGAATAATTCGTTTTGAGTGAGTTTATATTCCACGTAAAACATTAAGTCTTCAGCTAACCCAACCTAGTGAAAGTAATTTCGGAGTATGATATCACCCTTGAGGAAACGTTTACACATGCTGCACACAACTCTAGACTAAATAAGAACGAACAAGGGTGAATTATGTTCGGGTTAATGACTCATTAATTCCTTTTGGGAATCTTGTTAATTTATATTATAACCTTCAAAAGTTTTTCTTCTGATTGTGACGTAGCTAGTTGAGTAACATATTGGGATCTATGTACCATATCTCGTTTTTTGCTTTCCCTTCATTACACCTGGGGGTATCGTTCTAATTACGACCGTGCCACTGTAGGCAAATTTGAAAGGATGGATCCACCAGACAACATCGTACATTCATGTAGAAAAACGTTTGTTGTTTTTATTTAATTTTTATCAGCAATTAGATATCCCACATGTAATATTTCAATAAGGTCGATCACAACCTTTTTCTATTACCCCATAAATCTTAACATCTGCTTGGAAAGTGGATAATTAATGTAATAGTTTTGTCCCTCAGCCGTATAGAGACTTAACTTAACATGCGTTTGGATATTATGAGAATATTACTAAATAGTGGATTCTTGATATATTTTATACTTGAAACATTGATGTGGTACGGTTTCGATTCTTCGTGGTTCTGTTTGTTTCGGCGACGTGGGCATTTTTAATTGAAATTGGTGCGATAAGGTCGCTTTGTGCTATTACAATTAGTTTTAAGAAATCCTGTTTTAGACATAATAAGTCTTCTGATGATGGTCGTGAGATCGAAACGTACGCGAAGACGAAAATATAGATCATAAGTGTTAATGTGACCTATTTCCCGAGAATTTATATATAATCCCACATATCTCAAGTTTTTTCTGTTCTGTTGAAGCGAAAGTATATTTTCTACCAAAGGGTGCTTCCTCACATACTGAGGATAAGAACTGGGGACAGATTGAAGGTGATCGAATCGAATACAGTGTTTACTGTGTTTTAAATTCAATGTCGCACCTTAAGCCGTTTTCGAGTTATTGGAGAAGAGCGGTTTGTCAAAATATTCGACACTATTCGATTTGTTTCGGGCACTGTTTGGCGCGCCAGTGCCGATTGTTGAGAAGAAAATTGAGCTCGCACTACTAGACGGACTGCGTCTCGCGCTCTTGATCGGCTCATTTTCTCCTGTCGGCTCATACGGCACGTAGTTTGTTTCTACCAAGTAGTCGAACGGGAATTCCGATTTACTGTACCTTAAGCCGTTTTCGGGTAATGTATTTTGAGCGTCAGTCCATATCTTTGGCAGCGTCAAGGAATCGAGCTCGCTAGACACACTAAGATTCCCTCTTTTGATTGGCTTATGCGAAAGACGCAGTGGTGTAGCCGAATTGAGCTCGCGTAACTAGACAGACTGCGGTTCGCGCTCTTTATCGGCTTATACTAAAGACAGATTGAGCGTAGCGAACGAATTAGACTACTTTAAATAAAACAACTATTACAAGTTCGATTTTCACAAGTTTATTAAGAATGTGACTATAGTTTGGCTACGTATTACAAAGTACTAACAGCTAACATAATAGCTAAACTAATATATACTTGAATGCTGATCACAGTGTAGATAGTTATTGGAAATTTTACCTAATCGGGTTTACCCCATTGAGGGATTACACTGATTGTAAGCGGAAGATCTAATTATACAAGTTCAACAAGGGTGAATTATTAAGTGTTTGTTGGTCATTTAATAGGATTTCCGAATTCTTATATTTATTGATTTCAAGTGATTCAAGTAGATTTAATTTATAACTTTTGTTGTGAGTATGTAAAATCTCGAAATTATCATTGAAGTTGTTGTTTTCCATAATTAAGTGTTCAGCAAAAGTTGAGTCTGATTTATTGTTAGTGAAACTACTCCTATGTTCTTTGATCCTTTTCTTGAAGGTCCTTCCTGTCTGGAAAATGTATATCATAGGGCAAGACCCACATATTAGCTTGTACCCATTACATCCGTATAGATATGCAACACCTTTTGCATAAAAACGGTTTCTTTAATTTTTCAGGTCACAGGTTGAATTTCAAAATTGGTCACGACACGTATTAGGTCGAGTTTCAATTGTGTATCAACTTTCATGTTGATCGCTCAGAGTACGGACCAGAAAAGAGGGCTGTAGCATTGTCATATTTCAGTGGATGTTAAACCACTTCACTAACATTCGCTTCGCTTCAATAAAATGCAAAGATTTAAAAATTGAAATTGATTATTAAGTAGATACAGATCACTCCAATACCCTTTTTACTTTCATGCTGAAATTTTTCGTGTTTTCAAATAGAGCACTTAGGTTTTACCATTCGGATTATGAAACAACCACATATTGATTTGGTTAAATTATTAGTCAGGTGGCAATAAAAAAACTCACTCCATCCAACATTCAACTAGATCTCTGGTTATGTTATTGTTATTTTTTCCGTGGAAGTTATCTAATCTCATATTCACTCATAAGTCGATTAACTTTGAATTTAGTGATGATATTTGCATACATTTTCTAGATGCAAAGATGGCTTGGAACATGATGAAAATTAAAAAGTTCCATAAATATCCTCAAACAAGAGAGGTACGTGGATGCTGAAATCTTAAAAAGTAAACATCTGTACCTTGTGTTAGTTTAGAACATCTACAGGTGCTTTGTAGCACCGAACCGACTCGTAAATTCAAACTTTGTAAAAGACGTTGATTTATATTATCTGCGGTTCAAGGAAGAGATTCACCGATTTTATATGCCAGAGTTGCTTTTAAATTTACATAGAACTACGTTTAATTAAAAATATCCTTAACGGCATCGCTATAGCGAACAATAAAGTAACCGTGCACTTTGTAAGAATAATTTTCACGATGGAAATATCGCTGATGAAGGAATCATTCACACAACTAACTCACAGATACCTAATTCACGATAAGCTCAGAAATATAGCTGTTTCCTATATTTCACCTCAATCTAGGTTAATATGCCAATCTATTAAGTTATAATGTTTAGAATCTGTAAGTTCTTAAACCTTTTTTTTCTAGAAAACTTACAAATCTTTTTATCGGTCAAATCCCACGCACTTGTGATATTACTTACGGCAAATTACCACACATTAACGGTTTCCATTACCGTTTTTTTGAATGAACATATAAATAAATATAAATAGGTAGGTAGATATTCAAGCCGTTGATTGCAATATCCAATTTTACTAAAATAAACTGACAAACTTCTTTAAGTTTTTTTCCCACGTTAATTAGAATGATATGACGTCATACTTGGTTATTTTTGCAACCTTGATGTCAACAATTCCCCTAAGTAAGTGCCGCGCTATCTTTGTCAAACCAGGTATATATCATTTTTACAGTTGGAAATACATTACAGAGTTGATGATATAAATTGTACATTTCTTGATATGACTTGACAGTTCATATATTTGAATTTTAAAGAAATTATACTTCAAAATTGCAGCAGTATATTAAACTAAAAAATTAATGTTTGAATACGTCTATTTGTTGAAAGTAAATTTTCCGTATCTTTATTTAAATCTTTCAGGTGGAAGTAGGAACAGTATGTAGGTAAGGTATTTCTTTCGTCAAACATTTGGTAAACAACAACAGTTTGTTGATTACACTTAAGATTATGAATAAACAGTTTATTGAATCAAATTGTTAGTTGTATTCAAGAACATTGAAAACTTGCTCAACCTGACAGCTATGGCGGACCTTGATCCATGACGTCATATCTTTCTTAACGTGAATAAACCATATATCAATATTGTATTTTTAACAGTTTAATTTTGCAAAAGTCTCATAAAAATTCACAAATCCAGACTTGAACAGTGATGGGATTCATATAGTGAATATATAAGTGAAGGTCTTATATTACAGAACTATTAAATGATAAACTAGACATAGAATTCAAGTTCCAAACAGAAAATATGAGTAAATTATCCAATTCTTCATTAAACATAGAATATTGATTTGACGTTTCTCGGAAATTATCGATTTCAATTCCAAACAGTTTTCATACTTGATGCAATTATTAATTCAGCTGTACTTTCCTAGATGTTTACTTGATAGACGTGGCACATGCCATATATCTACTGTAGTATGACGAAAATCTGTATTATTCTATCTACGACCGTCACAATAATATATCCCGCTTACTAGTTAACCATTCGCAATGGATTATCGTACCAATTTGCGGTTTATTCGATTTTCCTGAGGTTTTCAATCAAATTCGAGTGGGGTTTGATTCAAGTTTTATAAACGTACGACGTCGTTTCCACGTTGAACAGCCTGAAGTATTACTTACCAGTCAACGGTATCTTTATGATGCTTAATTTCTTCCATGTTGTCCATGTTTACATTCAATATAGAATAACACTACGCAACAACAACTTAAAAAACTCTAAATACTAAAACGAGATGTGATTCCTACATCACTAACTGCCTTGACATGTAGAAGCCGAAAATATATTGCAAGGTATTAGAAAGGCTTGGAAAGAATTCAATTCACTCTCTATGTCATTGCATTGGAAGTTTATTCGAATTGACATTGAGAACATAATGTGTTTCAAAAGGGTTGAAACTGGGACCTTTATTGTATTACTAGTTGATAAATCGTCGATAATGCCCAGGCTATATAACCGAAGAATACTCTCATCCCCCCGTAATTTTTTAACAGACGATACATAGACAGTCACATAATGACCGTGGGAGGCTATTCCATAACATAGATATCCCTGTCACTTCAAATAAACATTCACATGACATAGAGTATTATTTTACGACTTTTCACGCTTTTAGCTGTTACTAATAATTTGAAGTTTGCATTAAGTATTGAAAATGCGGCGGCGGAGCTGACGCCTTTTTTGAGGGTATCAGCTGTCCCGTGGACAATAGCTAATATTATATAGAATACAAATACCACTGACTGATTCACTCATCATGAAATCTCCGAAACTATAAGCACGATTGACTTTCGAAACTCAATCCCCACCAGGCTAAAAGGTATACGAAATATTTTGATCCTTCTGACAGCTAATATAATCACGTATAATTTACTTGACAGACTGATTCATATATGAATGGATTATCATCATAGCTCGGCCTGCCTATAACAGACAACACCCTCTGCAACACAGATACCGTTTACATGACAGACAGTTGTTACATTGACAGTCACCTAATGTCCGTGACACACCATTTCATAACATTGATATCCCTGTCAATCAATAAATTTTCACATGAGATAGAGTGGTCTTTCTACGGTTTTAGCTGTTAAATAGTATGTATCAAGTCTTGAAACGTGGGATATTATATCACGGCGGCTGGCGCAGTCCACAGACCATAATAGGGTATACGAGTAATAGAAAATTTTTCATTAAATAATTAACAAAACAACGTTAGGCGACGATTTTGAACTTAAAATAAAAATGAAGAATAAAAAGATATATAGGAAAATACACATAAACTGGGTGCGTCAGGTTTTAATAGTACAACTTTAACAATCGATAGAAAATTTGATTTTGAGAAAAACGTTCCCATTAACATATATGCACAGACGCTTTAATTTTTGAGGGTGTTGAATTTTATACCCTGTATATGTAAAAGTCAAACAAACAAATTTGTTGCAGTATTGTTCTAGAAGTAAAATACAGGGATGATGTCAATAGCCAATTCTACCTTCCAACGGAACTTATCCGACTAGGTAGTTGTTTATTTATATGATGTAGAATCGAGATAAATAAACGAGTAGCTTGATACTGATATATCTTCAAAATCTCGAGAGATCAACGGAATATTCGGTACAAGTTACGGTATCTATTCGGTGTGACGTGCGATACATTTTTCATTCGAAGAAAGTATCAAATATATTATGTAACAGACACCAAAATGAAAAAAATAATAATATCGTATAACAAGGCTTTCCCGAAACTCATAAACGTAAATACAATTTCACAGCAGAGCGCGGCATCTGCCAAATGAGGCAACTTCTACTGTTTGCAGATCTTAAAATTCGTCACATCCTTACCGCACTACCTCTGATTAAAATGCCACGAAAACAAAAATTATAGCGACTTATATTTGACAGTCTCGCCTTTACACCAGAGCGGTTTTAACGAGGGACTTTCCACGGATCCTTTCCACGCCCCAACCAATGAAGATTATACTATAATAAGTTATGCATACCAATTGAGTCGGGCACAAATACTAGTGATATATAGTATGTACAAGATAAGGATGTATGTCATGGAGATATTGGAAACGGCAACTAAAACTGTATCTAGTTTCAGTTTATTGAAGAAAAAATACTGTAACTGAAGGACAATTGATATGGAAGTCTAAAATTTCCAATAATTTGGCCATTTGAATGTAGATTCGGTTTGTAATAAATAATTATAAAGATAAAAATATTTTGAATTTCATTATTTCTTTCTTATTTGTTGCGTAATACATGGCGTTTGATTAGAATAAATATATTTATTTTTTACATGCGTGTGCATTGTTAGTACTCGGAACTACAACTTAAAAGTCTAGAGCTAATTCTAGAAAGTAACGGAATCCAAAAAGTCGATATGTTTTTTCATAACTTTGTGAGCCCAGAGCGAGAGTTCTACCGAGTCTTGGGCTTGGAATTCTCGCTCTCGACATAAAAACTCTCGGACTCGTTTTCGAGTACTGGTGCACTTTCATCTCGCTCTCGCTCTTGTCACGTGAATAAGAGCGACATCGAGAAATTCTCGCTTTCATGCGAAACACTGGAGTGAGAGAGGATGGAGGGGAAGGGCGGGGTACGTCAGCTGGTACATGCCAAAGACACACTAGGCCACCAGCTTGGAAGGCAACATTTGCTCAGTTTATTTTAGATTTACCATATTCTCATCCTGATAATATTCATTTATAATGACTCACGAATGATCCTGTTTTATTCGAAATGTTTCTCAAACTTCTCTGTCTTTCTCTCTCTATGAAACTCTATAAGCATTTCTTTTAAGGAGTTTATATTATTCCTTATCCTCAATCGATTTATTTATTGACAGTGTGGCCATTTAATTCAGAGAACCATGACACGTTGGAATTCGATCCCAATCATTGATTAGCCAGAAAAACGTGAAACATATCATTGACACTTACCCTTTTATCTCATAAGACACTTGAGATTTTAACACACTGGAAGGTAAGTGGAAGGGTGAACGCTAAATAAAATATGTAAAAAACTAAGTCAGGCTTGCTATGCAATACGAGTAGTTGCAAAATACTTAAACATGGAGGCCATTGAAATAGTATACTATGGATATATATTTTCAATTATAAAATATGGAATCATTATTTGGGGTCATAGCCCGAACGTAACGAGAGTATTTCGGTTACAGAAATCTGTATTGCGTATTACATATGGCCTAAAGAGGCGTCAGTCCTGCAGAGGAATCTTCAAGAAAAACGTCTTTCTTAACACCTATGGAATCTAAATTATGGAGTGCATAATGTTTTAGAGAAAGCATCAAAGTTTATTCAGCAAAAATCCCCGCACATACGCTACCCGACACAACCACATGTACGCCCTGCCTAAACACCGCCTCACAATAACCGAAAAGGGTCCAGAATATAGTGCCATCAAATTCTACAAAGCACTGCCAGAACATCTGTCGCGTATAAAAGACCTAAATGCATTCAAAAAGGAATTGAAAAAATTATTGATTAATATTGAACCATACTCCATTAGTGAATATTTTGCTAAACTCAGTTTAGATTAGACAAAAAGCTGTGATCACTCTATGTTTTTTTAATGTGTCCTTAAATGTGCTGTGGAGACAGTATTGACATTTCTTTGACTATGTAAATAATTATAATGTAAGTTATAATGATTTTCGCTAATAAATATCTATCTATCTAATATTAATCAGATAAACTCGTACTCAAAAACAACTATAAAATTTAATAATAAAAATAACAATAAAAGTGATAATGGTAAAACAATGATTATGACAAATGATAGCGAAAGAATATTATGATTAACTTTATTTCTAATAAGAATAAAAAAATAAGATCAAAGTCTAAACTGAAATAAAACAAACCTAGATAATTAAAATTAACTAAAAGACCGAAATATAATTACGATTATTAAATTGATATCCAACCAGGATGCCCCTAGACACGTGATTTCTCAAGAGAACAATTCAAGTTATAAAATATAACTGGCATTTTAGGCATTGCTCCTGGTATTTGTAATGCGTCCTCTATCTCAAGAATCAATCTACAATTAGGGAAAGGATTCCCGAATGATTGGAATGTACATCTTATTTCAACTATAATCAAAACTGTATTTAATTACAATTTTGATGATTAGATATTACGTTACGTCCCGACTTACGTGTGATACATTTTGATTAATTATGTAACTTATGCAAGAAAGACGTTTGAAACTTCCCCATTAAGATCTACAGCGGGTCTCGAAAAAACTCCGCTACCTAAGCATCTCCAGATGGTTAATATTAACATTTCATCTTTTGGCATTCGTTATCCGTCCTATATTAGTTATTTATCTTGAAAGATGTATGATATCGTTTAGAACAAGAGACAGGTGTGAAATTATTGACCCTCCTCGAAGCGGGTGTGAATTGACTTGATGTTTATTTTGGAAACTCTTTTACTTACCTCATGCTACATTTGTTATTGATACTAACCAACCAAACATCTGGTAACCCCCACAATGCTCTTTGCTTTTAGTTATTTCAATTTTACATGAAATTTCAATTTTCTATAAATGAAATATATAATATTTGAATATTGAAAATAATCTGTACTAAACCCTTATTACTGGGAGTTCCTCCCTATCTACATTGAGCTCAGATTAGGAAGAAATATTAATAGAGACGACTAACATTCCATTCAATTCATTGACATTTTTTTCAGTAATCTCCGTGGATACGCAAGACACAATCTTCCTAAAGTCTTGACGTAAATTCATGGTGGATGCGGACCCCTTAATTATTGAGCGCCTTACACTCTAGGGGAGATCTCTAATTCTTTGATGCATGTTTCCGGAATTACGGATAATTCGTTGAAGGGAATTAAAATTCTATCTTGTAGACACTTTCGTTTTATTATCTCTCATTAACTTTTGATTAAATTTCATTCGGACGCTTAATTAGACTGACGCCCATTAAACCTGATTTTCTAATTTCAACGTGATTGTACATGATTTTCGAATAATCATTTTCAGTTTGAAATTGCCGAGACCAGTTTCATAATATCTCCATTACCGAAGTAAATTGAAGAGCTGCGTTTTATTTGAAGACTTCGGATAGGTCGATAATGAATATATTCACCAATGTAGTTATTTAGTCCGGGAAAAATAAACATGAGAACTTTACAGTTGGAAAATATTTACTTGAGTTATTACTGTTCTAAATAGTGTGTGAGAATTCCTTATCGATTTGACCGTCGCGAGGTCAAAGATGGCGAGAACGGTATTTTAAAAACATCATGGATACAATGACTTCTTCGATGAAAAACTTATCTTACTAATTCTTAGATGAGACAATTAGTTACAAGAATATTTTGAATTTTTTTGGAGTAACCGTTCACTCGTTATATGCATAATGTAACGATAACAAACAATTGATTAATTATTCAATTAAATAATCATCTATCAACGTTGGTGTTCCACAGGGGTCTGTCGTCCAGAGCCCCTGTACCATCCAATGAAACCAAAGGAGCGAGATAGAGGCAGATTGATGCAATTAATGGAGATCTGGCAAATATTTTGAAAAGGGGATCTGATGATCTAGTAGCTTAATGCAATCAAAACACAAGCTTGCATCTTCTCCAGGAAGGTGGATTCCACATTACCTAATATGATGATGTCAGGTACAACTATTCCTAGCGAGTCTTCCATATCCATGCTCGGGATCACCACTAACAGCACCCTCTCATGAGCCAATCATGTGAGGTCCAATGCGAAAACCGCTTCACAAACTTGGTTTCCTATTCCATGCCAGAAGCTCCTCATAATCTACAAAGCACAGATTCGACCTGTCCTGGAGCACTATTCACAGGTTTGGAGTTCGGCTCATGGTCTGTGTTCATCAGAAATCTTGGCTGTTGTTCCACCACGAGAGATTCCAGATAGGCGGACTAGATGAGCTCAAACTAGTCACCCCCTCAATGTCAAGCTCGAGACCTGCTTCTTCCTACTAGACTTCATTCTTCTATCGAACAGCGGAATTGTGAATTTCTTTGCCTAGTGGAGTCTTTCCCTATGCCTATAACCTCCAAACCTTTAAGAAAAGTTCGAATGCCTCCATATTCTTCGAACATTATAGGTTTCCCTCTCGTGTAATCAAAGTATAGATGATAGTAATTCTGGTAGAAAGTGGGGTAGATGGATTGTAACATAATTCTGGAAGACTAATTTCTACGTAGAATCTCGTAGTATCCTTGGAAACATTTCTTATCCAAA
The DNA here is from genome assembly GCA_958510875.1 of Endomychus coccineus. Classification (NCBI taxonomy): domain Eukaryota; kingdom Metazoa; phylum Arthropoda; class Insecta; order Coleoptera; family Endomychidae; genus Endomychus; species Endomychus coccineus. The sequence goes on from OY294067.1 coordinate 14,432,622, forward strand.
TCAGGCGTTCGTATCATTCACGTGTATTCTTCTTCCATACTTTCTAATAAATAAGTGAAATTTGTTAGATATTGATTATACCTAGTTGAATTCGACATAACGTTATATAAATACTATAGTCATATGAGTATACGAACGTGTATTCAATGGAAATGAAAATGTAGACCTAATTGTTTCTGAAACCCGGAAATTCAGGACAAACCCATCAGGCCATGGGTCAACAACATGGACTAATACGCTTATACATTATTTATTAATAATTATTCGAGCGACTGACCATAAGGTATATCGAATTCTTACTGTGTAATAAAGAATTTAGATCTGCGTGTCTTCGGAAAATGTTGCCTACAACATTTGATTGACCTTCCGGTTACTTTAAATATTAAGAGATTACTTACGCTGGCATGTGCTTTAAAAATTAAATTTGATTAGCAAGAATATGGAACAACGAAGAGGTAGCGTTGATTACAACATGGCATTTCGAAATTAACGGAACTAGATGTAAAAATAGAACGCACGGAATCTGTTATAGAATTGCGGGAAATGGTATTGAGCTAACTATATTTTGTAAGATAGTATTTTACCCGACCGGCGTTATCAACTATCACTGCAGATTGGTGAAATTGCTCTTGTACCCAAAGACCAAATATTTAGAAAAACCCATCTTACTATCTTTAATAGTTCGGCTGGTGGGCACAAGGAAAAACATTTTCGTAAAGAGAACTAAAGAGACTGTTTGGAGATTTCAAGTCTCCTTAAAATTATCAGAATGGAGGAAGAAGAGAAATCAGTGATAATTTTTATATTATATATATACGATTTATTAACGGTTCAATTACCATGTACATTTGTATATAAAAGTTTAAAAAGGTAACCTAACGTATCACAATAAAAAATCATCTACACTAAACTACAAACTACACAATCACAGTACAAGAACAGATCCCGGATGGGACAGAGCGACCTCTCCTCACATCATAAGCAATAGTCTAACATCCGACTTGAATCTGTACAATGTAGAGCCGAAAAATATTCAAGGATTCACAATCTGCAACGGCCCTAGACATCCTACTCAAAGACGAGAATGCACTATAGTTGGTTCTACTAAAAGGTGCCATAAGCAATGGGTTCTTTCTCACAGTACAAGCCGGTATTCGAAAAGTGAACATTTCCAAGACCGCAGCAGAATCGATTTCAAAATTTAATACCTTATATACAAAGCAAAGGTCGAAGTTAGTACGTCTGACATTTAAATGCTGAAGACCAAAATATTTGAGTATATTTACATAGGAGGTATTCTCATAATCAATATGTGATTTGAAACATAAGTATCTCACAAACTTTCTTTGGACATTTTCAATCCGTTCTATATGAACATTATAACCTGGAGACCAAATAACTGAGCAGTACTCGAGTATCGAGCGTACTAAACTATTATATAAAATTATCAATGCCCTAATATTTGAAAATTCTTGGGACTGCCTAATAATGAAACCAACCATCCTGTTTGCTCTGCCTATAATTGCGTCAATATGTGGGTTATAATTCAGCTTTGAATCGAGAACAACACCGAGATCTTTATAATTGTCAACTTGTTCAAGAGCATGGCCACGAACAATATACTCATGACAACTTACAATTTTCTTTCTAGAAAACCTCAACATTTTACATTTCGCATAGTTCAATTCAAGATAATTCCCATCACACCAGTCGACGAAGGAGTCTATATCGCTCTGAAGACGTGAAAAGTCAGATTCATGCTCTATTCTAATGAACAGTTTTAGGTCGTCGACAAACAGTAGAAGCTGTGAATACTTTATCACTTCCTTGACATCATTCATATACAATAAAAAGAGAACAGGTTCCAAGTGAGACCCCTGTGGCACGCCGGATGTCACAGAAATCTCTCTCGAGCCCGCGTCACAAACCCTCACCACCTGACTCCTATCAGTCAAATAAGATCGTAGCCACAATATTAAATTATCACCTATACCATTCATGTTTAATTTACGTAACAGATGTTCAATGTCAAGGGGATCAAATGCTTTAACTATATCTGTGAAAATACAGTCGACCTCATTGTTAGATTCAAGACAATTCGTTACAAATTTTGTGAATATGAACAAATTGGTAGCCGTAGATCTACCCTTGAAAAAGCCGTGCTGTTCCTCAACGATCATCCTCTTTACACTCTCAAACATCCTGTCAGTTACAATTGAATCAAATATTTTAGGAATTACAGAGCAGATACTGATCCCTCTATAATTATCTACAGCCGTACGGGTACCTTTTTTGTGTAATGGTCGAGTGAAATTAAGCTTCCATCTAGCAGGATATATAGACAGTTGGAGAGACTTTTCGAACAACAACTTCTGAGGAACAGCAAGTTGAAGAGCACACGATCGTAGAAATACAGCGCACAAACTGTCGGGTCCTATGGAACTTGAAGCATCTATGTTGTTAATTTTGTCAATAATAATATCAACTGTTATGTTCACAGTATTCAAGTTCGCGGCTACTTGAGGTGGTTCGACGAATGACGCATTCCTGGGAAGACTACCCCCGACGTAAACGGACTCAAAATAGTCAGCAAACAAGTCAGCAACATCGCCAGCACCATCTGCCCTGGCTTCTTTATAAGACATGGCTTTAGGAATACCATTATCGCACTTTTTGGAATTTACGTACTTCCAGAAAGACTTCGGTTCATGAATAATTTTACGTCCTACACCCACGATATGTAATCTATTAAAAGTATGGGTCGCCACCTTGCATTCTCTCCTCAGTGCAATGAATGTGTCATAATCCTCAATAGATTCTGTGAATTTATACCTCTTATGAGCAATCTTCTTGTTGACTATGAGTGACTTAGTGTTTCTGTCGAACCATGGAGGAAACCTCCCGATTGGACAAGGAACTTTCTCGTGTACCTAAGTAAAAATTAAAAAAATATGATGATGGATATTCGTTGGTAGATGATATTATGAATAATTCTATTGTTCGAACAATTGAATTAGTAATTTCAATGTTTTTCACGTTTCATCAATATCAGAAACTCAGCACTCATTGTAGTAATTAAGGTATCAAGGGTATTATTACGATTATAACATGTCGGCAGTTTAGTTACCGAGGGTGCCTCCAGAGTTTAATGTCCTACTAGTATGTTATTTAACTCGAAAAATTCAGCGTTTCCAAATAAAAACAGAATTTTGACGATAGATTAATTTTCCATCAATGGATTCTATAAAGTACAGAGGATTATTTCATATTAAAGAGAATAGGGTATGAACAATGGCGGCATTAACCATGCGACATAATATTTTGTTATTGTCAATAACGGCCAGTAACCTGTTTTGTGTTGAGTTGTAGTGAAAATTTCAAAGTAGAGAATCTTTCTGAAGAAGTGTTGTTGAAGGCTGCCTAAGCGGTCGAAGAACTTGTACGTCATGAAACCAAAAAGGTACTTTGAAAATTATACCTTTAACATTACAAAATGGTTGGTATGACATTTAATTCATTATTGAGATATTAATAAAGACAATATAAATGTTCATAATGGTCTGGTGCGGCGCGTATCAACCATTGGGTCGCGACCCCAATTGGGAACGCCAGAAGAAAATTTGGGAACGCGAAGCTTTGATAAATTTCAGAAGTTTCGTGGGTAAAATACAGCAGAAAGAGCAAGAGTTTCCCTCCAGCTGTGTGTATGAGTATGTTTGGATTTTTGTTCTGTGGTTTGTATTACAGGTTTCACCTTTGGAATGAGGAACCATTCATTTAAAGATTGAATTTAATTTCCTGTTACTTTGTTTATTTGTGCTTTTATTTTTGCTGTACATGTTCTCTTCTGTTCTCTGGAGAGTAATGAATTAAGTATATTTTTGAAATTATACGGTGGGAAATAGTTATTTGTTTTACAAGGCATAAAAGCACAATATTTAATGCCGCGGCTGGTGTTTCAAAGCCGAGCGTAGCGAAGCCAAGGCATTAAATCTGCTTTTCTGCCGTGTGAAACATATAATTTTTTCTTCAAATTTGTTCCAATTCCACGCAAAATCGACTTTTTCATATTTAAATTGCGTTTCATTATCAATATCCAAATAACTAAATTATTTTATTAAAGGTAACTGGGCCCTGCGTTACTATGTTTACCGCTGATGACGTTTGTTGAATATGTTTGTTTACTGTTTACTTTGTCATTGTCAATTTTGAAAAGTTGTCATGTTAGAAATGGATTTACTACAAAGTGAGGATGAATTGATGCAATTAACACCACCTGAGATAAGAGACCAGGCGCGAGATGTGGAATTTAACCTCTTACCGGAAAAATCAAGAACTGTATATGAACTCACATACAGCAGATTCATGGAATATAGACAGGAGAAAAATATAGGATCTTTCTCTGAAAATGTGCTGATTGTCTATTTTTCCGATCTTTCAAAGAAAATGAAGCCTTCAACGTTATGGTCTACCTATTCGATGTTGAAAGCTACCCTGAACATAAAAAATAACATTGATTTGGCAAAAACCAGAAGTTACGGGCTTTTTTGAAACGCCAGTCAGACGGTTTCCATGCAAAAAAATCCCGAGTTTTTCAAAGAGAAGAAATCGAGAAATTTTTATCAGATGCCCCAGATGAACTGTATTTGTGTACGAAGGTAGGAATATATTGAAAATGATCTATTATGGATTAAAGAACTAATTTTCAATTTATATTTTAGGTTGTAATTATTGTTGCAGTCGCTGGGGCTTGTAGATGTGATGAGCTTTTGCAAATGAAAATAGATGATATAAATGATATGGGCGACAAATTGCTAATTATGCTACCAAATACTAAGACCAAAAGATCAAGATCTTTTGTAGTAACGGAATATTTAAGCGTTTACAGAAAATATGCAGCCTCCAGACCCTCGAATTTAAATAATCGGCGTGTCTTCTATAGATATGCGAACGGTAAAGCACATCATCAATTCATTGGCATTCACAAATTCGGTAAAATGCCAGAAGAAATTGCTACTTTTCTGGGACTATCCCATGCGAAAGAGTATACCGGGCACTGCTTTCGCAGAACTTCGGCCACGTTACTGGTGCATTCTGGTGGGGACATAACAATGTTGAAGCAACATGGAGGATGGAAGTCTTCCGCTGTCGCGGAGGGCTATATTGAGGACTCGCTAGCCAATAAGTCGAACATCGGCAATAAAATATTTTCTGGCGTTTCCGGAGTATCAAGTGTGGATACTAAAGTTGTTAATTTTACTGGAAAGGAGGGAAGTGGACAGAGTTCAATTGTATTAAATAATTGTTCACAATTGACCATAAATATATCTAATAAATAAAAATTTCGTTTTAATGCAATAAAACCAGTTTATTATCATCAGCATCATTTTGAGTTTTCTTAATGTCATTGTCAATTTTAATAACCAGTTTGATTTAAATTATTACTTGGAAGGTTGCCTAGCAACGAACTTTTTCTGCCTAGGCAGTAAAAGTGAACTTTTTCTGCCTGGGCATTAAAAGTACAACTTCTAAGCCTACCAAGTGTCATTAAAAGGCCGATTTTAATGTCATTTGGAGAAAAATAATTTTTTTCTTCATCAGTTAAGATTTGAAGTGAAACTTTGAACCTCCGTGTGACTGCGCTGTTTTAAAATTCAAATTAAATTTCAGATAAAAACGTGTACTTCTTATGGATAAGGTTAATCAAAAATAATTAAGACGATGGCAACGAGCCTTTTCCGAACATTTCATCGTCAAGTTGTTGTTCTCAGACTACGAAAAAGAAAATATGACGATTCTTATTTGTCATGTAGATTTTCGTATATAATTCGCAATGACGTGGAGCAATCCATTTGTTTGGTTTGTAGTGAAGTTCTCGCTGCAGAGAGCATGAAACTATCTAAGCTTAGGCGACATCTTTCTACCAACCGTGTAACATACAGCAGCAAACCTAAAGAATATCTTGGAAGGTTATTTAAGATCTTCAGAAATACAAAAACAACGTTCTGAGACTTTTCTTGGTTTGAATGAAAAATTCCTGTTATGAAGTTTTTTACGTTATTGCAATGAATAGGCGAAAGTCTTCTGAATGAATGAATATGTCGGAAATGATTCATGGCAAAAAATATGCTAGTAAAATCGGGAAAATATCTCTTTCAAATGAAACGGTAGCCAGACGAATTAATGAAATTTGTGATGATCAGCTAAAACAACTTCTCATTAGAATTAAAAGCAGTCCACAGTTCGCTATTCAGTTGGACGAATCAAGTGATGTTTCCAACATAGCTCTACTGTTAGTTTACGTCCGATATGTTTACGGAGGAAATATAGAGGATGATCTATTGTTTTATCGTCTTTTGGGTTCTCAAACCAAACGAGAGGACATTTATGTTAAAGTTGATGAACTTTTCAAACATGAGGGGTTGTAATGGAATAACCGTATTAGTGTTTGTACAGAGGGAGCACGAGCTACGACTGGTGGTCGGATTTATCTCGAACGTTAAAGCTTCTGGCAATAAAAATATCACTGCATGATTCTGGTAGCTAAAAAATTATCACCAGAATTGAACGAAGTACTCTGTGATGATGTTTAAGTCATTAATTTTATAAAAAGTCGAGTTCTAAACAGTCAACTTTCCGCAAACCTATGCAAAGAAATGAATGAACTCGAATTATCATGCATTATTATTACATACAGAAGTACGATGACTCTCACGAGGACTGAGCTGAAACAGGTTGCAACAATTGAAAGACCAAGTTGCCATATTTCTAACTCGGCAAGAATCAGACTTCGTTCAATTATTTTACAATGAATTTTGACTTTCCAAATTGTACTACTTTCCAGATATCTGAAAAGTTAACTGAGTTGAATTCAGGAATACAAGGAGCAGATTGTAACGTATTACAATTCTTGGTTTTGCCAAGAAAGTAGAAATTATCTTTATTAAATCTAAGCATCAATCAAGTCTACAGGATGTTGAGAAAGCACTCCGTCCTCCCATTTTGAAGATACCACCAAGATTACACATGATGTGTAGCATGAAACGAAGATTTTCCAGAATATATGTATGTTTTTCAATGCAGTTTGTATACATAGATTATGTAAATTATTTTTGGGTCGCCAGAATTATTGCTTGAATTTTGGGGTCGTGATATGAAACATGTTGCTAAGCCCTGCTCTAGGGTAGTATTGCTAATGTGTTAATCTCAAAATAGGGTGGTTATTGAAAAATAACAGATCAGTAGGACTATTGAATTATATTTCGCCTACATACATATATTTACAGATATATCCATAGGTAGAAGAAGAAACAATTGAATAGTGTAAACAATAGAGTCAATACATTTTTGGCGGATGCGCCTTCCAATGTATTGAGAGCTTCGTATTCATCGATTGATTAACAACTCATAGCAGTAACATAGAATTACGGCATATTCGAAATGAATTGTTTCAATAAAAAATTTATGAGAATTGCAGTGCTAATGATTAAATGAACTTAATCAATGTTCGCCATCCGATAAATTCACATATTTATTGATAACTCGTCGTCATAAATATCCCATCGAACAATACCAAGTTGCGTTTGTAGAAAACGTGTTCTAATTGTTTTCATAGATACTGATATGATATGAACACGTTTCCATTATTATTTTGCACGTACCTGTAATTTTAGTTTATTTATTCATGCCTAATAACGATAACGTACTAATCTGCTTCTGATGCAGTCATTCTAAAACATCATTTTTGACATGGTTTATTTTTGATTAGCGGGAAACAATGGGAAAAAACAAAATCCAATGTAAACTCAATAAAAAAATACACGTAATTAATCTTGTTCCGACAATATGATATGTGAACCATTGTTCACTTGAAAATAGATCAAATTACATGACATAATTATTCATTTGTTGCGAGAAAAAAACAATTATTTAGTTAGGGTGCAATTATCGATCATCAATTTTGTTGTTGGTAAATAAATATTCTAAAACGTTGAATTTATTCATTCCTGAATGAAGCAAGAACACTGACTTACTCATCACGACTTCTCGGAAACTAAAAAGTCGACTGACTTCAAATTTGTCGCGTAAGGATCCTAAGAAATGATTTTTTGGAATTCAATAAAGTGTGATATTTATGACAGCTCATATTATCACGTAACGTTTATATGACAGATAGCTCAACACAGCTCAAACTGTTCGTGACAAACAACATATATACCATAATAAGTCAATTGGAATGAACTTTCAATGTCATGACATAGGGTCTTGCCAGTTCTTTAACTGCTTATATCATTTGCTTAAAAGAAGGTGGATGACATCTCGGCGGCGGCGGCGAAGCAACACCACTATCTGTTCATGGGTGTTAGTTGTTTCTGCGGGCGTAGCAACAGCTACTGTAATATCATTAATTATAGGAGATAGCTCTCCTGCCGAACGAAAGATGGGGTTTGTTACTTTCTCAATTCGTTAAAACTTTGACAGATATTAAGATGTAGCTCACATTCTCGACTAGGCGATCTCTAATGTCCCGAACTATACGTGACTGTGTCCACAGAAGGCAGTATACAGAAAAAAACATTCTATTATATTTTGTTTGAATATAATAAAAACTGTCACATTTCTAATATTTTGATTATACGGGGGGAAAATTCAGTGCAAGTCACTACCGTACATCAAATGACAATAAAAATATTTCGTTGTTACAAAGCATTGCCTGTCATACCATTTTTGCCAACATCATGGATCCTAGATTTTTGGCAGCCCCGATTTGTGACTATGCGCTTTTTTCCAAAATTCATATTGATCCCTTGTGGAACATCATTTCGGGACGTTTGAGGATATTCAGAGACTGCAAACGCTGAGATTAAACACCAAGAAAACCATTGCTGTGAAGCTCCCCCCGTAAATTTTGAATAATAATGTGCCGAAATAACATTTTTGATGATCAACTCTGCATAAATCATTTATTAGAAAACAGTTTGTTAATGTGGACTAAAAGACGGTATAGTGATATTTTGAATAATGTACGACTCCGTGGAGTTACTTCAAAAGTAGTAAGTAATCTTGAAGGGTGTTGACAAATATCACTCCCGGGATCCACAGATAGATTATCCCCACAAAAGGTGATTGTGTAGCTGGAGTTGTGAAAGATGAGAAGACAAACTTTTCAGGAACAAGGTTCTCAGGAACTTACGACAACCGCGATCAATCTTCTACACAGAACCATAACTCCAGCTACGAACTCGCGGCCGACACGATATGAAATTGAATTTTATATCTCTAATTTGTTTTTCGATTAGGATTATTGGCGATTTCAGTTTGTACGACATGGAAATTAATACTACAATAGATTGAAAAGAAACCAGTTTTTAATGAAATATCGGGAACACCACAGACCTCTCCATATTGATGGACCTGTGTACTTTTTCTTGAAATTCGGAGAATAATCAAGCATGACTTCATCATTGCCGCTTTTATATCCAGTAGTTAAATTCAGCAACTTATTTTCCATAAAGTTCTTTAGACTTGTTGCGTCTTGAGCTTCTTCAGAGATATCTGGAGGAATAGGAGAAATACACTCAAGATCTCCCATTTCTGCCAGCTTCCCGAGAAAAACTAGCCCAAGCAACTAGCTCGTCGCTCTATAGCTTCCGCATAATCACGGAATTTTAGGAGGGACATTTCAAACCAATAATTTCTGCAGGTGAGGCTCTTGATACTTTGGTTGTGGGGAGGAACCACTATCTCTTGAACGACTTCTCAGAGGTGAGGAGCTATTATGTCTTGAACAATCTACCGAACATTCCGAACCACTAACCTCAGCAGGTATGGCTCTTGACACTTTGATTGTAAAGAGGAACCACTATCTCTTGAACGATCTCTCAGACGGGAGAAGCCGTGTAGTCTTGAACAATCTACCAGACATGTGGAGTAATTATCTCTCGAACTACCTCTCAGAGGATAAGAGTAATTCTTGAACGGACTCACCAACTGGGGAGGGACGGGAAGAGTCATTATCTCTTCAACTCACTCACTCACTGTGGAGGAAGGGGAGGAGCCATTATTCCTTGAAACAACTCACCAGGGTTAGCTGTCTCCCAATAGGAAGCCAGCTCTGTGGTGATGGATAAGCTTGCGTTGAAGGAGGAACCTACAAGTTGAGTGCTGTGAATATATCCATAGGTAGAAGGAGAAACAATTGAGTAGTGTAAGTGAAAGAGTCGATACATTTTTGGCGGATGCGTCGGGAACACATGCGCCTTCCAATGCGTTGAGAGCTTTTCAAAAAATTAATACCGTTTCGAAATAAATGTCTATTGGAACTTACGATCAAAATTAGTTCTCTTGGGCCAAACATTAAGTGCTTCAAATATACAGCATTATCCATCACAAGTATTTCTAATGATGTTATGGATTTACTTATAACATAGAGTAGGTACCAACAAATGTTATCACGTATATCGGCCATGAGATTTAGAAATATGGAAACGTTGGCGTTGGCACTAGTTATTAATTATGAAGAGTGTGGGTTCGCTAATGACCTCAGTTGATTCCCTTAATAGTCTTGCGGCATTCGCTCACCAGTCTTGTATCTGTACAACCTATAAAATGGCTATAAAAATGAATTTATAGTGTACGCATGCTGCTACTTCAATACCTCAACAATAGCGCTATTGCGGACAACACAATCTGTAGAATGTCTTTCTGATTTATTAGCAATTATTGCTGGTTTTACGACGAAATTTTCTTTAATGCCGTTTCGTTACTAAATGCATACACACTTATAAGCCCCTAGCTCACAGAAAATACGATTCATAGCTTTTTCTTGAGCGGTAGAACTAATTTATTAAGAAAACAGGAAACTTCGCCAGATACAGATTCCAGAGTTATCTAAAACTTGAAGAAAATGTCACGTTAGAATTTATTTCCATAAAGATCAATGCACTTGTTCAAGTTTTAGAGTACACTGTAACCTAAAGTGAAGTATGGCATCCCGATGAAACGTAGTTTTTCAATAGGAAATATACCGGAAAAACCAATGAAATAATCGTAAAGTGTTTCATTATACACTTCCGCGATCGAATTCGCATGGGGATAATGGCGGAAAGATTGAGAGAATCAGCTTGGTACTATACTTAGTCAAGGTAGATACAATTTTGGTCCTTCAGGCTGGACAGTGACAACACGTCTATTAGTCCCAGACGGCTGTTTCGCTTTTCTCATGACCTCATCAGCTCATCGATGAAACAACTGATCAACCATCTACAGAGTGATACAGCCACCACCTTCGAAAATCTAGGTATTCCAACACCATCTGCAGGAAAGCAGATGTCCTACTGAGAACGCAATTCATAATGCCACGCATTGATAATACAGTTCTCGCTATTTAAAGAATCGACAAGGAAACAGTTATACAATACTACCGCCAGGTGACGGCCCCGAAACAATGCATAGTGAATTACGAGAACATCGTAGACAAAGGCTATATATACATTTGTGTGTGTTCATCAACTGAAATTGGATAAAAGTAGTACTTTGCAATATCTGTTTGAAGAAGCTTTAGAGACACTAACATTATGATGATCATGGACACATATTATAGTCATTATGGATTAAGGTATCAAGGTTATTATTAGGATAATAACTTCTCGAGGTCGGAGTGTAGTTCTCAAGGGCCTCGAATCAGAGGGAATCTGCAACGACTGAGGGCTCACTATTATCATTAATGTTCTACTAGTCTGTTATTTAATTCATAAATTCCAATTTTATAGTACGTGAAAACAGGAATTTGACTCTTAGTGTTTCTGATTTATGAATTCCGAGGCACTTTCATGCCCTAAAACCAAAAAAGGTATTCCGAAAATTATGCTGCTTTAACATTTGTTTCAAATTTTTACTTCCTTCACTATACGTAATATATAGTGAAAGAGAAGTATTCTAATCGACCCAAAAAATGTATACCGGATTTTCTGAATTGATCTAAATTATTTCTGACATGATGCATGTGTGTTTGTGTGTATGTGCGTAGCCCAGTGTGGAGACGAGTGCAGCCTTTCTATCGGTCATATAGATTTGAAAATATGAAGATCGCTATGAAGTGATGAAAATAGGAACTTTATTGTTTTCAGCCGCGATAGCCCCGTTCCGGGTGGTATTTCTGACCGCATCTTCATTTTTTCAAATAGAATAATGGTATTTTATTGAACTATAAGGCAACCAGCTAGAAATATATATCACACGTGTTTCATTATGCACTTACGCGATCGAATTCGCATGGGGATAATAGCGGAAAGATTGAGAGAATCATCTTGGTACTATACTTAGTCAAGGTAGATAAAGTTCTGGTTCTCCAGGCTGAAGAGTGACAATACGTGTATCACTCCCAGACGGCTGTTTCATTCTTCTCATGAGCTCATCAGTGAATTGAGGCGGACGATGAAGTTACTGATCAACCATCTCCGGAGTGATATAGCTACCACCTTCAAAAATCTAGGTGTTCCTACATCATCTGCAGGAAAGCAGATGTCCCACTGAGGATGCTATTTACAATGCCACGCCTTGATAATACAGTTCTCGCGATCCAAAGCATCGACGAGGAAACAATTGGAAATACTACCGCCAGGTGACGGCCTGGAAACAATGCATAGTGAATTACGAACACATCTCGTGTTATAAGTCAATAGACTTTGTCTATGTGTGTTGCATTAATCGATAATATTATAAAATGAGATAAACTTGGGGAGTTTATCTTAATAAATCGAAGTGCTTCATGAATCTACGTATGCAGAAAACTCGAACACATTAATCTGAATTGAATTCATTCCTGAAAGAGGTCAAAATGAATTTATTTTCAAATTAATCTTGCTCAGATTTGCTGAAAGGGCTATGGATGAATGACATTTTAAATTCTAAAATTTGAATTAATGAAAACTTATACAGGATAAATATCTCAAAAAGAGAGAAGTATAATTTGACGGATAAATTATATCATAAATTGGAAATAACGTTCGCTTGAATCTTTCCTATTGAGTGACTTTATAAAATAAACTTGTAAACAATGTAATTTAATTCCTTGTAAACTAGGGAAGTAACATGGAAGTAACATTGAAGTAGGAAATTCTGTCATATGGATGAGAGTAGTACACATTCAGTTCGCTTGAATGAGATCTTTGAGCTGCTTTTGCATATTCTTTCGTGCAGCTCTGAATATATAAGAATGTGTACTCGTGTGGAAATTATGCAAGCGTAAGAGAAATTTTTACTCTACAAAATTATCTGAAAATATCAACTCTTTGTATTAGATTCACATGTGACATACCGAATGAAAGTGACTTTATAAAATTGGATATTAATCTTCCATAGGTTAAGCTGATGGGTTTTTACCAAACGTTACCCTTTAAATATATAAATTTCAGATTATTCCATTATCTGGTGAATAAAGTTCTGGCTTTTTTGAAGCTTCTAGCGTTAGTGGATAATCTGGAAGCTGATATTGTCTGAAACTGAAGTTTCCTAGTAAATAAAACAAAAATTCACACAACTCTAGGAAAAGCGAGCTATAGTTGGACAATCGAAAAAAAATAATTTTATAACAATATTTCTGAATAATTTTGTCCTTCTTCAAGGTTAGAAGTTTAGGTTAGAGATCAAACTAGCCAATCGCATTTCTTTCTCTATTGCCAACATTGGACATCTTCTACATTTTTGTATGTTTATCAACTGAAATTGAACGAAAATAGTATTTTGTAATATCTGTTTGGAGAAGCTTTAGAGACATTAACATTATGATGATCATGGTAATATATTATAGTGATTAAGGTATCAAGGTTATTATTGTGATAATAACTTCCGGACGTCGCCGTCGGCTTCGAACCAAAGGAAACGTGTAACGACCGAGAAGTCATTATTGTCATAGAACTCGTGATGCCTTCAACGTTAAATGTCCTACTAGTCTGTTATTTAATTGATGGATTTCAATTCTCTAGTACCTAAAAACAAAATTTTGTCTTTTAGGAGATTTCATTTATGAATTCTATAAAAGTACTGAGGATTATTCGATATCGAAGAAATTAAATCATCACAATGACGATAGTGACCTTGCAACATAATATTTTTTTATTGTCAATAACGCTGAACCATTGAGTTGTTCTGTTTAGGGTTGAAGTGAAAATGTTCGAAGAAGAGATTGATAATTCCAGAAAAGGTACTTCGACATTTGTTTCAAATGTTTACTTCCCTCACTATACGTAGTATATAGTGTAAGTGAAGTATCGTAAATGACCTAAAAAACGTTTTCCGGATTCTCGCGGATATATCCGTTTTGAGCATTTCTGAATCGATCTAGACTATTTTTCAGATGATGCATGTGTGTTTGTGTGTATGTGCGTAACCCACTGTGTAGACGATTGCGGCCTTTATATAGGTTTGAAACTTTGAAGATCGCTATAAAATGGTGAAAATAGGAACTCTATAGTTTTCGGCCGCGATAGCCTCGTTTCGGTTGGTACTCCTGATCCCATCTTCATTTTTTCAAATTGAATAATGGTATTCCATTGAACCATGAGGCAACCAGTTATAAAAATATATCACACGTATATATTTATCCTGCAGAAGTTCTCATTCTAAGATTAGAGTGACGTCATCGATGTTACATCATGATGTATTTTATGTCTGTGGTACATATTGGTAGTTCATGTGACAGCAAGTGTCGGTGTAAAGAACCTCATATCATAGTGTTAATGATTGCGAAAGTCAACCTAACAGCAGGTGTCATTATGAAACATAGAGTCGTGAAATACATTGTTTGGATCATTTACATAAAATTTCAATGTAACATAGATTATAATTTAACGACTTTCATTAGCTGTTTTTAGATCGTTTCTTATATATTTTCTCTTCCTACAATATTCAAATTTGAATCGCAGGAGTGCCCGAAAGCTATTTTGATAACAAAAGGGAGGGAAAATATTGATAGAGGCTACTTGTAATTCATTAATTGCTATGGTTCATAATGCCCTACGGCATTATTTCCAATGTGATATAACTCAATATTGGGGGTAGGCATATCTTTTTTCAAGAATCAATCGATGAATATTCATTGTGGAACATTAATAAGATGTCAAGAAACATCAACTTCTACACATTAATTTTGAAGATAATCGCAATAAAGTAAGACCTATATATTTTTTCAATTGTATAAGTTGAGAGCCAAGGTAGGGTTGTATGATAAAACTCAAAATATACATGGATTTGCCATGCAACGTAGTTTCAATTGTAAATAATTTTATAAGACTGTATCCATAGCACTGCTGGATATTTATTTTATAATGTCATTCCAGACGATAGAGCAAAACTTGAGATTTCAATTTAACGGAACGCCTAGAACCTAATTGAGATTTAAGGTATACAGAAGCAAGCAGTCGATTATAATGCATGTTCCACTTTTAGTTCATTTACATTTTAAACGTCCGTTGCCTTTCACACCATTTGCATTTTGCGCTCGACGCTCGATAAACGCAGCTGTCCATAACAGATCGCAGGCGGCGTTTCGTGGAACTAATCGCGTTTAAACTCAAAGAGACAATCAATTAGATGGAACTGCTTTCGGCTGAAGGCAGAAAGAATATAGCTAAATCTATTTATTGAAATGTGGTGATGAGAGCTCGGAACTAGCAAAGAGACGATATAGTAAGATATCTATATACAGGGGGGGCGTTTCATAACGAATGGACCGTAAATCAGATAATCTTCCGATCGAACCTAAAGATTATTGATCAAATCTTCATGAAAAAAAAATTGAAAATAATGTTTGAACAAAGCCGAAGGTTGTTTACAAAAAATGTAGATAGTGCACATGGCACCACCTACAAATTTATGAAAAACTGATTACCAATTTTGATTTGCGATCCGAAAAACTCCCGTGTACTGATTTCCAAACCGATATGTTGGAAAAGTCGCGATCATTTGGAAAAACAAAATAATTTCGCAGTTACTATTAAGTTTTGATTTCAGACTCAATTGCAAGATTTGGCCCAAGAAACATAAGTTACTCTTTGTCTCATTCGTAATTGAAGTTGAGAACATTCTAGTCCAGTTAAATAGTAGATTGGCGGGGGAAAAATAATAGAAACTCTGTTCTTTAGGTTTTTTGGAATGCTGATTTAGAATTTCAATTTCGTCACCCCAAAGAGTGATGCGTTCTGAGTAAACTACGAATAAAATGATTCATTTTTGCTTATAACTTGAAAACTACGCACTTTTAAGGAAAGTTTTCAAATACCTACAAATACAAAGTAAGTTTCATAGGTTTTTTTCAGACAAAGGGTTCATGCGCTAAAGGGCTTAGAAATATACCATCTATAAAACGTAGCGGCCAGCCGAATACAACAATCTCCTTATAAAACAATTCATTCAATTATTTGATATGTGATTAAATTAATTACCTACATATGAAACCATATAATTACAAATAAATTTAGATAATTATAAGTTCACTTTATAGTATTATACCATTTATGTTTTTAATTAGTGACAATCAAACTTTCAATAGTTATTTTATTTCAGTTGAAAACAGAACATTTTGCCCGCAGTTTTCTCTGAACGCATAACTTTATCGAGGTGACGAAGTTGAAATTCGGATTCAGCAACCCAAGAAACATAAAGAAGGATAGAAGAAAAGCTTCTATATTTTCATTTTTGGATTTACCTCCGTTTTCGCTAGTAACTAGAATGATACTAGTGGATAATTTATCGATATCAGGGTAGTAAATGCGAAAAGGTATAGCTATTAGAAAACGTTGATTCTATATTCAAAAAATTGGTGGATGCGCCAAAGTTATACTTTTATGAATTTATTAGTATAATGCTTCCGATTTTTCTAATTTATTTATATGTCTTGTCTGGAACTGCTTAGAGTATAGCAGTCAAAACAGACTGTCTTTAGCCTGGGTGCCAGGTCACACAGGTTACAAAGGAGCCGGAGGGATGACTCACTGGTCCCAGAAGGAGCGCCTGGGTTCGAATTGATCCAGAATCCTTCTGTAGTATGGCGAAAGCGCTTCGCAAATCATATAACAGTGCTTGAAAGAAAAATCAATCTTGAGAATGGTGGAACAAGGAGCCGGGGATGAGACATCGTAAAAATGTACGGAGTACCTACTAAACCAGAATGGAAAGATCAACTAGGACTGTGGCTGGACCCCTGACAGGAGATTGTGGACACAACAAACCCATGAACTATATATTAGTCGAGGAAAATTAACACGGAAATAGACCGAAGGTCCAAAAAGTCTGTGCAGTAAGATGGATCAAGATGCGGTTTTTTATATCCTATTCCTTGATGCATTTACTCCATTTGCCCACTTTTTAAATCTAATACAAATGAGAAACTGTATTTCTGCATCGAAAAAATGCATTTCTTCATTTGTAATTTTTGAAGCAAATGAAAAATATTCATTATTCGGTAACACATTGTGGAAATCGACTCAAACTTGTTACTCGAGGTTTTTTGGGGTCGCTGAACACGAATATAATGTCAGAAAAACCATATAATGTACCTGGAGACCAGCAATTTTTTCAATATGAGAATCGTATTCAGCGACGTTGAAAACTCCCGAGTAAACATCTTAAAGCAAATTTCGAGAAAACCTCGTGGATGACCGTCACAACCAGGACTTCCTGGTCCCCAGGTATATCATATGGTTTTTCGTGTTCAGCGACCCTAAAAACCCCCCGAGTAACAAATATGGGTCGATTTTCACAATGTATTACCGAATAATGGATTTTTTTATTTGCTTCAAAATACACATGATGCACATGATAAAATGATTTTTTTCGATGCATGAATGCAGTTTCTCATTTGTACAAGATTTAAAAATTGGGAAAATGGAGTAAATGCAACAAGGAATCGGATGCTAAAGACCCCAATTCGATCGATCTTACTGCACAAATTTTGGACCTAAGATGTTATATTTCCTCGACTATATGAGACTGACGATACAACCTCATGCAGGTGCTGTCAAGAAGACGAGGAAACCTCAGTACACATACTTTGCTACTGCGAAGGCCTAACAAGGCTAAGATTTTCAACGACAGGAAAGGAAAAACCACAACCATCCTATTATACGGAGGACTTAAGGTCTGGCCTATGGTGTCTAGAATTAAAGACAGGTCTAGGCGGGAAACTCCAACATAACAAGAGGGCAATAGATCTGAAAAGGTCGCGATGGTGAGGCTCCTAGACCGAAAGTCCCATACAATGAATCTATCTACCGGGATATCAAAAATTATCTTGGTCAAGGGTGGTGGTTGTGGAATCTAGAACGTGTGTCTTACTTTACGTTTGAAATAATTATGTCACACTGACATCATCAATAACCTACAAATTTCATACCTATTTATTTCAGTTGTAAAACAATAATGAATTACAAATTATGAAATAACGGTTTTAGTAAGAAGAAAAACTAAATTACAGTAATTGTTGGAAATGTCCCCCGTTTTGTTCGATGCACAAGTTGACGCGCATCCTCATGCTGTGAAAACCATTTTGCAACATTTCTGGCGTTATGGTTGCACATTGCTGAACTATTCTTTGTTGAAGTTCAAAGGTTTTGCAGGCTCCTCTTCCATACGTTGACGAATGTCATTGACAACTTCTTCTGTACGAATTCTTGGTTTACCAGCACCTTTTTTATGAGTCACACAACCAGTTTCGCGAAACACTTCAACACAATTTGTAAGGCACGCATAAAAATTGTCCGGTAATATTGCCACGTTTGGGAAGTGCTCTCGAAAATTGTCCAAACACAAACGTTGACTGTATTGCCAATTTCCATTAACTAGCGCATCCGTTCGAAAATAGGCTTCAATCATGAAAATTTTGTGCTGTGTAGTAAGAGGCATGATTAAAAAACTGGATTAGAAAATTTCAGCACAATGACTTAACAGATTCTGACACAACAAAACGTATTCAAAAATTCAAAGTGAGACACACGTTTTACATTCCACAAGCACCCTTGACCAAGATAATTTTTAATTTGTAGTTCATTATTGTTTTACAACTGAAATAAATAGGTATGAAATTTGTAGGTTATTGGTTATTGGTTATCAGTGTGACAGTGACATAATTATTTCAAACGTAAAGTAAGACACACGTTTTAGATCCCACAACCACCCTTGACCAAGACAATTTTTGATATCCCGGTAGTATGATGTCTCCGATTTTCCTAATTTATTCATAGCTCAACTGAACAACTACAGTATGTGAGGTATATTGCTCAAAATAGCAGCTCTTTGAAGAAATTTGAAGGGTTGTATCTTTTTCCAGAAGCTATCTCGACTGTTTGGCAGATTACAACTGGAACATTTTGTATATATTGTTTTTGATTGATTTACATCAAAATAAACGTTGAATCATTAGAGATAATATATAAAGTTTGAAATAATAACACAAATTGTTTATTTTAGTTTTATTAATAATATATAATATATTGACGTTACACATTCTCAATTGAGTGTTACTTTATTGTTACTTATTCCAAGACATATTAGATTTGGAGCTTTCCTGTTGAGTATGTATGGAAGCCATAAGAATGGGAGGAAATAAGGGCAACAAACAGTCGATCCATAAGTTTTACCTTAATTTTAACGGAACTGAATTAATTTTTGCGATAGATGTGGTCTACATTGTGACAATAAATATTGACAAAGCGGTTACTTGTTCAACGAGTGACTAATGTTCTCCAAGTTCTTCAACTAAGTTACGTTTCATTCGCCGAATTAAAATACCAAGCCTTTTTGCGAAACAAATTTAATTAAATTTCGCAGCGCGCAAAGTTTGTAAACTTTTCTCCAACAGAACAATCAAATGAAACGATACGCGCCAATACGACCGCAAAAGAAATAACGTTATCGTATCCTACAAAGCATTTAAAAATCACAGAAACACATTCAAAGAATTCCATAAAAGCTCTTCAATTCGGGTAGTACACATGTTATGTTTTGTATATTAGTACTAATCCGATCACGAAGGCAAATTTACTGAATTGTGGAAAGTTGGAGGTCAAGAGTGATTTATAATGTCACAGTGCAATGAACAATCATACATTATTGTATTGTTGGAAATAGTGGCAACCCTATAATGTCTGTCTCTTGAAGTCAGTGAAAAGCGTTGTAGCAGCAATAACAAGATGACATATATAAAATTATAACCGAAGTCAAAACCAGCAATTTTAACAGATGCGATAATTTAAACGACTTCTGCCGGTCCGAATTGTAGGATGTATGAGTCATATCTGATGGTTGATTAAAATACTTCCTGCTTCCAACCTCATAAAATGAACTTCTGATTGGTTTTTTCTGTATATCACGTTCGTATCCGTGTTCTTGAAACTTAATCTAACAAATCAAGCTATAAACTATGAAAAAAAAACTTGGAACGGATATGAAAACGGAATAAATAACCATACAATTTCCTATGAAATATGTTTCCAAACAAAGAAGCATGTTCGAAGAATTCTCTAACAACTACTTAATTTCCGTTTCGCAGAACTATCGTTATATACTATGGGTGATATAATTTCGATATATTTACATTCACTTTCCATGTCATATAGTCATTTTTCATTTAAAGTTAGTAATAACAATAAGTTTCATGGATATTTGTTATGATTGTTAATTGAATAGGACATTATTGATGTCAATAAATTCTACGAATAGGCAATTGAAGACAGGTAAACAAACAAGTAATTGAACCAGTGCAATAATGATAATCATACTATTAAAATATCTTGCATGATTAGTTTCCATGGTCAAATATAAATGTAATTGAGGCACATCGATTATTTCATTAAATAATTTTATTTTCATGGGAGAGAATACGATAAACTTTTAAACATGTTCTGAATGTTACTCCATGGAAAAACTGCTATCGAAATGACCATTTCCAAGCTTTTTCAAGGCTTTTATTTATTAGTACCAGAAATGAAATTGTAGATCATATCTACGAGTGCAAGGTGGAAAATCCCTGAAAAATGAAACAAGAAATGATTCATTTGGTCAAAACCTATTTTATTTCTCAACATAGTCTCATTTTAACGCGATACACTTTTAGCGTAGGAGTCAGAGCGATATTGATGATCAGAACATCAACCCGATGACACAATGGTTTATCGTTAGAGGACGGTTCAATGACCAACTCATCTCACAGACCGAATATTTGCCGGCTGCTAGATCTCGAGATACAGGCTCCGCAAATTTTGTATTTTTTGCCTGGAGGTTAACCCGAGTAATTGGCCATTATTTGGACTAAAAATGTTTTTTTTTCTCATTTTGTGGCTAAATCTTGCGGTTTACAAGGTAACATGACGGCAACTCACATTATTGCCATCACACCTTGCCTATTTTAATCCCTCAAAACCTTCTAAAACCAGCCACAACAAAATATGGATAATATGATCAATTTTATGATAAATTAGTCAATTATTGAGATTCTGGCTGGGTTCCGTGTTTTGTGTTCGTATATTATAAGAATATTGCTAAGCAGTGGATTCTTGATACATTTCATATACTTAAAACATTAGTGTGTTACAATTTCGATTATTCGTGCTTTTGTTCGTTTCGGCGATATGAGCATTTTTAATTGAAATCAGTGCGATAAGGACGTTTTGTGCTGATACATAATTAGCCTTAAGAAATCCTGTTTTAGTTTAATTCCAGTATAAGTCGAATACGTCTTTTGATGATGGTCGTGAGACCGAAACGTACGTAAAGACGAAAATAATAAGCATATGCGTTAGTGTGACTTTTTTTCCGAGGTCAAGAATCATTAGTAAAAGTACACCATATATAAAAGTTAATCATTTATAGGGAATCATAATCTGTCATAAAGATTATATCATTCTGTATAATATGAGGTCATCTGCAAACAATAAGAACTCACAGTGATGATAACTATTAATTAAGCAGTCTTGAATTCCAGGTATACAATTACATTCTTCCTATTTTCAGTGATTTAATTCAGCAATCAATTTGCTTATTTTCTATTTGAACAAGCGAACCTACAATGGATTACTAAAATGACCTATACGAGTTTGAGGTAAGTGGGTTATTCTGATAATAATACAATCAACATAATGAAGAATGTATTATTGGAAACATGATGATTATTCGCAAATATCGAATTTACATATAAATTTCCTTCCTGTATTGGGTTTGTTCTGCATTTCGTTAGGGAATATCAACGAAATACGAAATATAGTCAGTCGCGACATAATTTTATACTAGGCTGAATTTATTACAAATTTCTACATTTGTAGGCTACGCATACATTCTGTTCTAACAGAATTCTAATCAGCCGGCATACATTCGCTACAAACTTGGTCGTTTATCAAGTAGATTAACTGGAAGAACTCGGGAAATCATTACGTTCAGTGTTGCTGGGTAGAATCCATATTTATAGAATACAGGATATTGAATTAACCTTTCAATGTTCGCATAAAACCCTTCTAAGCTGAGTAACAAAAATATTTTATTCCACTAATGTGTAGTCTCTAATTCTTTGGAATATTTAAATATTTGTTCGATTTTTAAAAATCACGTCATCTAATGGGAATGGGACGCTTCAATGCCAGCACGTTCCAAAACAGGATATTCTATATATAAGAATGATATGTTCTTTAATATTTTTAGGAGGTAATTTATTTTCTTTATATTTTTTTTTAAAATTAGGATATATATCTTTTTTTTTGAATTTGAGTTCGTGGAACATTACCTCGTTTTCGTTATGATAAATTAGTATATTTAGCTTGGAAAATATATTTACCTATTTCTTCATTTCGTTTATATTTTATTATGGATTTAAAATTTACTATTTTTCTTTTTTAATATAGTTAATTAATTTTTCAATAAATCAATAGAAATTTCATTATTTTTGAAATTTTCAAAATATACAAGGGTGTCCTCGAACTGCGTGGCCAAGATAAAACCGAAGATTCTTTGATTCGAAAAAAATTTGAGCCTTTTTAATTTTGCCTCAAGTGTCTTGTTTAGCCGGTAGAGGGCTTCAAAGTTGCAAAAATAATTTTGTTTTTTCGGTATAACTTGAGAACGTGATGAAGGACTTTTACAATATTTGGCAGGTGAGTTACTGTTAATAATAGCCGTTTTTGACAGTGGAGCACAGAGCCTTAGAAACCATAGAAATGGCTCAAACTTGAGGATGTAACGGCAAAACTGTCCAGAACTTTTTTGTGGTCAATGTAATTCACTCAATATTTTTTACTTATATAGCTTATTTTGTTTGAAAACACTTTTTTTACTCTTAGAAAATTTTGATAAAATCAACGGATTAGCTTGAAAAAATTAATTTTTGAGTCTCTGCAATTTTGGCTTACTAATTTTACTTGATTAAAATACCATAGTTGCCTTTGCTTTTATAATGTCATTTTGGCGTTTGGAGAATTTATTCTCAAAACTGTCAGTTTTTACTTTGCTTTCCATAAAAATGTTATAAAATTATGGCTCAAAATTTCACTAACACTGAAATGATTGATATGTTATTGATTTATGGACTTTGTCGTTGCAATGGCCGGAGAAGAGTACAAGTTCATGGGGAAAGATGTCCGCACCGCAGAATTCCAAATCGGCAAACCTTTGCTAATATCGAGAGGCGACTTCGCGAAACTGGCAGATTTGAAGCAAATCGCAGAGAAACTGAACGCAGACGGACAAGAAGGACGTTAGAGCTCGAAGAAGAGATACTGGAAGCGGTTGAAACTGAACCTAGGATAAGCACACGACGTTTGGGACTTCGTATTGGAGCCTCAACATCATTAGTTCATAATGTACTGAAAGAAGAACTGTTGTATCCCTATCATATTAAAACAGTTCAAGACTTATTGCCCATGGATCCAGGTCATCGGCTAGATTTCTGTCGGTTTATTGTCCAAAGACAAAACGCAAACCCCAATATTTGTAGAAGAATTCTGTTCACGGACGAAGCTACTTTCACGAGATGTGGTCTTTTTAACCTCCATAATGAACATTTCTATGCTGACGAAAATCCTCATGAAACGGAAGTTACACATTTTCAGAATCAAACTAAAATCAATGTTTGGTTTGGACTTGTGGATAACTTTATTATTGGTCCTATTATTATACCCGATCGATTGAACGGGGAGAGCTACTTGAACTTTTTGGAACAAAGGCTACCTGAACTGTTGAAGACTTGCCCTTACACATTCGTCGTGACCTTTGATTTATGCATGATGGTGCACCTCCTCAATTCACATTAGCTTTGAGGCGACATTTGAATGCGGAATATCCAGATCGCTGGATAGGTAGAGGACACGATGCACCAGTGAACTGGCCGGCCCGCTCCCCTGATTTGACGCCCTGCGACTTCTTTCTATGGGGCGAAAGTTTATGCAGCTCCAGTAAATACACGGGAGAAATTATTGCAACGAATTAATCATGAAGGGATTTATTGAAGAATGATCCTAAAGTATTAGCCAGAGTTCAATTCAATTTCTTGAAACGACTTAATTTGTGTATTCAGGAAAATGGGCGGCATTTCGAACAATTGATGCCTTAGCGATTTACCAAAAAGTTTTGTTGTTTCTTTCAATTTAGCATTTGTTTTTCCTAAATAATCACATCGTTTCCCCATTTCTATTGATTTTATTATTCGTGTTTTACCGGGATATTAACCATTTCAGTGTTAGTGAAATTTTGAGCAATAATTTCAAAAACTTTTACGGAAAGCAAAGTAAAAACTGACAGTTTTGAGAATAAATTCTCCAAATGCCAAAATGACATTAGAAAAGCAGAGGCAACTAAGGTATTTTAATCAAGTAAAATTAGTAAGCCAAAATTGCAGAGACTCGAAAATTAATTTTTTCAAGCTAATCCGTTGATTTTATCAAAATTTTCTATGAGTGAGAAAAGTTTTCAAATTGGATAAGCTATCTACATAAAAAATATCGGGTGAATTACATTGACCACAGAAAAGTTCTGGACACTTTTCCCGTTACATCCTCAAGTTTGAGCCATTTCTATTTTCTCTAAGGCTCTGTGCTCCACTCTCAAAAACGACTATTATTGACAGTAACTCACCTGTCAAATATTGTAAAAGTCCCCCATCACGTTCTCAAGTTATACCGAAAAAACAAAATTATTTTTGCAACTTTGAAGCCCTCTACCGGCTAAACAAGACACTTAAGGCAAAAGTAAAAAGGTTCATCGAATTTTTTTCGAGTCAAAGAGTCTTCGGTTCCATTTTTTAATGTATTATAAATTGGACCAGTCTGTATATTAAAACTAATTCACGAGAAACTAGATACATATTCAATGACATTTTATGACAGTACCTATATGTATATACTTTGACAATATTTTAAATTATTTGAGGAAACTATACTTTTCATCCTTCGACAATAATTACCATTGATACTCAAAAACAACGAACTGAACTTTGATAATAGATCTACCATTTCAATATGAACAGTGCTATTTTCAAAAGATTTCAGGAACTTATCCTTAATGTGTATAATAAGAATTGAAATTGCAATATTACAGAAAAACTTATGAAGCTCCGTTCTAGGGTTAAAGTAAATTTGCGAAGTTTTAATGAAAGTCTTTCCAATTTACAATTAATCGTTCCCGGTTAGCAAACTGACGGTTTTGACTAATTAATTTCTTCAATTACTCATTGCCCGCGAAGAATTTTTCTTAAGCAAACTTCCAATGATAATTATTTCTCTACTATGGAAGAGCTTGATGAGATTTTATACATGTACCACCTTAAAATTGGAGATACTGTCTGTGAGTCGTCAAGTATGATGAATATAAGAGATATAATTCAAGGAAAGACTTCGTCCGCTATAACGGTGTGAACCCCGTTGCAGTGTTCAATTCCAGTATTGTTAGAATTGGTAATTGATTTGAATAAATAAGTCCGGATGAGTCTGGCCCTGACATCTTTGTTATAATAGCGGTAGCTGTATAGTCATGGCGGAATGTTATCATTCTATAAAAATTCATTCGTTTTCTGAAATTCTTATGTATCGACCAACGATGTCAACGACAACTTCATGGTCTTTCAAATATCATCATAATTACGGTTGGTATGATATAGAGTTGCCGATTAACTAAATATTTTTGAAAATTCTCTGTTAATGGACGACATATCTGCGGATAGTCCCACCACAGTCATTCACCTTATTTTCATTATCATCTTGCTTTCAAATTAACGTCATAATTTAGTTTCATTACCTTCGAATTAATTATACTCTAATCGGATATCAGACCAGTTCCGTAATTTCGTAATATCTTTCCAACGTGGGATTTGTGCTCTTCGTGGTCGAGGAAAGATATTCTTTGTAGAATGTGATACGGGTTGAGGAAGCAGGTTGAACTGGTGAATCCTGAATTACAGAATATGTATCGTTTTTTTTATCAAGTTGGAATTGTAAAATTGTTCAAATCCTTTTTACAGCTTATAGGATTGAGATTCTGATTCTTAGATTATACGAGTAATTTATCTTAACATTCATTTACCTTTCTTTATCGAATTTCATTTGTTCCAAATAATTTCTTTAAAATGTTTAATTTGTAACTAGTAATATTTGTTAGTATATGATTTTGAATTACCTATTACCGATTATTATCTGAACTTGGATTAGTTATTTTCTAGTTGAACAATGCAATGCAATTGATCGTAACTGATTATTAATATTGTCGTTTGCCTCCATTAATATGTTCAGTTGTTATATGATTATAATGTTGCTTTATGCCTTTATGAATCAATTTGTTGTTTAACTGTTTACATTCTGTTATAATATCTACTATCCTGATTAATTCATAAATTTGTTATCTAAATTTCAAACTAATCTAATCTTTGTATTATCGAATTGTTCATACTTGTTGAATACTATTGTCTCAATTTGAATTATCTATTTCGTAATTGTCAATATTTACATCTGAATTTAATTTATCTACTCAATTCTTTGAATATCTGACTTTATAACTATTTTAACCATAACGAATTGATAAATAATCGAATTCCACTTCCTGACATTTTCTGCTTAGAATTAGCAAGTTCTTGTCATTCGTGATGGTTGATTTTTTCTCATTGAATTTGTTGAGGGTAGCGCATACAGTGACAATGTTAATTTGTTATTTTGTTGGGAATGTTTCCCTCGCTTTGAATTTGGGTCATTTCTGTTTCGTATTGTATTTTTTTTAGGGTTAAACGGCTGAGATGGTCCTTCCCTTTTTCCGGTACGAGTGTACAAAGTTATCAGACCGAGCTATATAGTATGCAGTTCACAAGCTACATCAAATAGACAGGAGGGTAAAATTTTTGCCAGAATTAATTAAATTTTCAGAGTAATCTGTTTTGTCGATCGTCACAAATTTTTGCATTCAATTCACTTAATAGTTTATCCAAATTCAATTTTCTCATTATTCATGGCTTATCTCAACATCAAATTTTATTTGTAAACTATTTAATTTTGTTTATTAATTATTCAATTGGTGAATAAAACCTTTTTTAGTTAAGTTGAACTATTTCTTTTATTTTCTCTATTTAACAACATCTATTTAACATCATCGTAATTCCGGAGATTCTTGTTTTAAGTTGCTTTTCTTATCTTATAAGTAAAGCTGTTGGCGCCGCGGGTACAACAGTCAATCAGGAATCGAAGGGTACCTTTCATTACGATAAACGCTGAGATATTTCCATAATGAGCTAGTTGGGCAATTGAAGGGTTGAAACTGACTAGTTAATATCTTTTCAACCAAGAACCTTAAACGCCCATTCCGTTTTAATTATGGCATTATGAATATGAATTGTTCAATATCAATGTTGATGTTACTATGAAGCATGAACACCTGAAATCCGTTCAATCTTTTAGAACGGATATCTATGAATCTCTGAAGTATTGACCCAAACAAAGAAAAGTGAATGAAATTATTATCAAACATATTTATCATAAAATCAACAGTTACGTCCATAGAAACTTGATATTCCATTGCACTGCGGTGGGTAAGGTGGAAATTGAAATATTTCATTCTTATCACCCTTTTATCATTCGGACATCGTTTGACCGGTCCGACGTCTTCCAGAGTCGCACGGCGTACCTGATTTATGCCTTGCTTGCGTTTCAGCAGGACTTTTATATGGGTGCAATTTCCGTTCTAGGAAGCGTGTTCCTTACTCCATTCTTGTATATTTGAATTTCCATGTCTAGGCAACGCTGTCACAGTCTGTGCCGTAAACCCTTTCGACATTGCTGAAATTTACAACATTTATAAGGGTAATAAACCTACTTTATACTTTGTCATCAAAACACGAATGCATTTCGTGTGATCGGAGATAAAACCGATTTTAGTTGCAGTATAATGTTGGAAACCTCTTTGGTAGGACTAATTATAACACTTAACATGATTGATATTCTATTATAAATCACTTCAGGCAGCCCAAATAATTAGACGAAGTCGAGGTTATACCAAAACTTACTAAACGAACATTGTTCGTACCTTTCGGTTTGTACAGATCGAGCATAAATATCGACATCTTGAATAGTAGACTTCCGCGGATATCTATTTCAATTCAAGCATCAAGGCTTTCCCGAAGATGACACCTGTAACGTCGACATTAAGTAGTACCCTTGTGATGTGGAATCAATTCGGAAGCCAATAATTTTCATCAACATAGACTCATAAATGTGCAATACAATTATCATCATTTTTGTCCCCTCCATTCAAGAAGCCATTGTAGTCTCTTTCCGTACATTAATGATGTTTTTCCAAACTGTATTTGATGTGAGTAACCCTTTACCTCCAGCGCCCTCTTCTTGACCAGATTTTCATGAATCGAAACCAAATTCATCTCTGAAATCAAAGTCACTTCAAACCTTCTGCAATGGCTTCAGGGATGTACCAATGTTGCAATCTACATAGATTTGAAGGGAGAAATTGTTCATTACCAATTAAATAAATAATATAATGCACATGGTTAATATTGGATGGAACATTTTGAAAATGATATCTTAAGAGTGTAACGTTACGTTACTTTGTCTAATAATTGCTGGAGTAATCTTAATAACGGAATTTTATATGAATGAGACTATGACTGACATCCATCTTTCTATAGAAAATCAATTATTTGAAAACGGAAATTGATTTTGGCTGAGTTGTTTTCCAATAGCTCTTCGTTTTTGATATTAAATAGCTTCATTTAAAGATTATTGTCAACAGACATGCAATTTGATGTCTAATAGTGTATAAGCCTAGTCGTAGATGTGTATATTCTCTGATCGACGATATTTTTTCAATAATATAAGAATAGACTCATTCACGTGTTCACACCAGATCACGTTTGCTTGCTCGAATCGGAATCAGATGGTCATTTACTGTATTCTTTCTCTTGTCTTTATTCAGAATCTTATTTGCCAAGTTAGTAGTTAGAATGGTTTATGTCGTTCTCTAAGGCTTGTTTAACCTAGCAATTATCCGCATGGTTGCTTGGTATTCCGCATCTCCTTTCTTTGACCTTCCTCATATAAACTTGTAATGGTTATGTCTTTTTAGGCTGGCCTTGGTGAGATAACTGAATAGTTATTGATCTGGGTGAACTTAAATAGAGCCGAAATTCTCATTTACTGCTTTACGAGATCACCGACTGAATCATTCGATATTGCTTGAACAGATTATCCATTTAGAATCTACGAACACAATTTCAGTCTACTATACTCCGTAAACTATTATCTAATTGTTCTCTGGCAAATTTCTAAACTAACTAATTTTTTAAAGACTACCATTTTTTTATATAATTTGTAGTATCAATTGCCATAAATTCAGTAATGGGGATTATATTGATTATTCCTGCTGATTTAGTTATTTCTCCCTCAAAGTTGTGCCGTATTGTAGAAGGAAATTCCTGGCAGAGAACTTCTTCCAAGTTTAAAGAACGCTAACATTTTTCTTAGTTGTAATAATCAAATTTTCAAAATCAATTGTTCATGTTCTCTAACTAAATTTGTTTCCATCTACAACTTAATTACTTAAATTTGAACCTTTGGTTCAAAAAAATAATTCTTTTTTAAAATTAATAATTTCAATTTGATTAATCAAATTACCAAGAATTCTAGTTTGTGTCATTTCCAATTTTTCCAGTATTGAACTTTGTTAATTTATAAAAAAGTCTGTTATTAATCAAACTATTTCTGTCCAATTATTATAATTCCTTAGAGGTTTAAAACCAAATTGTTAAGTTGAAACTTGTCTTTATTTCTCCGATATAACCATCAACATTTATCCACCTCGTAATGCAAGAAATTCTTAATGGAGGATTTTATCTTATATTTTTTTGCAGTTGGCGCTCAGGGTAATCCATTCAATCAAGAATGTAAGGACACGTTCCACTACCAGCCCTGAGTGAATAATATTGTAGCGAGCTAGTTGGAAACATTAAATACAAATGGTCACTTCAAAACCTTACAGTGGCCGCTCGCTTCAAAACCTTACACATTCAGGCAAAATTTTCAGTAAGGTAATATCTTCAGTAATAGATGTAGAATTCCTATCCTACAAAGTATTTTTCAAATACCTAATTATCAAATCAAACATTGTTTTAAAATTTGAACAATTTTAATCGTTTTAACCTGAATGCTCAAGGGGCTGTAACTTTTCAGGGAATAGTTTGATTGGAAAAATGTATATAAAAGTACCCCCCCCCCCCCCAATAAAAAGTGACGTCCAGAATTCCCAATTTCCTTTTCTGCAACTATTTCTGGAACAACCTGCATATTACAATCAGGGTGAGGCAAGTAAGTGATCTATGGACCAGTTAATTTTCATAATTTCATTCCATAGGGTGCACCTGCAACATCTGGTAATAACGAAAGAAAATTAATGATATTGATTTTTGGTTTGACGTCGAATATTCTTCCGAAAACAATATGAAGACTGAATGAAACAAGTATCGCTTTCAGAACCATTAACAGGACTTAACAAATTTTTCGAGCTTGAAACGAGAAAAGTCCTATATGGTAATGAACTCGTTAGCTCTCAATTGAACAAATTCTGACTGTAATTTTCAAGATATTATGGTAATAGCTTCACGTACCCTTCATAGTCTGTAAACAAGTTTCAGTAAATGCCTGGATTCGTATGTGGGAAAAATAAATATAAAATGGCTCGGGAAGTAGGAACTGGAAATTCACTTCTCACTTATTCAATCCACATTCATTTTCTGCGAAATATGTTTATTGTCGAATATATACTACCATGTTTCATTTCCAGAGTGCACAGATTCTACGGGCGATGCTTTGCACGGATGCAAATAGCACTTGCCAAACAGAACTCTACGGAGTTATGTTTTATTTCCGGCGAAGTATCGTTTACGTCGTAACTGAAAGTAATCATCGAAATTTAGTTTAAGTTCCTGCCGCAGCATTTATTTCACGGAAACTTGCATGCACAGCTTCGAGCTATCACATGAATAATTTATGGCCATAACACTAGACCTTAGACAAAACAACCGCATTGCATAAACCATGAATACAGTGATAACGATAAGTTACTATGTGTGTATACTGATATGTTACACTTTCTATCTGGGATTTCTGTAGGATCCATTATGAAAGATACATCATTTCTTAAAGCGGAAGTTATACATCATTTTATCTTTCACAACGTCTGCCATGATCCATTTCCATACTCTGTGACGTACCTTGTCACTGTTCGGCGATTGTTACTTACGACGGCTTCAACACTTCTTCAAGTCTGCCAGTTCTGAATGAAATTGACTTTATGTTGATTTCTCGAACGCCAGATTTTTTTGTTAAGGTTTACTGCTCGTTGAGGTATGTTAGGGTTCTCACCACAAAGCCTATCATGGGGCTATCTATGGATAGCCTTGTCCCAGGGTAGTCTCAGTGGAGCAAATAACCAGGAGTCAACAGGGCAGACGTAATAGTATAAGAATTGCAGGCTTTAATTGCAATTAATACTTGGTTACTTGAATGATGTTGCAGGAAGATATACTTTCCGTTAAACAAACATGAAACTTCCCAATAATAAGTTTATAAATATTTGACTCTGTCGATGTAATAATAGTTTATCCCGACCCGGGGGAAGCACAAGGAAGCTTAGAAACAATAATTGCAAAGAAAGCTGTCCAAGCAGGCTATTCTTTATTATAGCCTAGAAAACAAACAATCATGAGGTAATTACTAAAAGCATGCATCAATTCATGCACTTGTCACTTGTCAGATTACTTATCATGCATGTGATATTCGAGCAGAGCAAGTGAAAGCGGGTTCTACTGGTTCTTCCGTAATACCCCCACTACGCCCGCGCAATGTCCCGTACTTTTCAATGATGGTGAATTCTGAGATTTATTCATCCTGCACTTTTTCAAGTTAGTATGCGCAGATTCTCGACAAGGGCATCACCGGAAATTGTACGACAGTGTCAGGCACATAAATTTGGCAGATATAACTCTTACCCGGAAGTAAGTAGTAAAAACTTGGAAATATGAGTGTAATTATGATAGGAACAGATTGATTGAAGTCTATAATATGAAAGTGTATCGGAGTTCCGCAGGGATCTAACCTAGGACCATTATTGTCCATTAGTTATTTAGATGATCTGCTGAAGGTATTGTAGGGCTATGGTTTCTAGCTATGAAGTTCTTTGATGAAACTACAACGTACTTGAAGTTGAAAGTTGAAGTCTTTTAGCTAAGCTATGAAGTACGTTGATAAGTTCACAAATTTCGAGATGACTGTATAAGGAAAATGAATAATAACAATACTGTGATAATGATACAAACTAGCAAAAATAAGTATTATTCAGTACGTGAATTGCTGTATCGCCAGTGTGCGTGCATATGCATATCCAACGTATCTCATTCGAGATATTGTATTGTAGAAAAAAAATATCAAAGAGCGTGAGCGGACTCGTAAGGTCTAGTTGGTAGTGTAATAACGAAACATTGTCTGAGAGCTTCATCTTATTCCCCATATATCTGAACTCAACTTTCTGCCACTGTCTAGCCATTGGGGAAGGAAATCATGGCAGGTTGTAGAGTTAGCGATGCTTTCTTATTGAATACATTGTCCCAATTCTCCTTCTAAAGATAAGACTGATGAATAAAAATCGCTGGAGGAGTTAGTTGCAGAATCTTTATGAAGGTAAAATGGGTTATTTTTTTTATTATTCGCAAGCGAGCATAGTCTGCACCGCTTGACACACTGATTTATACGCACATTCATAATTTCTAATTCCGCTCGATCTTCGTTTTCCCCACTTGATCGAAAGAAAATAACGGTATGCCAGGACAGTCTTCTAGAGTCTATCTGGTGCTTTTTGAGAATGATGGAGTGTATCACATGAAATTCTTCATACTATGGATCATTTGAAACAAATCGTTGTTACATGCCGAAATAGGTGTGACAGATGCTATAAAGTGAATGGTTTCATAAAATCCGTTTTATACACGAATCTGAAAACCTGGGTATTGTGTAGGAATACCAAATCCGTTTCAGACGAGGATAAAGCGTAACATCGACCGCTTTTGGGAATGAAAAAAAAACATTAAAACATATAGTTTTGAAAATTGGTATACATGTTCAGGAGGGGTTGTTATAGGTATTTTTTTTCAATTTTTCATATATATCTCGAAAACTGGTAGGTTTTTGAGGAATATTGTTATTTCTAAACAGCATGAAATTTCCTACAAAAAGGTAATTCATTCTGCTGTAGCTTCAACAGACCACTAGAGCAAAGAAGTCTGAGGAATAGAATACCCTTTTACAATGAGAACGTCGTTACTATCTCACTCCACATATCAACTTTAATCAAAACTTTGAATGTACATATTGTGTGTCTTCCCACCCAACCTCTCAATACAGTGTGGGTACTTTCATCAGCCTCAGTTTTTGATCTGCAGGGAAAATCAGCTGAAATATGTTTTATATGTGCTTTTGTATATGTTGTATAAAACTATAACACCAACGAGTCACTTCGGTCTCACTTGATACAATGACAATTAAAAGGATAAAAATAGTAAATTATAAAAATAATAATAATAATGATACGAATTTATATTAATTATTGGCTAGTATTAGAAATTGGAAGAAATACATAAAAAAGTGTAAAAATAGTATTAATGCACAAAATAAATTTAAAGTGGATTGTTGATATGAAGAAGAAATGTCATCAGTCCCGGATTTTATGGAATCGCCAATTTTGAGGCCGATTATCTCGGTGACTGTTGAAGCAGTAGGAAATTTCATGCTCTTCAATTTATCAGCAACAATATTCATCAGAAACCTACCAGTTTTAGTGATATTCAGGAAAAATTAAAAAAATTTCCAAACAACCAGGATGGCGGCGCGAGCTCGCTACCCCCATTGAACTTTTAAAATATTCAACAGCAGTTTGTCGTGAATATGTGTAACAATTTTCAAAACTATACGTTTTATTGTTTTTTTTTAATTCCACGTGGTTTGGACTAGTGCTTGAATTATTTGAATCAGTAAGTCTAAATTAAAGTATAAGCGGTACGGTATACATGCCTTCTACTAGGAAATAAATGATGTAAATTAGAACAGCTAGAAAGAAAGCTCTTATTTTATCACTATTATCTTTTCTGACCGAAAAATAAAAGAAATGTTATTTTTACGTCTTGACTATAACATTGAATCAGAAAAATAATAAATAATAACAGAACTTAAAATTCAACTCTCGCTATCAAGAATACCCTATGTATATCATTATAGGCGTTCACCATTTTTCCTCCCCCTTGCTGTAGTGAAAATAGGATACTATAATATAATTATATAATTCTATCAAATGGTTTTCAGTTTCCAATGTGTTTTGTCAATTTTTTGGTGTCATTTGTCACTTTCAAGGTATTTCCCTCTGAATGTTTCGCCAATTGTAGTTTTGCGATGAATCCGAACGTTGTTGCATTATTAATAACATTGGTTCAATTATTTTGTACCTATTATACTTAGAAGATGTGTGTCATTTAGATTCCGTTTGCTCAATTTAAATAGTTACAAATTCACCCTTTTTCCAATCCAATGAACAATCTGAGAGAAATCAATTCGCAATAGAGGAAATACGTCGGTCAACTGGAATGAAATTTCATACTATTACCGCATTTATACCAAGATCGGGTTGAGTCCTGAATATGCTGGCACAGACACGGTAGTGGAAATCAATCGTCTTGCGGATCCTCTCACTGAAGACACTTCATCATTCTACCCCAGTCAGACCACTTACCTGCAACAAATAAAAAGCATTAGATAAGGAAGAATATTAAACTCTCTGAGGAGATTCATTCCTTGTTCAAAGTTCTTTTCGAAGATTTATTATCGTCGAGTAATATAAAGGATATACTATTTTATCCTATTGTTTCTTCCTCTTTGCATATTGCATTGAAGCTGAAGCTCCTTTAACCATAATAGAACTTGATTAAATTACTATTATATTGATATCTTTTTAGCTCAAAATCGAGGCTGCTACGTTGTGAGGGATGATTGCAGTGAATTGAAATATGAAGTATTACATGGGAGACTTATATCTTTCAAAATTTCAGTTTCTTTTCTAGAATATTTTGACAATATCTTCGAATTTTAACGAAATAACTATTAAAAGTTCGATTTTTACTAGTTTAATAAGTAAATGTAACTATAGCTTCGCTAAGTAGCTTCTTCAAACAGATATTAAAAAGTACTAACTTACTAAAAAAGAGGTACCTAATAAATAACTTTAATGATAATCTTAGGTTGGATGATAATTGGATTTTTACTTGATTGGAGTTAACTCGTCGACGGATTAAACGATAAACTGGTAGCAAACCGAAAATGTAATTGTACGAATTCAAGAAGAGAAAATTATTAAGTATTTGTTGATCGTTCAATAGGATATCGGGCTTCTTATATTTATTAATTCTAGGGATTTCATTTTAATTACTTTCATTCTGGATCTGTAAAATCTTGAAATAATCATTAAAAGTTATGAATTTATATAATTAAATGTTGCGCCTGTGTTCTTTCATCGGTTTTCTTGAGGACCTTTCTATCTGACCCATGTATATCATAGGGCAATACACGCATGTCAACTTGTGAGCCCCATTTTGTCTTCATCAGATATTTTATCTTTATTATTTTTGATAAACTTGACTAAATTATTCTGCGTTTTATACGCTATATCTTCGAATGTACTTTTCCTACCTTCTTGATCTTCACTGATCTAAATTATGAAATAATAAACCATAATATTTCAAATATGATATTCTTGCTTCTATGTTCTCGAATTGGATTGATTGCTATTATGGCATATATTGCTAATATTTTGACAAATCATTTTTCTTTCTGCTTACATGAATAATCCTTGGTCAACTCATCAATATAAACCTAAACTCCTATGAAATTCGTAAGGAAATGAGCTTGAATAAACTAATATAAGCAAAGACGCTGGGCTTGATGACTTTTTCTTAAGGAATGTTGTTTTATATGAACCCCGAACGACTATCATAACGATTACAAGCTATTGGCGTAAAAAAATGGTTTTGATGTTACGTTAATGGCAGAACTCAGGTGGTACGTGTGAATGGTTTCTATTCTTATGAAATTGAAGTACATCCTGGTGTTCCACATAGTTAACATTTGATACCAATTCCTATACTTTCTTTTGTACATTGGTACATATAAAAACTACTTTAGTTAGTCTAAAATTTCTTACAAATAAGTTTCCAAATAGATCTCTTTCGAACGTAAGTCTAAACTGAAATGTTTTTATAAGAATATTTATACATATTTTTGAAACCATGAGAATCGTCAAAGGAAGCTATAAACGTCAATTTTGGAATAACCTATAATCGACATGTTAAAGAATAGATATCGAGGTGGTATGAACGAGAAATAAAGTTTGCCGTTAAAGAAACTGCTCACTGATTATAAGTAGAAAACATTGAGTTCTGAAACACATATGTTGTCAATTCGAATATTTAATTCGTCTCACCACGTTTCTAGCTGTCTGCGGCCAACAAATAGTAAATACGTAACACAGATATACATTTAACAGGCTGAAGTCTCCTTAAGCGGAAAAACATTCCTAATATCGACCCATGTAATCCAAATGTTTTGTCAGTTCCTGAACATCTTCAATATATTTTTGGTTCCTACAAGTGAGGAATGTTAGTGATCTATGGATCACGGTTAATTGATGCATACCAACATTAAATTTATCACTCCACTTCATATACTATTTACGAATATATTAATATATGCCATAAAAAAATAAGGAAGTGTCTTAATATAGCATTACATGTTTTTTCTATTACATCAAATTGTGTTATAGCATAGAAATATTTTTCAGATTTTTAAACAGATAAAATACAAATACTTTGTTAAATGTCATTCTGTTTCATAAGAAGATTCTTTGGAAGAGAACAATTACTACTGAAGTGGAAAGATTCAAGGAAGAAATATGCTTATTGATGATGGAAACATACAAATTGGATCGATCATCAAGTAGATTACATATTTGAAGGGTTGTTATGTTTACAACCGTAGGGGTGTTATGCTAATCTATGATTTTCTTTGGATTTAACTTCAAATGATCTACCTGTTTGAGCAAAATATAAAGTATTACATTTTAACCGGTTAACTTATAGACTGCAGATTTTTTATTATTTGTTTTTATTCTCGAGTTATAATTAGAAGGTTAATAAACACACAATGATATTCTACCGTATTTTTATTAGCTTCAAAATGAAGTGCACCAACAAATGAATTTATTTTTATTCACCATTTGTTGAGTAAAGAATTGATTACATTGTGAGATAATAGAGTCATGTACTTCAATCGAAATACCTGCAGTTTGCGTATCATATAACATAATTAGAAACGTCGCAAACCATCTGCCGAAACCCATATCTTCATACAATGTAAAATCGTCCCTGCGATAACTCCCGCTAGGTTCATTATAATATCTAGTTCTAACAGTTTCCCTGATTCATTGCAAAGTTCTAGATGTCCTTTTCAGAAGGTACAGTTAGTGTTGAATTGCACAAAGTAAAGATCCATCATATCCACGCAAAACTTTCCTGTAATGAGGGATACTAATAGCGGCATGTCAAGTTCTCAAGTTTGACTATGCTTTCCCAACTTGTAGTAGTTTGACAGACGCTAACAATAAATGTGTAGGGAATATTATTCATCAATTTAGGTAGGCCTATCCTTTATGAATTGATGATATCTAATCTATACATGTAAATAGCAAATACCACTCACTTACTTATCACGAAATTTCCGACTTGAAACTTGTCAAATAATGTTCCTCATGCGACGTAGGCATTCGCTAAGAATGGACTTTCCGAAACTCAATCCCCAAAGGGGTAGAAGGGATTCGATGTATGTTGACGTTTCTGACTGCTGATATAATCACGTACAATTTTCATGACAGACAGATACATAGAACCAATATTTTCTTAAAAAACAAAGGATGTCGATTATCATTAGGCATTGAAACAATACAACTTCCTGCATCGGTTCGAATTTCAACTTTTAGTTAATTTAGAAGAATCCACACTACAGTAACGAATGAAATGCCAATAGCTGCATCCAAGAAATGTGATATACTAGAATGGTTAAATTGAAATAATAATAATATACAATAAGAAACTATAGTTATTGAAGTTGCTGCAAATGAGCGTAGCTGGTATGTTAGCAGAAAGACAGGAACATCGAGTGGTTCGTCTACCCCACGGTCGTATAAACAGGTCTGGAACCTCGAGGCTGTTTCCTATGTGAGAAGTGAGTCCGCTAAGCGTCAACTGTCGCGTAGTACCAAAAGGGTGGCGCATGAGTCGAGGAATGATCTCTGGCACGTATACGACCGTGTCCTCTGGCAACTGTCATTGTTGACTTGTAAACACAAGAAATACCGGCGTTTTTAGAGAAAAAATATGAAACCGTGCATTGTGCCGAAATGCAAAATGGGGTACAAAAGTGTAGAACAAGAAACTTCTGTTTTTAAAGTGCCGAAAGATGCGGAAATGCGAAAAAAGTGGATGCTTGCGATTCCGGATAGAAATCGTTTTAACGAGTTCTTTTATGTGTGCGAGCATGTATAATGAAAAAGGGGAAGTTATTTTTAAGGTGAGTAATATATTTTGACAAGAGTAACAGTTCTATTCCTCTCTCAAATCAGAATAGTAAATATTGCGTTACCAGAAAAATTATTTTACTTAATAATGTGTTTGTTGCCATACTTCGATCCAAGGGCTAGCTGGTGGCTGAGCGAGGGACTACGAGTTTGGCGACATGTAAGAGACTCATGTCAGACAATAGAGTTCCCAGAACTGTACGTACGACCGTGACCGTGGTCTACCCTCTTGACAGCATTTTGAACTCCATTGTTCCGTTTTCTTGGTATTCTGGTTCTATAGTTGACGTGTCGATAATATATTTTTATCTTTATCAAAAATTGTTATGTTAATCAGTGTTTCCATGTAATTTCGAAAAGAATACATAACGTTGACTAATGAAATGCGTCTGCAGCCGATTTATGTTTTGAAATTCAATTAAAACTGCAGAAGACATTGAATCGGTTGTGTGTGAAAGAGTAATGTATGGCTAATTATCAAATTGATATACTTAAAATGGATAGCTAATAAAATACCTAAGACACTATTCTATGATATACAAATCTAAATAACTAGGATTATCTTATGAATTAGCTATTCCGTGATTTACATTTTTATATCAACAACTAATCAAGTTTAAGTTAACTCTATTGCATTTAATTTCAAAACTATCACTGTCATAAATGTAACAATGCTAGATAATACATAATCCCTTTAGGTTGAATTAAATAGACAATAGAAAGTAGTAATTCGAAATATCTGAATTTGGTTAAGAGTGAATCAGATTATCATGAAGTTTTGAAAGATTAGAATCAATTTTATCATAAAACAATTGTTTCTTTTAATTTGAATACTTTCTAATATCAAACGTACATCATTATTCTTTTCAGTATTCAAAATTTTCGTATTGTTGTAGTCAAATGAATGGTTTGTGTCTTTCACATGTTTATTAAGTGCAGTGGATGAATTTTTTGTATATTTATGTCTATTCAATCTTTTATCAAAGTATTGGGAAGATTGGCCGATGTATACTTTTCCGCAATCTTTACAAGGGATGAAATATGTAGAATGGTTTATCATTTTGAAAGGTACGTCGCTTTTCAATTTACTTAAAGACTTTTCTGGTTTGAATAACTTTTAGGAAATATATGTAGATCATAAGGTTTTACTATATTACTTCATTTTTCAGAAAGACGACCAATATAAGTAATGAGAGATCAAAAGAAAAACATAGATAATTTGTAATTTAATGAAAACTGTACATAGATAACTCCAAATTGAAATATTTGTTGATACATAATTATTTTTCTATACTTATTATATTTTTATCAATATTAAAATAAAAATTTTAATAGCACTGTAACTATAAGAGTACAGAACATGACTGAACTAGGTGTAGGTATGAGTATTACTATGATGCTGTCAATGAATGAGTACTGGCAGAGTAATTGCCAATCATAGTACCTAATACTCATACCTACACTCAAGAACGATTGAACTTTAGATGAATGTGCGTGAATAGTTGATCTATACTGGACCATCGAAACGCATTGTGTTCTACAATGATCTACTATCCTTTCAGAGGTTCATATTTACAAAAATATAAGATTCTGACAGCTTATATCTACAAAAATATAAGATTCTGACGGGACCAACATGCTGGACTAGACATACAGGAATGTGGGTTCGAATTCCGCCTAGGGTTCAATATTTTGCTTTTATTCATCTTGATATGATAATCCTATGTTAAATTATCTAAGTTATCTTCATGATTTAGAAAATTTAATTCTATATATATTAATGCACTTACACGAAATTGTGGCCAATTAGGCGAAGAGACCTTTCTGCCGTATATAGCTATTTTTGGATTCGTCCAACATTTCAATCAAATTTGAGTCATATCACATGAAAGTATATATAAATGCCTACAATTTGGAGTACTCGGCAACTTTTTGAAAATTAAAAAAAAATTGATTTTAAGCAAAACTATTCAATAATTTTAGTTATTTGGGCTCTTTGTAACTATTATGAGCTAACCTTCACCCCAGATTTCATCCAATATGGTTAAGATTTGGCCCAGATAGCACAATTTCAATTTTTTTCCAAAAAACAACTTCACCAAATTTGGACTGAAAGTTCCTCAAATATCGACAATAAAAGGGTATCGATTTCTTACCTTAACTAGTATGGAACGGAAGTTAAAACTTGAAAAATTGACCCTTAAAATGGCCAAAACCGGTCAAAAAATTCATTTTTGAAGATTGGACATGGTTCCGTTTATAATTTGCTATCGAAATTTGAGGGTATTGTTATTTAGGTGGTGCATTCAGTTTCAGAAGAATCAGCTTTAACGCAGACTCGTAATATGATATAAAGGTTCATTTATCAATAGTTTGATTCCATGATCTTTGGTTTAGTATCAGTCAATATTTAATCAACTTCTAGTAGTAGTAGTGAAATGAGACATTTGATATTGACTGATACTGAATCCGAATGTTAACCAGCCAACGGTGCTTGAGCGATGAATGTTCATAGAATTAAACTATAGGGTTAAAACAGTTAAACAGTTATATTATATTACTTGTTTGCAGTAACGCTGAAACTTCTGAAACTGAATGCATCATCATAGATTCTTGTTGTATAGGGTAAACTAAACGCTAAACAAGCTTCAGACAAGTACCAGCGACTAGCTTTATATCACATATTATTCTGAATCATACTATTTTGCTTAGGTATTACAATGAGGAAAATGATCCATAATAAACGACCTGATAACAAGTTTATTTGAAATGCATGTTGGCCTGTACTCGATTGGGGATACATTCTATAAACATATTCCGAATGGAAGTTGGTTCACTAGTTTATTAATTATTCTCTCTTACCAGCTCGCTTTTGGATATGTTACATTATTAATAATCCTTGCCAGACGCCGAGTCTGAATTGATCGATCAGTATTACATTAAACATATCCGGCACGTTCTTTTTGAAACCATCACATCGCGAAATGTACAAGACGTGTGTCTAGATTACCATCTTCTAATGTTTAAAATCTAACTTAGTCACCGGGGATGCTTACTTTATGAGATATGTAAACTTGGGAATTAATATAATTCATAGTTATATAGGAAATTAAGGAAAAGCACCACAATGAGACCTTTCACCATCTAGTCCATTAGAGCGAAATTCCCATATTTACTGTGCTCGGAGCAGTATAAGTCATGCTTCAGAATCCATGGTTAACATCGGGAAATAGAGGGAACAATCATGTTACAATGCACTAGGTCAGATGGATCAGGAGTTTATTACTAGTAATAATTGGAAGTAACCCGTATGGGTAGAATATTCCTAAAGAACTATACGACGTTATTTTCTCGTTTTGCATATTCGTCATGTTATAACACCTTCTAACGGTACTTCAGAAGTTGGAGAATAAAACTCAAATTTTACACAAAACTTTTAACATTTAATTTAAAAATGCTGACAAATTGTTTCACCACACTGTGGCATTATCAAAGCGAGGAGTTATCAACTCCTCGCTTTGATAATGCCACAGTGTGGTGAAACAATTTGTCAGCATTTTTAAATTAAATGTTAAAAGTTTTGTGTAAAACTCAAATTTTACACAAAACTTTTAACATTTAATTTAAAAATGCTGACAAATTGTTTCACCACACTGTGGCATTATCAAAGCGAGGAGTTATCAACGTTGACTAATGAAATGCGTCTGCAGCCGATTTATGTTTTGAAATTCAATTAAAACTGCAGAAGACATTGAATCGGTTGTGTGTGAAAGAGTAATGTATGGCTAATTATCAAATTGATATACTTAAAATGGATAGCTAATAAAATACCTAAGACACTATTCTATGATATACAAATCTAAATAACTAGGATTATCTTATGAATTAGCTATTCCGTGATTTACATTTTTATATCAACAACTAATCAAGTTTAAGTTAACTCTATTGCATTTAATTTCAAAACTATCACTGTCATAAATGTAACAATGCTAGATAATACATAATCCCTTTAGGTTGAATTAAATAGACAATAGAAAGTAGTAATTCGAAATATCTGAATTTGGTTAAGAGTGAATCAGATTATCATGAAGTTTTGAAAGATTAGAATCAATTTTATCATAAAACAATTGTTTCTTTTAATTTGAATACTTTCTAATATCAAACGTACATCATTATTCTTTTCAGTATTCAAAATTTTCGTATTGTTGTAGTCAAATGAATGGTTTGTGTCTTTCACATGTTTATTAAGTGCAGTGGATGAATTTTTTGTATATTTATGTCTATTCAATCTTTTATCAAAGTATTGGGAAGATTGGCCGATGTATACTTTTCCGCAATCTTTACAAGGGATGAAATATGTAGAATGGTTTATCATTTTGAAAGGTACGTCGCTTTTCAATTTACTTAAAGACTTTTCTGGTTTGAATAACTTTTAGGAAATATATGTAGATCATAAGGTTTTACTATATTACTTCATTTTTCAGAAAGACGACCAATATAAGTAATGAGAGATCAAAAGAAAAACATAGATAATTTGTAATTTAAT
Organism: Endomychus coccineus; assembly: GCA_958510875.1. Taxonomy (NCBI): domain Eukaryota; kingdom Metazoa; phylum Arthropoda; class Insecta; order Coleoptera; family Endomychidae; genus Endomychus; species Endomychus coccineus. Next base: position 14,476,354 of record OY294067.1, read on the forward strand.
GAAAACTGTACATAGATAACTCCAAATTGAAATATTTGTTGATACATAATTATTTTTCTATACTTATTATATTTTTATCAATATTAAAATAAAAATTTTAATAGCACTGTAACTATAAGAGTACAGAACATGACTGAACTAGGTGTAGGTATGAGTATTACTATGATGCTGTCAATGAATGAGTACTGGCAGAGTAATTGCCAATCATAGTACCTAATACTCATACCTACACTCAAGAACGATTGAACTTTAGATGAATGTGCGTGAATAGTTGATCTATACTGGACCATCGAAACGCATTGTGTTCTACAATGATCTACTATCCTTTCAGAGGTTCATATTTACAAAAATATAAGATTCTGACAGCTTATATCTACAAAAATATAAGATTCTGACGGGACCAACATGCTGGACTAGACATACAGGAATGTGGGTTCGAATTCCGCCTAGGGTTCAATATTTTGCTTTTATTCATCTTGATATGATAATCCTATGTTAAATTATCTAAGTTATCTTCATGATTTAGAAAATTTAATTCTATATATATTAATGCACTTACACGAAATTGTGGCCAATTAGGCGAAGAGACCTTTCTGCCGTATATAGCTATTTTTGGATTCGTCCAACATTTCAATCAAATTTGAGTCATATCACATGAAAGTATATATAAATGCCTACAATTTGGAGTACTCGGCAACTTTTTGAAAATTAAAAAAAAATTGATTTTAAGCAAAACTATTCAATAATTTTAGTTATTTGGGCTCTTTGTAACTATTATGAGCTAACCTTCACCCCAGATTTCATCCAATATGGTTAAGATTTGGCCCAGATAGCACAATTTCAATTTTTTTCCAAAAAACAACTTCACCAAATTTGGACTGAAAGTTCCTCAAATATCGACAATAAAAGGGTATCGATTTCTTACCTTAACTAGTATGGAACGGAAGTTAAAACTTGAAAAATTGACCCTTAAAATGGCCAAAACCGGTCAAAAAATTCATTTTTGAAGATTGGACATGGTTCCGTTTATAATTTGCTATCGAAATTTGAGGGTATTGTTATTTAGGTGGTGCATTCAGTTTCAGAAGAATCAGCTTTAACGCAGACTCGTAATATGATATAAAGGTTCATTTATCAATAGTTTGATTCCATGATCTTTGGTTTAGTATCAGTCAATATTTAATCAACTTCTAGTAGTAGTAGTGAAATGAGACATTTGATATTGACTGATACTGAATCCGAATGTTAACCAGCCAACGGTGCTTGAGCGATGAATGTTCATAGAATTAAACTATAGGGTTAAAACAGTTAAACAGTTATATTATATTACTTGTTTGCAGTAACGCTGAAACTTCTGAAACTGAATGCATCATCATAGATTCTTGTTGTATAGGGTAAACTAAACGCTAAACAAGCTTCAGACAAGTACCAGCGACTAGCTTTATATCACATATTATTCTGAATCATACTATTTTGCTTAGGTATTACAATGAGGAAAATGATCCATAATAAACGACCTGATAACAAGTTTATTTGAAATGCATGTTGGCCTGTACTCGATTGGGGATACATTCTATAAACATATTCCGAATGGAAGTTGGTTCACTAGTTTATTAATTATTCTCTCTTACCAGCTCGCTTTTGGATATGTTACATTATTAATAATCCTTGCCAGACGCCGAGTCTGAATTGATCGATCAGTATTACATTAAACATATCCGGCACGTTCTTTTTGAAACCATCACATCGCGAAATGTACAAGACGTGTGTCTAGATTACCATCTTCTAATGTTTAAAATCTAACTTAGTCACCGGGGATGCTTACTTTATGAGATATGTAAACTTGGGAATTAATATAATTCATAGTTATATAGGAAATTAAGGAAAAGCACCACAATGAGACCTTTCACCATCTAGTCCATTAGAGCGAAATTCCCATATTTACTGTGCTCGGAGCAGTATAAGTCATGCTTCAGAATCCATGGTTAACATCGGGAAATAGAGGGAACAATCATGTTACAATGCACTAGGTCAGATGGATCAGGAGTTTATTACTAGTAATAATTGGAAGTAACCCGTATGGGTAGAATATTCCTAAAGAACTATACGACGTTATTTTCTCGTTTTGCATATTCGTCATGTTATAACACCTTCTAACGGTACTTCAGAAGTTGGAGAATAAAACTCAAATTTTACACAAAACTTTTAACATTTAATTTAAAAATGCTGACAAATTGTTTCACCACACTGTGGCATTATCAAAGCGAGGAGTTATCAACTCCTCGCTTTGATAATGTCACAGTGTGGTGAAACAATTTGTCAGCATTTTTAAATTAAATGTTAAAAGTTTTGTGTAAAATTTGAGTTTTATTCTCCAACTTCTGAAGTATTATGAATTTACACTACGTAAACGCCGAAACCATAGATACCTTCTAACGGTTCTATCTATCGTTTTTCCAACTTCACCACCTATAATTATCGTCACATTTAATTCATATAGTATTGCAACTAACTGTAAGTAAGGTACCAAGATATTTGCTTAATTCAAAATGAACCAGCAATATCTGGTTTCATTTGATTCAAGTGTTTGGTTGTACTGCGGAAAGCACATATTACGAATGGCTAGTCATTTGCACGAGAGCGCGAATTTCAAGCAGAAGTCTCGGTACAATTTTCGCTCTCGCTTCATAGGATTATGGAAAAATAACATAATTTTTTGAACTTGCAGCCATGTATCTTTTGTGCAAAAATAGACAGAGAAAAATTAATTTATTCAGTTATTCACAATGGTAAGGGCTTCCCAACTGTAGAAAAATATAGGTATATTCCTTGAATAAAAAGTCATTACGGGCATTTTTGGAATTACAATTTTTTTCTCGGGCATCTTATTTGGGATCTTAGGTTCAGAATTTGATAATGTTCTTTACTACTTCCGCCGTAGTAGGCCTTGAGCGTCAACTTTTAATCATCTGGTACATAGCTCGATTCCATTGGTTTATCCATGTGGAACCATCGTGTTTGAATTAATGAATTCCATTCATTCGAGCTGATGTGAATTTATGTAGATAACAAAGTTTCCAGACTCCTTGAAATGAAACTTTGACGCGTTCCAGACCAAATACATTCTATTTCGTTGTGGTTCATACTCACACGCCATGACGTTCATTTTGTAGACTACTCATAAAATATGAACAGTTGTTCTTTGTTCCATTCGAAAGAATCGCTATTTTCTATGTATTCCAATCAGCGCTACATGAAGAAAACATGCCCCGATGGCAAACTGAACAAATTCATAAGAAAAATATAGTACTAGAGCTGGGAAAGTTTTTTTTTTCAAAATAAAAATACTGGTAAATCACACGCTTTCAAGGAGAATTCGAAAAGTTCACGAGTGCACAAGAATATGCAGCTTGCCGACGGAAGCATCTTTGGACGTTTTGATGCTGGAGAGACCTATCGATACCTGGGAATTGAACAGCGTCCTAATTACGATGCTTCTTGGTAGAAGTGTCTCTTTGCGGTACAGAAACCTTGTTTGGAAGATTTGGTCTTCCGAATTTTTGAGTGAGAACAAGGTGTCTGCAACAGAGGAAGGGGACTCTTTAGTCTGGAGGGTCTGCATCGAAGTGTGGTTCTGAGTATAGCTTGTAAAGTTCTTAGTAGTTCGGACCCTCAACTGTGCCTTGTCAAAGGTCACAAATTGGCCGGAGTGATGGCATTCATCGTTAAGGCAGCCCAAAAAGCTGCGGAAGAACTTGGTCTCGAATTTCACATCAGTCGAGGAGACCAACCAGAGGGCCTGAAGTTTCAACCTTTTCGCCTGAAACCCAGAAAAATGCTGTGAAGCAAGATCTTTTGCTTAGGCGGCATGTTGACAAGCCGATACACGGTGTTATTTCTACCGAAACAATGAAACGCTCTGCTTGTCAACCAGGCTGACCTTCGGCTACCTAAGGTCAGAAGGGCTTATATCCGAGACCGAGAGATTTACTCAGCTTGCCAAGATGGCGTAATCAACACCTTGGTCTATCGCCGCAATGTGATGGGTGTGCACAGGTTCCTGATGTGAGCTGCAGGGCTTGTAGAAAGGCGCCTGAGACGCTTTTCCACCTGCGGTCGGCATGTCCGGTAAAAGCAGCCTCGGCGTACACCCATCGCCATAATGCAACCCTACGGTTGCTGTATTACCATCAAGTGCCTTTGTTAGATCTAGAATTAGTGATTAGCGAATGTAGACCTTGTTCAGAGCTATCAGTAGTTTTATTAATGAATTCAATAATTGCTCCTTTCTGTAACCAAATTGTTGTGTCCCAAATAAATTATCACATCCGAAGTGATCAACAATTTGTATTCATAATGCGTTTTCCAAAATCTTTGAAAATAACGGTACTAACGATATCGGCCTGTAGTTTTTAAATTCATTTATGTCACCAGATTCATGTAGAGGTATTACCTTTGATATTTTCAAACAGTTTGAGAAAATACCATCCTTAATACATTTATTGACAAACTTTGTGATCGGTGATACAATGTGGTCAATATTTCTTTTTAAGAGTATGATTGAAAGGCCAACGAAATCTTTATAGCTACTATTTTTGAATCTCATTATTATTTCTCTGATCTGAATAAATGAAACTGTGAAAAATGGGAAAGAATGTTCATGTACATATTATCCTAGTATGAATATTTTCTGTTGAATATAAAACAATGGACAATTTGAGTCGCAATCCTTATAGTTTTTTTGTGATTCTGGTCCAAGATAAATGATTGAAATAAACTCTGACTGAATTCGACTAACAGAATACATCAAATTTCAAATCACACTGGTGATTAACCCTCACCATTTCTGGATGATAATTCTAACGTACCTTTTAATTCGTTTCACCATTTCCATCGTATTGAACTGTCGAAGCCATACACCCTTGTTTACTTTCCAGACTAAATTAATCGAGCTTTACGCGTGAATAAAAGTCAATCAAAATATAAATTTGAACGGTTCAATCTGAATTTAGGATTAAAATGAGTCAGTCGATAGATGAATGGCGGTCTGAAGAGCTGGTGGAGTAGAAGCAATTTACAACAAACGTTAGACGTTGAACGTAGTATAGAAGATTTAATGCAAATTGACCGATTCGATTCGGGAAAACATCGTATTTACTTGATATTGAAAATCGGGTGATTGAATTTGGTAGACGCTTTGTTGTTTTGTCAGTGTTACATGCTGATGAATAACGTTTCGTTCAAAAATATGAGTATTAAACGTTGACGTTGAATTTCCGATGTAGCGTACACAGGACTTTCCTTGTTCATTTGTTTCCTATACCTATTGATGATATGACGAAGTACAATCTATTTGTTCCGATATGATAAATAGAATGGCTGCTTCATTTGGTTCTCAAATTACAATAATAATATTATACTTCTCCCGCATTTTCTCGCTCCACGTCTATCCAAGGAACACAGCAAAATCTCTTGAATATTCAATTTCTCGTTCCTTTCATTCATGAGCACTTAGGGGAAATTCTCGCAGGAAAACAATTTACACATCCGACAGCTGTTTGTAGACGGGAGATTGAGCCTTTATTATACTAGTTACGAGAATGTGGGATACAAGAATCATTTGATGAAAAAGTTGTTGTACAGCTGTACTTCAATATAGTACTCTTATTATTTGATATTTCGTTGCCAGTATTAGGCTCGAAACATAGAAATAGACGATAAATCAGCTTGTGACACAATTATTAGTGGCTTTATGAGTCATTGAAGTTAAGGGAAGATAATTTCACTCACACAATTAACTTTGCATTTTGCACATTATGTACAAAGTCACGTCATAAAAAGTACTCTTATTATTTGATATTTCGCTGCCAGTATTAGGCTCGAAACATAGAAATAGATGATAAATCAGCTTGTGACACAATTATTAGTGGCTTTATGAGTCATTGAAGTTAAGGAAAGATAATTTCACTCACACAATTAACTTTGCATTTTGCACATTATGTACAAAGTCACGTCATAAAAAGTACTCTTATTATTTGATATTTCGCTGCCAGTATTAGGCTCGAAACATAGAAATAGATGATAAATCAGCTTGTGACACAATTATTAGTGGCTTTATGAGTCATTGAAGTTAAGGGAAGATAATTTCACTCACACAATTAACTTTGCATTTTGCACATTATGTACAAAGTCACGTCCTAAAAAGTACTCTTATTATTTGATATTTCGCTGCCAGTATTAGGCTCGAAACATAGAAATAGATGATAAATCAGCTTGTGACACAATTATTAGTGGCTTTATGAGTCATTGAAGTTAAGGGAAGATAATTTCACTCACACAATTAACTTTGCATTTTGCACATTATGTACAAAGTCACGTCATAAGAAGTACTCTTATTATTTGATATTTCGCTGCCAGTATTAGGCTCGAAACATAGAAATAGATGATAAATCAGCTTGTGACACAATTATTAGTGGCTTTATGAGTCATTGAAGTTAAGGGAAGATAATTTCACTCACACAATTAACTTTGCATTTTGCACATTATGTACAAAGTCACGTCATAAAAAGTACTTATTATTTGATATTTCGCTGCCAGTATTAGGCTCGAAACATAGAAATAGATGATAAATCAGCTTGTGACACAATTATTAGTGGCTTTATGAGTCATTGAAGTTAAGGAAAGATAATTTCACTCACACAATTAACTTTGCATTTTGCACATTATGTACAAAGTCACGTCATAAAAAGTACTCTTATTATTTGATATTTCGCTGCCAGTATTAGGCTCGAAACATAGAAATAGATGATAAATCAGCTTGTGACACAATTATTAGTGGCTTTATGAGTCATTGAAGTTAAGGAAAGATAATTTAACTCACACAATTAACTTTAAATTTTGCACATTATGTACAAAGTCACGTCATAAAACCGTGATATTTCCATTAAAAATGATATAGATACTTACTATTTCCACCACGACCTCTGAGATTCAATATCATGAAGGAAACTCATCTCCTCATTAATTCATTAATTATTAATTCGATTTCGTGTCCCTCCGAACACTCCTAAAAAAACATTTCAGTCTGCAAATGGAAGCCAAAATTATCTGTGCACATTTTGTGGTTATATGACAGTTTCCCCTTATAAATAATTTAATCAATTACTGTTTAGTTATGAAGATACACGATCAAAAAATACTTCATTATCTCAATTCTTTCTTGAACTGTCAGATTAGTTGAAAATCACAGCAAGCCAACATACGAAACGCCGATTGAAGCGACTAGAGTTCAAATGGATAGAAATCGACAAGTGACAAATTTTTTGGCCTTTGAAGAACTGTTAAATAATCGATGGACCTCAGCATAAACGATATATACATGGTGTATTCGTTTTTTTCGTAAACTATAGAACATCTAAAAATAATAGGGGTCTTTCATATGAACATTTTCTCTAGAATACTTCGTTTCCGAGATACAGGAGGGTGTTTGAAAAAAAATTATTACACTATCTTCATTATCTTTTAAACGAATAAAGATTTTTAGTACGATCTTGGTACTTTCAGTTTTATTGGAGAACAAGAAGTTTTTGAGACAAATACAGTCGCGTAGCTATGGCTATTGTACCCATAAAAACCAATACCCTCTATAATACATAGAGAGTAGAGCCAATTTGGTGCTGAGCTACATACCGGTGTAGAGGGCGGCGAAGCTGGTCTTGACACCAAAGCCAGGGCGAGAGTCTTGGGCCCAGCCAATCTTTCCGTTCGATCAGTCCATCGTTTCTCCTGAAAACTGATCGATAGGCATGTCAGGGATGGAGCTCTTATGAGAAATCCCCCACATCGTGATAAGTATGTATACCAAACCGGGAATTCAGCGTAATGGCGATGTACGTGCTAATACAGAGAACAGAGAAATAGCTGAACAACGAAGAAATTGCGCTAGCGAGCTTTCTGAACATAGAGGAAGCTTTTGATAACAACTTTTTAGAATCAATTGCCCGAGCGACGCGAGGCTGTTGGGTTTGGCGCCACTGCACCTCGCCGTTCAGGCAGAAGCCATAAGAGGAGCGTATCTCTTCGATCTTATTAGACATTGGGAATGAGATCCGACAGGATTAAGAATTACAGCATTGCCGTACTGTTCACGATTCACACCTTAAATGGACGGTAGAACACTGAGGGTAATCCTTTTATGATACCAGGGAATTCCGTATAGTTTACCGAAGGCACCAAGACCGGAAAAAATACAACTGCTGGAATAGTCGAGAGAATGGACCAAGGGGAAATGATTTCTTCAAGCCTAGGGACACTTTCAACATGAGAATGAATTTTAAGCAAAAACATTAGCAATTACAACATGTTCTCAATTTATGAGGGAGAGAGACAAATCTCAATTATAGCGAGCAACTTAACTGTGCTTAAAGCACTGGAGTCATACATAATCACTTCACAATGTGTAATCGATTGTGTAAAGGAAATAACAGCACTAGTAAAGAACCCCAATGTAATCCAAAAATGGTTCGGAGCACAACACCGTGCCTATTCGAGAGAACTGTCCCGTATGCCGCATTCCAAGCGACTAATGGGAGATCTCCAGCAGCAGGGAGTGAAAAATCTACTGACGTTCAGCAGACAAGACATACGGAATCTTGTTGCATTCCTGACCGGACACACCCCATGCAACAAACATCTCTGCACGATGGGTCTGGTGGATCAGCACACATGTAGGGGTTGGCATACGCGGTTAGTCGTCGGACATACCTTGAAGACGATAAAACTACACCCGAAGAAATCTGAAGTATCACCTAGATCGGGCTACTGAATTTCATAGAATACGTCGGACTGATGAGGAGATAGCAATATGTAAAGGCACAATACGACATTAATGATAGCAGTGTAGTGCGGCTCCCTTTGGGGAGGAGAATCAACCTCACGAGGGAGGGTTTGTAGTCGGTAAGAATCCGGCACTCTCGAGGTCACGAGCCCTTGAGGCGTCTAGGCAAGATTTCCTCCCATCAAAAAAAAATGAAAAAAAAGATGGTAAGCGCTTTGGCCATGTCTATAAACAGTATTCCAAATTGTAACGTGAGGTATATTACGAATGCGCTATACGAACACTCATGAATTTTCTTTCGTCAAATGATCTGAGAATTTTATTCCTTCTAAAACATTATAACTAATTTTCATTTTATACTCTCCTACGTGTAGACGATTTCTCGAAAAATTGAAGTAAAAGGTATTCTGCAGTGGCGGCTCGTGAACTTTTTGAGAGAGGAGGCTGGACATAAAACGGTTTTGTAAAAATATACTCTATTCAGCCAATTAATTTAACCTTCAGTGACAAAATTGATTGTTACCCAGCAAGAACCAACGTGGAGGTATAGAGTTTCTCTTGCCCACAATTTTTTTTTTCGTTCGTTTTTTGTTTATTTTTTTTTGGATTTTTAATTTTTTTTCTTTTTTTTTTGGAATTTTTCATATTTTGTTTTTTGTTATTAATTTTATCAACTTTTCTATATATTAACGAAATTCTACGGTCTTTAATTTACGAAAAATGATCAATAATATTATCATAAAATGTATCATTATGTTTTAAGTGTTTTACTAAATCTTTTTCAGTAGATATTAAACTAACATTGTATAAACGATTTTGGTCCATCGTATTTCGCATGTATGTTTTAATTCGTTTGAGAGTAGAAAATGATCTCTCCACCGATGCCGACGTGACAGGAATGGTGACTGTCAAACAAAGTATTTTATAAAACTGAGGTAAGACTTGTTGCAAATCATTATCTATCATATATTTTATCATACCGGCGTGACTGTCGTACTGGCCTAAAATATCTTTATCCCAGTATACAACGCATAATTCATTGTGCAGCGCTATTTTATCAAAAAAATTATATTTTAGAACTGAGTTATCTGAAAGTGTATTGAGAAACTCTTTTGAAAAAGATTCGAAAAATCTTCTATTCGTCAAATCGAAAAACTTCAATTCATGTAAATCGGAAAATCGAATCTCAATATTTGACCTTTAATAGTATCTAAAATTTCATAAAAAAGTTGTTTATAATGTAGTTTCTTGTCTACCAAATTATATGTTTTCCTCCATTTCACGGGAGAAGCCTCATCAGTTGAATAATTTCCAAATAAAATATTAAAATCAAATTCTGTATAACGGAAACTTGAATTTTATCAATGAGATGTGTTAAACGATCTCTTGAATGAATTATATTAGTGAATTTATGTTGTAAAATTCGAATAATAAGATCAGTTTGTTCAAATATTAATTTAAAAGTATCAAGAAATAACAAAAATTCTTCATTTTCTAAATAAGATTTTAAACCAACAGCAGCATTCAATGAAACCTGATCTGTTGAAAAGTCATCACTGTTTAATATAAAATCAAATATTTCAATTAATTTGTCTTTATTTTTATGGATGGTAAACTAAACATTGCATGTGATGTAAAATTCCATCGAGTTCGAGCATTACAGGGAATTCTGTTTCCTACTATGTTATTTAAAACTTACGTTTGTTTGAAGACCGTTTAAATGTCCCGCCATTACAGATGCCGTCGTAAGTCTGATTTATTCGCAAAGTCGAATCGTTGAAATGTTTCCATTGAAAAATTGAATAAATTGACCGCTGTTCTTCCCGAACTAACATCGTAGAACCCTAAAAATCTTTCCACTAGTTGTCCATTTTTACAATTAATAATTTACCGAACAGACGAATTCTAATCTAACCTTATTTCGCGTGGTGTCACTCAACCATTATACTCGCATAAAACAAAACAAACGCCTGCAAATACTGACGCGTTAGTCATAAAATCGCGAAGCTTACTGTCGTATTTACAAAACAAATCTAACAATTCCCTAAAATTACCTTTATTAACTGAATTTTCAGTTTCATCATGCCCTCTAAAAGCCAAATCTTGAGATGATAAATACAATAAGAAATCAATGATTTCTTTTAAAACTTCGCTGTTTTCTTTAACTGTATTATTATGATTTTCGATTTCGCGTGTTCGTGTAGAATCAATCGCATTAACAATATTCTGTTTACCGGTTAATTTAAACTTAATACACGATGTAATATGTTCCTGCGATTTTTCATGTCTTTCTAGGCCACGAGCTAAATTTTTCAAATCATTATAACCCAAGTGCCCACAACATGAAGTTGTATCTGATGTGAATAGCAAGCAATACCAGCAATATAATTTATTGTGTACATCAGATCCCGTTAACCATACATATTTTTTATAATTATCAGTATTAAACGATCGATTTTGATACTTCCCTGCCATCACTAATCCTTTCAAATCCGGTAAAGGCCGTTTGTTTTTGAAGAACACTTTTCTATCATATGTTAATCCACTAAATGGATTTTCTAAGAACTCTGCAACTAAGTCACTCATAATTTTAACGTTCACCGATTCCGATTAGATAAATTATAACTTAAAAATTAACTACTTAACCTTACTACGCCTCGTGGAATAAAAACAACAACTAACCGCATTCTTCTAGCAGCGGGAGGCGGGAGCGCAAGTAATCGTATTTCATTCGACCGACGAATGGGTACGAAAAGCTAGCCTCCCTCCCCTGTTGCCGTTTTCGCCGTTTCACGCTATTTGGCGATTGACTGGTCGGAAAAACGGCAACTGTGTTGAACAACACATGCTCAGCATTTGAGATATATAGAGAATCTAGCCTCTGACCACTGTTGCCGGATTGAAAATTACTACTGAGAACGGGGAATTAATTGTAAAATTTAAAGAATTATCAGAGAAACAGGAAATAAAATGGAGAATGATCATTAAGATAAATTGGTGAGGAGGCTGAGCCTCCTTAGCCTCCTTCGAGGAGCCGCCACTTCTGCTGCTGCACAAACAAAATTATTACTTGCATATACTTGATTGGTAAATCGCAATGGCATTATACTAACTAATGTATGAAAAACAAATGACGCTTTAGAATTGAACTTGATTATAAGAGAGAAAATGTTCCAGACTGATGACTTTTAAATTAGTACCTCAAAAATGACCAACTGTACAATGGGCAGAAAAAGTCTGTTGATCAAAGAATTCTATCAAAGCGTAATCGCGATTGTCTGTTGTTTCTAAGCGACACATTTTAAAGTGGAAAGTTTGAAAGATACGAGGTAATAGTCGCTTCCTGATTCGAGGAAATTGAAAAGCTGGGATAGAAGCCATTATCGTTTATTACAAATACTTCGTTGATGAAATATAACATTCTTAGCAAAGAAAATTAGACCAATTTACTTCTGAAAATTATTTCCTCTAGCTAATTTCAGTAAGTACTCAAGCGGGATATATATTCCCTATTTTATCACTTAAATATTCAAATTACACGTTGCTAATCACATGAAACGAGGGCGTATGTATTTCCCATTGTACTGATTGTGAGATATGAATGGTTCGGAATTTCTTCCTCCAATACAATTCCATATTTCGAATATATGAACTGTTCAAGAATTTGAATAATAAGAATATGAAGTTAATTAATGGAATGAATCACAACCGTGATATTCAAGATCTATAATGATACTGAATAATGAGTTATACAGCAAATATATTATTTCTTAACTATTCTGGTAAATGTTTGTTATTATTTATTTATTTATTTATTAGAACAGTAGAACAATCAACAGACACAATGTGTCCACTAACAGATTGTTACAATATGAAAAGTATATATTTAAATAAAGGTATCAATAACCAACAGTATAACGTTGAATAGTGTATTTCGACATATATCATCTAAGAATAAACATCAGTAGTCAATATACGCATATAAACAGTGAGCAATATTACTTAGAAAACCTATACCTATACCATCCCGTCATCAGACAGTGGGATGAAACATAATATGAATTACATTAGTTCTGGAGACCGTGAATGAATCTTGGAATATATTTAGGCTTTTAGAGACCCGGTTGTATTTACCACATTCGAGCAAGCGGACCATAGATTCGTATTATTGCGCTCAATGTGAAAAAGATCGGTTGATCTTGTGAATGCACTCCCAGCTTATCATCGCCAGCAGCTTAAAATCATATTTGTGTTTTATTATTTTGAATAACGTGAGTAAGTCTGAGACTGTCCTCCTGAGTTCAAGCTGCTGCAAGTCAAACATCCGTAACCTTTCCGGATAAGTGCCATAATCAGCCATTCACTTTAAGAAACAAATAACGAGTACATTTTCTTCATGTCGATTCCAACTGCTGAATGTATGTAATGTACGACGGAGACCATACAACACTGCAATACTCCAAATGAGATCTTACATAGGCAAAGTAACGGCTTTTGAAGCTATCCACTGTTTTGAATCGTTTACCAACCCGGAAAATAGACCCAATCATAGAGTATGCCTTTCTGACTATGTGCTCCACATGCAGCTTAAAATTTAGTTTACAGTCGAATGTCACTCCAAAGTCCCTCAAACTCTATACCCTTTCCAATGGTTTATTATTCAATATGTATGATGTAGTTGAGTAATTTATGATATTTCTTGTGAATGAAATTGTACAGCATTTATCACAGTTTAGTAGGAGTTTATTCAGTCGGGTTTATTCTAGAAGCTTATCAAGGTAATTCTGTTACAAATCACTGTCCGCCATCGATGAAATATTTCTGAATATTTCTTATTATATGGTTACAGGTAAATTCATTGGGAATTTAATGATAAATTGTGAACAAGACACAAACTTACATTCGAATAACAATATTTTATGTAGTTAATATTCATTTATATGAATACTAGCGACCCGCCCCGGCTTCACACGGGTGCAATGCTGATAAATTCAAAGTGCTATAGGGAGAACCGCGGCCTCCGTCGCGATATTTATAGGCACGCTCCCGCCCGGCCGGCCGGTACCGCCGCAAACGCTACGTCCCGCAATTTTCAAATCTGTAATATCTTCGAAAATATTCATTTAAATCATATGCTGTAAAGGGCCAAATAGATCTATATTAAATCAACAATGTATTCAAGGTATTTAATTGGATAAGGATTAATGCTGTATTGGTTAAAATCGCTTCGAAAATCAGCCATTATTTGTCGTAAAAAGTAAATGACAAAAAAATGGTATTGTGGGATAACCATAAGAGATAGACATATACCATCGCGGAGTTTTCTGTAGACCTTTTCAATGTGTACAATACTTAGTACATTATTTTGATATATCTCGTAGGGTTCAGCCTGCGTTTGCAATGTAAGCGGAAAAAATGTAATTATTTACGACATCACATTAGAAACCTCAAAAATAACAGTATTTCTCCACTATTTAATGGATGTTATTATACATATAAACCTTCCTCTTCAATGACTCTATCTATTAAAAAAAACCGCATCAAAATCCGTTGAGTAGTTTTAAAGATTTAAGCATACATAGGGATATAGGGACAGAGAAAGCGACTTTGCTTTATACTATGTAGTGATTTAATGATAAATTGTGAACAAGACACAAACTTACATTCGAATAACAATATTTTATGTAGTTAATATTTATTTATATGAATATTAACTATATAAAATTTTTAATTTTCAATCAATGCTGACAAAATGATTTCGCCAAAGTTTAAAAAAGTGTTTGGCGATCTTCAAGAGCAATAAGAAGGACTTTTCGCGCCGTTTTGCAGCCGTGGACGAAACATGGATCCATCACAACACACCAGAGACTCAAGAACAGTCGGAACAGTGGATTTGATCTGGCGAATCGAAGCCGAAAAAGACCAAAGAGTAAAGTGAAAAGGGCAAAACGATCACCGGCGTATATTATGCAGAGCTGTTGGATCGATTCGACGCCGATTAGAAGTGAAAGCGTGTGCAAATGGTAAAGAAAAAAAAAGAGTTCTTCTAGCAGGACAACGCACTGGTGCATAGGTCCGCACTCGAAATGGCAACATGTTCAACCCTCAAGCCTGCCCTGAAGATGCCACCTGTAATGGCGAAACGTCGGCATCAAGTCGTGCTATTGAGACGCGGAATTGATCTGGAAGCCAAGATTTTTTTAAGATTAGCTATTCTCGGAAGTGTACTATTCAAGATAACTGAGATATGACTAAAAACGAAAACTCGAATTTCCTGAAATAACTATGTTTTATTTCACCATTGACATTTTCCCAAAAAAAGACATTGAGGTAGGGGGATTCATTTTTTGGTATATCTTGTACCTATCGAGATTTCTATTAAAACAACGAAAGTTAACCACGTCGATCAACAAAAACCTGTATCTTATAAGAATAATGATTTTGACATGATATCAAAGAAGTTATCTTCAGTGCAACATATTGTTTGTTATAGGATAACCAAACTTGGTCATAGGTCATCAAGTCATTGTTGGATAATCTTGGGATCCGGATACATAACCTGTATGTATATATTATAATGGATAGTCGTGCTCTTGTAATGTGGAATGCAACTGTAAACCAACATTATCGGACAATCTCTGTATGCGAAAGCTTCTGATTGAAGTTGTTATTAAGTTATTACCAAGGAATGTTCCATATCTAAAGTCTGAAGATTCGTATGTTTTCACTTTAAGTCAATAATAATTGTGATTCAGTAGAAACACATTTTCGTACATGCGATAAATGAAAAACTTTGAGGAACTTCATATTTCTTATTCATCCGCACGAATATTCCGACATGTCTCGCTTGAAATATCAAAAAGCCGTCATATCAATGGGATAGAATCCCAAACGGGTAAAAGTTCAAGACTTGACATATTCATTCCAATATATTTCATACCTTTCTATATCAATAACGTTGCAACGAGTAAGATATAACACATTGACGTTATCCTCATTTTATTTGCCTTAACAGCACCATTAAAAGTTTATACATCACAAGTTAGGAGAATAAGTGCTTTTCTGATAGTCTACGAGAGAACCCGTTTTATCAGTATATCAACTTTCGCGTGCGAATCTTTCAAAAACGTATTCCAAATAATAACCTCCACAGTTATGAATAAGACCGCCAGAGAAAACTAAGTATATGCAAAGTTTATCCGAATCGTGAAGTCGATGAATAATTATCTTGAAAAGTAAGACTTTTCAGATCGCTGAAGGTGAGATTATTGAAACCTAACGACGTACGGTTGTCAGTGTGAACATACTATGTTCATTATTCATATACGAAATAGGACTCGTCCAATGTCTCCAAGATGTTTGCGAAAATCGAACGATTCATGACACTACAATATATTAATATATTAAAGTGAAACTTCCCAATAACGGTCAAATATCATAAAGTTTTGGCCGTTTATAGGAGTGGCCGCTATAAAAGAATACTCTGAGGGATTATGTGAAAGAAATAACAACAATTATATGTGTCCTATGTATGTACTTACATATCCATATTTTTGCCAACATACTGTGATGTAACTGGAATACCAGACCACTTAATAATTAAACGTTACACTTTGGGAAAAAACTGGAAGACTGTTTCAAATCATTCATTTTGAATTTTGTTACTTTATTCTCACATTTGATTAAGATTTGGGAAACATCAATGTCCAAATCGCCATTGTTATGTATCAAAAAATTTTTTGTGTGTGTAGTTTTTCAGAAACTTCACGCATATATTGAACAGATGACCTCATCTTCTTGGGTCGTTTCCATAAATCCAGCCTTTTGGAAACATTTTTTTCATAGTCACAGATGGAACATTTCTTCATGTTGCCACTATCCATACCATAGCACTTGACAAATCTATGATTTTTCCTGCTCTATTTTTGGTGTTCATAAAAGCCAAAAGCCTTCTTATCAGAAATTGTCTACATTTTATTTTAAAATTTTGTATTATCCCTTGATCCAGTGTTGGCAATGAGACGATGTTTTGGGAGGTAGAAAAATAATTAGAATATTTTCCAATTCTATCTTCAGGCGGTGAGTTATCTGAGAATAGAAGAACATTTTCAACCTGGCTTTGCATTTTTTTGTGAAAGTTTTCCAACCAGAAAGTCATTATTTCTGTTATCATCCAAGCTTTTTCATTGGATACCCATTCTTTTGGCAATGTGCTTCTTGTAAACATCGAGAATTTTTGATTTGATGTAGCGAACTACAATGAACAAATAAGATGAATATAAGAGATTGATTACAACTAATGTAATTAAAATGGAGTGAATGTAGCGAACGAAGTCTTACCTCTATTCAGCTCATTGCCTCTCTCCTTCTTAATCCTTTGGGTATATGCGCAGCGTACTGACTGACCTAGTGAATTTCCCTCCCTTTTACTATTTGCAAAGTTTCCCTGAATATGTAATCTATTCAACTAATATTAGAGTAATGATTTTGTAATAACTTCCACTAAATTCTGTTTAGACAGCAACTAGTGAATATTTAGGTACACTTATTCTGAATACTAATCATATCAAAAATACAGATTAACCTCTTTATGATTTCATTAACATTACCGATGTTGCTTTGGCTTTTTTTTTGATGCCCGAAAGTTATAACTGCAATTTTGTCTCTCTGTGCTCTAAATTTAACTATTCGAGTTATTGATGTTGAAATTATGGAGAAAATGGTGAATAGAATATAATATTTTTATAATTTTTATATTTAATGTTTGACTCATCAAAATTTACGTACATACATCAACTGAAACATATAACGTACATGCCAGCTCTTTTAATGAACATTATCATTCCAACTCAAAATATTAGATGAATTAATTGAAAACATACAATTTTCAATATACATTACAATTATAACGGTCTACGGAGCCTATAACTTGATAAAACATTTTGGTTATACCCAAAGGGAATTATGTTAAAGTTACAGTTTATTGTAGCATTAATAAATTTCGAGAAAAGGAATAAGTTCTGTGAAAAGTTGGCTAGAACATATTTGAGCGTTATTGTTGTGAATAAAGCGAAAACTTCAAGTGCCGAGTGAAAGTTTGAAACAAACTGTTAAGTTAACTTGTAATTGCAATTAATTCATTAAATTGACTTTATGTTTCTTCAATTGCTCCGTGTTGGATTAAATTTTGAATTAATCGTTCCCTTGAAAATATAAACAGACCTGGTAATTATCAAATTGTAAACAAACCGAAAATAGAATTTCAATAAAATACTTTCAACTACGCCATCAAATAAAGTATATGTTTTCAGTGAAACTACATCATCGGAACATTGGGATGTAACTGAAAGCTATTATAGGTATTACGTTGGTACAGATGGTACTTCTGCAGAAACATCAGAGACAATTTAGAACGAAGCTATAGAATAAGCAACACGAGAAATGTGACCAAAGATTATTCGGCATAATGATGAAGTGAATAATTTTTTGATATTGGAATATTTGAAGGAGCTAATTTTTTAATTTTTTTTAACCTAATCTCTGGTTGTAATAGCAAAAATACAAAGAATCAATATCGATTTAGAACTATACGCTTCCCCTTCCGAAGATTAATTTTACATACCTGAATTCAAAGGTTTTAATTGTCGGAATAGTTTCATTTTCTATACCAATCACATAAAATAATAAATTTCAAATCACTACTTTATGCCCTATAATTCCTTTGAATATTGCACGTTATAGCAACATCACAAAATTATTCACTTCATTAGTATGTCGAATAGTCTTTGCTCGCATTTCTGATATTGTTTTTCCTATAGCATCTTCCTACTTAGTAACAGATTCACTGATTCTTCTGCTGGAGAACCATCTGTAACCCCTATAATAACTTTAATTCATACCCCAGACATGTATATTGTAGTAGTTTGAATGAAAATGTAAACTCTATTTGATGGAGTAGACTATGGAAACTTTTGGATTCTTGGTTTCCAGATGGATTGGACTGAAGCTTCTGTTCAGGCTTCAAGCCTGCCCTGAAGAAGCCAGCTGTAATGGTTGCCGAAACGTTGACATCAAGTCGCGCTATTGTGGCGCAGATTCCATCCGGAAGTAAAGAATTTTCTATTTAATTTATGATTAGGTAGTTGTATTTGAAAACATAGAAAACCAAGTCAACCCGACAACACTGTATCATCTCCATCTACGACGTCATTCCTTGGTTTTGAAAATATGGTGAAACAAGTGGCTACTGAGCTATTTCAAAACATTGTCGAAATTTAGTGCGTAATTGAAAAATTGGGAATTTTAGCATTCGAATATAATAATGATTTTACCAGCTCAACATAAAGCTACCAAAGTATTTGAAAAAATATGCTGCGTGACTCAAACAGGAAGAATAATATAAAATGATTTAGTGATGTGCATAAACATACTTTATAAGCTAACAAATATACGTTTAATATGATGAAATACATAATAATGCAACTGAACGTAGAATGGTAGGTCAAACCATGAAAACCGAAACGAATTGAGCAGAAAGACTTGTAACATATTTCAAAATATTATGCCGATTCAGTGATATTCTAGTGCTCAATTGAAAAATTGGGTGCTCCAGTGTTAAAAAAAATATAATGTAATACTAGCTTAATATTAAGCTGGCTGAACTCTGAAAAAATAAATGGCGTGATCCAACATAATTTAGTGCAGTGCATAAACATACCTTACATGGTAATAAATATACCTTTAATAATGAAGGTATGCTTTGCCAGTTTTGTATCAGACTAACAAGAACATGATTTTCAACACTGAAGCTTTCAATTTTTTAATTGGATATTAAAATATTTCAATATGCTTAAGGTATATTTATCAACATATAAGGTATGTTTATGCACAGCACTGAATTAGCACTTAATTATTTTGTATTATCGTTTCTGATTTGGCCCAAACCGCAAAATTTATTTTGAATACTTTGTCAGTTTTATGTTAAGCTAGCAAAAATACTGTTTACAGCACCCAATTTATTAAAATAGCCCTATATTTTAAAATATGTTATATCTCATCCTGTTCATCATTGCGTTGCAGTTTTTATGGTTTGGCATACAACTTTACATTCTGCTGCATTACTTTTATGTATGTTTCATTATACTGAAGATAAATTTATTACTTTCATACTTTTATGTATCTTTCATTACACTGAAGTTAAATTTATTAGCACATAAGGAATGTTTATGCACAGTATTGAATTAGCACTAAAATATTTTGTATTATCCTTTCTGTTTCGGCCAAGTCTCATGATTTTTTGAAAAGCTCTGTCAGCTTTATTTAACTCTAGCAAAAACATCATTTCATTCTAAAACGCTGAAGCATCGGGTGCTTCAGCGTTTTAAAATTAATTGGGCACTAAAATAGAACAAAATCAGGATTATATTTTGATATGTTCTAGAAGTCATTCTGCTTTGCTATATAGCTGACTTTCAAAAGTTATATACCAATGTAGAAGGCCCAGGGAAAAAAATAATGCTATGTTGTTCGTCAATATCGAAGAATATTGACTACCTCCTTCTCATGGTCACCATGTTATATTGGAGCCGTGCTAGAGTACCTGCAAACATCATCGATCATTCAACAACTCAATAAAATCACTTCAAATAAATTCAATGCAACATGCCGAGATAAGTGCTACAATGGTGGAGGAGCCGGGCAAGAAGAGGTTGCAGAACTGTTAAAATTAACATAGCAATGACACGCCGGAAAGAGTCACGTCGAACGAGGAGGTTATGACCGAAAAAGATGTCAAAATATTTCTTCTTAGATGCTTCATGAAGATGAAGATACGCTGATCGAAGTATATCGAGGTATATGTAGATCATCTTGAGAAATAAAAATTAATCAACCTCGGAATCAACCAAAAATAGTGATTTTTCCTATTGTTTTGCCAGGATTAACTAGCCTATCCTTGTATTAGTCAGAAGGAGGCCATTTGGAATGATCTCCCCACTCGCCAGAATGTGCGTTGTCAATTATAAGTGCAATAGATTTGATAGAAATTAAAGGATTATTTATTCCTTCTACAATATACAATACAGATCATTGACTACGTATCTTGGATTTCTTTCGAAGTTTGTATATATTGAAGATTATCATGTGGCGTTCATTTGCTTCTGTCATGTTCAGAATTTGGAGATTACAATTAACGTTAATTTTTTCAGTGAACATTCCTTGTCCATGTTGGAATCCAATAAATTACATTAAATTCAGACCGAAATAACCTTATTTTCCCTGCAAAATCTGTACGTACGTATCTACATCGTTATATACAGAGGAGATTGCTTTGTAGGCAGTAAGCACGTATTGCAATTTTATGACGATTTAGAGTCGCCGTCACTGATGCAAATGTAGCCATTCTTTTTAAACTTTTGAGCATCTGGCATCGTTTTTCGAATAAACGACCGGTGCTTGTATTTCAAGTTTTTATATCAGCTGATTAGGGATTTCATATTATGCACCCACAACGTAATATTACATCATTAGTCGAACATTAATTATTTGGTATTCAAGATACGATAATATATCACAATATGGAAGTTCAACACTTCTAGAAGTTGACTTGATTCAATGCGATATAACCAATTAGAACCACAGGGATGAAAATACAGTAAAACCATTAAATTGCGGCCACAAATGTGAACTGTAAACTGTAGATCGTTAATGAGAGGTTGGGAAGGAATGTGGTTTTATTTACGTTCGTTTTGTAAGCAGCTATATAATAATTATATAACAGTGGATGAAATAATTACGGCACCACAAAAACATGCTTCTTTGATGAATATATAAATCAAAACGACTGCGCCAATGAGTGAATCAACATTTATTCATTGTAAGTTACCAAAGCTATGTTATCTAACATTGCTATTAATTTCCTAAAGAATGGTAATTGACTTGACAGCTTTTGTTCATATTTTCAATTTAAACTTGATGATATCAAGCGTGAAATCCAGTAATCTGATCTTGTCACCTCTGGCAACGTTCTTATTACAAGAAAATAATATTTCTGTTTTTTTTCTTTATTGAGGAACAATTTATTTGTATTGAACCAGTTAGTGGATTTTGTTACATCAAGGTTACTATAATCATCATTAGATTTATGCGGATCAGAGCAGCTACGGAAAGCAGACGTATTATCAACATTCATCAGAAGTAATGTGTGTGGTCAAAATCATTCATAAAAATAATAAAAAGGACAAAGGACGTAGCCCTGAGGTACATCCTTCTCTACTAATTGGCCATTCAAAATATTCGAGTTGACCTACTGAATACTAGGTGAGATTTCAAAAAAAAATGCATATTTCCCCAACGTGCAATACAGTTAAAGGCTTTGGTAAGGTCACATAATATCGCACTTGTTGCACTGCACAGCCCTTCTTCAAAATTTTCAACAATAAAGTTTTTTAGTTTCATAACAGCATCAAAAGTTGAGCAGTCTTTCAAGCCCTCAAATTGCATTTTGCAAAAGAAACTTCTGTAAACGAGACTTTATTTCATATTCCATTATCTTGCTAAACACAGGTACAATCGAAATAGGACGGTAATTTTGAGAATTTGTTGAATCACTTTTTGTTGCAGTTGAAAATATATTGGTACCCGTAAAGTTCACAGACTAGGAAGTCAGAAGACCTTCAATCCATCGGAAGGATAATTCTCCGATGATACAATTGCCTATTATGCCTATTTTTAATTTATGAATTATGATTGAACTATATTGTGGTTTTTTTTGGTTGTCACTATTCAAAACACTCTTCTTGATATTGCTTAGCTATTGCTCTAATCCCCTTAAGGGAATTGGAACGCGACAAACTAACAAAAATAGAGCCATTACCTTAATATAGTTCAATAAAATTCGTAAGTTTCACTTATCATCCTTTCGTAAATAATAAATTCCATAATTTTTTTCCTAAATTTGTAATACAACCATTTTATAGATGTAAGAAGTTTGATAAAGTTTCCGACAAATCCGGGATCTACAAAGTCGATTTGGAGTAGTGTTCAAAATGCTATGAGGATCAAACTAAAAGGAACATACTAACTAGGTATAAAGAACATTTTGCCCATATGAAGGAGTCATTAGAGACACAAAAGGTTTCTTCAAAACCTTATAACGCCGAGGCGTTTCGGATGGACCAAGCTTCATATAATAAGAGATATAGCATTCTATACTTTGGGGATCACTCAAGACTATTTGACATAGTATTATCAGGATGAATAAATGTAAAAATTGAACCGTGGGTGGGATTCGAACGCATATCCCTATATGGTTAGTCCAATGTGTTGATCATTTCGATCCCGTCAAAGTCTTCTTAGATGTAATTGATGGTATCATGATGTTGAGCGGAGATCACAACCGATCCATGAATTTGGATACCTTTATAATAGGGCTCAAGTTAAATCCTCCAGATACACATAGGTTTGTTAAAGCTAATGATTTCTGGTTTTTTAAGATCAATAATTGAACCAAATTTATTCATGAAGTCTGTTCCTATTATTCCTTTTTCTACTTTAGCGACGATAAATGGCCACTGTGAGCGTCTACGAAGTACAAAGTCAAGAACCGTAATTTTTATACGATATTGTGTAGGAATTTCAGTATTATTTGCTGCGTAGAATTCTTAATCAGAATCGCTGAATTTATTTTGTTAACTGGTTTCAATACAATATCTTATTCTTCTTCTTATTTTTAACAGATAGTCAATATTTGTTACTTCTTTGACAGTCTTCTACAACAGAGGTGGCCGCTACAAGATGGACAAAATTATTCTTTCTTTGCATATATGAAATAGTAATAGAAAAATATAATTTCAAGGCTGAACCTTTTATATCGACGGGGTTCTCTCCTTTCACGTTTTGGGCTCCTTTCTTGGCTTAAGCTCTTCATTTACCTGGAACTTATAATACCATTAAATTTAAGGTCGCGAGATCCTCCTTCTAGTTCTATAATTTTTTATCCTTGGCCACTTTTGGATACGACTCGACGGAATAAGCGTCAACACGAAGATTTATCGGCACAATCTTATCGCTTATCATGGGAACTTTTTGACAAAATCCTACATTCTTCAATCCTCAATATTCCTAACAGTTTTAAGGTTGAACTTTCCTGTGCCAAAATCTACATTCTCCTTAAAAATTGAATCGGTTTTAGATCCCTTGAATCAAAAGTTTTCACTAACAATTCAGTTCGGGTGTTCACTCTAATATCCTCTACAAATTTGGGTTCAAGTCGAGATATCAAATAAGTGAATTTGGTTGATTCGGTTGATAGTAAGTTCCACTTCAACCTGGTAAAAACCAAATTTCTGGCTTCTCTACTCAGAAAGGTGATATTTTTAGGCTAACTCTGTCAACGAACAATTGTTTGGCTGCATTCTGGTTGTTTTCAGACTGCTGTTGTCCCATTTTTCATCACGTCGGGATCACCAATATCTGGTGCTTTATATATCGAATAAAATACATGACAATCTAACACTTTTTAATACTTCTTGATTGGAATTGTTATCAGTATTGTCAATTAGTGTTTTCCACAGGATCAGTTGTTCAAAACGAATTTACATCCAGTAAATGCCAAGTCTATATACATATTTCAGTATTTTCTTAATTTACTAATCTATGATTTTTGATTTATAATTTCGTTTACTCTAATGATGGCTACTTGGTAGCCGAAAGGTCCTCAGTACTTTAAGAGTATAAATAGATAGATAAGAGAATAGGGGTGATTATTTCTTATTTATAGTCCAGCATAACAGAAAAGCAATTTCGAATAATAATGTATATCACGACATAAAGAACAAGTTGGCTCGCCTGTTTTACGTTCATGTTCGAATGAACATCGAAACGAGGATCCCCTCTCGTTCCCGCCGTTTGATTACGTTCTCAACGAATATAATATAGATTGGCCGCGAAGATAGATAGGAACCTAACTATATGCCAATAATAGACCTCCTTTGAGTTTCTCCAAACGTCGTTAAAAATGCAAAAGCTGCTTAACGAACCGCGTTAAAATATGGAAAAGAAAAGAAAATTAATTACCTTTTATTTTACGCCAATACCTGCATAACGTATAGTAGCAGTATTTATAGTTATACGACGCGCAAGAAATTTTGAATATTTATACTGGAACATAATTGTTTATGGAGATAGCGTACCTATGCATAAACAAATACGTTTTTAATTTGAATAGTTGGAATAGAGCCAAACTACACGAAGATGTACGTTTTCCAAGAAGCTCAACATTATACCGAAATTGAAAATTGATCTTTTTGTAAGGTAGAAGCGTTCAACGGAAAATGTATTATTGCATGATTTAAAAATGTCATTTTCCAAATATGGATGATGACGCTTCTTTGTGAAAGTTTAGTATATCAACATAATGAGAATAGAATTTTTTCTACCTTTTACTAACACAGAGAATGGTATTCATACCAGCCTACAAGTTAAAGATTGAGAAATACGTTTGTCATCTCGTAACTCACTGACTTCATCGCCCCGCTCGAAAGTTGACTATATCGCCCGTCCTTCAGCACTGCGCCATCAGCGCTGTGCTTTCAATTCGTCACTCTCTTGTCGGCCGTAAGATGGACGATAAGTGACCAGTCATACATCAACCCGTCACTCTCGTGTCGGCCGTAAGATGGCCGTTAGGTTACCAGTCACACCTCAACCCGTCAATCCCTTGCCGGCCACGGAGTGGCCGATCAGTTACAAGTCGCCATGTCCTCTCGATCCGTCTGTGACGAATAGGACCTCGAAATCCAGCATTGGTATGCATTGCTACCTTCGCCCTAGATCTGTATTGCATAAGTTTTCTGTTGTGGTCCTCACCAAGGCTGAAAGTCACCTGATCGCTTCTTCGCTTCGAACTTCTGCTGACTCTATCGACCATTTTCTGACAAGCCCCCCCTTCCAAGGCAAAAGCGCTCCAGATCCAGACTGTTCATCGCCCCACCATCTACGCCTACCACGCTGCTTCTTCGATCTGCTTGTGTTCTTGCTTATGTAAGTTGTTGTTTTATTTACCCAGTGAATTATTGTGCTTTTGTTATTATTTCGTCACTCTATAGTATAACTAACTATACATAGGGCTGCACGAATAACCATAATTTGCTCCAAACTTCACATATACCTTTGGTATATGGACCAGTGCAACAAACCTAGTAACCAGTGAACCTTGTGCATTGTGTGCATTCTGGTGTATACCTGGTATACCAGTCTAGGCAGACTTAGCATCGCCCTGTGTATTTATGCACTGTTAGTATAACCTGCAATAATAAACAGAGCTCAGGGCTCCTGTCTGTATATATTCTGTTCCAAAGCTAGCTAATCAGACACAACAACCTCGAAGGGCCCCCTTGCAGGGTCTCACATCACCTCATCACTCCGTCCTAAGATACCAGCGGTATCAGTATCGTGTTAGCGGATGTTATATTTCATTTGTGATTCATTTAACACTTTTGAACAAATGCATTATACACGTAACCTATATAAATTTGTTGAAATGTATGCAGCAAATTCCACTTTGGATCCAGAAAGGAAGGACCCTCCTGATATTGTTTGTAGTCATCGATAGACATATGCCTGAAATTGTCTTTCGTCTGCATACAATTAGGCGCATTTTGCTTGATCTCGATACCAGAAAAGCTATGAGGCTGGCTATATGGCTTTCGTCAGCAGATATCAACAGGAGACTCACGTATTACATGTTTGCCAGAAATCTATTGAAACATATGGGGAATCTCTAGCTGTTGCATTAGATATCTCCAAAGAATTTGACCGAGTCTGGCACCAAAGTCTTCTTGGGAAACTTCCGTCATATGGTATCTCGTCTTAACTTTATACCTTGCAATCAAGTTTTGTTTCAGATAGATCACTCCGTGTGGTGGTTTACGGAGTATCCTCTGATTCAGTGGCTATGAATGGCTGGTATGTTTTCACCAAATTTATTTCTGATCCATATATAAGTGATCACCTGTTCCGTCAACAGGTTTGTAGATGATGGTACACTCCATACCACTTTCTCATCTAGAGCTCATATACCATCCCACGAAACCAGAAGAGCGAGACAGAGACAGGTTGACGCAATTAATAGAGATTTGGCTATGATTTTGGAATGGAGATCTGATAATCTAGTAGGGTTTAATGCAACCAAAACTCAAGCTTGCATCTTCTCCAGGACGGCAGATTCAACTAACTACGAAGTCTTCCCTATCCATGCTCGAGATCACCACCAACAGCACATGGGATGATTATGTGAGGTCCATTGCGAAAACCGCTCCACAAAAACTTGGTTTTCTATCCCGTGCCAAGAGCTACCTTACATCCCAGCTCCTCTTCATAATCTACAAAGCACAGATTCGACCTGCCCTGGAGTACTGTTCAAATGTTTGAAGTTCAGCTCCCAGCTCGTGTTGTCAAAGCATTGAAAAAAATCATCATATGTGCAAAAAAGGTTATTTTTAATGATACACCTAATTTGATCGAAATTCCTTTGTCCACTGTACTATATAATGTAAGAACATCCTATTTAATGTTGATATGACGACTTGTTTGAATGTGTATGATTATTTTCGTCTTCAAAAGCTCCCTCTAAACAAAGTAATCTGCTTAGAATCTAATCCCGGTATTTTTATTTGTGAAATATATATCGTAGTAGAAATAAGGGATAAGTATAATATATCAGAAGTTGCCTGTCAACAGGGATATTAATAACTTTAAGCTTTTTAGATTTAATATTCGTGAATCTGATGTTGAAAGCAAAAATATGCCCGACCTGCAAGTAGCCAATAATATACTTTACATACTGATTATATAGATTTCTCGTTGGAATACAGCATTAAAGCGTCATTATTATATTTCATGGTCGGTTATTATTTTCACCTTGTTTCTAACTACTCCCGGGAAGATCATAAATTTGAATATGTTTTACGCTCATTCATAGCCCTCGCTTTAAAACCACAGTGTCAGAAGTCCTTTATGTAATAAATATAATGTAATGTATTCAGGAAAATTATGATATCCCATCTTATTTATACGCATTAGAATAATGGAGCAGCGCCATGATGAAGTCCATGTGTATGATTCTTGCTGGGCGAACCTAGCGATGAGAGATTTCTTTGTATGTGATCGTAGATACTCCAACTTATATTTGTAGATTCAAAACATTGTTGACTAGGTTTATGAGTAGTGGAACTCTTTGCCCAGTGAGTCCTTTCCTTATATGTATAACCTGCAAACCTTCAAGAAAAATTCGAATGCCCATCTCCTCTCCCAACATTCCATCGCTGGCTGACACTATGTTCTTTGAACGTTACAGGTTTTCCTCTCGTGTAGTCGAAGTATAGAGAAAAAAATTAAATAAAAACAAGATTTTTAGGCAAATTCTTAGTTGTGTCTTTTCATTACTGTGCTAACTGCCATCTATAATACTCTGAGAGCCAGTTATATAATTCAAATATTTAGATCATAGCAGAGAAATGTATGAGAGATTTAAGGTGTGACAATAATATAAAATGTATCATTTTTATTCCATCTCATATTTCTGAACCCTATTCCTATAAAGTAATGGCGATGCGGGGGTGAAATATAAAATCTTTCCATCAAGTTTTCCCTCGTTTCATACATTGGAATGTTTTTATATGAAGTCGTAACACTCCTGTATTCAAATTCCTTATATATAAGTGTTTACAAAGAACAGGGATAAGATTTATCTGACTTCCCCACAGGATCCTGAAATACTTCTTCCAACATACATACCAATAATACTAATGCTTGTTCTTTAGAATTGATTGAATATGTAACGTTTAGACGTTAATATATTTATTTAATGGTCATTTGTTATTCCGATAACTGTTGTGAGATATTTAATCTCAGAAAGAGGAAACTCGACCTTGACAGATTGATAGCCCGAGCTAAGTATGTCAATCTGGTAGCGGGTCTCCGGAGAAAGAGTAGATTGTCGTAAGAGGTCACACGTTTCGCCACAGCGGGTGAAGGTTAAATGCGGATGTAAAGGAATATCATCTTAACAGTGGGCAAGGTGGTCAATTTTGTTATTTCATTGTAATTCGATAACTTGAAAGTTTATATAGTTGTGGATACATATTATTATGACATCTTGATCATTCTAATTACATAATATCGGTGTGCTATTCGCTATTTAAGCTTCCAGATTAGCGTTTATCGAACTTATCCTTCAGTTCAGTTTTTCTCGTATTCGGTTGAATGTAATTGCATGCAAAATTACATTTCTTTTCAACGTTTCCAAATAGAATGATGATTTGTCGAGTAATAAACTGTATTGTTCAAATACTTTATCACAGCTGTTTGTTTGACATACCAAATGATCCACGTGGTTCGTGGAATCCTTGGAATGACATTCTTCATAATTTGATCTGGGTGAAAATTTATGAAGAAAAATTCTTTAGTTACTGCTTTATGGGAGTGAACTTCTGATATTATTAGGACAGGTTAATCATTTCGAATGTCATAACTCTACAACCAGTAAACTAATAACTAAATATTTTCTTCCAGATTTTAATATTATAATTTAATAACTTATATTTCTCCGCTTAACAGATTCCTGTAATTCATTATTCTGTTCAAGACTTCATTTTCTTTTTATAAATTTGAATATACATTTTGGGTAGTTGTGGAATTATTTTGATTGTTCCTACTGATTTAGTAATTTATCCAACGAATTTGATGCTCTATTTCAGGGCATCCAAATTCAAGGACGGTACTGTATTTTTGTTGGAATAACCAGATGTTCATGTTCAACTGTTTGTGATATCTTTCCAAAATAATTTTTTCACTTTAAAATTAACTTCTTTAAATTTGTTTTTCCTTTATCAAAATTAATTTAAATCCAATTTAATTTATTCAAGCTGTTAGAACTCAAATTTGCTTCACTGAGTATGATTCTTTGCTAATTTGTTGAATTAAGTGTTTTGTTCGTAAATCAAGATAATTGTTCTCAATTAAAATCCCCTAGAGGAATAAACCAGATTGTTGAATTGGGACTCATCTTTATTTTCTCTATATAATCATCAACATTTATTCACCTCTAATGCTGGAAATTCTTGATTGAGGACTCTTTCGTATCTTTTCGTAAAGCAGTTGGGGCTCATTAAATGCAGTCCTATTCAATCAAGAATTGAAGGATACGTTTCATTACGAGCCCTGAAGCTAATTATTATCCTGAGCTAGTTGGGGTCATTAGAAACATAAAAGGTTCCTTCAAAACCTTACAAACAAAAACGGAATCCTAATCTTTATGAATATGTGAAATAGAAATACCACTGTCTGACATACTCGTCACGATATTTCCGAAAGTATAAAGCCGACAAAAATGTAGGATCCTTAGACGACATAGGCAATCGATAAAAAATGATGTTTTTTAAAATTCGACCCGTAAGGGGGTGAAAAAATATTTTCATAGCTCTTTATTTTGTGGTTATTTGTGCAGGAGTGCTGCCCAATATGCTAATTGTGGCATTGCGTTATTCAGAGACCACAAGGAGAATGCCCTCACACTCTCAAAAGACCCGTGGTCTTCGCCTTTTTAGTCGACTGGCCGACCTTAAAGTTTCTTGGTGGTGCTTATCCTTTTTTCCTTCATTCTATCGATCCCTCCTTTTGGACGAAGGATCATAGTAGAGAACGATGGTTTCATCTCTTGTGGCAATTGTCTACAATACGTTCTCAGGGTTTTCTCCACATATCCCGAAAACAGACACAGCACATTTAAAATGACACCAGCACTGAATTATTGAGAATTGTTTGAGAGCCAACTTGCAGTAACTTTTTCGACGCCCAAATGTTCCTGGATGATTCAGCAAACGCTAGTATCTGAAAGCCCCGAAATTTGTGCTATTTCTTTCACCTTCCAATGTCGATCGCCTAATACGAGATTTCCTCAACAAGGTTAATTTTGTCGTCTGTTACGATTTCCACCGTCCTTTCTGTTCTATCGTCTTTTTCTAATGATTTCTGCCCCCACTCGAAACTTCTGACCAAACTACTACCCACTAGTCAGTTGTTCCAATGTCCAATCATCGACTACGCAGCAGCGTCATTGGTCTTGATTAGTGTGATATAAGCACGTGGGCCAAGATTCTTTACCAAATTTCGCTACAATGTTCATTGAAAAAGACCCAATTGCCATAAATTGGACAAAGTTCACGTAAAGAATTTTGGTAATAAATTTGATATATTTATTACGGCCTATGCTGTCTAAATTAAGATCAGTTCGAGGAATGATTGTAAACAACCTTCTGTTAAGGTAAGTTTTCTGCATACATCGATTGAAAACTATTGGAGATAATGCGACGTACATTTTTTAAATCAAGCCTCCAAGACATAGGGTTCTTTGCGAACTGAGTCTTTCTCACAAAGAGAATGACACGTTGGATTCTAGTCTTTTATTCTCGCAAAATTACGAGAGGCGAACAAAAACGTAAAATGTGTAGAAGGTAATTTCTGGGAAAAATATATGATGGAATAAATAAAGTTCTAACAAAGGATATTGAATCGAATAAAAGGGGAGATACCAATCCATATATTGGCTTTACAATAAAACCAAGGAAGATGACTGTCACTAATATATTCAGAGGTGAAATTTACAATAACTTTTGTTGCGGATAGGAGAAAAGTTACGTACGACTCCCCATCAAATATATAATTCACTGACAGGTAACGGAATTTCCTGGACTCGACAATAGAAAACACATTCTCAAATAAATTGAAAAAGTTCTGATAGTGAAAGATACTACTGGTAAATGTTGAACTAAATTTCGTTTGTGGCAATGATTGTATAATATCCTCAAAGTCTGATTTTTAGGTTAGCTTTGATTCGATGGTCGGAATTTTCACATCCAGACATTCTCCGACATCTACAGTGGATACTGCACAACTTTTTAGTTGTTTTCAGAAATGTATTCAGTTTGGATAGCCTGGCGAGAAGCAACAAGAACTAAAGAGAGCAAGT
The DNA here is from genome assembly GCA_958510875.1 of Endomychus coccineus. Taxonomy (NCBI): domain Eukaryota; kingdom Metazoa; phylum Arthropoda; class Insecta; order Coleoptera; family Endomychidae; genus Endomychus; species Endomychus coccineus. The sequence goes on from OY294067.1 coordinate 14,508,216, forward strand.
GTGATCAGGTCTGGAAGAAAATTTCAGTCTCAGTTGATGGAGCTGGTAACTATGGACAGGCGGAAGCAGCAAACAACGAAAACGCCCTGGCAAATATATAACAATACATCGATAGTGGATGCAGTTACTTTGACATTTTAAAAGTTGTAAAGAATGAGGACAGTAAGATTTTGAATGATCAATTGGATTTGTACTACAGCATTCTTTTCGATGTCTTGATAATATAAAATTCCCAGTAATCCACTACCTTGTACCTTCATCTCCGCATTAAAATTTCATAATTACCTAATCAACTTCATCCTATTATCCAATTATTCAATACCGGCCATGACTTTCCTTGAATTCAAACCAAAACCATGCTTGTTACTTGTATGTTATTTTGCCTATAAATATATCGCTGTGCTAGAACACTACTAGAACAACTTCAATAACATGGTTTTGAGATAAGCAAGTTTCAAAGTTTCACGACTAATTTTTGTTATTAATATAAATAATGAAAACAGCTTTTTAGAATTAATTACCTTATGAACTGAGTTTATGTTACCATTTTTAAGCTTTCATAAACTTTAATAAATTTATGTAAGTATAAAAATAATTTCAATATTTCTCAAAATAAAATGGAAATTCTAAACAATTTTAAATCTAAGTAACGTCTACACAAGAACCGATTGACATATCACCCACTTTCTTCATCCATTTCATTTTGGTGTCCTTTTCTCATTCAGTTTAGGTTTTTACAAAATTGATGGTACTGTTGGGGAATATGCGGCAAGAGGCTTATTAACCTTGTTTTTTTTTGGTAGGTAGTTTTCAGTTCTTCGGTATATGCCAATGGCAGGTTATTTGTTGTAACATTTCTTTGACAAGTTGTGATTTTTATTTCTTTGTGCACGGTGTCTTCAAAACTTTCTTCGTAAAAAATGGTATTTTTGTTTTCTTTGTTAATATGAAAAGCATTAATATTATTCCACAGAACTTTTCCTCCTGTTGTAGTTTGTGACAAGGGTTGAGATTATGAAAGACACCTGATTGATATAAAATGCAATCCTCAGCGGCAGACCGCAATTTTCCTATCTACTTCAACAAGTCGTTTTGACCTTGAAGTTATTTTCATAATGAACAGTAAGTATAACTAATATTAAGCGAGAACAAACACCACTGTCACTTGACAACTCTAAGTAGTTAACTGTATCTCTGATGCAAGAAAAAAACAAGGTGAATTGGATATAAGCTAAGATTGAGAAATTGCAGAAACTTCAAGCGCAATGGTGAGACAACTCGTAAAAAAGGGACAACTTAAACATTTTCGTATACGTTTTGGTGCAGTAGAAATATTTTAAAATGTTTCACTATTTCAAGGATACATTTCTATGATTTTCAAAGTTGTCTATTTATTGCACAAAATATAAATAATGGTTGATAAGATAACACTAGTAATAAACTATAATAGGGTTCACAATGTGGATATATTATAACACTATTGATAAGAAATAATCACCTTTATCCACTAAAAATACTACTAAAGTACCGAGTACCTTCAGCTACCAAGTAGCCATCATCAGAGTAAACTGTTTACTCTGATGATGGCTACTTGGTAGCCGAAAAAACGTTCTCAGTACTTTAGTAGTATTTTAAGTGATCTATCACCAAGTAACCATCTGATGATGCTGGTCAAGTCACCTACACTAGCTCTAGCCGACCCCTTTTTTGCACATTTCGCGCAAATGATGCTCCACCAGTTCCTCAATTCTGTGCCATCTCTTTTATGCATCTGTTTCGTTATCTTATGTTGACATTGAATATGCACTGTTTTGAATGAAATCAAATATAAGCGGTTTATGAATTATGCAAATCTAATCCTTATACTACCCGGATGTCTATACCCGGTACTATCTAAATTCCTATACAGCAATATAATTATTCAGAATTATGAACTCGATATACTAATATAAACGAAATCTAAAATGTAATACCACTACATGTGTTTCTCATTGAATAATTATTCAATATTTTTGAGCTTCCTTACAAACTACTATATTATCAGATCCCCATTTCAAAATCGTTGCTAGATATTCATTAATTGCGTCAATTTGTCTCTGTTTTCCTCTTTTGGTTTCATTGATGATATAGGGGCTTCAGATGAGATAGAAATTATTATAACAATAAATCCATTTATAAATACTTGAGAATGGAGTGCAAGTAATAGACTCCGAAACATGTAGTAATATCATAAATATTGGATTGTGAAAATCAAAAACTTCAAATTTTAACAATTTAGTAATATGAACTCACCTTTGGCTAACTTCAATCTATAGATATTAACGAATTTGGCATTAATTTAGTAAAGAGGTATATTTTTTTTGCTAAAGTAAGTTTGTGATATTACACTTGTTACCCTTCCTTTTAAAAAGAAATGTATTATTTCCATTCAACAACTTAAAAACAATCTTCCAATTATAAACTCTTGGAGATATTTGGTTTGGATCTACACCGTACCGATAACGGCGGCAAATGATCAGCTTGACATAGGTACCAATAACAGCGTTGAAACAAAAACATTTGTTCTTACGAATGTAATGAAGGCAACATGAACTCTCTTTCATTACAATTTCATTCAAATTTATTTGACTACAGTTGCCATTTAATTTCACATTACTGTTCAATTATCCACTCTAACTTTTCATGTAACGAAATTGTCGGGAAAATGATTAAAACACAATCGTGTTAACGCATAACATGACAATATGCCTGTAGCTTATTCTGACCACTATTGATAATATTTGCATGGTAGAATTATGAGCATAACGTCCTAGAACACCCTGGATAAGCCGGATATAGGCAGCTCGTACACATCTGTCCCCTTCGTTTCCTTGAAATGAGAAGTGTTCAAGAACGTGAGATACATTCATGAAAATATATGAGGAAATGGATAAAGTGCTAATAAAGGCAGACGAATGGAATAAAATCGTGGATATATATAATCCACATATTGGCTTTATAATGTAACCGGGATATACTTCATCCGACAATCGAAAGACGTTTAGAACAAGGAAAACGTTTAAAAAGGGACGCAAAACAAAGATGCAAAACGTTCACATATCGGGCATATCGAAAGCAAATATACAATTCGTCATTTTAATCCGTAGAATTTCCTGGCAGCTTTCTGTTTTCGTTGGCGTTAAAAGGAAATTTGAAAAGGGGGTGGAGTTCGTGTTCCGCGATAAAACAGCGGCGGGATTACCTCGTCGATTCGGACCGATTTTGGTTGCAACGCAAACAGGAAATTGACAGTAAAAAGTTTATGTTCAATATTCCAAATAATACCGGTGGATAGCCTAATACGATCTTGTTTTCTTTCTGCTGTCTGTATCAATTTTTTATTGAACAGTTTTCTGTGTGAGTTGCGCTGGAAAACTTTGGAAGTTTTCACACTGGCTAGCCATTCCGCGACTTTTTGAGGCCGGGCTTAGAATGATTCGAAGGGTATACTAGTTTTCATGTTATATATGTTGTAAATGAAGAACGATTCCGTCGATATCTATATGAAAAGCTATGTATTTACATATTTTAATTGATGCAATGTATAGACGTATTGTATTCAACCCTGTAATGTCATTACTGATTGAATAAACTCTATTCTGTTCTAACAAATCTAAACTATCTGTAAGGGTATCAATTTTCTCTTACTCGCGAATAAACTATTGTTATTATTTTATCGCTTGGGTGCCAACAGCTACAGTGAAGACGGGTCGTGGGATGTTAAATTTTCAACTCCAGAGTATGTTAACCAATCAATGAATTGCTTCCTTACTGGGTTTTTCAAATACTCAAATTTCCCCCGGTTAAATTACCCTGAAAATATAAGAAATAAAACGCTCATAACAAGTATGATTGAAATTTACTTGTTGTCAGAAATTAAATCGGTTTAGATACACACTATGAAAAAAATATTACAAATGGGTTAATTCAAAAAGTCAATGATATTGAAATATGAATGGGTGAAAGGAATGAAACTAAATCTACAATACAACTATAATTAGCACTAGCATAATCGTTACAACACTTGACCTGTGTAGTAAGATTTTGTAATAACGATAGCCTGACATTAAGATGTCTGAGTAAGGCCATAATCCTAAAAGATGTACCTCCTTAGCTCAATACTGTACAATTGCCTCAATAACAGACCTCTCGGAACTTTATAGCAGACTCACTCGAAGGAATAACACCCTTGAAGAGTCAAAATGTTAACATCTCTGAATATAAAATGTATTGCACTCAGAATGAGTAGAATACATAGCAATCGATTGAACATAAGTTAAACTAACCTATTTCCTGGAAGATTTTTTGGCTGAGGAAGACAGCCAATTAGATCTCGTGAAGTAAGATGAATATATTGAATGTTGGTATTGATTTCATTCATAAAAAAAAATAAAACAATCTACAATAGATATAGACAAAATTCTGTAGATTACATATGAATAAATCAATCTCTGTGAGACCTACACTAATAATTTTCTTTCCAAAAAACAATATAAGTGAAGTCACAGAGAGAGGTTAGATTGTAAATTTTGACAAAATAAACTTGACATTGATAGTTATTATACCCGGTTTGACAAATAAAATTATTTCGACTAACTTTTGATCCATTTGTAAGGTAAAGTATTAATTGAAATGATATGAATCGAATTTGAGCGTATTCAGTCAAAAAATCAAATTGAATTTGGTATTAATTTGTGTTGAATTCACTCTAAAAAAGTTCTCAAAATTTGATAGGTGGATTCTTAAGAACATTATTACATATTCTGTGGAGAATCAGGCTGAATTTACTGCTAAATTCTATTTTGAGAATTGTTATGATTGTTACCTAAGAAACTTGGTTCCTAAATAATGCTAATTGATGATTTCATGTAATTAACACCAATAGCTTGAAAAAGTTGATGAGCGTTATATCCGACATTAAGTGTACCCAAAATAAGAAAAGTGAGTCTTTCTATCTGATTTGGATACTTAATTGGAAGGGATGTTAGTTTCTGAAAAACAATTAAGTTAATGAGCATTAGATTCTAAAATTAGATCTATCCAAAATGAGAATTTGATTTGAATAACTTCAATCTCCAAGAAATCATTCTACATTCTAGATCTAGTTATGTTCTAACTTGTAAATTGAATTTAATGTTATTTGTATATTTAAGTGAATTGTGAATCAGATGAGTAAGTTTGATCAGTTGGAGAATGAATTTGTTGATAAATAAATGTTGAACTGATATACAAAAAGTTTAAAATGTAAATTTAGCAGTGAGGCTAATGTTGAGTATCTGCGTAAAAAAATCATAACTGCAAAAAAGTAGACAGAAAAGATGGAAATTCCCTAAATCTCCCTGTCATTATATTTACATTGAAATGAAAGAAGTACAAGCCAAAGTTAAAAAGTTGTACGAGTGAAATGTTGATTCAGGAATGGTGCGGGATGACTGGAGGTACGGAAAATGTTCCTTCTTTGGTTTGTTTAATTGTTTAAAAATGTTTTTTCAAGATCTTCGTCTTCGGGATCTTGGATGAGGGTATTGAAAAAATCCAGTAGGGTTGTTCAAATTGTTCGATCGTATCCAAATTTATCGTTATACTGAATAATTAATTTCTTGTCGAGATCACCAATATATATTGAATGTTGTGATGAACAAATATAAATGTGCTGAATCACGTCGGGTTCACCAATATATTGAATAATGTATGTCTTGCGTTCAGTATATTAAAAATTATTCAATATAAGTTAAGTTTATTTCAATTAAAAAGGTATATGTTACGAGAAGATCGTTATAAAATATACATGTGCTTATGAAATATAAAATGTTGAATGAATGTTCTTATGTTATTAAAACATGTTGGCAAGAAAATTTAAATCATAGCTTACTAAAATTGGAATCAATAAAACAATAATAGATATAGACAAAATTCTGTGAATTACGTCTAACTAACGCAATCTCTGTGAGACCTGCACAAATATATCTAATAGAATTAAGAATACTGAGATAATTACTTAGAGTATAGGGTTAAATTTCCTTCCCACAAGAAGCTATTAATTGCGTTCTCCAAGTCACGCTCTCTAGAGTTCAAATTTCTCTGGTTTCAAATCACACAGCTTGCGTCAAAATTCGGGTTATAATCCCTTCCCAAAATGATGAATGATGTCTTTGATTTTAACAGAAGGAAAATCCTAATATAGTTTTTAAATGCAGACATAATATAAGCTGGAGCATTGTGAAGACATATTGGTAGGGAATCCTTTCAGGTTGTTATGTGCAAACAAAATTCAGTTGCTTCAGGAATAATGATTATTAGCCGCCAATGATGATAAGATTTGATGAAACTTGTTTGGGAATGCTTCCACTGTCATTTAGGAAACCAAATAAACTATGACATGTAATGATGAACGACATAAAACTGTAAGATGAAAGTTGTACAGCAAAAAAAATTAAGAAAAATTTATAATGAAATAATCAAAAAAATTCCCAGTTCATAATTCACATTACTTTGTAGTTAGGTTAGCTTTGAACCTGCCTCTCTCTTCTCAACAAAACGGCTGTTTTGTTAAGCTTGTTAAAATTACTTATTCACTCTCAATATTGACTAGCGCAGCGCCACTGTGGTGTCCCATAAAAGCTTCACTTTGATAGACCTGATCGGAAAACTACATTAGTTTGATCTAATCCACCTGCGCATAGTCTTTAAGCCAATTAATCTGATAAAAAATTGAATGTCGCATATCATTATTAGTTCCACTAGTTGCAATTTTTATCGAAATATCTCGTGATACGCCAATTTCTAGCAATATCCCGCGTTTTATGAGAACATATTACAACATCGAGCACAAGATACGAAGTTCATCGGTTGTAAATTCGACGTTAGTTAATACTCTTGAACAGACCGTTAAAGTTTTACGATGGTTCAACATTGGACATTTCATAGTACACTCTAAAAAACTCCATCTTGATGGGGTCAAAGTGAAGACGTCATTATTCGTAACACAAACTCTTCCCTTTTGATAACGCAAGACGAAACAGTTTCCAAACGATTCTATAGGGAAAAGAGAATATCACAAGAAAATAATTCAAATTGATCAAAACAGATGCTAACCATGTTTTAGAACCAGAACATAATCTCTCCGCGTTTTGCACAACAGAGAATTTTACGGACACAGGGGGAAAGTTTCAAACTAAATAAATTGGAATTACTAGAGATTTATAATGGTTTGAAATATGACTATAATAAACGAACAATTAACCAACGAAGTGGGAATATGTAATTTCGGAATAATTAATTTCTTGGCAAAATTATGATAAATATATCCGTTTATGTAGAAAAATATCTACAGTGGAAATGTAAGCTATAGATTATTGACAGGGTGAGAAAGAATGTGGTTTTATTTACGTTCGTTTTGTATGCGGTTATATGATAAGTATATTACAGTGGATGAAATAATTACGACACTACAAAAACATGCTACTTTGATGAATATATCAATTAAAACGACTGGGTCAATGAATAAATCAACATTCATTTATTGTTATTTATTACATATAGGTATGCAAATGCTTACATTTTTTCGAAAAATTGCTCCAGTGTTGTTTGTTTAAAATTTTTCAGTTTCATTTGAAAAGCTCTCACATTTTGATAAAAGCTAAACAACTTCTAAGGCAAGTTCAGTATTGTCGTTACTGAACAAAAAGTTTCTAATATCGATAAGCTTTTTAAAAATTTCATTTTGATGCTTCATTTCCGAGTTTCAGGTTCTTTATTTTCACTGTGAGAATCTTTTTCACCAGTGCTCAGTTCATCTAGGATTTCTTGAATACCGAAACTGCTGAGGTTTTCAGTTGATACACTTTGATCAATAGATGCATAGTTGTCTATTAATTTATGCATTCATGATGGTTGATGCAGAAAATAGTTTGGCCAATGCAAATCTCGTCTTCCTTGACGACAATGTTCTCACGTTCAACAGTGTCCAAGAATCCCGCCTTCGCTAAACATCTTGTACCAAAGCACTAGTTAAGTTGATACTTTTTTTGTTTATTTGTGAGAATTTTCGCTATTGGGGAAAGTCTTAAGTCTACCATAAAACTATGGATAATCCTTTGGTTTAGTGTTTGATAGCATTAGGTTGTATTTGGAGGCCGGAACACGAAGTTCCCATTTTGTAATTGCTGTTTGGGATGAGACGTGGCATTTTCCAAAAATAATACGAGCTTTCTATTTTATTTTTTTAAATTTTCACATGAAATTTTTCTAACCATTATTTGTATCGTCATCCAGGCTCTTTTATTCGACACCCATTCTAAAGCCAATTTATTTACAAGGGCTCCTTTGAAGCAGCGAGGATTTTTGCTTTTCCCAATTATTTTTTTTTCTCTTCCAGCTTCCAAAAATAAAATGGGTACTAGCTGTTTTGCAGTTTTATTATCGGTACACCGATAACTTTTTAATGCAATGCGAATGAAACGAAACAATTTCAAAATTACATCAAAACATAAAGAAAGTTTGCGAACAGAAAAATTTGAAGCTTTGAAGCTTGGATTGAGATCGAAGTAATCTTTAGGAAACTCGATACTGTACAAGAGACTGCAACTCATGTCAGCTTTCGAGTGGCTCTTGAAATTGCTAAACGTCGAAAACCATTCACCGATGGTGAAATGATGGAAGAATGCGAAATTGCAGTAGCCGAAGAAATTTGTCCCCGAAAATGATGTGTCAGATACTGCTCAGGTGTTGTTTTTTCTTCGAGGGGTAGATAAAAGGTATAAAGTGTATGAGGAACTTCTTGATATTGATAGTATTCACGGCACGACTACTGGGGAACATATTTTCAAGAGAGTTGAAAATGCCATTAATAAAAAGAACCTTTAATGGAAAAACTCGAAATCTATTACTACTGATGGATGTAGAAACATGTGTGGTAAAAATAAAGAAGTAGTTGCTCTTATTTCGAAGGTTGTAGAAAATGTTGGTGGTTCAAAACCAATAGTCTTACATTGCATCATTCATCAACAGTCCTTGTGCGGGAAATGTTCGGATATGTCTAAAATTCTAAAGTCATATCAGTTATTAATTTCATCAGATCCACTGAGCTGAATCACCGATAATTGTTTAATGAAGAGATCGGAGAAAATCACTTACCATATCGTACTGCCGTACGCTGGTTTAGTTGCGGAAAAGTCATTCGGCGCTTTTTTGAGTGTAGAGCAGTGATCGACTTTTTCAGTATTACAAATGAGCGAATGGCTGTGGTAGTTAGCATTATATCTCGATTTGACAAAATATATCAACGAACTGAACGGTTTCAATCACAATTACGTGAAAAATGTTCCACACATTTTAAAATATGTGAAATATTCAGCCACACGAATGAAATTAAGATTTTTCAAAATCCTTTCGATACTGACATTGACACCACAGCCCCGGAACATCAAATGGAAATTATTGATCTATAGTGCAGTGATATTTATTAAGAACAAATATCAAAACTGAAACTTACAATTTAATAATTTGCGTAAATTTTGTTCGTGAGCTGTTTTCTGTTTTTGGTACTACTTAGTTGTGTGAGGAAACATTCTCGAAAATGAAGTACACAAAGAATGTTTACAGATCAAAGTTAACCGATGAGCATCTTAAATCTCTTTTAATAATTGGTACAAGTAAAATTGGTCCACAACTACAAACTATTTTCAGAAGAAAATCACAATTACAAAAATCTTATTAGTATTTTATATGTTATAATGTTTATATGTTTTATATTTATGTGTTTATATGTTATAATGTTTATAATGTTAGTTATAATGCTGCAATTAAATTTTGTGCGTATTATACTTGTCATTAAGCTTTACCTGAATAAAACCGAGATATTATCATTCTGTGTCTTTTTAACCAACTTATCACAACAGCAATAAGCCATTAGCTGTCGCGGGTAGGATTGATGACACTGGCGGGCCGGATTTGGCCTGCAGGCCGTAGTTTGGAGACCCCTGAGTCAGGTCATTTTTAGTAAGTTAGTACTTCGTAATTTTTGTTAGAAGAAGCTACTGTCTTAGCGAAACAGTTACATTTCCTTATTAACTTAGAGAAAACCGAAATTTCACTAGATATTTTATTCAAGGTGAACTTTTTGAATTCATGATATATGCAGAAGTGGCAATTTATTCTTGATAACAATTAAAAAGATAAATATAATAGATTTTGGTTTCAAGGCATGATGTGATAAATTAGAGAAGTGAAATGTTAAACTCGTAGTAGTTTATATTCCGGTGATAATGGACTGTATTCAGTAATAGTCAACTCCAAACTCACTTTACTATTCATTTGTTATGTAAAATCGACTTTAGTGATCTAGTAAACAACGAGTACAAATACATTTCTATATACGGGTCCATTGAATCTTAAAACAAAAGATGATGTACGAGCTGCGAAATGGAAACTTCCTATCTCCACGAAAGCGGGAAGAGATACAAAGTATACCCGGGTCCATTGGTGAAATATAGTGGGTAATTAATTTCGAGGTAAATTTAATGCCCTATCGCTTTGCCAAAGTAAAGTCTCGCAGGAACTGCCTCATTAGATGGCTATTAACTATTCACTTGGATTATACAGCCCTAATGGTAATTTATAATTTCTATTATGAAGACTAATCATATTTTTATTATGAACCGGCTGACATTACATTGTCAGAAAAATTCAGTTATTAACTCCGACTTTCTGTCATGTAATAAGCAAAAAAAAACGAATGGCTTTAATTAGGCAGAGAAAATTATTATTAATCCTACAGCAGAATGTGAATAATATTCACACTTTGATAACTAAATATTGAAGATTGTTTTACCGCATAATAAGCAAAAAAAAACGAATGGCTTTAATTAGGCAGAGAAAATTATTATTAATCTTACAGCAGAATGTGAATAATATTCACACTTTGATAACCAAAAGTGACATCGAATGCGTGCAGTACAATAATAGAATTAGAGTAATGAACATATTTAAATCACAAAAGAAAATACATAACTGCAAAGAAAAACAATCTAGTTACAATTTAAATATAAAGGACAACTAGATACCATTTACAATTGGAAAATATTTCATTCCTTATTTTTTCAGTTGCCTAGTATTATATATAAATTCTCGTGGGATAGATCGCATATCCTTATTATGTTCATCTTGTATCAATGTCTAAAACGGGATTTTTTTAAAACTAATTGTATCGAGCACTAATTTCAATTAAAAATGCCCACTTCGCCGGAACGAACAGAAACACGAGTAATCGAAATTCTAACACATTAATGTTTCAAGTATATGTATATGTATCATGAATCCACTGCTTAGGAATTTGCGAAGTCATTTCAAGCAATGTTTGAATACGACTGAAACCAAAAAATATAAAGCTCAAGTATGCACTTTCGAGCCAGATTTTAATGATTTATGAGGAAATAGAAAAAGTTTAGTGAGGGTGGTGGAATTTACTAAGTTTTCGTTTTTTTTTGTTTCCAGTACTACACTTTTTTCAGCAGATATTGTTTGTTGATTCCTGTATAAGTTCCATCGCAATCTGACTTGTCTATCTTTAGGTATTAAAGGTTTTAGATTTGAAAAATATTCACCATTCACCAACGCAGTTAGTAGATTTATATCATACTTTTTTCTTAATTTTCTCTGAGGTCTCTGGAATGTATGGTAATGGTATACAATTATCTGTATTACCTTTCTTGTTATTAATATATGACGTTCTATTATAGATTTTGTTTATTCTTTCTTTAATGATGGGATTAAAAAATGTTTTTGAGTAGCCGCTCATTTCCAGTATATTACGAACAATTTAACAGCGCGATCTGTCAGGCCGTTTATAACCCTTTTTTATAACTTTGTGGTGCAACTGAATTAAAGTGAAGATATCGTTCAGACCAAACTTCTTTAGTAAACCACGAACTTTTTATTTTTTCATCAGAATCATGCCTAATGTTCATATTTAGGAAATTTAGGTTTTCGTTCATTCTACTTCACAAGTAAATTAAAGATTACAGTGGAAATTGTTAAATTTATTAATCACGCACTGAATTTTATCATTGGGAACACACATAAGGTAATCATCTAGCTACCGTTTAAAGAATAATGATTGAAAATCCGATAAATTTATTACTGACTCCACCCAACGTTTTTTGATGTTACTCAATACCAAAACGACTGCGATATTTCTAAATGAAGAAACAACGTCCAAGAAAATTAATAGATGATCTACGGGTACGGATGGATTTGTTTATAAACCCATTAAAATACCATGAGTCCTTCACATAAAATCAATTTCTCCCTTTTATATTGTTGATAGATTTTGATAAAATTTTTTTCAAATCAACAGGGATTATCTTATTTATGTACCATTTATTCATTAATTTATTCATGTCATTTTGTACTGATAAAGTAGGATCAAACTTCAATTTCATTTAATAGATTTCCTAATTTCATCTCTATACTATTGATGGTTTTATTACATTTATACGCAAGCAAAACTAATTTTTGAGGGTTAGCATCTTTTGTTCTTTTGTGTGATGGTTAAAACCATTTTTTGCTACGCCCATTTCTGCTTTCTGTTCATTCTTTTTATTAGTCAAGATGTTACAAATTTTATTTCTAATTTAATTTTTGTTTCAAAATTTTTATTTCTCATTACGCATTCTAGATCAGCAATTATATAGTCGATAGCTTAACGTATGCTGAATCTCACCCAGAATTTTTGTGCTATCGTTTATTTATTTTTTGTTTTCCATTAGTTACGCACTTCATTAAGCTATTTATCTTTTTCGATTGAATGGCTTCAAATTTGGTGACATTTTTTTCGAAATTGTTTTGCTGGTTTTGAAAAAATTGGGTAATAAAGTTGCTATCAAAATTCCGATAACAGGATTGTTTAACGCGCTCAATTTTTTTTCAGCCTTGCTACATTTGTGCAAGCTTTTTCAATGCACACATTTGAATAATTTTTATCAAGATAATTTAACAATTTGGCGTACGCCTAATTTTAAAGTGAATCGTGACATCACGGAGTATTATGAGTGATTCATAGCAGGAACATGACTCCACATGATTGAATGGTAGATGTAAGTACATTAAACTCAGATAGTGCTTGAAGAAAACGAATTTATCCAAATGGCTTCGGCGACCACCATTAGGAGGAATCAATGGCTAATGCTTTCAGCATCTTATGCGTGAGTTTATTCCGAGATCTAATCGAATTAAAAATAAATCAGAGCATGAAAACTCTGCAGTGACATCTTGAAAAAAAGGATAATGGATTGTTAGTGGAACTGTGCTTCGTGTGTTGCAACGATACCGAGCTGTAGAGAAAATAAAAGAACATCTTTCATTCCAACATTGAGCCAGTCGAATTTGCTCATCGTTAAAAAGTGTACATTTTTCGTTCGTAGAAAGTGTTTGTGTGCGTCAAGGTGTCTTCGCTCTTTGCGTTACTTCTGAATGAATTATTTCCTATATCAAGAACGTCGATACAAAATTTAAAGGAAATAAGTGGGAGAAAAGATATTCCTGAGAACTGTCATGAAATGTATCTCGTATTTATTCATACGTTTCTTTATATCATTCGATTGAATTTCTTTTGTAACTTATTACTGAGTTGGATACCATATACTCTAAGGTATTCAAGTTAGTAGTGGGTTACTAACGATATCTAACCTATTCTCAAGATGTGCCCAATTGACGTGACTTCTCTCACTTTTGTTAGCAGAATAGCTTTCGAATCCTCCTGCGGGCAAATATAAATGAACGTAGGAACAAAAAATATATTGGAAATGGTATTACAAACCGCTAATGAAATACTTTATATCGGATTCTATGGAACATTGAAATTTCATCCATATGGTCCAAATAATATATTTTACAACTCTATGATTCATACTGATACAGCTGTCATGTTGATTTCGCAATTATTCACACTATAATATAACCTTGTTTTACATGAACTGTCAAAATTTGCCACAGAGTAATCGCATAAATAGATTTTTTGTACAACTTGACATTTTTGCATCTTTATCGATGCGTAAATGTTTACTTTTTTTCACCGTGAAAAAAAAATTTTTTTTCACTGCCAAAATAATTCACAAAATAAACATGAAATATTACTTTTTGAAGCATTTATTTCAACAGAGTTAATTGATTAATTAATTGATTATTTATCATAAGACAATTTCATTTTCTATAGTAATGACACAGAAAGACCAATGGATGCTGTCAAATTATATTGTTAGTATTTATTTTTAATATATTTCAGACGATGTAAATTCACATTCACAGTTGTACAAAAAATGTTATTTGTATTTCGTGTATAAAATTCATGTTTTCATGGCACATGCGAGACAATTAACACTCTCATGTGCCATTAAAAAAACACTCATTTTACGCACCTAATACAAAAATAACTATTTTTGGGCCGATTACAATACTTTCCTTACACTATCATCTACGTATAGCGAGGGAAGTAAACATTTCGAAACGTATGCAGTTGTATTTGTAAAATAGCTGGCAATCAAATTAACAACACTTAGGTATGGTATCACTTATCCGACTATATGAGATATATTAAATGATATCCGATTGATTTGAAAGGAGGTTGCGTTCTACCTTTATTTCAACTGCTTTCAACTCTCAACTCTAGATCTCACCAACATTGTGAACATCAGGGGTCAGTACTTGGACCCCTTATTTTCTTATTATTTGTCAATAATTTGCCTATAGTACTAAAGCAAGGGATTCTGACGATGTTTTGCGGATGATAATAATTCAATGTTAAGCACCGCATCTGACCGGGTGTTGGTGGAAAGTACCCAAAATAGTCTGAATGCCTGCGTAGAATGGTTTGATGCGAATCAACTCAAAAACAGATTTCATCTATTTTACACCTCGCGCGATAAACTACAATGAGAGTTGCCTCTTAATTGTAGGACATTCTTCGAGGAATGTTCAGACTCTAAGTTTTCTCGGGCTTTGTATGGATAACGCATTGAACTGGGATGCTCACATTGACATGTTATGTAACAAATTATCAACCATGTGATATACTTTGAGGAGGTTGCACAGTGTTACAAGTAGATGTACACTCCTATCCTATTGTTATACATAGTTATATTCAAGATGTTCTTATTGCATCATATTCTGGGGATCTGCATCTAGATCGGACCGAGTCTTCATAATGCAGAAGCTTGCAGTAAGGAGTATGGTAAGAGCACATAGGAGAACCTCATGTAGAAACATCTTCCAACAATTGCAATTACAACTTTTGATGTCAAAATAAATGTTGGTTTATTTCTCCGCGATGATTTTAATCATACTTATCATACAAGAGGCCCAGTAGACCTGTTGAAGAAACTTCACGGTATATGGGCATAAAGATGTTCATCATACTTCCGCAGTCGCTCAAAGATAATGCTGACTTTAAACAGCTTAAGAAGGGAGTTCATAATCATGATAATTCGCAAGAGCATGTATTTTACTGAGTGCTAGGCATCTGTAATAACAGATGATCCATACAGTTTTCCTTTAATTCAATTTCTAATTTTATATTCATGAATAAGCATAGTAGAAACTGGGCTATAATTATAATTTGTTACTTTCCGCACAGTTCCTTGATGTTTTCCAACGGAAGTATTATCTTTGTATACCTTTATATCATTTCTTCTTTTTGTTTTCCTTTTCTGTCTTATTTGTTGTATCAAAATACGTGTTTATCGATATATTTAATCATTTATTCACTCGAATACCTGCATTTTCTTGATTTGTCTTATACCATGTTATATCATTGGTCTTATCGACAATAAAAATTATTATTATCAATATTATTACTGTTAATAGATTGCGCATAAACTTACTAATAATGTTGATAATTTCTTATCGAATCGAAAACCTAAAGATAAACAAACCCACACAGTATATAAATTAAATTGTTCAGATTGCGATGGGACTTATACAGGAATTTCTAAATAATATTCACATGAAAGAATCTATGGCCATAAGTACAGCACTAAAAGCAGAAAATTTAATGAAATAAACAGTGGCAAATTTCTTTCTACTTCTTCATAATGTTCAAAATTATACAAGATGTTCCATCTCAGACGAGCCACCCCGTATATTTCTCTTATCCCATAGTGAGTGGAAAAATCTCCCGAAACACGTCTATTTATTTTGTTTGGGGGACATCTTATGACGTATATTTGAGGCTTGTACGAGCAACCCCCTAATGGGGGATGCTTCAACCCCTCAAAATAGAATAGGGGAGGGGGGTTGAGTGATACGTCATTTGAAAGCTCTTGGAAACCTCTTTACAAGGGTGTATGAAAAACGTAAATTTGATGAACCGTTTTCGCCAAAAATTAATTTTGTTGCTCGAATGCGCCACCTTGAATATTTTGGTTGTTTGTACAATGTACAAGCTCATTTTTATTAAGCCTTATTTACAAACTTAAACAATCTTCAAAAAATCACATTTGTAAAAAATTTAATTGTGTTGTCATGCTTACAATGAAAAAAATTAAATCTGCGTGTTTAAATCAAATGTTCAAATTGCAAAACTTTTCCTTATGTTGCCTTCATTTCTTGTTCTTAGAAGGTGGTTTTAACGTTTCTTCGATCATTTCATGATTTTAATCAATCTGTTGAGTTACTACTTTGCTGATTTGTTTAAAATTTCAAAAAATATGGTGTACACATTGCAAGAACGTGTTGAGCTGGTTAGCCTTTATTACCAAAATCAAAATTATGCCCGAGCGGCTACAAGGATATTTAACGAAAATCATCTTGAACGTAGCGTTCGCCATGAGTACGTAATGGAATGAATGAAGGAGCAGCTGTGGCGGTATTGGGACATGTCCAACTTATGCCAAACACGCAATCTGAACGCAAGTTTCTGCAGCTTCCGGTATTAGACAATCTAACGTTTTCAGAATTTTACATAAGCACAAGTTCCATCCGTACAAAATTAAAATAATTCAGGAATTAAATGATGATGATTGGGATCGAAGGCAAGAGTTTTGCGAAATTATGGTCGAGCGTATCAACAATAACCCAAATTTCTTGTACAACGTTTGCTTTTCTGACGAATGCACTTTTTTACTTAATGGAGAGGTTAACCGGCATAACTGTAGAATTTGGAGCGATACAAACCTTCTTGTATTTCGAGAAGCTCACACTCAACATCAGGAAAAGCTGAACGTTTGGGTAGGAATTTTGGGAGACCACCTAATTGGACCTCTGTTTATTCCTGGTAATTTAAATGGCGAAATTTATCTTGAAATGTTGGAAAATGCGATTGATCCGTTAATAACTGAACAATTAGAAAACGATCCTCTACTACTTGAACAACAATTGCATTTCCAACAAGACGGAGCTCCTCCTCACTACGCCGCACCAGTTCGCCGATACCTCAATTTGCAATACCCCGGTCGTTGGATTGGGAGAAGAGGTCCTATGGAGTGGCCTGCCCGATGTCCTGACCTGAACCCTCTGGACTTTTCTTGTGGGAACATCTTAAGTCCAAGATTTTTGTGACTCAGCCTAAAAATTTGGACGAACTACGCCCACGAATTGTAAATGAGTGTCGTCAAATAACTGCTGAACCATGTTAGAGACGGTTTTCAGTCAAGATTGTATTATTGGATGGAAGTCAATGGAGGACAATTTGAACATTTGATTTAAACACGCAGATTTAATTTTTTTCATTGTAAGCATGACAACACAATTCAATTCTTTTACGAATGTGATTTTTTGAAGATTGTTTAAGTTTGTATAAAAGGTTTAATAAAAATAAGCTTGTACATTATACAAATAACCAAAATATTCAAGGTGGCGCATTCGAGCAACAAAATTAATTTTTGGCGAAAACGGTTCATCAAATTTACGTTTTTCATACACCGTTGTAAAGAGGCTTCCAAGACCTTTCAAATGACGTATCACTCAACCCCTATTCAATTTTGAGGGGTTAAAGCGCCCCCTATTAGGAGGTTGCTCGTTCAAGCCTCAAATATACGTCAAAAGATATCCCCCAAACAAAATCATTCGACGTGTTTCGGGAGATTTTTCCACTCACTATGGGATAAGAAATATACGGGGTGGCTCGTCTGAGATGGAACACCTTGTATATGTGCAGAAAGCTGATACCAATCACTGATATAGGTACAGCAAAGACTTTTCCTTTCGAAGTCATAAATTGCATATCTTTTTAAAATTATAGGTACTTAAGCGCAAAGCAATTTGGTCGCCAAGATATGATGTCTTTAACTATAGAAAAACTACTGCATGGTGGTTTTTTAATACATATTCTTATATTTTAGCTTTTAATGTGTTATAATTTCAATTATTTCGGTGTTGTTTTGCTCGTTTAATTGAAATTAATGCGATAAAGACGTTTAGTTCAATAAATCTTGCGTTCTTGAGACCGAAAAAACGAAAATATAATAGACATAAGCGTTAATGTGACATATTTCTCAAGAATTATCATATAACTTTCGTATTGAATAAGACTTAGTCAAACGAACCGGAACTGTATCGGTCTATCTTGTTCGTAGTCGAGGCAATATAGCACTTTAACCCAAACATTTTTTCCCGTGAACGGATTTTGACGTGCTTGGGCTCAATTTATTCGGAAAGACCTCTAAAAAATTTGTTACCAGTTTGTTGTCGCGGAAAATGCATAGTTGCATAATAACACTGTAGAGAAGCATCAAAATGATGCATCCTGAGTTTAATAATTATTATGAAAAATATTTTTTTCATCAAAAATGTATCAGGGGTGGCTCAAATTTGTCACTCGGAGGTTTTTGGGGTCCTTGAACCCGAATATGACACTTGAAAAAACTTCTCCGGGTCACCTGGAGATCTGTATACCCTGGTCGTCTAGGTCACCACGAAGAACTACACTTTAATTCAGAATTTAATGCAGCAAAATTAAATTCAGGGGGTTTTTGAGATTGCTGAACACGATTATGATATCCAGGAATCACTCGGACATACCTGGGTATCTCCACACCCGGGTCGTCCAGCTCACCACAGGGAATAACTTTAAAATTTTTATTCTATTGCAACGAAATTTGACTTCTAGGGGTTTTCGTGGTTGCTGAATACGGATATGACACTTAAAAGGAGTACCTGGGACACCCTGGTCGTCTAAGTCACCACGGGAAATTTTCATCTTATTGCAACGAAATTTGACTCTTGGGGGTTTTCGAAGTCGCAGTCGCGTAGCTCACGAAAATATGTGTGTTAAATCTTTTTAAATATTTAAGTGTCATATTCATGTTCAGCTACCTCAAAAACACCGAAGGGTCAAATTTAGTTGCAATAAAATAAAAATTTCAAAGTTTTTCCTCGTGGTGACTTAAACGACCAGGGTGTACAGATTCCCAGGTACCCCGGAGAAGTTTTTGAGTGTCATATTCGTGTTCAGCGAGCTCAAAAACCCCTAGAAGTCAAATTTCGTTGCAATAAAATTTTAAAGTCATTCCCTGTGATGACTTGGATGATCCGGGTGCGGAGATCTCCAGGTATGTCCGAGTGATTTCTGGATATCATATTCATGCGACCTTAAAAACCCCCATGAACTCAATTTTGTTGCATTAAATTCTGAATTAGAGTGTAGTACCTCGTGGTGACCCAGACGACCAGGGTATACAGATCCTCAGGTGCCCCGGAGAAGTTTTTAGGAATCATATTCAAGTTCAGCGACCCCAAAAACTCTCCAGTGATAAACTTGAGCCACTCCTGATATATTTTTGATAAAAAAACCTTTTAAGCTATTGCATATAGCTGTTATCGCGGGCTTTGAGCGCGGCGACCGAATCAAGAAATTGCGTAACGAAAAATGATGTAAGACTTAAACACCTAACATGTGTCAAATTAATTAATTAGTTTGAAGTTTCTAAAAGTGAGAAATTTCGCTATTTTATACGATGTTATAACACTCTAGCGCTTTAGACTCCGGGATTTTCACGTGGCCTATCGAAATTAGAAGGTTCGAATTATCTAAAAACATAATTGCATGAACTCCAGACGTCCTCTGTAATTAGCTACGAACGAAATCATTTTGACATATGCCTCTAGGAGCTCGCTACGCGTCAGTTAGAGTTTATACGTTAGACGCGCGTACCAGAGACCTGAGAGTACTTGTTTCTATTGAGCTATTGCATATATCGCATATTATAGCTTTTATCGCGGGCTTTGAGCGCGGCGACCGAATCAAGAAATTCCGTAACGAAAAATAACAGGAACTCGTTTATGTTGCGCTCTCTCCGGTGACTAATATTGAAAAATTGTATATCACGACAAAAAACGATAATTCTACATTCAAGTTTTATAATAATCGAAGGCAAGCTGCATCGACTGCATCTTTGTTGCAAAAATTCAAAAGACTGCCTTTAAATAGTGTTCAGACGACAGTTCAAAGTGTCTTAGATTTCATTAGTAATAGAAATGGCATTTCAATAATGACTTTCAATTGCCAAAGTCTATATCACGACAAAAAACGATAATTCTACATTCAAGTTTCATAATAATCGAAGGCAAGCTGCATCGACTGCATCTTTGTTGCAGAAATTCAAAAGACTGCCTTTAAATGGTGTTCAGACGACAGTTCAAAGTGTCTTAGATTTCATTAGTAATAGAAATGGCATTCCAATAATGACTTTCAATTGCCAAAGTCTAAATAGTCACAAATACGATTTACAAGATTCAGTTACGAGACAAACAAATGTGTTATTTCTTACCGAAACTTGCATGGCGCATGATAATCCGATTGAAATACCTAATTTCAATTGTATTGTTCAATTCAAACGAGATACTGTTCCAAAAGGTGAGGTAGCTATTTACCAAAATAATAATAATGTTACTAATACTATGACTCCGAATATTGAAATACATATTGCACACGTTAGCGATGTTAATGTTAGGCGCTCATTTGTTGGAGATATTCGTGCGTGCTTATGCAAACTTAGAAATGGCCTACACATAGTCATGGTAGCAATTTACATTTCCCCGAATCCAAAATTGGACAAGGTAGAGCATTTTATTCATCGCACTTTACTGGAGTACACTGAAGAAGGTACGAAAATACTTGGTACAAATGGTAATAAATTTCCACTTATCTTGGCTGGCGATTTCAACATCAACTTCGCTGATAAAAAATCAGAGCGGTTGACAACTTTTCTTTCGGAAAAATTGAATTTGAAAATGGATAATGATCCACAAGAATCCACAATAAAATATGGGACCACCATTGACGCGGTATTTTCCAGATATTTAAAAGATATCAAGTCTCAAACTTATGTCTCTTATTTCAGTTATTCAGTTACCATAAACCTATAGTTTCAATGATAACAAATCCCTGAATAACCTACATCTATTGTAAGATAATAAAAATATTTTAAACGATATTAACTTCTCATTTATTCAATAAAAGAAAAAAAATTTGTTTTCTTATCGGTCACCATGCTCAAAAGTAACTAGAATGACCCATGCTCAAAAGTAACTAGAATTAATGTCAAAGAAAAAACTTGAACTAAAATATCAAAGAAAAAAAAATACTGCATAAATTTAAAAAAATAAATAATTATAATTGCATAAGTTGAGAAAAAATGCTATGCAATAGCTTTACCGCGGCAGTCCCCGAGTGCCACACATATCTTTTTTTTATAATTACTCAGGATGCATCATTTTGATGCATTTCTACAGTGTTGTTATGCAACTATGCATTTCCTGCGAAAACAGACTGGTAACGAATTTACGGAGGTCTTCCTGAATAAAATGAGCCCAAGCACGTCAAAATCCGTGAACGGGAAATATTTTTTGGGTTAGGCCTCTTTTTGTGCTAAATTGCCTCTACTATCGTATTATTTTGTTTTTTTCGCTAAGGCACAGTTAATTTGTTATCTAGAAACTAGATAGCATCTCCATTAACAGAAGACTTTTATAAACTAACTACTAAATGTTCGATTTTAATTTAATATATGAATGTAACAATAGTCTCTCTAACATCATAGCTTCTTAATAATGATTCTTGAGCCAGGTATGAATTATATACAAAATTCTCGGGAAATAGGTCACATTAACACTTATGCTTTATATTTTCGTCTTTATGTTCATTTCACTCTCACGACATCAGAAGGCGTAACATTGTCGTAATCATCTGCCACAAACGAACGAATTAAAAACCATTTTATTTTGGCTGGAAGTTTATGCACCAGATACCGGGATAACGCTCTGTAAATCGTGATTAATTATTCCCCTGGTTCCAAAGAGATCGGAATACAATGTTACGAATCTCCACCCTATTAAGTGATATAAGTAGTTAAATTTTGTAATGAACGCTACAACTCAAACAACTTGATTGACATTATGTTTATTTATAGCTAACGATCTTGAACGTTCCTTAACGATTGATGAAACCTCTTGTATAGCGCCTACAAAGTTGCAAAGAATAATTCCTTCGACGAAAACGTATTCATTTAATGGGGCATGAAAATTTTGTAGGCAACTTTATAGCTGGTTGAGCCGAATGAAAAATAGCTCTAGCTCCATTTCAAGTGCCCATTGAAATGAAACCGCCGAATTCGCCCTCCCCTGATGTTTCTTTACTTGGCTAAATGTTTCTACGCGCGTCAGTTTTACTTGGAGATGATGTGAGCAATAGGGCGTGACTTTTAGGACTGAAAGTTGCGGAGGGTTCCTGCGTTATCGTTAAACGTACGGCCGGGGCTTTAGGGACTTGAATATCTAATGAGCTCAATGTCACACGCACACCTCAAAATTAGGCCGGAATCGCTGTAACAGAATAACGATACATATTCCAATAAATACTGGAAAGAAAGATGGACCATGAAAATAATTGTACAATTCAATTATAACACTTGTGACTTTGCAATATCTGTTTGAAGAAGCTACGATTTACATATCATATATTATCGTATTTACGTACGTTTCGGTCTCACGCCCATCATCAGGAGATGTATCAATGTCTGAAAGGGGATTTCTTGAAACTAATTGTGTCAAGTACGAAACGTTCTTATCGCACTAATTTCAATTAAAAATGCCCATGGTCCCGAAACACATATACATACACAAGCACGAGTAATAGAAATTGTAACACATTACTCGTGTTTCGTTTCGTTTTGGCGACGTAGACATTTTTAATTGGAATTAGTGCGATAATGACGCTTTGCGAAATTCATTCGGATACAGTAGCGTGACTAAGTAGGGTTTGAAGGAATAACTTTTCCTGGGTCACACGAATCAAGGGCTTAATAGGCTACTCGACGTTATAGGTATTATTGAAAACAAAACATAAGATAATTCAACAAAATAAATCACATTTGTGCGAAAAGGTGTGTTCATGTATAAATAGCAACTGAAGTGTAATAGGGTTAATGAGATTTGTACAATTAAGGGTAAGGGATCATCGGAAATTATCAAACAGTTAGATCCCGGGAAAATATAATGTAAATTGAGAAATAATTTGTGCATTAGGATAATTATTATTTAATATACAGAGAGCGCTTTGAAAGACAAAGGAAAAGATCACTTTGGTATACTGTTCATTTAGGAAATTGTATAGGATTTTTTATAACTTTATAAGATGGATTTAATTTAAAACGGATTTAATTTGAAACCTTTGATATGATTTTGTAAAATGCTTAGGCTATCTAAATTAGGAAAAGTATGTTTGTAAAGAATGGTTAGCAAAGATCTGTTTTGATGAGTTTGAAAGAAAAATGTTCTTAGCATCTAGGTTTAATGTTACGAAAAGTTATCACTATCTGGGCAAATTAGCTTATACACTTCAGGTTTACTATATTTATAGATTTTGTCTTTAGCATTGTATATAACATGACAGAGTTAATTTTGTGGCTTGAAACTGATTTTAAAATTATGGCGTGATAAACTGTTAGTATTATTTTAGCTTACATTACCAAATTACGTCAGAGAAATACATTTTGCTGATACATCTATGTGTTTCAAATATGGGTAAATATTGTTGTAAGTTAATTAAGCCCAAACAACAAGAATAAACCCGTATATGAAGCACATAGATGTATAAACAAAATTCATCTCTCTGACGTATTTTGAATCCGTA
This sequence comes from Endomychus coccineus, assembly GCA_958510875.1. Lineage (NCBI taxonomy): Eukaryota > Metazoa > Arthropoda > Insecta > Coleoptera > Endomychidae > Endomychus > Endomychus coccineus. The sequence goes on from OY294067.1 coordinate 14,532,376, forward strand.
AGCGAAAATAAAGCTAACAATTTATCACGCCATAATTTTAGAATCAGTTTCAAATAACAAAATAAACTCTGCCATCTTTTATATAATGCTAAGGATAAAACCAATAAATATATTATATTTATAAGCAATTTTCCCAGACTGTGATAAATTACCGTAACTTCATCAAACCAAATGTTTGAAATTAAATATATTAGATTCAATAGAGGTTAATAGAGGTATCAGCTATAACAATATTCTAAATGATCAGTTAGACCACAAAGTGGTCTTCTTATTTGTCTTTCGAAGAACCCTTGAAATAATTCTTGGAATAATGAATATCTTAATGCCCAAATTATCCATTAATTTCAGAGATTTGACGTTTACTAAGTGTGAATTCGTTACTAATTTGATCAAAAGTATTGATATTTCTTTTCAATAGTTTGATGAGCAGTATTTTGAAGAAGTATAATTGTTTCGTATAGTCTCCGTTCGATAGTTTATATTTTTATAAACTGGAAAGAGTGCAATTTGATTTTGTTAAATATTCATTCTGTAAACGTAACTTCTCTTATGATACTATTTCAAGTGATGTAAGACTTATGCTCTGTCGGTTTCGTTCACTCGAAACAATAAGAAAACGCTCTGCGATACTTTCAAATGGCCTAATAGATTGTAATGATCTTTTACAATAGATCAAGTTTCGCCAAATCCGTACAAAGCAATTAACGTTCCTTGTTAACCAACATAGAACTAACTACAGTTCTGCTGCCTTTGTTGATCGAATAGTCAATTTCTACAACAATAAATTCGCAGATTGATTCTGCTCTCATTTATGGCAGTTTGAAAAATGTATCTAACGGATATATGTTTTGAATTACGTTTAAATGATATTGTTTCTTCTGTATCTTGTTTATTTTGTATTGATATTTTACTATCATGTCATAGTGTTTTCTTTTTAACTAAGCTTTCATAATAATTGAGGATATAGTTTTTAATTCTCACATTCTTTACTTACACCTCATTATCAAGTATTATAATCATTCGATGACCATGTGTCAGTACAAATATAACGGCGGTGAAAGGGAAACTTTTTTGGAAATGCTTCAACTGTCATGGAGGTAACATAAAATAAATAAATTAAAGATAAACTTTAGAAACGAAAAACGACAGGAAACTGTTACTTAACCAAAAAATTTGATTTGGGAATTTTTTTTGGAAATTTATTCATTGTACAATTGATATCACTCAAAATACCTGATCATCACAATTTTCAAATCATTGAACGATTTCTAAATATGTATATGAAGATCCATTTCAAGATAAAACAAATTTCACTCCAATAAAGATCTAGGTATTGATTATACGGGTGTTTCACCACGAACTATATCGATCGATATCTCAAAAAGTTAACGTAGAATTTTTTTGAAATATTAATTCGAAAAATGCCAAAACATCTAAATTTTCAAATGGAAACCGTAATTTGTTTTATAGTTGCCATATTCAGCACACGAAATTAGGTCAACGTTGTGTTTGGTTCCCCATGGCTAAATATGATCGTTTTTGTATTATTTACAAAATACTAGTTGTCCACCTTTGTCAAATGAGCGTTTTCGAGTTTGATAAATCTAGTTACCCATGGCTGATCATACGACTGTCAGAAAATTCATTCTCTGACGGTGGTATAATCAGCCATGGCCAAGTAGATTCATCAAACTTAAAAACGCCCGCTTGGCAAAGGTGGAAAACAAGTATTTTGTAAATGAATCGAAAACTATAATATTTAGGTATAGGGAACCAAATACAAAGTTATCCTAATTTTTTGTGTTGAATACGGCTACTATAAAACCAATGAGGGGTTATATTTGAAAAGTTAAAGTTTCTGGTCAAAAGCGCCAAAAGCGCGTTACGAAATATGCAGCCGTTATGAAGAACCTGTGTCTATTAAGTACGGGTCATTGTAATTTTTTCTCTGAAATTGCAAACATCTCAAATTCGATTGATTTTAAATAAAAGACAGATGAAATGTACCTAGAATTTTCCGTAGAATCCAAAAATACATTAAATTATAGGGTATTCCATATAAAATAAGGAAGTTGTCATCGATTTCCGGTATAACCGGAAGTATCGCATCTTGAAAAAATTTTAGATGAATAGTACTCATTAACTTTGGTCAGCTGCTAAATTTTCAAAAAAATTCTACTTCCTCTTTTTGAGATATCGATCGTTGCAGTTCCTGATGAGACACCCTGTACAAAGAATGCCTGCTTTTCCGACATTTGATATAAATGAATTTTGGATGACAAATATTCAACGTTCATTTTCATGAACCGCTACAGTATTCTGTGTCATTATGAACGTGCGTTTGTGGAAGTTGAGCTTATCAATAGTAAAAATATGCTTCAAAGTAAATACTTTATTACACGCTATGTCAGTACACTCAAAACAGTAATCGAATTATTGCATGATCGTCGACAGAAGTTATTTTGATGTTTCAAGAATCATTATGTTGTTTGAAATGAAGGACCCTGTCATAGTTGGAAAGTTTTATTAGATAATGATCGTAATTAAGCATTTATTATGAATGAAAGTAAATCGAAGAATGTAGCCAAGTCTGTAAATGCAATAGGAATAGAAACATGTATATTTTAGCTTCAAATATTGAATAACGATTGCGAGGTGGAGGAATGTGCTTGAAGATTAAATATTTTATCGCCATCGAATTGTTCAATTAACGTTTTAAACAAACAACAAGAAAAACTATTTCAAAAGATTTCTTGGCAAGTGCAACCGTTCTTATAGAGCAAAAACCTTATGGCGAAGAGTGAATGATGAAATTTAAATTGGTCCAACATATTATGTTATAGCTGGAAAGTCACATTAGACAACCATCAGTAGTTAACGTTCCGTTTCGTCTCTCTCAACAACGTACAAGTTGGGAATCTGAATGAGTTCATCTGCAGTTAATATTTCATTTTCTTTTCTAGAGCTACTGCTCGACTTTTAAATTTACGAATTACGACATCACTTTAGTTTCAACAATATTCTACTCTGACGGAAACGGCTTTATCTGCAGCTAATATTCTATACTTCCCTCGCAAGCTATTATCAACCATCTTTCCGACTTCAGCATCTTTATCTAATGGTTCGATGAGCAGTTAAGTCTAACTTACATTTATAAATAACCGCACAATCTAGAAGTAGGAGGCAGATCCAGTCTGGATATCTTGGAATATTACGGAATATATACTAATGATAGAATAGAACACTTGTACTTTGTTTTTATATCACTTATATTTTAGAACACTATTGTGGAAGTATCGTTCTGGAGATTGTCTAAACTATAGTCAAATACTGTTCTCTAAGTGACATGAAAGCCAATATCATTTTGATATAATAAAATGAAACACTTCTACTTTGTTTTTATACCAATTATATTTTAGAACACTATTGTGAAAGTATCGTTCTGAAGATTGTCGAAACGATAGTCAAATACTGTTCTCTAGGTGATGAGCAAAATGAGAGTTCAATGGTGGAAGCCATTACTTTGTGATAATTTATCATATTGATATAATAAAATAAAACACTTTTACTTTGCTTTTATATCACTTATATTTTAGAACACTATTGTGAAAGTATCGCTCTGAAGATTGTCTAAACTATAGTCAAATACTGTTCTCTAGGTGATGAGCAAAATGAGAGTTCAATGGTGGAAGCCATTACTTTGTGATAATTTATCATATTGATATAATAAAATAAAACACTTTTACTTTGCTTTTATATCACTTATATTTTAGAACACTATTGTGAAAGTATCGCTCTGAAGATTGTCTAAACTATAGTCAAATACTGTTCTCTAGGTGATGAGCAAAATGAGAGTTCAATGGTGGAAGCCATTACTTTGTGATAATTTATCATATTGATATAATAAAATAAAACACTTTTACTTTGCTTTTATATCACTTATATTTTAGAACACTATTGTGAAAGTATCGCTCTGAAGATTGTCTAAACTATAGTCAAATACTGTTCTCTAGGTGATGAGCAAAATGAGAGTTCAATGGTGGAAGCCATTACTTTGTGATAATTTATCATATTGATATAATAAAATAAAACACTTTTACTTTGCTTTTATATCACTTATATTTTAGAACACTATTGTGAAAGTATCGCCCTGAAGATTGTCTAAACTATAGTCAAATACTGTTCTCCAAGAGATATAAAAGCAAAATAAAAGTTCAATGGTGGGAGCAATTACTTACAATTAATTTATTATATTGATATAATAAAATAAGACACTTTTACTTTGTTTTTATACCAATTTTATTTTAGAACACTATTGTGAAAGTATCGTTCTGAAGATTGTCGAAACGATAGTCAAATACTGTTCTCTAGGTGATGAGCAAAATGAGAGTTCAATGGTGGAAGCCATTACTTTGTGATAATTTATCATATTGATATAATAAAATAAAACACTTTTACTTTGCTTTTATATCACTTATATTTTAGAACACTATTGTGAAAGTATCGCTCTGAAGATTGTCTAAACTATAGTCAAATACTGTTCTCTAGGTGATGAGCAAAATGAGAGTTCAATGGTGGAAGCCATTACTTTGTGATAATTTATCATATTGATATAATAAAATAAAACACTTTTACTTTGCTTTTATATCACTTATATTTTAGAACACTATTGTGAAAGTATCGCCCTGAAGATTGTCTAAACTATAGTCAAATACTGTTCTCCAAGAGATATAAAAGCAAAATAAAAGTTCAATGGTGGGAGCAATTACTTACAATTAATTTATTATATTGATATAATAAAATAAGACACTTTTACTTTGTTTTTATACCAATTTTATTTTAGAACACTATTGTGAAAGTATCGTTCTGAAGATTGTCGAAACGATAGTCAAATACTGTTCTCTAGGTGATGAGCAAAATGAGAGTTCAATGGTGGAAGCCATTACTTTGTGATAATTTATCATATTGATATAATAAAATAAAACACTTTTACTTTGCTTTTATATCACTTATATTTTAGAACACTATTGTGAAAGTATCGCCCTGAAGATTGTCTAAACTATAGTCAAATACTGTTCTCCAAGAGATATAAAAGCAAAATAAAAGTTCAATGGTGGGAGCAATTACTTACAATTAATTTATTATATTGATATAATAAAATAAGACACTTTTACTTTGTTTTTATACCAATTTTATTTTAGAACACTATTGTGAAAGTATCGTTCTGAAGATTATCGAAACGATAGTCAAATACTGTTCTCTAGGTGATGAGCAAAATGAGAGTTCAATGGTGGAAGCCATTACTTTGTGATAATTTATCATATTGATATAATAAAATAAAACACTTTTACTTTGCTTTTATATCACTTATATTTTAGAACACTATTGTGAAAGTATCGCTCTGAAGATTGTCTAAACTATAGTCAAATACTGTTCTCTAGGTGATGAGCAAAATGAGAGTTCAATGGTGGAAGCCATTACTTTGTGATAATTTATCATATTGATATAATAAAATAAAACACTTTTACTTTGCTTTTATATCACTTATATTTTAGAACACTATTGTGAAAGTATCGCCCTGAAGATTGTCTAAACTATAGTCAAATACTGTTCTCCAAGAGATATAAAAGCAAAATAAAAGTTCAATGGTGGGAGCAATTACTTACAATTAATTTATTATATTGATATAATAAAATAAGACACTTTTACTTTGTTTTTTATAATATATAAATTCTCGGGAAATAGGTCACACTAACACATATGCTTATCATTTTCGTCTTTAGGTACGTTTCGGTCTCATGATCATCCCGTCATCAGAAGACATATCAATATATAAAACGGTATTTCTCAAAACTAATTGTATCAAGCACAAGCATCCTTATCGCACTTCAATTAAAAGCCCACCTCGCCGAAACGAACAGAAACACATTAATGTTTTAAATAAATTTATAAATTGGTATTAGACAAGTGTGAGTTCATGTTATACATTTGTAAAAGAAGTTTATGAAATTTCACAATCCAAATTTTAAGTATATGAATATGTATCAAGAATTCACTACTCGGCAATTTTATTATAATATTCGAAGTCATTTCAAGCAATGTTTGAATACAACTGAAATCAACAAATATCGTTGTGAGGCCGAAACGTATGTGAAGACGAAATTGATAAATATATGTGTTAGTGTGACCTATTTCCCGGCAATTTATATATAATTCATGCCTGGGTCAAGAATCATTAATTAATTGATTAGGGATATAAATTGCACTATTAGGAGATATATGATGAAGCCCAAAAGTGACAGAAACCGTTACATCTGAGCCAAACTTCCAGAAATTAAGGGAATACTTTGCAGCTTCCATCGTTTCTCGTTAGCCGCAGTGTGTTTTACTTCCGTTAGATAATCTAACATTAAGTGTTGGAAGGATCGAATCTAATAAGAAAGCGGGATATCTGAACGATTAACTTTCGTCGAAATGAAGATTTCTTATGAAATTGACTTTCCTCCTTGCCGCATAGGGGAACTTAGATTGTATATATTTCTCAACTATAAAATAATACGTATTGAACTCACGTAACTTTCAAACCCTCCCGCACATGGAACGTTTGGAATGAGAAAACTTACAGACTCAATCTGTTATCAATCTCTAAAGATTTTTGATGCTTTCCGTTGGATTTTAGTATATCATGAAATATATCTTCTCTAATTCTGTACTACGTATACACTATAACACTAATAAGTACGAAATAACAGTGGCGTAACTACAGCAGGTCCAGCCGGTGCAATTGCCTGGAACCCCCAACTTAGTTTTTTTTTTGTTATGATATTATTTTACACTTTATGGTAGGTTGTAATTGTGTGACAGAATATTAATTGATTATATTAATAAAATTAGGGATTAAATATTTTACAATTAGAGCGTCGTTGTCAATGAGAGATCTTTTTGAGAATATTTGATAATTTTACCAAATGTGAGGGCCACAAATTGTGAAATTCATAATCTGTTCTCAAAAAGACTGGCGAAGAAATTGATATCATTGTGGTTTAGGAAAACTGTAGTTGTTTTCTTGCATTCATGTCTTGGAACACGGCCGCGCTCAGAATCACGTTATGAGTGAGATTTTTCTTCGTAACATTAAGGAATAATTCAAATTAAAGGATTTACAAGTAGTGGATCCTTCAGGCGCCGTTCCAGATATGGGATCTAAATGATCGGGCAGCACAATCTGAATCTTGTTCTGAATGATGCTATGAATGGGATTTTGGAAGTTAGCAAAACACTATAGGGGTTCAATAATGCAAATATGGAGTTATCCTTAGCTAGAAATGAATCTGAATTTAATAAAATACCCATCATAATGGAGCTGACACCATTCTTACATTCGACGATCGACGATCAAGTACTACCGACACAAAGTACGAAATCCACTTAGCCACTAACGATACTGTTAAAATACTGAGGACCTTTTAGCTACCAAGTAGATATTATCAGAGTTTTCAACCGAATATCTCATTCAGCCGTCGCGTCGTGTGACATGGTATTCAAGCTGCTATTCGTACGTGGGGCGATTCTTTTGGAGTGTGCAAAATTCACCGATCAGACACTCCGTATCAGTTTCATCGAGCCAGATCTGTCACATGTCGTGTGGATCGCCTTGTATCAATTTTCACCAGTTTGGGGGCGATAACGACCAATAGGATCAGGGAAATCGTATCCACACACAGACATCACCTCAAAGATAGTCTGGATCTATTCAGAAAGACCAATTCCATACTTCCCTTATACTATGTATATTGAGGTAGTGACAATAGAAACTAATCAACTATTTTCGTTAATAACATTAATTGAATCAAAAATTATAAAACACAATTGTACTACTCTAATAAAAAGCGAAAAAGCTTTCTTTCTTTGATATTTACAGTATAATAGCCCATGGGTCTAAAGTGCCGCTTAATGCCTCTCTACCCTCATGTTTAAAAGTTTTTTGATATGATGAAAAAATATACTATTTGGTTTAAATTAGCTCATTTCCAGTTAGTCAATGTAGTTTCCAGACCATATCGACCGAAAAGGCGGATGCGCCATGTGATTTCGAGTTGATCCACTATGAATCTTTTCGATTTACTGATCGGGAGCATGGACCTAGGTGATAGTATTCCTATACATCTGGCCAAATACGCCACCATTCATCAAGCGAAGCTATCGACAATAACGCGCTGTGCCTAAAATAGCGATGGAACAAAGAATGCAAACCCACATCATTATATGCACAGCCAGCAAGGCAGCCCTTTCTGCGCCGGGTAGCATGAGAATAACATCGAAGCTGGTGTGGGAGCGCATCAACATGCTGAACAATCTTGGCGAATACGAAAGCAAGCTCACCCTATTCTGAGTCCCTGGTCACTCTGGAATAAGGGGAAATGAAATAGCCGACGAGCTTTCAAAATTGAGAGCTATAGAACCCCTAATATGCCCCGAACCAGTAGTGGGCATCTCGAAGAATAACATCGAAGACACAATCCGCTGCTGGGTTAGAGCACAACACTCGGAAGTGTGGAAGCTAGTGAACGGTTGCAGGCAATGAAAGGAACTGATTGGACCGCAAATTAGGGAAGACTGGATCTCATCAAGAGAGGAACATGGTTAAAATGGCCAAACTGCTGACATAGATACTGACACAACACGGATCGTTCAACTACCACCTCTATAGGATGAGTCTTTGCGATTAGCCTGTGTGCAGTTGGTGCAAACGGAAAAAGGAAACATCAATGCACATTTTGGGCAGATGCTTAACACCGATCGCCCCCGAGTTACAGAGCACTCTCGGTAGAGTTATGCGACACTGAGGAGATCCAGAAAGTAGAGACGAAGATGATGCTACAACGCGGTCCCGATTGGGAGTCCGGATGAACGCCCTGGAGTGAGGAGCGCTCCACTAGGGAGAAATTCAAATAATGTGTCACGAAGTGAACAGTTATGGGTGGGAACCTACACTGGGTGTAACGGAATTCGGCCTAGGCATTAAAGGACCGCAATACCCCCCTTAATGAATAATAATAATAATATAAGACATGGACTAATGAGATCATTTTCGTATAAAATGGTTATTTCTACAATAAGGTGATTTGGGTGCTACTACGAAAGTTACCTGTTTTGAGGATGGATAACTAAACTCTAGTATTGATATGAGATATGAGCTAAACAGTTTTTATTTCAGAGTGAAACAACCACATACACGATATTTGCTCCAAAACAGTTTGAATTGCCTTGCCTCATGAGGAAAGAGTCGGCATTAGTCATCTGAAGAAGCAGTAATAAATTCTATGTGACACTTCCATTTTTTTGTAGTAGTATCTCATGAATTATTCATTAAGGTGAAATCTTAATCTTTTTGATTCACTGGTCAGTGATTTCAAATTGGCTACATGTATCTCAACATGCTATATCAAACGAACATTCACTATTTGTTTCTTATTAGTTAATTTCCAGTTTGCCAGTTACGAGACCTTGCCGACCAAAAGGCGGATGCGCCAGGCAATGTCAAGTTTATCCACTATCCTGCATCGGTCCGCTTGCATCGAAGGTGTCATATATCTGAGAACAATTTCGAGAAGTGTTATACTGATCAGTATAGTGCATTATTTGGTATTGGGCAACTTTTAGTCCTAATAGTGAGTCGCCATATCCGATTTGATTGAAAAGTTGACTTAGTAAGATTTTGTCAACTTTATCGATTGAAGTTCCTTCTCAAGAATAATTCATAACCATTATGAAAACAAACATGGGTAGAGACTGTGTTGATAACTGACATTGCGAATCACAATCAATAGTACATTTAGTGGTTTGCGCTTTTCTATATAAGCATTACCAAGTGCTGTGTCACATGTCACGGTGCAAGAAACCAAACGTCTTGTTCTTAGTAGATTCACGAATGTAAGAGCTGAACTAATATTAATGTCAAAAAAATGGAGCTGGTTATTGCTTTCTAATTCTACAGTGAATGTCATTGAATTGGTTATTAAGCGTGTTCTAAAAACCACGTACATCAAGATCTTTTTAGAAAATGATTCCATTTTGAATTCATAGTTCGCATAGAATGATATTGGCCTGGAAAGGCGTCAGTGGATTGCCTATTGCATATTCACTTATTTTTTTATAAAATTTTCTGTCAAAAGTAAGTAATTCTGAACAGTTTGTATTGGGGATATTAACATTTGAAAGTAATTTTTCTAGAATGTAAAATCTTGTCTTCCGGATGGATTCCGCGTCACAATAGCTCGACTTGATGCCGACGTTTCGCCAACCATTACAGGTGGCATCTTCAGGGCAGGCTTGAGGCTTGAACTGAAACTGGTCACCGTGACTCAGGATATTACCTTCCCAACGTTTGGGAACCCATCCTCGATAATTACACTTCTCACATGATCGCACAACGGCAGGGTCAAGTGCCGGAACGAAGTTAGCCACCGGAACAAAGGCAGTGAACTATGTAGCGGGAAGGATTTTCCTACAATAAATACGGCTCCAGAAACCAGTAGAACCAGTTTCAGTTCAAGCCTGCCCTGAAGATGCCACCTGTAATGGTTGGCGAAACGTCGACATCAAGTCGAGCTATTGTGACGCGGAATCCATCCGGAAGACAAGATTTTTCAGGATTATTTGTCCGCGGAAGTCTACTATCCAAGATATTTCTCTTGAATGTTCATCGACTCAGAGATTAGGGTATTAGTGGATAATGAAATAACATCTAATGAAACTAGGGTATCATCAGGTTCATCTTTCAATTTTCCAACAAGTTCCAAAGAAGAATATTTTACAGACAAACTTGGTGAGGTGGGATTTGATAAAATCATTCACTAAACATTTTGCTAACTTACTATTTCAAACATTAATTGTCCCAGTAGATAAATAATTCTTTCACAAAAGAGCAGGTTATTTCAACAAGGTTGTTAAATTCATGTAACGGATGGGAAATTAGAAGTGATCTCAGGGGAAAATTGTTATTGATGATTATTAGAAGATACATTGAAAACTGGAGCGCATACTAATTGCCAACGATAATGAAGATATAATCCCATGTTTAGAGAGACCGGGAGTAACGTAAATGTAAAATGAATGGAACTATCTTCAATGAACGTGAATTTGCAATACAATTGGACATAATAACATAACATAGCGTCATTATTCATCAGACACACAGATTATTGCTCTCACATATCTCTGAGAAATGATCTATTTGTTCATCGATTGACCAATTTCGCGATGAAACACATGAGAAGCATACAACTTGAATGTGAATGAACTACATTGAATATGATGAGCAGGAACGGATCCAGTATTTCTTCAATGAGGCTTATGTTAACTCACGTTGTTAACGAACGCGGGTTTGTCGCGTTTATTACTGTGGTTATCGATAATTTTTCGTTGTCGTTGTGCTCCAGAACGTGTTTTCTACGTTGATCGTTTTTTCTCAAAATCGAATTGAAGTGGAAATTTGAAATATTACTTGTTTCTAGGTAATATTTGAAGGCAGCCGACTGTTATTTGTTATTGCCGATCCGCTTTTCTGTTTCAGAGTTATTATGTTAAATGTGCAATTTTTCAAAACTTTGCTTTCATACGCGATAACTGTTAACTGTTAACGTTCCTCCTGAATGTCTGCCGAACCTTACTGAAATTGGGGGGATTTTGAAAATGCTTAGCATTTCTTTGGGAGTGTGATTTTTCAAAAAGGGGTCATTTTTATCGTTCGTGGTCGAAGCTTGGTACGGCTTCTTGTTAGTCGAACTGAAGTCCCGTAGGAGTATCCATAGCAAATATCGTCAAGACCACCAGTGTATATATTTTAAGGGATATTGAATTAAATTTTCTGAATTATGAAGATAACTTAGATAATTTATCATAGTATTATCAAGATGAATAAACGTAAAACATTGAAACATAGGCGGGACTCTAACCTACATTCCTGGAGGCCTAGTCTAGTCCAGCGTGTTTACCAATTACACCTCCCGTCAGAGTCTTATATTTTTGTAAATATAAGCCTCTGGAGGAATAGTACATCATTGATGAACACAATGCGATTTGATACTCGCCATAGAACAACTATTCACGCAAATTCATCTGAGGTTCAATCGTTTTGAATTAAGGAATGTAGGTATGAGTATTACTATGGTTGGCAATTACTCTGACAGTACTCATACAATGACAGCATTCCGGTTCTTATATATTTCAATAGAACTGACCGAGAAATGTTCTGGGAAACTATGAACAAGTTTATGGTTTTATGCCTAATTGGGCAAAATTTCGTGAAAGTACATTAAGAGATTGCTTCTCTCATAGCATGATACAACAAAATTACAAGGAGTAGCACGATTCTATGACTATCCGTTTGAATTGTTAAGTGTGACAAAAGCATATTGACATTGATTAAATAATATTCAATTTTTGAAAGATAAATTGTTATTTGAATGTGAATGAATTGCATGCTGATGTAAAAGAATTAGCCAAAATGTGTTATTGATTTTGGTATAAATTTGTTTTGATTTCTCTCTTATTATAACATTCTCAAAATTTTGTAGTTATTCATTACGAAAATTCCTGGTTATATTTAATTCAATTCCAATTAATCGTATGCTGTCAAATCGTGTTGAAAGATCATTGAAAGTTTTAGGTTAAGTTGTTTCTTTCTATTCATGTATCATTAAACTAACGAATATTGCAATTCTGCAACGATAATGATAACAATGTCAGATGCACCAAAGTTTTAATTGAAATCGGGGTTCTATCGGCAATACTAGAGACAAACCCTTTGGCGGTAATAGAAACAAACGTACAATAATTAATTGTTAGGTTAGTTGCGGAAAGCCACGAGGGTGAAAACAAAGCACAGGCTTCGCAGTCGCAAGCAGTATGCCGTTTAAATATTTACCGTAGAGATCGGCAGAGGATGTCGAAAACAGTTGGAAACCGATAAAGCTATAATATCCTTGTTTATTTTTCCGTCACATGAACATTGTGTTGTTATCAGTTCGCGCCTCCCTTTTCAAATTTATACTGCTCTGAAATATCAAGACTCAACAATCTGATATAAAATTATAAACTATATATTTATGAATGATTATCATCGCACCAACTGCCTTACCGCACTAGCGTAGATGGATGTAGGCATTGTGGTATTTATATATTGGAAATTTTCTCTTGTAGATTTGGAAATATGTGATCCATAGATCACTAATGTTGCTCACTTGTAGGAACTGGAAATATATTGCAAATTATAAACAGGTAAAGTAGTGGGAAGATGCGAACATATGCTGTCATTTGTTACATGAAATGTTTATTCGAATTGATAACATAATGTGTCTTACAAGAGTTAATAGATAGATATTCATTAGTCCATAATACCATTGAGAGTCAAAATAGCACATGATTTAATGTGAATGAAATATGACACAACAACATAGAACATATTAAAATTCATAATTGAGAGATATAAAAGTAATAGGTATAAAATATAAAATATGACAAATATATACAAATTGAAATTTATAGATTAAATTTAAATTAGTTTTATTGAGATGTATTTAAAATTTATAAGATCACCTTAGTATCTACAAAAAATTCAATAAGATGAGAGGGCAAACATTTTAACTCAAAAGGGAACCGATGTTGTATTTTTTGCATTTAATTTACGAAAAGTAATTTTTTGACGCTGATTGTTGTTGTAAAAAGTGGTTCATTTTAATACTGAGTGCTAAAATAAGTTCATTTTGGCACTAGTGCTATAAATTCATGTTCTAATTGATGATATAATATTCAAATATTGCCTATTTTCTCTCGTGAGTAGTGAATTATTATAAATTGATTTGAATAAAAATTTATAGATTAAATTTCAGTGAGTTATGTTGAGATCTACTTACAAAAAATTCGAGCAGTGAGTAGTGAGCAATATTAATAAGGAAGATTTTGAGCTTCTTCTTAATACAATGAGAGGGTATTTCAGCTCTGAAGGGAACCTGTAATATATTTTTTGCAATTAGTTTACGAAGAGTAATCTTTTTGACGCTGATTGTTATTGTAAAAACTGGTTAATTTTGAAACTGAGTGCTGAAATGAGTTCATTTTAGCACTAGTGCTATAAATTCATGTTTAAATTGCTGATATAATATTGAAATATTGCCTATTCTCTCTTGTGAGTGGTGAGTTATTATACATTGATTATTAAATAATAAAAATTAATACATTAAATTTCAGTTCGGTATATTGACATATATTTGAAATTCAAACGATTATCTTAGTATCTACAAAAAATCCGAGCAGTGAGTAGTAAGCAATGTTAATAGGAAAGTTCTTAAGCCTCTTCTTAACGAGATGAGAGGGCAGACATATTAGCTCAGGAAGTAACCTGAGATATATGTTTTGCAATTAATTTACGGAAAGTCTTTTTGACGCTGATTGTTATTGTAAAAAGTGGTTCAGTTTAATACAGAGTGATGAAATGAGTTTATTTTAGCACTAGTGCTATAAATTTATGTTCAACTTGCTGATATAATATTGAAATATTGCCTATTCTCTCTTGTGAGTAGTGAATTATTATACACTGATTTGAATAAAACATGATTGAATAAATTTGAATTGATTTGGGAATGTAATAAAGTAACCGAAAACTATGAATTACATTGTTGAACGAGTTCGATTTCAATATATCACGTAATCGAATGAACAATGATGTGAAAGTGATTTGAAATATTGGATTATTTCCTCACATGAGTTATATACACTTATACAGCTTCTTGACTCAACTATCACTCTAAAGCAATAATATGGGGATTAAGAAATGTAACAAAAGAGAATATGAAACAAATCGTCTGCAATTGATCCAGTGAAACTAATTGAATTAGAACAGACAAACACTTGAGTACCAATAGTCGATAAGAGTTCTCTGTACTCAATCAATAAACTGATAGTAATGATTGCTAATGTATTTTGGCAGGTTTGATGTTTAAAACGAAAAGCGACGATATATTATCCACGACGTTTGCATAAGTTCATTTGTTTATCCAGATAATATTTGTAAACAAGCGAACAAGCATATGTAAACTGTATTCAATTTATCAAACGGGTATTAGGATCATATACATATACATCTATCTTGAATGTCAACCGCCGGTAATTGCGTACTTACGGCGAGGGTATGTTCTACTAGAATCATCCAGTCTCTATGATAATACGTATGTACGTACGAAAATTAACCACAATTAATGCATGTCCTCACCTGTCATGTATAATACCACAAAATAATTATTAATCTTAGGAGTAAAGACATCCTTATCAGAGATGCTTCGGAGAACATGCATATGCCTTTATTATGTCAGATGTAACATTTCAATGCTAACTTGTAGATAATATTTCCATATTGGGAAGTAATTGCAACTGTTGTTGGCTTGGAATAATGGTTCTACGTGTAACTAGATAGTTTCCGTCGCATGTCAGTTTTATGGTTTCTTTTTGTAGAGTCACAAGAGTAAAACCCTGCATAAACAGTGATTCTATATATATACAAGGTGTAGAGTTTTGATGTTTACTACCTGCGAATTCATCCACATTGAATAGCTCAATGTGAATAAAACACAATTTTACACTTTAACTAGAAATGTGTTGCCGCTTGGAGACTATATAAATTGTGTGCGTGTTCGCAAATCATTTGATTTGTTTATTGATTTTTATATAATTATTCCACATTCTATAAGATACTCTTCGCATTTGTATAAAGATAATTGAATTATTTTTTTTCATCATATGTAAGCCATTGAATAATATTTGAATTAATAATGCTTATGAGAAAATGTACAAAAACATATTTTCCGTTTCTGGGAACTGAACTCGAGTCTACTGAGTAGGAGCCCAGGGATCTAGCCGCTTCACCAAGTCACCGTTTGTTACAAACTCTTAGTATAGTGTGAATTTGAATTTACCTAATTGTTTTTGTTGTCATTGAAATTTGATTAGAAGCTGTTTTAAATTGAACTAAATTTAGTTAGTTTCGAATTCATATAAGGTATACTTTGGGAGTTACGACTTTTTAAATTATTAACCCTTCATAAAAGGGTGTGCTTATTACATGATTCCACTGGAATACAATAGGATCTGTCAACGAACAGCAATAGTTTTTTTGTTAGAGCTTGAATATGATAGGACCTTTCTATTTTGAGTTATCGTGTAGACAAGTTTCATGACATCTAGATAGACAGACAGACGGACGGATTTTTCAAAGTTGCTTAAAATTCGATGAAAATTACTATGGTGAAGGAATTTTTGCTCTAGGACTTTTTTCACGATTTGAAAAATAACTTGAGTAAATCCAATATACGTCGCGAAGAGTACAGGGTGTCCCATTTTGGGTACTTTTGCGGGGTATCTCCTTTATTTTTAAAGATAGAGAGTTGTGGTTTTCGCGACACTGTGCTACTTTTTCGTGAAACTCAAGATGCCGCCAACAGAATTTTCATAGCCCTTTTAGTTTTTAAGATACAGGGCATTTCTGAAAATGTTACATTTTGTGACCCCCCTCGTATCTCCGTTATCCTTCAATATACCGAAAAGGTGAAATAACATACGAATAGATTTTTTTCCGTAGAATGCAGTGGTGTAGATAACTTTTGTTACATATTTACTGTTTTTTAGTTATAAAGTAAACTTACGTTTTTTTAAATGGAACACCCTGTATATTTGAAGACTATAAAATTTGTCTTTTTTTTACATTTTCAAAAATATATAATAGTATAAACTTTTTTCCAGAAACACGCAAATAATTGACAATTTTCAGAAATTAAATACATATTTCAATAGTAGGCTATGGATAACAATAATAAACAAGTGCAAGTTTCATATTACTAACAAATAATTGGATACCTTGTATATAGGTATCTATTAAAAAAATTCCCATAGATCTTTTTTCTAACAGTAAGTTTGTAACAACAGTTTTGTGGCGTAAAGTGACAATATAACAAAAACACAAAAAAATAACATTATTAAAAAAAATTAAATGTGAGGTTCAAATTGACCACCATTTTCTCTAATGCAAAATTGGCACATCTTTGAGATTCTTTGAATAGCGTTCAAAAGAACCATTGTTCTCATTCGCAGATTATGAAAAGCTAAATGAATTGCCTCTCGAAGTTCTGCAATGCCGTCATATCGAGTTTTATATACTTCATTTTGTATATAGCCCCATAAAGAAAAATCTAAAATTGAGAGATCTGGTGATCGTGGAGGCCATCTAACAGGTCCGTTGGTACCTATCCATCTTTGAGGAAAGTTATTATTAAGAAAGGCCCCTAAGAGCCTAGAGTTATGACTTGGGGCACCATCTTGCTGTAGGTAAACAGCATTATACTGGGCTAATGGAATGTTTCGAGCAGTTCTGGAATAACTTCCTCAAAAATTTCTAGGTATCTACGTGCTGTAAGACCTCCTTCAAAAATCCTATAAACTATATGTCTAGCCAAAATAAAACATGAAACCCCAACTCCAAAGCGTCCTTGTTGTGCCCTTTCAAACATTAAATGCTGATTTTCACTATGCCAGTTCCTGGTATTGTGACGATTGAAAATACCAGCACTTGAAATAAAGCATTCGTCTGACCAGATAACAAGTCTGCCAAATAAATCGTTAGCATCGATTTGTTGCAAATACCACTGACAAAACAGTGCCCGGCGCTCAGCATCGCCAGGATGCAAATGTTGTAGTATATTAAATTTGTATGGATGATACTTATATTTCTTCAAGATCCTCTGAGCGTTAGTTTTTGGCACACCAATTTCCTTCTCAATTTTTTTACATGAGGACGAAGGTGTTGCTTCTATATATCCTAAAGTATCTATCTCTTTTCTTTCCCTGTTCTCTTTGTTGTATGTTTTAGGGCGCGGGTGAACAAATGATCCGTGCTCAACTAAATTTGCTTTTGAACGGGCAAATATCCCAAAAAACGGTTGCCTTCTTTCTGGATATCTAACAAGCAAAAATTAAAATGATAATAGAGATTTTCATAGCCATAATAGCTTACTCACCTTTGGAAATATAATTCCGAAGCTTCTTCAGAATTTTCATTACTCTGTATAAAACATTTTCGTAAACTGCCATTATTCAAAAAAATTGATAAATATCTATTGAATAATGATACCAAAAGAACGAAAATAAACAGCTTAAATGCGATAGAGATTTGACGTTTACTTCTGTTTCTTGTCATAAACAATATCAATGGCCTACTATTAAAATATGTATTTAATTTCTGAAAATTGTCAATTATTTGCGTGTTTCTGAAAAAAAGTTTATACTATCATATATTTTTGAAAAGGTAAAAATAAGACAAATTTTATAGTCTATAAATATACAGGGTGTTCCATTTAAAAAAACATAAGTTTGCTTTATAACTCAAAAACACTAAATATATAACAAAAGTTATCTACACCACTGCATTCTACGGAAAAAAAACTATTAGAATGTTATTTTACCTTCTCGATAAGTTGAAGGATAACGGAGATACGAGGGGGGTCACAAAATGCAACATTTTCAGAAATGCCCTGTATCTTAAAAACTAAAAGGGCTATGAAAATTCTGTTGACGGCATCTTGAGTTTTACGAAAAAGTGGCACAGTGTCGCGAAAACGGCAACTCTCTATCTTTAAAAATAAAGGAGATAACCCGCAAAAGTACCTAAAATGGGACACCCTGTACAATAACAGTACATTGGCACTTGTATCACCACACAGTGGTATTCTAGGAATGGAATGAGACGTTTAGTAGCGGTCGATGCGTCACCACCCTTCGATTCGAGGACGTTTAGACGTCGGTCGTTTCGAAGCAGGGTCGTTTTGATGCCATATTGTAATATCACTTCTATGGAAATAGATTAAAGTACCACAATATAATCAGAATTAGTAGTAGGTATGGCGTCATCTGAGCCATACACTACATCACAGGTCGGCAAGAATTTTCACTGTTTTTCCGACAATACCAAGATCGCCTGCGAAATTCAAACGAGGTAATATATTAGATGACGGTCTTCGACACCAGATTTAATACACTATGTGTATGCGTGTGTGAGTGTGCGTGCGCGTGTTTGTGTTGAAGTACGCGATTTTGAGTCTTCTGACCTTGTTTTTGATTTCGCGAGCGAATTAGGTCCGGTCGGTGCAACATGAGTATATTGGGAACCAGCTCCGATTTTCTATCATATTACGCTTTGTATTGCGATAGAGGCCAACGATTCAGTAGACTATAATCTAATTGTCCTGTAAATTTCTAAATTAACTCACTCATTTTCTTTGAGACTTCCATTTTTTTATATAATTTGTAGTATAAATTGTCATAACTTCAATAAGTAAACTTTTATCCAAATATTCTCTTCCAGATTTTAATATTGTCTTTCACTAGTTCTCTTCAAGATTTCAATCTTTTTAATAATTTTCAATATACAATTTGGGAAGATACCATAATCAGTTGTGGGATTATTACAAAAATTAGCTCAAGTTATTCCAATAAATTGAGTAATAATATTGAAGTACCTCAAGGCAACATTTTGGAGCCCCTTTTGTTTATTATTTATATAAACGATATTCATCAAATTATAGGGAATTACTCTATTAACACATTTGTCGATGATACATTGGTGTATTGTACAAATCACAGTTTAGACCAAGCTATATTAGGAATTAACAACACATTAGTCAATATTGAAAGATATCTGCAGACGACTACACTTAAATTAAATGTAGCTAAAACCAAATCAATGATTGTTACAACCAAATATAAACACAATAATATACTTGTGAATTCGATTGATATAGTGTTTGAAAATACATCTTTGGAGATTGTAGAAGAATTCAAGTACCTGAGATTTATCATAGATGATAATCTAACATTCGATAGTCATGGAGAATATATCATTAGAAAATTTCAAAGAATTTACTTTTTTTCAAGAATTGCAAAAGCGCTGTCCATGTTTGCTAGAGTAACAATTTACAATTCCATTATAAAACCTGACTTTTACTATTGTGCAACAATAATTCACCTATTCAATCACAACCGAATTTCCCAACTGCAAAAGCTTCAAAATAGAAGAATTCTGTTTTAACTTTTTTTGGCTAATGTCGTTGGCGCTCTGGGTAATCCGATCAATCAAGAATCTAAGGACACGTATCTATATGAGACCTGGGTGTGAAATATCCTAGTGAGCTAGTTGGGATCATCAGACTGATGAGAGAACGCGAAACAGCGAACTATTTAGCTGTGGGTTCATTGATCGATCGATCTAGAGAAACCTATAAATTAATTTGTCATTGTTCCAATGGAGAAGTACTAATATACGGACCATCGGTGTTTATTCATGAAACTCAACTTCAGTTCTCAGTTCCCAAGTTGCAGTATTTTATTGTGACAGAATATCGAGATTGAATCAAATATTCTCGAAACAATAGCACTTACAATCAGTTACGAAGTTTTGTGAGTTTGGAATGACATTATCTTTCGTCAACAACTTCATAATATTACTCAACTTGCCGACGCTGTAGCAGAATCTGCAAACGTAATTACTTTTAATGGATATTTATACAATAGATGGTTAGGTTAGAGTGAACGAGGCACGTAGAAAGGATTTGGGATGTGCGTTCATTCAAGGTACAAAATAATAAGCCTCTATTAGTTTAACTTGCTGGAAGCGAACACTCCGGGTTTTTCTCTCCTAACAATATCCCTAATTACGGCAACAATGGTAATTAACTGCAGGCATAATCAATGTTTTGTTCAGTTAAAATTCCTAGCTTCATTCAATCTTAGGGCATTTTTAAATAGCAATTCCGAATTATCGAAGCAGGTTAATCAAGATTCCGCTTATTATTCTTCTGCACAAATGTTATTATCCTTATATTTGCTTTACTCAGTAATGGATTTAAAAGCAATTAGGAAGATGTACAGATATTGTCACTTACAATACCAGGATCATTATTAATTACACACTCATGAGTTATTTCACTTAGTCAGACTTTGAAGGGTGGCTCAAGAAAAACTTGAATTTTACATTGCGCGCCATTCCGTGACAGCCATATTTGATAGCTGTCTTGCAGAAATATTGATATGAACGAACATGTTTTATATTGGCATCAAGCATGAAATAATATGTCAGTCAAATATCAGCCGCGTCTCTTTTGGCGAGTAAACACATTCCAAGAAATTTTAGAAGATGTTTAAAGCAAAGACGGCTAGATTTCACGAACGTAACGTTCGATTTCTCTGAATTATTGAATTGTCTCAGGATGGTTCACATATACTTTGCCTACTTTTGAAAAAAAAAACATGTTTTCAATTTTGAACTTAAATATATAATAATAAGTAGTACACTTGGAGAATAATTAGTGGATGCAATTGAACGGTATTTGACACAAACAATCGACCCAGGTGAAAATGCGAAGAAGCTCAATCGGTACAAGAACATTACCATTAACAATCCACGGAATGCAGTATATCGTGGTGCCGGAAAACAAATATTAAGCTATCATTAATCTTATATTAATTCACTGAAGCACGGAACGTAGTTACAAATTTCGCACTATTTAATCTATTGTCTATCTAACTATATTACTCTAACTATTTTAATTTGTCAATATTCTATAAATTTAATCTTTCGCTGTCTTTTATATGTTTCTCGAGGTTCTGCTCAAGTCCTAACCACCAAATTCTCATTTTGTGCCGTGCTTGGTTCATGTCCCGAACAATGCTTGACAGTGACGCTACTCTTTAAATCTAAAAATCGCGCTCATGATGCTACACCAATTCCTCCGCGGCTGGGAAAGGAATTTTATCGGAGTTTTTTTGGTTGTACGCAGTTTTTACACCTAGGGTTGTTCAAACTTTGATGAGTTAATTTACTAGATCCCTGTGTTAGCAACATAAGTTATTATACTGACCATTACAATCTGCGTACGTTAACTTATAAACTCCTGATATTTCAAATTTGTCATCTTTTGTTTTGAAAACAGATTTTAAATTGTAAGGGTAACATTTACATTCTGTTCAGATGTTAGTTAGCTATTTTATTTGAGATTGGACAAAAATATGTAATAGGAGCAAATTTATGTTCATTATTATTCTCATATTTAATATATATACTATGCTAGGCAATATTTGGTTGTTGCCTGAACATTTTATCATTTATGTTGTTAATACTATGTCTATTATTCACTGTTATCGTTCTTATCGGACCTAATTCTGTGGATAGATCTATATATATAAACTCTCGGGAAATAGGTCACACTAGCACATATATATGCTTATTATTTTCGCCTTTACGTACTTTTCGGCGCATGTAGGAGTTCGCAAGGGTTCTAACTGATCAAATTCCTTGGTAAATAATGTTATGATTATATTTATCAATTCGATTACAAAAATGTTGATATGTTAACTAAGGAGACCAATGATCATGAAAGATCTATTCTGACGATGATTCACATAAAACGTGACTCCAAGTCTGTAAATCATTCCGTTATTAAGTTAGATTCATACTAATTTAATTAATTGAAACCTTCGAAAATTCCTACATGTGTCTTTATAATGTTAAAAGTATATTTTAGGTAAAATGCTCAAATAGCAATAATTTTGATGAGGTCTGACAACCTTTTCGAAATTTTCAGCATATGGTTCGAAATTGGATACTTGAGGATTATATTTTCTGGTTTCAGTCAGTACATATTCATATACTTAAAACATTTATGTGTTACAATTTCGATTATTCGTATTTCTGTTCGTTACGGCGGCGTGGGCATTTTTAATTGAAATTGGTGCGATAAGGATGCTTTTTTCTGATACAATCAGTTTCAAGATATCCAGTTTTGGACACAATACGTCTTCTGATGATGGTCGAGAGACCGAAACGTACAGAAGACGAGAATAATAAGCATATGAGTTAGTGTGACCTATTTCTCGAGTATTTATATATAATTCATACCTTGCTCAAGAATCATTATTAATGATCGATCTATATTGGTTAATGCTAATGAAAAGCTCTATGGATCATTGAGCGAGGGGTAGCTAGAGCTATAAAAGTCTATTTTATGAAGATAAATAGATCAACTTTTTTGATTGTCGGTTTCTGTTGCTTACGTGAATTTAATATTTATAATATTAATGAAATTAGGAAATGTTCATGATTGTTTCGAAGATCCTGTGAATCATGCTAGAATGTTGCCTTTAAAATATATTCATGAATGGAGGAAACAAAAATATTGACAAATACAACTTGAATCTCAAAAGAATGTGAACTACTGTTTCGACCTGCTGGATTCCTAAAATTGAAACATTTATTCCCATGACATAAACCGGTCAATCGTTTATTGTCTAATACTTTTCGATTGCTTCTACAGCTATTTGTACAACGATACTAATATCACATTCTTGAAGTTCCGTTCCGCCGTCTCTAATCAAATCAAGGTCGTTCCTATTTCTTTACTATTCTAGTTTATTCCCGACAAAAGCGACCTTTCAATTCCCTTGTCAATCACTTTCTAGTCTCAGGTTGACGTTGAATGAAACAATCTATTCTATGGAATCCATTAAATTTGGTGTCAGATCGCCTTACAATGTTAATTACATACATATCTATGTATACGGGTTGTTGAACTATAGCCCCGATCCAATCTAGAATAAAACAAATACGATTACATCGAACGGTTAAATGATATCATCCGTAGTTAACGTATGGGGATTAAATAATGGAGCCTTCGTTTTATGTTGTGAGTAACTACATATTTACAATAAATATCAATTATCAACAGAATAATACAACCCTATTATGTTATCGAGGCTTCCGCATACTAATAATGTGTCCAGACGACCTTCTGTATACATCCGCTGTTACCTGCTTTTTTCTGAAGAAATGTATTTGTGTGTTCACCTTATCCATTTCGCATATTTTAAACAAATCTCTGGGCACATGATACTTTCCAAAGTTTAGGAAAAAGAGTTTTTCAAGACCGATTTATAAATCTGGAACCATAGAAGAAGTGCCGTTTGTAATCAGTTGAGAGACCTAAGCTACTTGACTTAGTAAGTATGTTAGCAGTCACAAACAAAAATTTATCAAATCCCTTTTACCTCGTTTGGGGTTAATATAATAATGTAAAATATAAATTTGACAAAATATCATAAAAATAGCATATTGTTATTAATAGTATATATAAATGTAAATCATTTTTGGATTCGTATATCAACATTCTACAAACAAGTAATAAGCCATAACTAATGAAATACAGTAACAAAAGGTTGGCATATATAGGAACAATTTATGAAAACAATTATATTTATACATTTTTCGAATCTATAATATTTTTTATCAATTCACGAGAAGTATTTAGTAATAATTTCTTACATTCCCGTTTAAATGATCGATTTTGTTCAAGTAATTTGATTTCAACGGGCAGATAATTGTATATTTTAACAGACAGGAATTCAAAAGATCTTTGTCCAATGGTTTTAGAAATTTTATTAAGAGGTAAGTTATTATTCCGTAACCTATATTCATGACCAAGATTTGTGAGTACTTTTCCAGAATGGCATTTCAATGCTAAACGTGCGAAATAGTGTTGTCTAATATCAAGCATTTCTGTTTCTTCAAATAGATCGTTACTAGGAAATCTATTGTTTTTGTTGAAAATAAGCTTTAAAATTCGTTTTTGATTTGATTTGTTTGATGTAGATATTGGTACTAATTTGTATTTCCTTGAATATTTATTATGTTAGTATGTGGATACTCTGCACTAATGTTGTATTTTTGTTTAATGTTTGTTTGACTTATCACGAACATATTTTGTATTTGTGGTGTTGGCTAATAAATATTGTTATTATTATTATTATTATTATTATGGATTTGTTTTTAAAGTTAGGAGGAATAAGGGGAAATTAATTGTATTCAATAACATTGTCGCTGAACAAAGGGAAGATAAAATCAACATCTGTTTACACTCCTTGATATCAGGGATATAAGAGTTGACGGAAAGATGTGAATAACAGTCAATTTATCAAAAGTAGAATAAGGCACGAAACTTTTCTGATTACGGCGAGTGATACATGGCAACACCCTTTGTAACGGGTGTAAGAGTAATAATTTGTGAGAATTCAGAATTCAAACATGTACACAGTACACAATTTCACGAGTAATAAATATCATTTAGGCCAGTTTTTGAGAAACGGAATAGACCAATTTGCAAAGTTGAGAATATGTAAAAACCTACCGTTGTTTTTTGTCTCGTCATATATCAAAATTATGGCCACAAAACAAGAAAATGAAGTATTTCCATTGCACATCTCTAGAACTTTCTCAGTATTGTATCAATGTATTGCAATTGTAGACTGAGGAGCAAACGCCAATGTATATAATCTGCAATAATGAATTTGGACTATCGTTAAATTAGAATGTCATGTATTTTTGATGAGGGTTTCGACATCTTCATCTAAAATTGATTTGTTTATTAGTGTTTCCATATACATGGGAGTCTCGATAATGTGAACATACCGTAACATTGACATCCACAAACGTGAACACTGATTCAAATGTTATACATATTCCCAAAGATGGACAAAAAAATTTCCCTATGCTAAAACGTGAACACATTTTTTCATGTATGTACCATACATGGTAGGTGTTTGTAGACGAGAACGTTTGCCGGGGAAGTCCCATCTTACGTACATATTAAAACACGAGATTCATATCGGCGAAATAAAGCTTAGTAGGAAAATATTGAGCAGTTATGGTAGGGAAGTGTACATACAACATAACTTGGACTATTTACATATGGAGGTACTACTGTTGCCAAACGAATCGCTATTCGATAAGGTATCTGATGAAATACTAGATCATACTGAGCCTACCGTTCGAATCAGTTATACTGAGGCAGCTGAAATGTTTGATAAAGGTCTAGAATGAGCTGAGCAAAATGATTGCGACTTAGATGACTTTCAAACTCTTGAAAAAATGCGTCAAACCGCAACCGAAACTAATTGTAGGTGTATGTATATATGTAGATACATACATAAATACATCAGTAGGCGTAGATAACATGTGTATCATGCTTACTTATGTACGTATCATCGACATATACATATGGACTGCGCGTGGCAATGATAAGCGCGGGTAGTGCCGGCGTGAGAGAGGGGAAAACGAAGAGGACTAATACTGTCTTTATCTACTTTATCTATCGCGTTTCTATTGGCCGCTGCGTAGCCATGGAAATGCAACATGACTGTAGCTAGTATGTTTACGCCCCGAGCCGATAGATAAAGACAGTATTAGTCCTCTTCGTTTTCCCCTCTCTCACGCCGGCACTACCCGCGCTTATCATTGCCACGCGCAGTCCATATGTATATGTCGATGGTACGTATATAATATTATACTTCTTTATTACATACAATGAATATGTACATTGCACATCATGTAGTTATGTATGTATATATTTTCTTCATCCATTTCTCGAACTGAGCATGTATTTTGTAGCATATCCAGAGTAACGTGAACTTTTCGGAAACGTGAAAACCATCGATTTTAATTAGTTCACGTTATCGAGACTGTTATTCAGAATATAATGAATGACTTTTATTAACATAATGTGTCTGCAAACGACCTGTGTATTAAAATCCTGAACTGAAGAAAACTTTGGATCGGTAGGGTGTGGAAGAGCAAAATGAAGAAATGTTGAGGTTTTATGAAGCGTGTATGACCAATTATTGAATTGATGTTTAGAAACTTGAAATAAATGAAATTTGCTTTCATGTGTATTACCCGATATTGCTATTCTATCTATTATATCTCTGAATTTGATAACATTTCAATATATTTTCTATGAACTAACTAGCTAATACACTATTCTTATATTAGATTTCTAGATGACTAAGGTAATTAATTCTAAGCATTTAACGTGAAAAATCTGATAATACCACGGTCGTACATACAGGTCTGGGGACTCGTATGTTTGACATGGGTCTCTTACGCGTCGCCAAACCTGTAGTCGCTCGCTCAGCCACTAGCTAGCGCTTGGATCGAAGTGGTAAAACGATTTTTTTTCCGGAATCGCAAGCAGTGTTATCAAATATTCTGATTTGAGAGAGGAATAGAACTGTTACTCTTGTCAAAATGTATTACTCACCTTAAAAATAACTTCCCCTGTTTCGTTATACATGCTCGCACACATAAAAGACCTCGTTAAAACGATTTCTTTCTGGAATCCAAGCATCCACTTTTTTCGCATTTCCGCATCTTTCGGCACTTTAAAAACAGAAGTTTCTTGCTTTACACTTTTGTACCCCGTTTTGCATTTCGGCACAATGCACGATTTCGTAATTTGTTTCTAAAAACGCAGGTATTCCTTGTGTTTACAAGTCAAGTATGACAGTTGTCAGAGAATGTCGACTACTGCACCACCCTTTTTGGTACTACGCGACAGTCGACGCTTAGCGAGCCCATTTCTCACGTAGGAAACAGCCTCGAGTCCCCAGACCTGTATGTACGACCGTGGATAATACTCATCAGAATGATTCAATATATTTGAAAGAAGACAACAATAGACAATCAAACAGACAATAAGAGTGAATTAGATTATTATAAACTTCAGAGAGATTAGAATCAATTTTACCATTCCCAATTATCGATCTTCATAATTCGGATACTTTTTAATATCAATCGTGTATTACTATTCTTTTAATGCTCAACATTTTTGTGTTTGGATACTTTTTAATATAAATCGTGTATCATTATTCTTTTAATACTCATAATTTTTGTGTGGTTTAGTGAGAATAATAGTTTGTGCCTTCCATATGAAGTGCAGTGTATATATTTTCTGTTTTTAATTTTGTCCATTCAATCAGGTATAGATATATTTTCATATATTTGTATATATAAAAAAATATATTGAATATGGCATGAGAGAATGAGTGATTACCAATATTCATAACTTGTAATTTAATCACTATTCCTTTCCAGATGGGAGCTATCCGCGTTTCTCTTTTATATACTTTTATTCGCTTCAATAATTGTTTGTATTCTTTCCTAGAATGATAAAATCTGTTCTTAACTACTTTAGCCAGTTATTCAATATACAACTTTACATAGATTAATGGGCAGACCCTCAGAAATAGTGATTCTACATCTAAAAGCTACTATATGTCATTCAATTTCAACAGCACTGGTTATATTTTATTCCATGAGTTGTCTTGCGAGTTTCTTTATAAATTTATAGCCGCCGCAAATTGTGAAGTGGATATAAACAGAACTGTATTAGAGACGAGGATGTCTTCTAATGTATCTTCTGTCACAATAGGTTATAAATTACGGGTTAATGATAGAACGTTGGTTGTAGTACCGTGCATGAGTTTTCAGAGGATGCGCCTGATTTAGATTCATCAACATGTTGCTTTCCTTGATGACATGCCGACGGCAAATTAATAGGAAGCTCTTCATCAGCTGATATAAATAAACTCTCCAACACACTTCAAATTATTACAATTTTCTGTACTTGCGTTTATAAAATGATGGAACAATTTTCGAGTTATGGAGTTTAAATTTATATTTCTTGATTTGAAATGTTGTCAACTTATGTGACTCGTTTGATATTTTTTACTCAGGTTGGGTCGTATTCTTGCTAGACACATGATTTTTTCAATTACTGTAATATATTATCAACTATTATTTCGATGATTCACAAAATGAGCATTTCTAGTGAACTTTAACTTTCTTAGAATTATCCAGAATGTATGTAGTGATTCTTACTTGTATTGTCCAATGATATAGTAAAATTGAAGTATGTACTGTGAATAGTTTACGAAAAAGAGGTGCAAGCGTCTCTAAGAGATTGATGTACAATAGATTGTGCAAAATCGTATAACGTGTCTATGATTGTTACTTCAAGCTTATTTATTTTTTCGCCCAAGATGTGTTCCTCTGTTGGAAGAAATTACAAAAGTGATAGTTGTAGTAACATTTAATTTGTATCATTGAATACAGTCAAGAAAAAAAATTCAGCACATATTTCAATTCAAAAATTACTGAATCTACATCTATTTCTTAGAATAACTATCTATCACAGATGATTAAATTACAATAAAATATATCGAATATAATTTTAATGATTCAAAAATTGAGATAAACTTTTTCTGACAAAGAAAAAAATTAAACTATTACCTACTTAAAAATCTTATAATACATTTTAATAATAATTGTAAACCAAACTAAAAATGACTTAGATATAACTAAAAATGGAACTCTAAATAATAAAACAAATTTAAAAAATCCTAGGAAAAAATGCGTCAGGACAAATCTAACAGTGATGAGTTAGGAACAATTTCTCTTTAATAAACATGTGGGAAAATTGTGTTATGCTGCATACTCTTACACATTTTTCCTATTCAACCGATGAGCACTATATTGAGATTTTAGAATTTAGATAAGCTCACTCTCTGGTAAATATCTAATCTGGCTAAAGAAGTGAAAATCAATGGCAATAGAGAATTCATAATTGACATTAGTTTGAGATCTTGAATAGTAGACTTCTGCGGATAGATAATGTTGAAAATTCTTGGCTTCCGGATGAACTCGGCGTCACAATAGCACGAGTTGATGCCGTCGTTTCGCCAATCATTACATGTGACATATTCAAGGCAGGCTTGAGACTTGTTATGAAAAAAGTTCTCTGTGGTCCCCTGTTTTAGATGAGATAAACATGTCCAAATTGTGAATCAAACGAATTAACGAATAACGCAAACTTGAAAAAAGGCACACTGTATCACGTGAATAACGTTTTGGGACGCTATTTTTATATAGATTCGCGTACTGAAAACTGTACTTCCAAAATGTGGGTATTTCTTGTCTAGGCCTGATTCTGAATTTGCTTTATTTTCAAGTTGTTCTCACTTCCTTATGGGTTTTGTGATATAATATTGAGAAATACTTGATAAAGAAGCTGTCTGTCAATATCCGTCCAAAATCCAACATCATTAATATTGTTCGTAGTGAAATACAAACACATTTCGTATTAGTCAATAGTCAACTCCCATAATCTCAGAAGGCTGTTTCGCCCTTCCCATGGGCTCGTCAGTCAGACGAGGAGATGGTTGATTAGTGATTTCACGTCTGCTCGTCTCACTGAGGAGTCCATGAAATAGTTGTCTTTGTCTATTAACTGCTAACACAAAATATGTTTGAATTTCACTATGCATTGCTGCGGGACCGTCACCTGGCGGCAATATATCCAACTATTTCCCCGTGGATTCTTTGAATCGTGAGAACTTCTTTGTCAATTGCATTCTGAGTGGGACATCTGACAAGCCCTTTGGAAGGGCGAAACAGCTGTCTGAGACTATAGGACGTGTTGTCACTGTTCAACTTGGTCAAACAAAACTTTGTCTATTAATACTGTTGTATAAATGATGTTACTTATAATGGAATGGAATGATACAGCTTTCATTCAATTATTGTTGCTGATTATGCGGATTATTAGTTTTGTTTGTTAATGAATAACATAATACAGAAATTCACATAGTAACCGCAAATCAGTTTGTGAAATTTCAATTTGGCTTGTTGATTATTGAAATTGATCAGCCATAATTTGGTGCATGCGCCGGTTAATCCGCTATCATGCTATTATAATAATCGGCTGTGTTGTATAAAACTGAAGGTTCGCATATTAAACAATCTATCTGATTTAACTGATGTTCGAATCTAATGCACATTTTCTTCTTGATGAGATCAAATTTGTGCTCCTTCATTGAAGAAATTAATTAAAATTAATGAATTAAAATTAATTTAATTCATGATATCTTCTGAAAGTCCTCACTTTAACGGGTAATTTCTAGATAATATCGGAAAGTTTACTCATTTTTTCTAGGTCATATTCATTCTTATATCATATCCATATTCAAGAAAAGTTGATCCTCTTTCTGATTTGATTAGATATTGTTGATTAAATGCACTAAAAAACACTAGAATGCATTATTTGAAACTACTTATATTTCTCTGAGATGAAGTAAAATGTTGAGCCAATTTCAGTCTACTATACTCCGTAAATTAGTATCTAATTGTTTCCTTGCAAATTTCTTATTCAACTCACTCATTTTTTTTAGATTTGTAGAATGAATTGTCATGACATCAATAAGTAACTTATTACCCAAATATTTTCTTTCTGATTTTAATATTGTATTTTACTACTCTTCATGATTTGAATCCTTTTAAAAATGTTGAATATACAATTTGATTTAGTTATTTGTCCCTCGAACTTGTGGTCAAAGTATTGCTCATGTTGTTTATATTTCAGGGTTTAAACGATCGAGACATCTTCTTCCATTTTCTCCGTGCCGTGTTGTAGAGGGAAATTCCTGGCAGAGCCCTTCCTCAAAGCTCAACCAAGGACGGTAACATTTTTCTCAGTTGGGATAACCAAATTTTTATAGTCAGTTGCTTATGTTCTCTAACCAAATTTATTTCATCTAAAATTTAATTTCTTAAATTTGAACCTTTGGTTCTAAAATTAGATTCCTTTATAAAATTAATAATTCAATTGAATTATTCAAATTACGGAGAATTCTAGTTTGTTTCACTTTAAATTTTTCCAGTATTGAACTTTGTTAATTTGTAAAATAAGTCTGTTATTGATCAAACTAATTTTGTTCCATTTATAATTCTTTAGAGAATTAAAACCAAATTGTTAAGTTGAAACTTGTCTTTATTTCTCTGATTTAAACATCAACATTTAACCACCTCGTAGTGCCGGAAATTCTTGATTCAGGATTCTGTCTTGACTTTTTTTTTGCTGGAGCAGTTGGCGCTCAGGGTAATCCGATCAATCAAGAATCCAAGGACACTACGAGCCCTGAGTGTAAAATATCTTAGTGAGCTAGTTGGAATCATTAAACTCAAAAGGTTACTTCAAAACCTTGAAAATGAAACCTCAAAATATATGTATCAATAATACCACCTAAGCTCCTTTTTTATTTTCGTGATTTTTTAGTAATTATATAGAAAACAATGTTATCATAAATACCTATGTAAAATTGTTATCTCTGAGAAATTTCCCATAATGAAAGGTATAGAGGTAAATGTTAACGTATGTAGACTAGTTTTGAATATTTTAAATCATGTCTTTTTCATCACATCCCTAATTAGAGAGGTATATCATATTTAAAACATTATTTTATTCCTTAGCTGTATGCAGTTGATGACCCATTTTCAGAATGCCACTGTGTAGTGGAACAAATATTGATATATTATTATTGAAGTGTAAATTTGTATTTTATCCAAATTTTACTATTAAATTTGAATGAATTTACATTTGGTAAAACTTGGAATTATGTCAACAACATAATCCCAAGCAAAATTTCGCGGAATTGAATTTCAAGCCAAAGTTTATCGAAACACAATTTATATTCGAATTCAGGATCAGAACCACTTCTGACATTTAACGCATGGTATACCATCATTGAGCACGGGTCAGAATGCGAAATATTATCTATCTCTGTTATATCGTACATTCGTACATTCACGGACTATTTTAATTACGTATTTTTGATTTGATTCAATCAAAATTGGATATGTTCAGATGTATTTCTATGATATACTCGTTCCTGTTGTTGTGCATGTTCAACTCGGTGACGCATATTACTACAATCCTAGAATGATGTTGACATGGAATAATAACTTGATTCACATGCAGAAGTTGATTCTCTATCCATAATCGGAATGATTGTTATATATCCTAATACAGGGTGTTTCATAACTCGAAGTGAAAAATTGAATGTGTAGGATGTGACGTTCTTGTTAAAAAATGTAGAATACAATTTTTGACGATGGGAATGACTTCAAAGTTTCTGGATACTTTTAAGTTTTAACTTCGATAAATAACAGCAAGCCATGAACTATAGAAATAAATGATATGACAAGAACGGGGCTGACAGAACAAAACATTATTCACAAAGTTCAATTAAGTTTTTTGATTAGAATTGCAATTGTTCCATAATTTCATTCGCTAATATAAATGGAGAAGCCTAATAATGATCATGGTAATGATCGATTTACAGAAATGAAAATAATTAGAACAAATGTGTAAAAACACCACCATCATCGCGGATACAAGTTTGGCAAAATAAGGGAATCATATACTGATTGTAAAGGAATTGCCATATAATATCCAGTGTTTGCCAGGTGTTAGGTTCTACAGGGATTGTATTGGTGATGGTGTAGTGAGATGGAAATTATACCGTGATAGGTTTTATAGGTTACACGTAACAACGGTTCATAACATATAACTAATTCAGAACTGCTCTAATCATTAATTATGATTTTAAAATATTCCAATACTAATTGCTTATGATAACTATATCCTAATCTATGAATAATTCTCTTTGCCCATACATTGATGTTTATACGTCATTCCATAAAATTCATTCATATCGATGTTAGCATGGATGATATATCAACAATAAGGTAACCTTGTTTACGGTGCATTATTACACATATGGTCCACTTTGCATGTTATATCAACCTCATTATATAACATGTAAACCATTAAACAAATAGAGGAGTTATTGAAGACGTACCTTTCCGTTACACGACTTTTACTAGTTTGATGAATACATTGACCTATAGTTTCGCTAACACGGTTGCTTCTTCATACAAACATTAAAAAGTACTTTAGTCCATTTATTTATTAAACTAGTGAAAATCGAACTTCCATTTATTTTATCAAAGTTTAGAAAGGTTTCCATCACGTAATTGCTGATTTTTCATTATTCAATATACTGCTTGGACGTTTTGTTTGCTTTGAATGTATCCGATAGCATGCATTACTGTTTGCATTAATTGATTATAAAATGGATGTAGCTTCTCTGTTTAAAGTTCTCGAAACAAAACTAGGTGATATATGAACACGTGCAGCAATGCGCTTTCCCGATTTTCAAGCACACACTTACTATTCAATTTGACAATCACGATTTCTCTCGGGACCACTAGCACCAATACGAGAATTACCAATTCCAAACTCTCGCAGTCTTTGAAAAGCCTCTGGAAAGACCCGACGTGATGGTTGTCGTCCGTTATGGAATCTCCTGCTTTTGATGCGTTGCTGGCATATATTTCAAAATTTTTTGTTACAAAACTGCATGTTTAACGATGCAACTTTGAAGTCTAATGAACTTGGGAACAATTTTGCTCTCTCACCTCAGTCATGACATTTTTTTCTTAATTTTTAATAAGAAATTACACCGCACACATTCCTTAATTTTTCTCCTCAAGTCACGAAACACCCTGTATAAAAGTTAAACACTATTCATCACGTATCATATAAGTTGTAACGTTATTTTTATTCAATAATGTTTGCCCTTTCATCATGCACATATTAACGTCAGAGCGAAGATTGAAAATAGTGCAAATTGATCATGAATTCCATGGTTTTGATTTTGAAAAAGATTGCTGCAACTATTTCGCGATCGACATAATCGAACAAGAACAAAAAAAAAATGCATACTAAAGATAATTTCGCCAAAAATAGACCAAATTGTTGTTTAATTGTACTCCAATGTAAAGTTTTATTGTGTGTATTAGTATTGGTATTAACCAAACGAAATTAATTCTGCAGTTTGTGCCTATCTATTTAGTTGTTACATTTTTGTAGAATGTCTATTAATAATTATTAAGCTGACATGTTCCTCAACAAATTTTTTACAATGCGCTAAAACCTGCTCAAGGAGTGTGATTCGGTAATAAACTATAAACAGTTCACACTGTAAAAATACTATCAAAGTTCTCAGGACCTCTCGGCTATCAAATATCTTAAGAGTGGATAAGTTCTTATTTATAGGGCAAGATTCAGGTTTAAGAAAATCCCATTGCCTCTTCAAAATTTTATGAAGATAATTTCACTTCCATTGACGGATTTACGTTAGGATTATGAAGTAATACACTACGTTAACACATGAGTCCCTTTTCCTTTGTCTCAGAACGTCTCCATTTCATAAAACAATCGATCAAAATAGGAAAATTGTTTTTGTGGACGAACCGTCAATTAGTTACTGATATCACGAAACGCCGGCAGAACCGATAAAGAATGACCGTTATTTTTGTGAGATCCTTTCTTGTAGGAAATCAACTGAAATTACTAGAGCCCATTAGACGAATTGATATGTGCGACTAAAAACTAACTCGTGAAAAGCATCATTTGTAGATGTTATACGAGCGCTTCGCTAAGCGTTATGACCAACAAAAATTGTCCATTATGTTCCTCGACCAAAGTAAATTGAATAGATAGATGTCTTTGTTATAAACTAGACGTGGTGTCATAACTGATGCGAGAGTATTAGACGCGCCATTTATTTCCTGAATCGGAAGACGCCGTTAGACGTGTCACCCAACTGAAATAATAGACGCGAGCTTTATACCGGATAGTGTTCTGTTGACAAGCCCGTTCGTAAATAAACAAAAACCACACAATAGAGAACAAATTTAGATTTTATTTTTGGCTATAAATACACGACATTGCTTTGATCGCTTTTTTCACTAGACGTTGGAGCCGGGAACGGATGTATGGACGAATAATTCTCACAGTACAATGAACGAATTTTAGCGAAACAAATGGTGATAACCAAGGCAAATCTACTGATTAATTTGCAATAGATCAATACTTATACCCAGTAAATCTCAAATATACAAAAAATAATAAAACATATAATTATTATTGGAAATCGTGGGGCCTTGGAGGACATCTCTGAGCTTCCTATGTACATTCATACATATTCATCATAGTGCATGACCTATCTTCACTCCGAATGGAGAAAATACTCATTCTCACTTTGTTTATAGTCCAGGCGCACGGTCCAGAAAGTTGCGTTGAAAATTTGATACGGCTAATTTTGATGTAACTTCATGTTTTTGGGGTGCTGAATACGGGAAAAATAGTGAAAAAGTTCTATCGCTGCCCTTTGAAAAGTTATGACCATTTTTTTGGACCAAATTTTGTGGTTTTAACGTTTTTTTAAATTAATTAAATTTGAAAACGAAGGCTTTATGGAATATACACCCGACATCAAAGTTGTATATAATCAAAATACGCGTCGAATGAGTCCAAATAGAAGTCATTTTGATGTTATGGGCCCGAGATAAGGCCCATTTTGTGATTTTTTATGGTATTTTGAATATTTTTTTGGAACCGAAAAAAAATCGTAAACTCAACTGGTTTGGATGAAAAGTTGGCATTTTTATTCTACTTTTCACTGGATTTCTTTTTAATACCTTTTTTTTGGCGCAAAAATTTGAATTTTCCGAAAAACCGTAAAAATGTGAAGCGTGCTGAAAGATGCATATTTTGACCTAAATCAAAATGCATATTGTAGATTTTGACCAATACTATCTAAAAAAACCTTCAAATGACATTTTGATATCAATGCCGAATTTTAACTCATCTTTCAAAAAAGATGACCTTGGAAAATTGGAAAAAGTTTGAGGTTAGAAAATTTGGGAGAAAACCAAATTTCAGCTGTATTGTGTATATTCAATTAAAGCCTTCGTTTTCAAATTAATAAAAAAAAAACGTAAAAGCCACAAAATTTAGCACCCCAAAAACCATGAAGGAACATCAAAACTAGCCTGGACTATTATCGCTAATTTATCATAATAAATCGTTAATGAAGATTCAAATATTATCTAAGAAAAGATAACTGTTGAAACGATTTGTTATATTGAATTTGAGTGAATAAAAACAAAAACGAGCGTAGAATAGGAGAAGTATCTATTGTTATCGCTCTGGAACAAAAGATTTTCTTCATGAATATCAGTTTTGGCTCTTTCTTTCTGAATCGATACAAACTATTTTTGAGGTGATGTCTGTGTGTGCGTGTGTTCGTGCGTGTATTATGTATAAAAACTGTGGAGACGATTGCATCGTAGCTATAGCACGTGTTGCAGATTATTTAATTATGGATAACTATACATTCAGTAATTATTGTAAGAATCTCCACATTCCGAATAAAAATAATAAACTAAATTTGCTGGAATCCCTAGAAATTAATAGACCCGATATCCAGTTATATTATTAGCTAGAATATACTACTACATAATACCTCCAAACGGTCTATTTCTACCTACTTAAAATGGTATAGTTGTGGTTGTAGGTAAAAATAAATTGTGCTACGGTTCTGCCCAAAAAGTTAGGATAATTAGGATTTTATTGCAATAAAAATTTCAGCGGTATAATGTGAACAATACAAATTCATATGATCAGATTTTTCCTTTGCTACGAGTTCATTGTTTAATCTAATCCCTCGATGGGTTGAATCTCAATTAGATAACATTCCACTCACCATCTTATCCTGAAATTATCATTAAAGTTATACATTAGGTTAGCTTTTTTGTGGTAAGTTAGTGCTTTGTAATTTGTTTACAGAAGCTACGGTTTACATTTCATTCATTGAATTAATGAATAAATTTTAATAGTTATTCTATTCAAGTTTAGAATGAATTTGCATCACGTAATAGCTGATTCTATTCAATTATTGTTATCAACTTGATATATTGGATTTGAAGCTCTCATTCTCATTGGTTGTTTAATTCAGTTTATAACTTATTCGAAATATGTTACTGTGTAACGATTGTGAATATTGAGTGAACGTAGTGTAAATCTATCTATTATTCACAATAATTTATGAAATTCGTGATGAACTCACATGTAGGATTCAGATTTCCGCATGAAAATTCCTAGCCGGCATAAGCTATTTTTAATAAATGTACTTTCTTCCCAATTGGAAGGTGGTATAAAGAAAGGGGATGACCCGTTGAACTAACTGAACACTCAGTTACCTGCAGCTTTTCAACTTTCTGATATGACAGAACATAAATATCGAATACGTGGGTTGCAGTTAATGTATTGTTTCTCTATTTCGATACTGATTCTGACAATTCGAATTAAATGTTCAAAATATTTCCAATGCGCAAACGCTGCTATTATATTTATTCGTGCACTTTACAAATATCGAAATGCGCTAACGAGACTGGTAGACCAAATCGTAAAACTGGAAAGAGCATCGTAAATCATTATTAGATCCAACTCCACTTGTAACGTCTATTTGTATACGCGGTCATTAAAATTGCGAATACCAATCCCGCACAATAAAAAATTTATGTCGTATACAAATCAAACATTATCACTGAACGCCGCATCGTGTTTTATTTACGAGTCCTGATTGTGGGTAGATTTTTGTTCACTAAAACGTTTAATTAATATATCAGTACTATTGGAAGAGCTTCTATCTTTTCAAACGTGATTCTCATAATGTTTTAAATACGAGCGAAAATATTTGGTTCAATTTGTTCGTGATTTTTTATACAATAACATTTTTTCAGCTTTACATCTGATATCCCGAAGAGATTCATCCCAAATTAGATAACTCACAATATTCTATTTTCTTATGTCATAATAATGTTTATTGAATATAAACATACAACATATATGTTATATTATTGTATTATATAGCATAACAAATGACGATTCGACAACGTTCCGACCGTGAATGCATGACATGAGTGCCAATTCCGGCTCGTAGGTCAACCTTCGCCGAATTATAGCATGGACTATTGTAAGAGGAGCAAATCTTCTTCTTTCAGAATAAATATTCAAGCACATTGGATGATAGTAAGAGGACGAGAAGTTAAGTAAGTAAGCTAGTTCTTAGTCAGTCTAAGCTAGTACTGCCCCTATGTCTGAGTTCCATACGAAACTTATACCATAACCCGGCACCGAACATGTTAACTGATAAGACATGTCGTTCCTTGCAAGCCAAAAAAAAACCTTTGTTCATATATTACAGGACGACACTGCCAGCCCTTCCATCAGTTATTATAAACACACGAGTTTCGCTATTTACTACATGACATTATGTTTTATAATGAATTGAAGCATAATTACAGATGGAACATTAATATTTCAACTAGCTGTTATCTGGGGGCTATGCCAGCTGAAACATCCAATATTCTAAGAAGAAGGCGTGAACTACACCACCGTGATGTTATACACCACCGCGATGTTATACTCCAAGACTTAATGCATATGTAAAATGAGTAGAAACAGCTTAAGGCATGGGGAGACTTGGAATTATAGTCAATGCCATGTGAATGTCCACTTGAATTGACAGAGAAATCTTTCTTATGTAGTTGTATGTCATAGATATTCTATGACTGTCAATATATTACCGGATGTGTTGTTTTCATTATTATTCCCAAATGGTATTTAAACAGGCCAATTCTCAATTCTAAGTTAGCTAACTCTGATGATGGCTACTTGGTAGCCGGAAGCTCCTCAGTATTTTAACAGTATTTTTAGTGGATAAGAGCCCCGAAACAACATCTAGTCTATTAACATAATAATAATTATAAAGCTCGTCCCCATACCGCATAAATTGTGGCGAACTAGGCGGATAACGAGGGAATTAAACTATTGCCAAGGTCCACATAATAGCCCCACCTTAATCCGATTGAGCATCTGTGAGACATGCTTCAACGTAGAGTTACTCTACTTATGAGCAATATTCACAATGCTTTTCGATTCTGGAAACAACTGACAACAGATTGGGCACGTTTGCCTCAAGCGGACATTGACAAAGTCATTTTGTCTATGAACAATACTTACAGAGCTGTGCTAGACCAACGTGGAGGTCATACTCTCCATTAATACTTTTTTGCATACTTCACTTTTTTATTTTTTATGATTTTTACTAGAATGATTGTCAAATATTTAAATAAAATACTATTAAATATTCGATTTTCACTAGTTTAATTGATGAATGTGATTATAGTTCCGCTAACGCAGTAGCTTCTTCAAACAAATACAAGAAACTAATATTTGTTTGAAGAAGCTACTGTGTTAGCGAAACTGTGGTCACATTTATTTATTAAACTAATGAAAATCGATCTTTTAATAGTTATTTTATATAGGTTTAGAATTAATTTTCATCACGTAATGGCTGATTCTATCCAATTATTGTCAAATATTGATTTATTCATGTTAGTTTTTTTGTTTTTCATGACTGTCTGAAACGAAGTTTTTCGATTTGATAGAATAATAATTGATCTCATTTTACACATGATTTCGATAATTACATTTTTGAATTATGTTAACTAGGTATGTACTAAACATTCTAAATAATGACTGTTTTTTCATATTTGTCCTATTAAGAATTTGAACTGTTGTATTACTGAATAAATAAAATATAAATGAACATCCTTTTCGTCTGATTCTTCTGAGACGGGGGACTTTCAGCTCGCAACTCCCTCCGCCTCTCACGGGTAGCCAATATTGTTCTGTTGAAATGATTGTAATGGAAAGTAAAAAGGTAGATACGTCATTGTAGACGCTTGTTGGTAACCTTACTTGAACTTCAAATAGTACTTTATATATTTTAATCATCCTCTGCCAGATAATTCTTGTATCGTAGAATATTTTAATAACCATTCTTATATTTACACAAATCTTAATTAAAAATTTAATTATCTCATCGCAGTTAATTTAATATTAAGAAGTTTCTTTATACTCACGTTCATTCCAAATTTCTCACGGAGGAACTAACCTGTAAAAAATAAACAAAGGTTAAACTTCAGTATACTAGATTCAAAACTGGGACGGAGAATTCGCGATGTTCATTTCTTTACGTATAATACGACAAGAGTCTAACAGGACTCAGAGGCCTCGTAAGGATTCCATCCAACTCAATCGAGAGATAATGGAATGACAAAAAGCAAAGATTAGAGAAATGTAACGTTTTATGGGATTGAAATAGAACCAATAATAGGTGGATAACGTTGTGAATTGTCATCTTTTCCGATTTCTATTCAAATAATAAGAATAAAACGAGAGCTAAGTGAATATAATTCGAGTTTTTAACAACGATGTATCTACATACGAACAGTTTTAAACCATGGGATGCATTCGTAGCGCCTTATCAGAAGAGGTTTAGGGAAACTAATCTTCCCGAAAAATTCTCTACAATTAATTAGAAGCTGTTACTTCATGGTAATTTAACATTAAAACAGATACAAAATTATTTTATATCTGTTTGATAATGACACCTCGGTATTGAAACTACAGTAACGTTTACATGTTATTATTTGAAGTTATATACAAATCCTCGGGAAATGGGTCACACTAACACGTACGTGTATTTGCGTACGTTTCGGTCTCACGACCATCATCAGAAGACGTGTTATGTCTAAAACGGGATTCCTAAAACTTAGCCAGCTCGGTCTAGGACGTTATGATACGGCCGATTTAACGCGGCTGTTCAGTCGCCAGGACGTTTCGACTCGAAGTTTTAACGCTCGACAGGAGTAGCAAGGTTTTTAATTAATTAAATAGTAGATACTCTAGCGTTATGTTTTTTGGTTTCAGTCGTATACAGACTTTGTTGACATGAGTTCGTATATTATAAGAAAATTGCTAATCAGTGAATTCTTGATACATTTCATATACTTAAATCATCAGTGTGTTACAATCTCGATTATCCGTGTTTCTCTTCGTTTCAGCGACGTAGGCTTTTTAATTGAAATTAGTGATATAAGGACGTTTTGTACTGATACAATTAGATCTAATAAATCCCATTTTAGACATAATACGTCTTCTGATGATGGTCGTGAGACCGAAACGTACGTAAAGACGAAAATAATGACCATAGGTGTTAGTGTGACCTATTTCTCAAAAATTTATATATAATTCATACTTGGGTCAAGAATCCTTGTAATTATTAAAAGTGGTATCAAAAAAGTAACTGTTCTTCCATTTATTGAATAATTAACCAATAACAACAATACTAATTTTTTGGGATAAACTTGCCGCGTCATAACGTCCTAGACCGAGCTGGCTGAGCTACCCAATTTGAATAATTTTTCACATAACAAAACAGCGAAATAATTAGATCTACCCAGTTATGTTTCGGGCACTGTTCGGAATGGAATATAACAAAGTAACGGGCAACTCAATGTGTTGTCAATTATTCCACGCACAATAGGTCATCATATCTGAACCGAGTTGACGCCTTTATGCCAAAAGGTAAATAAGCTTTCCAAGTTCACAGCGACAAGGTTTTCATAAACAATTCGTTATTCGAAATGTTGTGTTCAGGCATTCAAACTGGATTGTTATTTCAAAAATCAAGTTGCTAGTAATTTCAACATTTCAGAAACGAATTGAATTCAAATGTGTAGAGGCATTATTTCACATTAATGTGCAATGGGATATGACGCGAGAGAGTAGATTATTAAAAGCCAGAAAGGAAAGGTCTGATGAATTTTATTCCCTTGCAGAATTTACCGACTTCGCTTCTTCCGACTTCGCAGTGAATGTTATTTCTGTTCCAGTAATATAATTTGCATTTATTTGTATGTAACAATCTAAACGTAGAAGGCGTGCGCTTCTATATTAAATTGCAGAATCTTATTAGCGTGAATGCACACTATAGATTAGTAGAAGTTCGTGAGGCAACCTCGAGTATATTAAGCGGGTTATTTTGCACAATATTTATTCTACAGTTTTGCTCCCAATCGCGAAACAAGCTGAATTTATCTCGTTCCGTTAGAATATAGAACAAAAATACATTTTA
The DNA here is from genome assembly GCA_958510875.1 of Endomychus coccineus. Lineage (NCBI taxonomy): Eukaryota > Metazoa > Arthropoda > Insecta > Coleoptera > Endomychidae > Endomychus > Endomychus coccineus. The sequence continues at coordinate 14,575,033 of OY294067.1, forward strand.
AAAGCCTTTCACTACATGTTTCATTTCGTGGAATTAATTTTAGTATGTATATTTGAAATTACGTTCACTCTTACTTAATGGATCTTTAATCTACATTAAGTGAATACACGAGAAAATATAATAGTTAATACGTTCCTTTTGTGATTTGAGTGCGACTCATGAATATTAGCAATTTTTCATTCCAATATGAATTCATTCTTCGTTATTCGACATTCATTGAGATATTTCCCAATGAAATAGTTGCTACGAAGTATTCATAGGTCCAATTAGAAGACAGTAGAATTTCTAAGTACACCATCTTTAACATGTATACGTTTTCCACATTAGATTCTGACATTACCTTAGCCCATAATTAACCAAGCTAGTGTGGTACATGGAGACCCTAAACATTGCACACCACATATACACTGACCCTAATGAAAGACACTAAAAAGGCACATATTCCAGGATATTTAATTTATTTAAAATTTTCGAATTTTGCATAATTTTTCAAAATATATGAGTCATTTGCGGGAATTTTTACTGTATGAAATGTCGAGTGTCTGAACTCTCTATAACATGATTTTATAAGGGCCATTAAACATGTTAGGAGCAGAATTTAGGGTCTCTTTATTAATTATCGTCTAAGGTGGCCTAACGTCAGATTTGTTTTACAATCACAAACAATTTTTTCAAGTAGTTTGATTGGAATCAACCCAAATCGGAATATTATACGTCTTAAAAATTATGCGAAATTTTGAATGTCCAAAACGTATATAATATGATAACACTCTCTATGTCGTGAGCAGAATTTAGAGTCTCTTTGCATTGTAGTTTGGTTAATTATTTTTTATGGTAGAGACTAACGTAAGATTTCAATTTTACATCCCCAAGACCTTATTATACCGTGGTATGATTGAATCCATGGAGTCAACCCAGAATGGAATATTTTAATACCTAGCCCTTAGCAAATTACGTAAAATCCGAAAAATCCATAAACATTTTAAATCCATTTGAATTTGTTCTGTCTGATTTTAGAAGTAAGCCTATACTGGATTTGAAGGTCTGAACTAGTGTTGCCCAAAATCGATCTTGGTCTTGTTCTTGCATTTTTGCAAGACCAAGACCAAGACCGCGTAATTTTAGGAAGACCAAGACCAAGACTGACCGTGCAAGATTTGAGCAAGAACAAGACTAAGCCTGCGAGACTCTTGAGTCTTGCAGTTAGGATTGAGTGTCGTTTCGGAGAGCGGACAGGCTTAAGTTATAATACAAGAAATTGACACATAGAAAACAAACGAAACAAAATGAAAGAAAGTACATACAATTTTGAATAAGAAAATAGGCAGAAAATAGGAAGAAGTAAAGTACAGATATAAATGACCATCAGTGCATTTTCGTTGAAGGGAGAATTTACGCCGTCCGAATACGTAAATAAAAAATAATATATTAAATATAGTATGAAAATAAATAGAAATATGAAAATAATAAAAACGAAAAAAAAACTATATAGAATAAAGCGTAATAAAATTATATGTTGTAGTATGCTACCGAGAAAATGTTTATTTTCTTAATATGTTATTGACGAATTGGAGGAGTACCTAAGTAAACCCAGGGCCGCCAGCTCGGAAGACATTTTAGAGTGGTGGAGGACGCATGATACAGAGTATCCGGCTTTATCGAAGATGGCCCGTGATTTTCTTTCAATACCTGCAACTTCAGTACCTGCTGAGAGATTATTTTCTAAAGCATCATTAGTAATTGGAAAACATAGAAATGGGTTAAGTGATGAGTCAGCCAGATGGTTACTTTGTATTAATTCTTGGTCAAATCAAAAGAATTAATATAAAGTAACAGCTATTGTGTACTGTTCTGTAATTTGATTTTTGTTGTATTTCTATTTAAATAAATGGTAAATTCAGTAAATTGTATTACTTTGTATTGATTCTTGGTCAAAAGAATTAATATAAGGTGAAGGTCTATCAATCTCTTTCTAGACAGATAATGATCTTCAAAATACAGTCAAGTTAATATCATTAATTTGTTTTTTATATGTTTTAACCATGTTTTAGCATATATTAGCTTATTAAATTTAAACGTTTATTAAGAAACAGACTAACTTCCGTGGGACACGGTAGACAGCTCAGTTGGTTAGAGCATCGGCACGGATCGCTTAGGTCGTGGGTTCTCAAACCTCACCCGGTGTCAGTTGATTTTTCGAATTTCTCATTAAATATCTTGAATAGTAGACTTCCGCGGATAGCTAATCTTGAAAAATCTTGGCTTCCGAATGGATTCCGCGTCAAAATAGCTCGACTTGATGCCGACGTTTTCGCCAACCATTACAGGTGGCATCTTCAGGGCAGGCTTGAGGCTTGAACTGATTCTCAACCTGTCAAATGCTTAGATATTTATTAATTTGGTTGGTCTTTACTATGGCTATGTTAACTCAAGCTCAAAATGTACCTACTCTGTTATGTTGTTCTAAGATCTAAAGTAACGATTAATAAATAGCAATAGGCTAATAGATAATTGCGAGACTTGCAAGGCTCTTGCTGCAAGACCAAGACCAAGACTGGGAGCGCAATACCAAGACCAAGACCAAGACCAGGTGTATTGGCGCAAGACCAAGACCAAGACTGGCTAAGTCTCGTCTTGTTCTTGCACTAGTCTAAATCCTTTATTACATTATGTTATTAGGTTCATGGTGTTGGTCATAGCAGAATTTAGGGTCTCTTTGCACTATTACGTGGTTAGTTATAGTCTTAGGTAGATACCAACGTCAGATTTTAATTTTGCACCCATGAAAACGTGTTTCAACGTAGTTTGATTGGAATCCATGGAGTCGGCCCAAATTATTAGGTTCACTTTCTATGTTAAGAGCAGAATTTAGGGTCTCTTTGTAGTGTAGCTTGGGTAATTACCATCTATGGTAAAGACTAACGTCAGATTTGAATTCAGCGTCCCAAAAAAACGTACTATAACGTTGTTTGATGGAAATTCATGGAGTCGATCCAAATTGAAATATTCCATACCTACCCTTCCAGAAATTATGCAAAATTCGAACAATCGACATAATTTTGAAATCCACTGGAATTTGCTCTGTATGATCTTAGAAGTATGTCGGTACAAATATAGAGTGTCCAAACCCTTTATGATACGATGTTATTTATTGAGTTCACTCTCTATATCATGAGCATGAGCAGAGTTTAGGGTCTCTTTGCAGTTATTTGGTTAATTATCGTCTAGGGTAGAGACTAATTTTGCATTCACAAAAACTCAATTTAACGCAGTTTGATTGATATCCATGGAGACAACCCAAATTGGAATATTTCTATGCCTACCTACCCCTTAAGGTATTATGCAAAACTAGAGAAACCGAAAAAAATTGGATGATCGTAGAAGGATCCTGATACAAAATCTGAGTGTTTGCACATTCTATAATATGATGTTGTAAGGTTCACTCTCTATGTTTTGAGCAGAATTTAGGGTCTCTTTGCACTATTAGTTGGTTAGTTATCGTCAGAGGTGAAGCCTAATGTCAGATTCCAATTTTGCATCGACAAAAGCGTATTTTAACGCAGTTTGATTGATATCCACGGAGTCGACCCAAATTGGGATGTAGCTACCCACCCCTTAAAAAATTATGCAAAATTCGAAAAATGGACAAAATTTTGAGCGACTCTATAGCATGGAGTTGATTAACAGAATCCAGGGTTTGCAACCACTGATAAGGAAACTTCTAGAAAAGTGTTATTAATTCAATTTTACCTTTAGTTGGAATTGGTTGATTTGGAATTGAGATTGAGAATAATAATATACTGAAATTATATCGATCGGCAAGAATCGCGCAGAAATTCTGATTATGGAGTAATGAAACTTCACATGACAATTATGTGCAGGTAATTGGATAATTCGAATGCCAACTCTGGCTTCGCGATTGTACAGCAATAACTTCCGAATGAAATTAAGGCAATTTCTGATAGTTGGCACAATGAAACAACTCCAGAATTACCTTACCAAGAACGCATAGGACAACTAGAAATTAGAAGGATTCAAATGTCATCCGAAACGGTTGTGTTTATATGGTTTTGATATCTCTCCTTGCCTCCGTTTTACTATGAAATTACAACGACACATCAACGAGAACTATGAACATAAACTATTTTAAAGATAAAGCCAATCAACTTGATTTACATATCAACTTTCTCATTACTTCATTTGCAGTTATCACTACAATTATTCCATAATTCGATCAACCGATCTTGATGTCAATCTAATTTATCGTACGGAAAGGAAAAAATAAAATCGGAGTTTTTTACAAAAGCTTCAAAAAATATTACTGTTGGTTGAATTGTGAAAATAGTTCTCCTAACAAAGGGGATCTTTGATAGGCTCCATTCAGAAGGTGTTTATAGCATACCCTAAACAGTGAATCATGGAGTACCACAAGGTACTGTGATGTGTCCAATTCTTTTTTTAGTGTATATTAATGATTTCTTATTATGAAATGAAAACTGCATCGTCATACCTTATTCGGATGATACAGTAATATTTTTTGAAGGAAGAAATTGGCATGATTTTGAATAAAATGATAGAAATCAACATATGGCTCAATAATCTAATAATAATCCATGAACTATGATTTTTTGAGTCGCTGATAACGATTTTGACGTCAGATTTACTTGAAATAAATTCTGGGGGTGGAAAATCGATCAAATTGGCCATTTTTGCACCCTTATAGATTATTTTGGCATTATATATTATTTTTGGATTTCAAATCCACCAAGAGGTTTTTGGGGGGCCTGATCACGATTTTGACGTCAGATTTACTTTTAATCAATTCTGGGGGTCGAAAATCGACAAATTTTGGCCATTTCTGGCTCCCGAGTGGGAGGGGGGAGGTTGACCGGTAAGGTTTTATGTGTTACGAATGATCCCAATAACCCCACGAATCGAATCACACAAGAATTTCTCGATTCTGACCTACATGTCTTTTTTTTCGGTTCGTTGTCTGCACTATGAGGTACATGACAGAACACATAACTCCTAAATATATACATAATATGGAAGTGCTTGTATCTATGTTTGTCAAGTGTAAACAGTAATTCAAATAAGAAAACAAACACACCTAAAAACTCTACATTGGTGAAACAGGTCGTATCGGAGTTATTGGTGTTAAAGCGCTGTACAAGGCTTCGTGACACCAGTAGATCTGTACTTGACACTGATTATCAAATCTTTTCCGAAAATGCTGAAATCATAGCCCAAGCTCCAAACTTCTATGAGCGAAAAATTCTTGAAGCGATAGAAATCCTAAAACATCCAAATAATCTAAGCAGTAACTCAGAATATTATCTTCCCAACATTTGGATATCCATCCTCGAAAATTTCACTTCGCACATGATCACACAACGGCAGGGTAGGTACCATCGAAATGAAGGCAGTGAACTGTATACCGTGAGGGTTTTTCGCACAATAAATACTACAGAAACTAGAAGAATCAGTTTTAGTTCAGGTCTCAAGCCTGCTCTGAAGATGCCATCTGTAATGGTTGGCGAAACGTTAGCATCAAGTGTTATTGTGACGCGGAATTCATCCGGAAGCCCAGAATTTTCATCAATGTTACAGGCACGTGAGTCTATTTTGCCTTTCGGTTGAACGCTTTTCCTACTAAACGGCTAGGCATATGCGTTCTACATTTTCGACAGCCAGTCAATTCTAACGACATAGAAACGAGAGCATCTACAAATTAATGATAGAATGTGGAAGATGGAAATTGAATTATATGTTCGGATCTGGCTACTCCTATTATTTGTGAAAAGCAATGCTTCAGCGGATACGAAGCTATGCCCTGTTATTTTAACGAGTATTAAGTTGTCTGCCATACACCAAGCTGCAACGAAGATGTTTCTTTGGTAATAGTTTTAGGTGACATAGCATTTCCGGAGTTCGTACCCGGATCGATCTCCAGGCGTCCTGTGTCTCCGGTCATGAAATATACGTCCACTTCCTACACTTAATGTCTAGAACCGTCCTGAAAATAACTGGAGGCAACGGCACGGCTTTTCAATCTGCTAGTTTCGTTTATTTATTTTACTTTCTTTGAACTACGGCTTCGTTGAACAGCGTAATTGAAAACCTGGATGAAGCAACTGTCTATATCCATTGAAATTAGACGGAACCAAGGAATAGATCAATAATGAACGAATGGAAGGCCTAGTGATAAAATTATAATGATAGTTATACGTTGGAGAAGAGAACGGATATGGTATACTCTTTGTTAACAGACGAATTCTGTATCAAAGGAGCAAGAGTATTATACACTGACGATTCATCAATTTTTAACACATCCTCAAAATACGCTAGAACTGAATGTGAGACTGGCTTTACAGTTGATATATGCCACCCTCACATATCTACAAGCTGATATAATTTTAGATAGTACTCAACGTGGGGAGGGGAATCTATCGACACTAGCCCCAACTTGATGAATCGAAAGGTTGATAAGTTATCGATTTTTTTATTTCCTTCGCTAAATCTATAGAAATAATCAAGCTAATACTAGATGGTATTGGTGACGGAGCATTTATGCGCCGAGTAGATCGATTTCGGAGAAAAAAAGTTTCAGTCGATAAAGGACTAATGAGTCAAAAATTTGACAGGAACAATATCCTTCTGGGTGACGATGTATTAATTCAAGCGGAAATTCTAGGTTAGTAGGTTCATGAAACTCAGGTGATCACGTCCTATCTACAAGCGGCCATTCTAGGTTGGAAGGTTATTTATAGGTATATGTTTGATGACATTTAGGTGACGATCAAGCGATTCTGTTACCTGACGATGTGTTGCTTCCAAGCGACTATTTTAGGTTAGCAGATTATTTACAACTATATATTTGATGACATTCAGGTGATGATGTGTTCCCTCCAAGCGACACACCTAGTTAGTAGGTTATTTCTAAGTATACTTTTTATGACATTTAGGTGATGATGTAGTTAGCCGATTCTAGGTTAGAAGATTATTTGTAAGTATATGTTTAATGGCATTTAGCTGAAGATGTAGTATCTCCAAGTAACGATTCTAGGTTATCTAGGATATCTGTAGGTACATATTTGATGCTTTCTTCAAGCAGGGATTCTACGTTGGATGACGATGTGTTACTTCCAAGCGAAAATCCTAGGTTAGTGGGTTATTTGTAAGTATATATATGATGACACTTAGGTAACGATGAAGTTAGTATCTTCAAGCAGCGATTCTAGGTTAGGAGATTATTTGTAAGTTTATATTTAAGGGAAGATCTATAATCTTCAAGCAGCGATTGTACGTTAGGTGACGATGTGTCACTTCCAAGCGACAATTCTAGGTTAGTAGGTTATTTGTGGGTATATATATGATGGCACTTAGGTTACGATGAATTCTTCAAGTAGAGATTCTACTTCTAAGCGACCATTCTAGATGAGTAGGTTATTTGTAAGTATATATATGATGACACTTAGGTGACGATGAATTTAGTATCTTCAAGCGGCGATTCTAGGTTAGAAGATCATTTATAAGTTTATATTTAATGACATTTAGGGGATATGTAGATTCTTCAAACAGCGATTCTACGTTAGGTGAAGATGTGTTACTTCCAAGCGACAATTCTAGGTTAGTAGGTTATTTGTAAGTATATATTTGATGACATGTAGGTGACGATGAATTTTTCAAGCAGCGTATCTTCGTTGGGTGAAGATGTGTTACTTCAATGCGACAATTCTAGGTTAGAAGTTTATTTGTAAGTATATGTTTCATGACACTTAGGTGACTATGATGTTAATATGTTCGAGCGGCAATTCTAGGTTGGACGATTATTTGTGAGTTTATATTTGATAACATTTAGGGGATGATGTATAATCTTCAAGCAGCGATTCTACATTAGGTGACAATGTGTAACTTCTAAGCGACAATTCTAGGTTATAGGTTAGTATTTTTGACATTTAGGTGGCGATGAATTTTTCAAGCAGCGCATCTTCGTTGGGCGAAGATGTGTTACTTCCAAGCGACAATTCTAGGTTAGCAGGTTATTTGTAATTATATATTTTATGACATGCAGTATCTTCAAGCGGTGATTCTAGGTAAGAAGATTATTTGTAACGATTCTACGTTAGGTGACAGTATATATATGATTATATATTTGGTAACATTTAGGTAGAATAACAGATGATATTTCCCCCAAGGACGCCGTTCATGGAAATGACTATAGAAAAGGGAGAGATCGTTCACTCGGATGGTTTCACACTTCCCGCAACGTATGTTGCGTCTGCCCATAGAGGAGTTATATAAATAGGTAAATAGTGTTATGAAGAGTTGGAGGCGGCTTTCATTCGAATTTAGTATAATATTTCTATGGTTTAGGCGGCATACCTGCTACTTAGCTATATGTTATTTTATGATAGTATTGAAATTTACTTCATATTACAACTTATATCTACATGTAACATGTTTCTAAATCTTAATTGTGGGTTGCCATTTGACGATATAAATTAAATTAAATATCTATCTAACATTGACGCTTATGTAGTTACATCTATGCGTCTGCCCGTGATATGTTTCTATGTTCTTGGAGACATTTAGCCGACGTAGATATAATAACAGCTACCCCTCAGATTAAATGTAACTGAAGGGCTCGCACCCTAGAGCCCGATATTTTCAACGCCGCCGCTTTTAATAAAATAATCAACTTATAATAAAGCGGCGGGTTGGTAACTGCGATGCCGTCACTGATTTGTTATGCATTGAACATAATCATGCGATCTGTTTACAGGCGATTATTTCTAATTTAAAAATCTATTGAATAAAATAGGACACAGTATTCCAATGAATCAATCGAATCAATATAATTAAAAGGCATGAATAAGAAGTTAATCATAGTACTGATGACGCTTTGACAGCCGATAAGATTAAGTGAATAAATTATTACTTGTTATATTTAATAAATGAACAATCGAAAACTGCACGACATCGTCAGTACAATTTTCAAGGCAAACTGTACTGATCGTTTCAGTGATTTGGTAACAAGTAAATTATTTTGGTCGTTGACTTGTAATTAGCAACACGGATTGTTAATGGTTTTACGGTGATCAATGAGCCTTGTCCTCGAATTCTACGTAAACCTCTAGAGAAGTATCTGTCTCCGATAACTATTAATAACTTTGCCGAAACACATGTTGCATCTTATTTGGTTTATGCTCCATAACTCTCACTAACTTGACTTGATGCTCTTTTACTGCCGTGGTGGAAATAGTCTCGACCCAATTATATATTGAAAAAAAAGTCTCTGGGAACGAACGCGTTTTTGCACTAGTTGAATTCTTGATCTTATTTTGAAATGTGTTATCGAGTATAATGGAGGGCGACAAATAAATTTCGAGGTGCGCATTTTTTTTCAATTCTTTGAAAGTATACATAAATGTTTCCCTTTCCGTGTGAATTCAAATTGACATCTTCACACTTCGTATTTATTTTTAAAATAATACTTAGAACCTACGATGTCTGCTTCGGTTATGAAGAATCTTTAGGTGTTCAAATCTCTGAAGAATTAAATGTATTTTCTAGCAATAATGGCTAACAAGATCAGAAGTAAGAACAACCCTAACATACGATGTTGTGCGATTAGCATTAATCCACGATTCGCTTATATAGGATATCTGCCTATTATCAAGGCTGCATTGCTTAATTGTTCTCAAATCATTCCTTCTCTACATAATGATCTGGTTTTTGTTAAATAACATTTCATCCGCGACGTTTGTATTTGAAATTTTGCGTTATATTTCGTGAGAACCTACCACAAGACAAGAATTACTATGGGAAACTGTCAACCGAGAAAATACACACTCACCTATGGATCTATTTATATGTATATCAATTCTCGAGAAATATGTACGTCCCACTAACACATTTGTTCATTATTTTCGTCTTTGAGTACAATGTCTAAAACGGGATTTATTAAAACTAATTGTATTAAGCATGAAGCCTCCTTATCGAAACGAACAGAAACACGAGTAATCGAAATTGTAACACATTAATGTTTTAAGTATATGAATGTATATCAAGAAGCCACTGTAAAGCAATCTACTTCTTATATTCGAAGTCATCTCATGCAATGTTTGAATAAGACTGAAACCAAAGTATGATACGCTCAAGTATCCACTTTGAAACCAGACGTTAACGATTTATGAGGTAATAGAAAAATGTTGTTAGACCTTACTAGAACTATTGCTATTTCAGAATTCTACCTAAAATATATTTTTAACATTATGAAGACACATGTAGAAGTTTGCAAGGGTTTTAATTAATTAAAATAGTAGCCACTTGACTAAATGATTGAACTTCTGTTCTATGATTTACAGACTTAGAGTCACGTTTTATATGAATCATCTCCAGGATAGATCTCTTGTAATAATTGGTTTTCAGTAAAAATATTAACATTTTGTAATAGAATTGATGATTATAATCAAAACAATGTCTAGCAAGGGCGGTGAAAGTTTTGTTTCTAGTACTATACTTATGACCATACATTTTTATTTTGTAAATATTGTTTGGAGATTCCTGTATAAATCTAGTGCAGTCATTCCCAAAGTGGTCGTATCGACCCTCTAGGGGGCGGAACCGACCTGTAAAGGGTCCATGTCAGGGGAGATAAAATTGGAAGTGTATGAGATTTAAATGGGAGTCCAAAAGAATGGCAGGCCGTCACCAAAATATTGGCTTGCAGTAAATGTAATAATCCACCTAACACGGATGACACTTGTAGGTATATTTCCTCGTTATAGATACGTATATTTCACAAAATTGTATAAGTAGGTCATTCACCTTGTGGTCCTAGTACTACACGCCAAAATGAATCTAATGAAGCGAAACATCGAACAGCGCAGACAAACTGCCAGGATGATGACGTTTCAGGCTAAATTTCAACATTTCGATGACCTTCATACACATCGAAACTCATTTAGGAGATATATTGACTATGGAAACACCACAGTGGATTAATAATTAATTCGGTGAAAGTGACCAATGCAGTTTATAACGGGACATCAGCAATTCTGACTTCAGGGAGACATACCCGTTACATATCCTGCAATATGTACAATCGCCAGAATGTTTTTGATAGTTTTTCCATCTTCATACCTAGTGGAAAGGGGTTCCAGCGCGGTTGCAATCTCCTCACAAAAAAGGAAATATTGAAAAAACTCGTCGAGGAGATTCAACGTTGAACCTACTCAAATTGAACCCAAATATTGAAATTTTGCCATCACTTCCATTAAAATGATTTTTTTGTGTATTTATTTTATGTAAAAAGTTACTGTATTTGCATTTTTTCGAAAACACATTGCTGATGAATTCGAAAAAAAACAATACTAGGGAAGCAGAGAGTCACCCAGGCAGAGACCTACAAGAAAAAGGGAAACCCTGATCCAGTGGATGATCCGCTGTGTGGAGCCTATGAATAAGAGGCCGAGGTGGCGGAGCACGTGCTGAGCACCTGCGTAGCCCTCGCCAACAATACAAATTTCATGCTCTGGAAACTCTCTCAACGGTAGATAGACTCCTCCTAGTGCTGTGTTGGAGTTTTTTTAACAACACCTATGGTCGTTGTACAGATAGAAACACATTGGAGGGATGTCTCATATGTCCTGTTAAATTAGGACGTAATCACATGACATCAATAAACACAATCAGGGAAAAATTTTAGAGAGTGGAACGACCAAAGAATAACCACATGCATGTAGTGGTTGTTACGACAATATCGCTGCTGTGAACCAAAGTCTGACTGAAACGCGAGGAATTGGATGAAGTGTCCAGCAACATAACGTCTCAACGTATCCTTGCAGCAAATGTTAAATACATATCTGCATTTAATCGTAGAAAATGCAGTTAACTCAGGAACTTGAACCTACAGACTATGTATCTTAGTTGACTAGACGTTAGAGAAAACTTTCTGAATAAAATTATCGTAAAATAGTTCCAAATCGAGTCTAAGTTGATTGCTACGATACTTAGCCTCAGAACATAATATTCGGCGAGTTATCGAAAAATAGTGCAAGGTTTATGTGTGAGAGTCATATGACAAAACAATAACCCTTTGTAGAAAAAGCCGATGTGGACACGATTTTGTATTTTACACATAATAATATGACTCTCGTCAGCAGAGATCACCAAACGACCTCCTTGCCTACATAACTTATGTATGACAGAAATCATGAGAAATCTCTAGCTGTAGCATTGGCTATCTCCAAAGCATTTGACCGAGTCTGGCATCACAGCCTTTTTGGGAAACTTCCGTCATATGGTTGATGGAGTATCCCCCCATATAATGGCTATCAACGCTGACAGGGATCTGTCTTGGCATCGACTTTATTTCTGCCCCGCCCCATATCAACAATCTACTGGAAGTGACCACCTCTCCTGAACACAGCTTTGCAGATGCTGGTGCACTTCATACCGCTTTCTCATGTAGAGCCGTCCAATGAAACAATAAGAGTGGGCCAGAGACAGGTGGGCACAATTAATGGAGATCTGGCAATGATTTTGAGATGAGGATCTGGTAATCTAATAGAGTTTATTGAAACGAAAACTGAAACTTGCGTCTTCTCCAGAAAAGCGGATCCCACAATCCCAAATATGATGATGCCAGGTAACAACTATTCCCATGGAGTCTTCCATGCTCGGGATCACCACCAACAGCACCCTCTCATGGAATAATCATGTGAGGTCCATTGGGAAAAAAGGCTTCATAAGAACTTGGTTTTCTACTTCGTGTCATGAGCTACTTCACATCCAGTAGCTCCTCATAATTTGCAAAAGACAGGTTCGACCCGTCCTGGAGTACTGTTCACATGTTTGGAGTTCGGTTCCCAAACATACGCTGTAGCTCTTGGATTCTATTCACAAGAGAGCTATTCGTCTAATTCATGATGTCACACTCACAAATTCAATAACCTCTCTAAAGCATCGTAGAAAGTTGTGCGATCTCTCCCTTGTCTACAACGAGAGATCCCAGATAGGCGGACTAGACGAGCTCAAGCTGTCACCCCTTCATTGCCAAGCTCGAGACCTCATTTTTCTATCGAACGAGGAAGTTGTGGAACTCTTTGCTTAGTGAGGTCTTTCCTTATGCCTCTCCCAACACTATAGATTTTATTTTCGTATAGTCAAAGTATGGAAAAAAATGTATCATAATGAATAAAGCAAATCCAAAAGCGTGTAACTATCTTTATTCTAGTGCAATTCCAAATCGTTCAGTTCTTATTAAAACACCTGTTATTACTGGTGTCTTCTTTAGAATGAAATTCTTTATAATTGTAACTTCGTTTACGAGTAATAAAGTACAGCAGAACATTCCCGGAAACTGTTGTCTAATTAATTATATTTTAACTGAATCAGATAACTATATCGCTTACCTAATTTATTAGTTCGATATAATTACAAATCGCTTGGGTGACTGTTACATCTCAGTAATTTATTGTTAATTAAACAGTGCGTAATGAGATTGTTACTTACTAGACACTCTAATTAACTCTAAACTAGGCAATAAAACATTTAGTATTATTCAAACAGCACACTTGATCTCGGTTCTTTCTATGAGCACTTCAAATTAAATCTTGCTTATCTTGAAGAACAAAACGGAGCAAGAGCGTTAGCGGCATTCACCTAAATTGTTTCTAAAGAGAAGCGAGAGAATAGCTAACAGAAAAAGCAATTTACAGTAATTTGTGGTGGCTTTCACGTGAGATTACATTGAAATGTGTAATTTTCGTATTTTTGTTCGCCATGAACGCCGTACAGTTATGTTCTTAGGCGAATAAAATCATTTATGCCTTCATTGGACTTTTACCAGGACAGAAAATATTAATTGGCATAAGCTGGAGGGGATGATAATCCCAATCCTTTCGGAATTATTTTTTTATGTTTCTATACACCGATATTTTGTAATCTTCTTTCAGAAGATAACTAATGCAGAATCTGGCGGATCCGATTCCACATAAAGTAATAAATAGAATATGTAATATTATGCTATTATATCTATCAATAGCGGTCATGAGAGAATTTGGTGTTTGTTGAATGCAGAAAATATAGAGCGAAATTAATATTATTCCTACCAGAAGAATGATAATTAGTCCTCATAGTGTGTGGTCAAATGGGAAACAATCTCTTCTGTGTTGGCGAAGCCGTTAGGCATTATAGATATTTTTGAACGCCTAAAAGTTACGTTCTCATCTGAAGAAAATTATTTATGCCTTCATTGGACTTTCACCAGGACAGAAAATATAATCGCAATCCTTTCAAAATAGTTCACCTACATATCTATACATCGATACTTTGTGATCTTCCTCATTGGGTTCTGTAGATATTAATTGATGAATAAAATGATTTGTTTGTGGAAAGTATATCCAATGTTGAATTGTTGTCAGTCAAAAAGGTTCCAATGTTGGCGAAGTCGGTAGGCATTATGGATATTCTTGAACGCCGAAAAATTATGTTCTCATGTGAAGACAATCATTGATGCCTTCATTGGACTTTCATATCAAATGTTGTCAGCCAAGAAGGTTCCAAATTGAAGTTCTGTTTGGTCTATGGAGAACTACCAAATGTATTAAAAAAATTGAATTTGAAATAATTTGATGAATGAAGGTGGATGTAGATTTTCGAAGACTATTATAAAGTCAGCGTTTTTCTTTACTGATTTATATATTTCCTTCCAGTTTAACTTCTAATTTAATCAACGTCTTTCTAAATCACTGCTTTACTGAGGGTTCCAACTCCATCACTTGAACCTTCTTATTCATTATAGTTTAATTGTAATGGATACGCATTTTTCTGAAATCGTTCAAGATCGCCTACTTTCTCGAAGCAACTTCAGACCCCAAAATACGCTAATCTAGTATTTTAGTCACTTGCAAAGCAACGAACTTTCCCGAACCAAAAACGGTTCAAGCAAATTTTTGCTAACCTAGGCCGTCAAAGTCGACCCCTACCGGTTTTTATATACATTTTAGTAAGTAGTAAATAAATACACGCTAACAACCAACTCACATTAAGAACATTTATGGGATATATTACACATATGGAACGTTTATTACAACTATTTTTGTATATTTATAGTTACGTTGTTGCAGTTTGTACAATTATTAAACATAGGCTGAACTCTACCTGAAAAGTCATTCACTTTGTCACTTCCCCCTCTAATTTATCCGTTATGTTACCTGAAAAGTCAGCGCGACGTTATTACTGTTTTCTTCTTCGGCAATAATACTAATAGTATTAGCAGATTTCTCTTTGTCACTTCCCCTTCTGAATATTTTACCTGCTATGTGAAAGATGCCTCTATATATCCTTCCACAACTGTTGAGGGATTCCATACCCCATGCATCTGTGAAGCAATTAAATTAGCCCCAACATTAACCAAAATTGTCGCAGGACGAAACAATGTTATGTGTATTCATGTGCATATGGCAAATTTAAGAATTTTGCGACAATTCGAGGTATTTTCCAAACTGATGTACTCCCACTACTTGCCTGCAACCTTGCCCATTTGAATATTTAAAGAAAAACGGCAACTTCCAACATTTTCTGGACGACATGTTTTTCAAACAATGGCATATAAGTTTCGCTTATCACAAATGATCTTGATTTGTTCGTTTTATTATCGGGTATTTCAATCAAAAGCTTAGATTCAAAATCTTCTATGTCATTCAAATTTAATTCATATAGTTCATCACGTCGACATGCACCGGCAACACCAAATATTAAGGCAACCTAAAAAGTAAACACTGCATAAATATCTAGATAATTTTAAAATTCGTATATTCTAAACGTTATTCATCAAGTATATATGATCTGGTGCTTGAGTTTCAGTTTGTACATCTGACGAAACTTTTGAGTTCTTTGGTTTATAGTTGTCACTTTCACGTTTCAGGATAGCACGTAATTTCGAATATTTTGTAATATCAATATCTTCTTTTGTACTAAGTGTAGTTCTCAGCATGGAGTAATTTGACCATAACGTAGATGCCTTCAACTTCGTAGATAAATCGGAAAAGTATGCAATCATGACATTTTCAGATCGTGAGGTTGTTTTTTTGCTTGGCTTTGTAAGCGTGTTTATATTTGCCATGGATTCATTTGGCAATAAATTCAAGATGACATTTTCAGCAGCATTTACTAACTCTGGTGGTGTCCCGCACACCTGTACATCATCATCACTGTCCATTTTAAATATTTTTTTAGCGATAAGTAGATATTTAAAAAAAATAAGTGGTGAATCTCTCACTTTTGTCACAACAATAAACAAACAGAGATTGTCAAAGACACGATTTCATAGGCAAAAAGATGGTAATCAAATTGTTAGCATTTATAAAAAATCCCTAATTTATGATAATGTTGATTGCGATTTTAGAAAAAATGGTATTTGTACCTCGTAGTAAAAGCACATTCCCCGACTTCAATGCTTGTTGGCCTCGGGTTAACGCCTCGGCCAACAATTTACATTGTCGTCCGGGAATGTATTGCTTTTACTACTAGATACACAATGTACGATTCTTGAACAAATGGACCATCCATTATTCCAATGAAGTGAATCCCATTGTGTATACCCGAAAATCCAAGCTATTTCCAGCAATATTTGCTGTTATTGTTTGTGAAATGAACTATAGAAGCGATTTTATATTTAAACCGTTTGATCAATTATCATCAATCGCAAGTATTCCCCTGGTCGATGGTGAATTGGATCAAAAATTATATATCAGCAATTACGAAACAATTCCAATAACAGGCATTAAATAACAATATTGGATTTGTGAACATGTTCAAATTTATTACGTTTTTGCTTCCATGATAACTTGCTACTTTCATCCTAAAATAACTAATTTTCATCGGTCATGTATGAACTGCTTTCAAAAACGAATCCATCTCGGCATACGGAATGTGAAAATTAAAACAATGCAAGCAACAGACTCAAACGAAATTCACAAATTAATGTTTACCTTTTCCAGAATATCTAATTACATTTATATCTATATGAAGCACCCGGCCAGAACCTTCATCAAAATACTTTCCAGGTAAACTCTCAATTAACTTCGGAAAAACAGATAATAATTCATTATTCCATTCCAACAATACAAAGTGAATCTGTTTGCTTTCATCCTTTCAGAACTAACTTTTACAATTACATACCATAATATCATTGTGGTCACATTGTTTAAACAGTAAGTAGTAATAGTAATCTGATATCAATGTTATAAGTTTTTGATCTGAACAATTTGTACAATCAAATAGAATGCAATGGGAATCGGACATTCAGATTTCACAAAGATGCACAACGGCGAAGGCAACGGTTACTAAACATGCGAATAAATTAATTTGGTTTTACGATTGCCAAAAGTTGATTTTTGATTATAATTTGTTTTTTCAGAAACATTTTCTCCAGTTCCAATTTCTCAAAGAGTTGGGAATGGAAACAAACAGTGTTGATTGAAAGAATAGTGCAGAACGTTAATTTGAGTTTCACCAATTTTCATTGTGAAGTGCAAAAAAAGTTGTGAAACATTTTTTTCACTATTCGTGGTTACTTATAGCGTGGCAATATTCACAGAAAATGAACGAAACATAAATTTTAATTCAAATTCATTACATCCCAATATCCTTTTCACCATGGAAGTTGAATCGAAAGGTTCACTCCCGTTCCTAGATGTATTAGTCAGTTGACAGACTGACTGTACTTTACGACATTCTGTTTATCGAAAACCCATTCACACCGATAGATACCTCAATGGCTTTTCCCACCACCATCCTGTCAAAAGCAATCTGTCATAAGCTTCTTGGACCACAGAACTGTCAACTTATCTCAACCCCAATCCTTAAAATCAGAATTAAAACATCTTTCATCAGTCTTACTATCAAATAATTTCTCACATTACAACATCGAAAAAGTTATAAAGAAATACACTTCGCCTAAAATTTCAAATCAACCTGAGCCACAACCCCCTCCCCCTCGCCTGCTTTTTCCACTGCCTACTTTCATATATTGAAAATATAACAGATCGAATTACCAAAATCCTCTGAAAACCTATCAGACCCCCTTGCTTCGCTTCACTTAGAAGGTGTTTATAGCATTCCATGTTCTTGCGGTGAAGTCTACATTGGTGAAACAGGTCGTACAGTAGCTAGTAGTGTGAAAAAACATGAGCGCTGTACAAGGCTTCGTGACACCAGTAGATCTGCACTTGTGGAACACAAGTTTGACACTAATAATCAAGTCCTTTTCAAAAATACTACATTCCTAAGATCCTAGCCTGAGTCCCAAACTCAGCGAAAAATCCTTAAAGCTTGAGAAATCATAAAACATTCAAATAATCTAAGCCGTGACTCGGGATATTACCTTCCCAACATTTGGAAACTCATCCTCGAAAATTGCACTTCGTACATGATCACACAACGGCAGGATCATGTGCCAGTACAAAATTAACCACTGGAATAACCAGTGAACT
Source organism: Endomychus coccineus (assembly GCA_958510875.1). Classification (NCBI taxonomy): domain Eukaryota; kingdom Metazoa; phylum Arthropoda; class Insecta; order Coleoptera; family Endomychidae; genus Endomychus; species Endomychus coccineus. The sequence goes on from OY294067.1 coordinate 14,593,539, forward strand.
GTGTAGCGTGAAGGATTTTTCCGACAATATATGCGCCTACAGAAACCAGTAGAATCAGTTTCAGTTCAAGCCTCAAGCCTGCCTTGAAAATGCCACCTGTAACCGTTGGCGAAACGTCGGCGTCCATCAAGATATTTCAAACATAAATTTGTTCATGGAAGTGCATCCATCTATAAAAAACCAAAGCTCGATGAATTTTTTCCAGTTGAACATTTCCATTTAAATTAAAATACGCAATTGCAATATTTGGAAAGGTCGAGGTATATGAATAAAATGACATTGTCAGATTCATAACACAATTATTGTTGAATATTTCATATCAAATGAAACAATATAGTTGCACTGCTTTGTACATACACATATCGATAAAGCAATAGTATACGTCTCGAATGTTGCATTATCGATACAATTATAAAATAATGCATTTATTTGAATTTAGCTGAACTGCTGAAATTTTTCTCATGTATATTATTATGCAAATAAACTGAACAAACATCTTACATTTTCATGTTTTATAGTTGCTGGAACGTAAATGTTCCCCTGCTCACAATAGTCTAACGTTTTTGTCCATAGTTTGAGCTAAAAAAAATAGCTAAATATTTTTGTAACATATTGTTCATGAACACGATAATTGTTGGCTTCATTCTGTAAATTACATATTACAATGTATATGCTTTTTTACAAAATTTCCCTTATGTTCTTGGGACATGTGTAACGCTATTCCTGAATAATGATTTCCAACGCGTTTTCTACCCTTTTATCCACATACAAGATTCAACAAATGACATAAATATAACGTTTTCACATAGGTTGATAGATAAAGTTCGGTAAGCGTATGGCGGATGATTATACTAGCATATCTAGTGCCTTATATCATACAAGCATTTAACTGTTTCGGCATAATGCTTTCAAACTCTATTTATATAGGATGTTCCTTAAGTAAAAACGCTCTGTTTTCGATACATCAGGTGGCGTAGTTGTGGGTTAGCCTTACCGCAATTTTAACACAAAAAGTGGTACGCCACTGGGCTTTTAAGATGTAGACTTTTTTTGGATAGCCCGGTCAATTCTCTTGAGATTTTTTCGCCAGATGCGCCGTTGTATTGACCAAAAAAATTTATGGAATTATTGATGAATACAATTTTGCAATAAATCTAGTTGGCCGCTGTTACTTGAGTTTGACATTCCTCATTTTCAAGTAAGTCTGTGTCGTTCAAATCTGTTCGCTGTGAGTGTCTTATTATTACAATTTTGTTAGCAATATTGAATGTATTCTTCAATAAAATTCATTCCATTAATTTTTTTCGGCCAATACAACGGTTCATATATTTTTGCTCAAAAACGGCGCACCAGGCTATCCGAAAAAAAAACTGGATCGAAACTACTTAATGGCGTACCACTTTGTTGTTAAAATGTTTGTAAAACTAACTCATAAGTACGACACTGAATAAGTTTTAAAAGAACTTATTAAGTGGAAAAGCTTGTTCCTAAGTCACATTAATCTATCCTAAAAATTAGCTCAATATCTCAAACCATTCTCCAGATTTTTGAAAAACGCCTAAAACGAGTAGAACTTTGCCATCCTGTATATCGGAAAAAGACCGTTTTAAGACAGGTTTATAGGAAATTTTTTACTTAAAATTGATCAATGAATCACCCATTCATATATTCACATATCATTAAGGAACAACCTGTATAATACCTCTATGAATGTGCCACACGTGCTTTATTAATTCTACGGCCACCTTCCCACCTATTACATATTTTCCCCAATGCTTTTGAGCATATGTTAGATTAGTAGAGTATAAACCAGATTGTTTCATGTTCAACAGTTCAATTGAACGTACTGTCTCATATATTTGAAAATTTATGATGTTGAAAAATTACCGATTTGGTAAGCGAAATACTTCTTCGTGCGTTCATTCTTTCTCTGATTTATTAGTTGGATGGCATGTACAAATCCTCATCCCATTTATCAACGTTTAATTAGAAATAACTTATCACCATTCTTTATCACTGTTCAATTATAAAAATGCAGTTAACATTAATTTTCGAACGTGCTTTAAATCTACCAAATTGAGCGGGCCAATTAGCGCAGTCGACACGCATTGATTCTGTTTTTTTACAGTTTTATTTACGGCCAGCTATATTGAAGTTCATTGTGTACTGAACCTGAAATATAGTCTCATTCGTTTTAGACGATCTTCCATCTGAAATTCTGTATGTCTACATGCCTTCCTTCATCATTTTTCTATACTCTGACTACATGAGAGGAAAACCTATAATGTTTGAAGTACATCGTGTGAGCAAGCGGTGGAATGTTGGGAGAGGCATTCGAATTTTTCTTGGGATTTTGGAGGTTATAGATAAAGGGGAAAGCCTCACTAGGCAAATTGTTCCACATCTCCATAGTTCGATAGAAAGATGAACTCTGGTAGGAAGAAGTTCCACAGGTCTCAAGCTTGACAATGAAGAGGTGACTGGGTTGAGCTCGTCAAGTCCGCCTACCTGGAAATCCTCATGGTAAAATAACAAACGTTGATGTGGAACGGAAACAAAGTTGGCGCTAAGATATATCCCTAAGGAACACCAGCGATAATGGCCATTGTATCATCAATCATCACATGGAGTGATCTATCTGAGAGAAAAATCGATAGTAAGCAACAAGCCATGACGGAAGTTTCCCAAGAAGGCCTTGGTGCCAGAGATATTCAATGCTACAGCTAGAGATTCCCCATATTTTCAATAGATTTCTGCCATACATGTGTTACGACGAATACCATACAGCCGATCATCCACGACTTTGAAGCTGGCGGGGTATTCCATGAGCTGTTGATGTTGATTGCTTTCTCAATCGCTTTACAGATCACAGATAGTGCAATGGTTCTATAATTATTAGGTAGGGTCTTCTATCCTTTTTTGGAATTCGCTGTACTTCCACCTGAAAAGGAAACACACCAAGTTTGTATGAGAGGGTGAACAGCCTGCAGAAAACTGGTGTTAATTCAGGCGCCCATTTCTTGAGAATGACATGTGGAATTCCGTCTGACCTCATCGCTTGTTTGGTATTGAGATAAAGCAAAATGCGCCTAATTGTGTGCCGACGAAAGACACTTTAACGTATATGGCTATCGATGGCAGCAATATTAGGGGGTGCTTCGCTTGTTGATCATAAGTGCAATTTGCTTCAAACATCCCAGCAAAAAGGTAATTTCCTTGTGGTACAGTAGCCAGTGTACCATCATCTTTGATTAGGGAAGGGAATAAACTGGAAATATCAGTTTCTCCGTTCAAAAATATATTCTTTGCAATTCAATATCCTCTCATAGATTAGCCAGGAATGTTGTTAAGACAGATTAGTACCATCTGCGTGGAGTCACGTATCTGAGAAGCCTGATTAATAAACTTCTATCGCACTTTGAACCGGAGAAAGTTCAGAATGTTTCTTTTCTCTCAATACCCTTCCATCGGAAAATTCATATAAATTCTAGAACATATTGAGATAAAACGAAACAAAACACTGTTTTTACTTCCTCACAATACCTGGCATGAGGTAGGAAAGTATGTTGTCATCGGTATAAAAATTTGAGAGGAAATATTCATGATCTCATGGTCTCTGTGTGTGCTTATGTGCGTAACCTACTGGTGGTGAAAATAGGAGTGGTCGTGGTAGCGTTTTATTTTTGACGTTCATCTTCAGATATTCAAACAGAAATTATTGAACCTCAATGACAACATTGTTTTCCTATTAATAAATATAATTCACGCATTTGCTCAACCAGCAGAAGGATATTTTAAGGTCTGAAATACATATCACACTTACGTCATCGAAGTATGACGTTACATAATTACCGTCAATTGATATATGAAATTAAGGTGGACTTTCTTCTACACCGTGAAGTGAAGTTTACCATTATTCATTCACACTTAGAATTGAGGCTATTAGTGCTTGAAGGTGTCACCTTTTGACAATTTTGGGATATAAAAATTTAAAGCAATATTGTCGCAGTTTTCTTTTGTTTAAACTAAAATCAAGATGAAATTGCGTCAATACTCAGACAATAACAGATGCGTTTTACATTTTTTTTTACAAACAAACTGGGTCAGTACCTTCATGCACAACCATTTACTTTTTTACTCGAAATGATGACGTATTAAGAAAGGATTAACTTATATTTATTAATAGAAAAATACAAATATAGGTAATACTAATCACTTTAGGATCGATTTAAGCTCATATTAAATCCTCTTAGATTTTCTGGAATAAATGGGAGCTGCTCTTGCAAGTTTTTTTAACTGCTATGGGTCTTGACTTTTCTAATGGACCAAAAACATTTTCGTGTTGTCCTGTGGCACTGGTTGGTTTGTGTTTGATAAAATCTACTTCTATGCAATCTTCTTTCTCATCTAGTGAATATCTAAACTTCGTTGAACCAAATATATCGTCTTTACTATCTTACATTGTTAAAAAGTATCTTTTCGGCCTTGTTACTTTTCTTTCTGTCAAACAAGTTCAACTATCGTGGTAGTTTTGCACTTCAGTTTTCAAGGTCCCTGCCGACATGTACCAATCAGTATGTACTAACGCAAAGAAAATGCGTTAACACCTTCATACATACCATTTTCGGCATTATAGAAGAAATTGGGATAACATCTTCACACTAATAGCTCCAATGGAAGGGCTTCATGCAAGAAGTCCCTAAACAACATTTGATGAGTTTGAAGTTATGAGTAATTTAAACTTTTAAAACTGTCGTGAATTCACAATTACTTTTTAAAAAATTTAAGTTATTTTGCAACGTATACCTTCGGTCCCTAACTATGGGTGTAATCAGTAAGAATCATAACAAATTAACTATAGGGGTAGTAAAGGGGTAGTATTAGATGTACTTAGGGACTTTTTAAAGAAAAGTGTTACAAAACATAAACAAAATATATTTTAAATGTTACAAAACATAAACAAAATGTTATACCTATAATACAAACTAAGTATTGTTATTAAAAACTATTCGTACTCTTCAACATCGGAACAATCTTCAGTCTTGTCTTCGTTGTCTTTATTACGACTTTCTTCATCCCAAATATTATGAAACTGCCTATCTTCTTCTTTTTCAATGTACTGCACAAGGTGTTTTACGTTTTGTAACTTTTTGTCATTGATTTTTAAAAAGGTATAGTATGCAATGTCGGGTATAAGGTTTGCTATAAAAGGTTGTTGGCCTATTCCATACAATGTAAAAGTATAATAAGGACCAGTCATTAAATCTCTCATTTGCGGTTTGTTATTTGTTGAAAACAATACAGATCGGCATTTAGCTATCCCTGGTGTACTAGGTTTTATTCTAGGCGAGTACATTTTTTTGTATTCTCGAACTCGTATCACATTTGTATCAGGCAATGGTTCGGAAACCAGAGAATGTTCCAAAAAAACAGTTTTGAAAGGCTGCTTGACACGTGCAGATTTGATAAGATTAAGATAATAAGTTGGATTATTTATTTTATCCGTTTTAATGCGCTTTTTTTCTATTAGCGCGAAACATCGATCAATAGGCATCATTGAATGTCCTGGCAAAGGGTAGTGAACCACGATTTCATGAAAAATTAATGAAGTGACTAAGGAATGCAAATAAGTATATACATACCTATTTTTATTCTGCGAAAAACAGTTATCGCAAAATATTGTCAACTTAGTCTGTTCTTGCTGTTCATTTTCTCGTATGTAATGATTCAACGCTGTTATGACCTCGTTCTCAGTAAATAAAAACATTGTAGCTTGGTTAGTAACAATATCATTGATTCCAAAATTATGGAACCAAAGCTGGCGCAAATAATATTCGTCGCCAATATTAGTCACCGGAAGTGGTAAGTTCTTTTGGAAATCGAAACAAATTTTCATGCTTCTCTGTAGTTTCCTTTTTATTCTTCATGTTGGAAAAAAACGTTTCGGCTTTTCGTAAATGGATTTCTTTGTCAACCTGAAGTAGTCTTAAACCATCTAGATTATTACATGTGCTTGTGCAGAATTTATATCGGCAGCAAATTTCGTGCAAGTAGCGCAAATATCTTTTTTGGGATTGGAGAAACTGTAGTTTAAGACCTCCACGAAAATTTTTTAAAAGATAGAATAAGACACGGCCACTATGAAGTTCATTATACTTCCGATGGAGATCAGCTATAGTTATGTCAGAGGGAAGATATTTCTTTGTTATATTTTCTGAGCGGCTATAGTGTGACTCAACTGCTGGAAGTGATTTCAAGAAGGTATTTACTGTATCGATACTTTTTGGATTCACCCTGTTTGGTCGGCTTGTATGTTTGCCTCTATTATTTTCCATATTATTTACGTTAAAATTTAAAACCTTTTTCCTTAAGCGATCAGGTTTAATACCATGTAGCAGACAGTTACTGACTTATTTTTACTGGGAGCAGTAACAGTGTATGTAAATACTTTTCTTGGTGGCTTGTTCTTATTACGTAATCTCTGTGCGGGAGTGGAGCGCACACATCCCCTTAAATAAATATTTTGTCCAGTGTGGGACTTTAAATTATTGAAACACTGAAGAATTTGTTTCACATCAGCTGGACATAATTTTTTGTCGCATTTACAGCGGCACGTAGATAAAAGGATATCAACTGCTTGCTCCTTAATTAGGCGACACTTTTTCATAACATTTCTCTTCCATTGGGCAGGATCCGACCGTCTTTTTCGTTTTGTGGATCCGGATATCTCGATATCTGTTATATTTTTATCAGGTGAAGTTCTCCTTGGAGCAGTAGCAGTTGGTATCATGAGAGCATTAGAAGTACTGGCAATGTTTAGATTTTCATTATCCGATTGTGGTTGATTTGAAACTGATAAACTGCCTAAGAACTTCTTGGAATAAAGGATAGATGATTTACAAGTTTGATATTCATCGTCGGATGGCAACCATTCATCCTCACTACGCGAAAAAGGCTCTAAAATAATATTGTGCATAGGTATTAGAGGAAAAATAACTAAATAACAGAATCTTACCTCTACTGTTGTCCTCTGAGTGTGAAACGTCAGTCATCGCGTCAAATATTAGTTTAAAATAACTAGCACAAACACCACAAATATTATCTGATATCTCCAGTCTAAACAAAGTTAGGTTAAGTTTACGAATTATTTCTACAAGTATTCATTTGGCGTACTTAGGTTCTTTTTCCGACATAGGTACTTTTTGAAAACTTAGGGATTTCTTGCACGAAATTGAGTGTAACTTAGTTAAAATGCCTTGGCAATATTAAGCACTTCGGGTCGATTTGCAGAAAATCTGTCATTGCTAGTCGAAAGTACATGTTTTAAAATATAGACTGCGCCACAAATCCCATTTTTACGAAAATGGCTCTTAGGGACTTCTTGCATGAAGCCCTTCAATTGCATGTTATGGATTTTCATGACTAAATTTCTCGCGACATCTTTATCTGTACCGCCTAATTATTTACTTTACATTTTCGGTTCCTGCGCGTGAGGGAAGTAAGTGGTCTATGGATTATAGTTCATTATAACTGTATGTTTTACTACCAATGTGATTGTTAATTATCGCAACTGCAGTTTCCACACCAGGAAGTGATATTTTTAATGTTTACCATAACTAAATGTATTATAGTGGTATTTCATAGAAACGAACGTTTTGTTTGTTAATCATTGAGGAAATAAGTGTTTATGATCCCATTATGCAGGTTATTCCACGAGAGCCGTTTTCGTGGTTCGAAAAAAGTTAGAATTCTGAAATTTTGGGTTCCCGGGTTATCCAAGATTTTCTTTCTTTTCAAAATATTTTCAAGATCATACTAGTTCCTGTTACACCGGAAGTCGCCATTAACTTCCTCATTTTAAATAGAACACCCGGTACATTGTTTCATTTTTAGATTCCTGAGAAAATTTCATAGTGGATTCCATCAATTTCAATTTTTTCTTAGATATCTTGATTTTTTTGAAAATTTTTACAGATGTAGCGCTGTTTTGAGCATTGCGCCCTTTAACCAATTTCGATTGGTGGAAAGCGTTTTTGGGGTAGATGGAAGCACAGGAATGATTCTTTCGAATGTCATATTGACAACTGATTTATCGCATACAGGGTATCCAATATTTAATGACCAATTAGATCATTTTAAAAGTTGAAAAAGTCGGTTTTTTCAAATGGGACATCCTGTATTTTATTGGATGGTCGGATGCAGAATTTGATTCTGGATCGATTTGCTATAACATTCTCTATACCTATTTCCAGTGGTTTTCTTGTTAATCCATATTTTTTATTCAATGTGGTTTTTTGGCAGAAACCGAAACATCGCTTGCCTTTCGAAGCCAAATAAACATCAATGAAACGGTAAAAATTAGAACATGACATTAGTACCTACATAACATTTAGAACGAAATATAAAATAAAAACAAAAAATTGGAACATAATGACATAAAATAATAAGAGAATGTAAAATTACAGTAATTGTTCTATATGACCTCCATTTTGGTTCAAACACTGAATAACTCTGTCATATACTCCTCGCGAAACAGACCTCCGAAGTTCGTCTGGACTTATATTAGTAAGCGCATGGTGAACACGGTTCAACAATTCCTCTCTAGTTTGTACTGGCCAAGAGTACACTAGTTCTTTTATGCGACCCCAGAGGTAAAAATCCAAGGGGGTCAAATCGGGTGGTCTGAGTGGCCAGTTCCAAGGTCCTCGCGGGCCAATTCACCGATCCTCGAACATCAGTGACAATTGCCGGTGTACAGCTATAGTGGAATGTGCTGATACCAACTGTTTGCTCTATCACGTGGAGGTAGGGCATGTAGAAAATCACTAACAAACCCTCTCAGTATCTCCAGATATCTTGCCGCATTCAAATTTTGGTAGAACATTTGGAGTTTGATCACCATTTGATTAAAATATGGATTAACAAGAAAACCACTAGAAATAGGTATAGGGAATGTAATGGCAAATCGATGCAGAATCAAATTCTGCATCCGACCATCCAATAAAATACAGGGTGTCTTATTTGAAAAAACGAACTTTTTCAACTTTTAAAATGATGTATTTGGTCATTAAATTTTGGATACCCTGTATGCGATGAATCAGTTGTCAATATGGCATTCGAAAGAATCATTCCTATGCTTCCGTTTACCCCAGAAGCGCTTTCCACCAATCGAAATTGGTTAAATTGCGCAGGGCTCAATACAGCGCTACATCTGTCAAAATTTTCAAAAAAATCAAGATATCTAAGAAAAAATTGAAAATAGGTAGAGGGAAACCTGATGGAATCCACTATGAAATTTTCTCAGGAATCTAAAAATGAAATAATATACCGGGTGTTCTATTTAAAATAAGGAAGTTAATGGCGACTTCTGGTGTAACCGGAAGTAGTATGATCTTGAAAATATTTTGAAAAGAAAGAAAATCTTGGATTACCCTGGAACCCAAAATTTCAGAAATCTAATTTTTTTCTAACCCCGAAAACTTCTAACGAACGACTCTCGTGGAATACCCTGTATACCTTACATTGTGTAATAAAAAGCCAAATTCATGAGCTGGTTCTCGGGAGCCTAAAGAAAAATAGATAGGTTCAACTTATAATTCAGTAAAGTTGAACAATATCGTGAGAACAGCGCCCATCCTTTACTACTATCTTAACAGAATTACGAAAGCAATTTCGTAACAATTAGATATGGTATTATTGAAGAGATACAGTGCAAATCCCAGACGAATAAGAGTCGTCCACGACTACGATTCTTTTACATAAAACTTGAAAGCTCATAAAACGAGGTAGCCAAGATAATATGACCCAACACAGCGCTTAGATATAAATAAATGAGTAAGCCAGTGACTTGTAAGCTTGCTACCTCCCGGGCATTCGGATGTCCTTATTACGAACATGCGACACTAACGGTAAGAGTACCGGTGAATATTACTTTAATGTCAGACTACGACAATTACACGACGTGACCAAAGATATCTCCATCTCATCTTTCAACACATCTTCAAACTCACAGGTTTGTATTCATCTTGAACAATTTCAACTTTCTGGGTTAAAGTAAGGGGCCTCAGTATGCACATTTGAATAATTGTACAAAATTCTTTTGCGATGAAAATATGCAAATGTATACAGGGTGTCCTCGAACTGCGTGGCTAAAATAAAACCGAAGATTCTTTGATTCGAAAAAAGTTTGATGAGCCACTTTACTTTTGCCTCAAGTGTCTTGTTTAGCCGGTAGAGGGCTTCAAAATTGCAAAAATAATTTTGTTTTTTCGGTATAACTTGAGAACGTGATGGAGGACTTTTACAACATTTGGCAGGTGAGTTACTGTCAATAATAGCCGTTTTGAGAGTGGAGCATAGAGCCTTAGAGACCATAGAAATGGCTCAAACTTGAGGATGCAACGGGAAAAGTGTCCGGAACTTTTTTGTGGTCGATGTAATTCACTCTATATTTTTTATGTAGATAGTTCATCTAATTTGAAAACTTTTCTTACTCTTAGAAAATTTTGATAAAATCAACGGATTAGCTTGAAAAAATAATTTTCGAGTCTCTGCAATTTTGGCTTACTAATTTTACTTGATTAAAATACCTTAGTTGCCTTTGCTTTTCTAATGTCATTTTGGCATTTGGAGAATTTATTCTCAAAACTGTCAGTTTTTACTTTGCTTTCCGTAAAAATTTTATAAAATTATGGCTCAAAATTTCACTAACACTGAAATGGTTAATATCTCGGTAAAACACTAATAATAAAAACAATAGAAATGGGGAAACGATGTGATTATTTAGGAAAAACAAATGCTAAATTAAAAGAAACAACAAAACTTTTTGGGAAATCGCTAAGGCATCAATTGTTCGAAATGTTGCCAATTTTCCTGAATACACAAATTAATTCGTTTCAAGAAATTGGATTGAACTCTGGCTAGTACTTCAGGATCATTCTTCAATAAATCCGCTTCATGATTAATTCGTTCCAACAATTCCTCTAGTGTGTTTACTGTAGCTGCATAAACTTTCGACTTCAAAGCGCCCCATAGAAAGAAGTCGCAGGGCGTCAAATCAGGGGAGCGGGCCGGCCAGTTCACTGGTGCATCGTGTCATCTACCTATCCAGCGATCTGGATATTCCGCATTCAAATGTCGCCTCACAGCTAATGTGAAATGAGGAGGTGCACCATCATGGATATACCAGGCCACGACGAATGTGTAAGGGCAAGTCTTCCAACAGTTCAAGTAGCCTTTGTTCCAAAAAGTTCAGGTAGTTCTCTCCGTTCAATCGATCGGGTATAACGGTAGGGCCAATAATAAAGTTATCCACAATTCCAACCCAAACATTGATTTTAGTTTGATTCTGAAAATATGTAACTTCCGTTTCATGAGGATTTTCATCAGCATAGAAATGTTCATTATGGAGGTTAAAAAGACCACATCTCGTGAAAGTATCTTCGTCCGTGAACAGAATTCTTCTACAAAAATTGGGGTTTGCGTTTTGTCTTTGGACAATAAGCCGACAGAAATCTAGCCGATGACCTGGATCCATGGGCAATAAGTCTTGAACTGTTTTAATATGATAGGGATACAACAGTTCTTCTTTCAGTACATTATGAACTAATGATTTTGAGGCTCCAATACGAAGTCCCAAACGTAGTGTGCTTATCCCAGGTTCAGTTTCAACCGCTTCCAGTATCGCTCCTTCGAGCTCTAACGTCCTTCTTGTCCGTCTGCGTCCAGTTCCTCTGCGATTTGCTTCAAATTTGCCAGTTTCGCGAAGGTTTGCCGATTTGGAATTCTGCGATGCGGATATCTTTCCCTTCTCCGGCCATTGCAACGACAAAGTCCATAAATCAATAACATATCAACCATTTCAGTGTTAGTGAAATTTTGAGCCCTAATTTTATAAAATTTTTACGGAAAGCAAAGTAAAAACTGACAGTTTTGAGAATAAATTCTTCAAATGCCAAAATGACATTAGAAAAGCAAAGGCAACTAAGGTATTTTAATCAAGTAAAATTAGTAAGCCAAAATTGCAGAGACTCGAAAATTAATTTTTTCAAGCTAATCCGTTGATTTTATCAAAATTTTCTAAGAGTAAGAAAAGTTTTCGAATTAGATAAGCTATCTACATAAGAAAATATAGAGTGAATTACATTGACCACAAAAAAGTTCTGGACACTTTTCCCGTTACATCCTCAAGTTTGAGCCATTTCTATGGTCTCTAAGGCTCTGTGCTCCACTCTCAAAAATGGCCATTATTGACAGTAACTCACCTGCTAAATATTGTAAAATTTCTTCATCACGTTCTCAAGTTATACCGAAAAAACAAAATTATTTTTGCAATTTTGAAGCCCTCTACCGGGTAAACAAGACACTTGAGGCAAAAGTAAAAAGGCTCATCAATTTTTTTTCGAATCAAAGAATCTTCGCTTTTATTTTGGCCACGCAGTTCGAGGACACCCTGTATAATACAAACTGCGACGTTCCATATGCATTCTTATATGTAATTAGGGATTGCAATCCGGCCTCATTTTCAATCCGGCCGGATCCGACCGAATTTCCATGAATCCGGCCGAGTCCGACCGGATCCGGCCGGATTGAGTCGACAAGGTTGGATAGCTAGGATAACTTGATTTTCCTTTAATAAAGAGTAAATTAAAACAATACATATACACAATCAACTTCATCGCGACAAATTATAAAGAGAAAACTTATATTTTGAAGATATAGATCAACATTAATAACCTATAATTGTCAGCAAGTAATCATGAATAGCAGACAAGTATTCTCTTCGAACTCCTTCACTTTCAAACGCAGTCATTTCCTTTTTTAGTATTTTATCAAAATCCCTATTTTTTGTTTTTGCGGTATAAGACGTCACTTCTTGCTGCATCTGTAATTGTAATTCTTCATGTAACGACAAATCTTTTTTCGGTGATTGTGAATCTAAGTTCTTATCTACTATGTCTTCCACGAGTTCCACGCTATCGTTAGAGTTATTATGTTTGTTGAATCTTTCCAAGATTTTTGTTATTTCCAGTCGCATGTCTTTTTTCTTTAGCATTGTAAATGTGTTATCAGCTAGGTTTGAATATTCTTGATATTTCTTTGGATTCTGTAAGTATATCAAGATTCCTGTTACTACAGTGCGACGTTCTTTAATTCTCGCACGTAGTGCTTCGGATGAATCACTACTTAGCACCGTGTCGTAAGTTAGCAATTTCTGTAAAACAAATTTGAGGGTTGTTTCAGCAGTTGAAAGTCTCGAATCCCTTCTGCGTAACTCCTCTACAGCTATTCTAAAAGGCTGAAACTGTCGATTAATTCTTTTAGTTTCGACCGTTCAAGATCACAAAATTTTATGTCGGATCCTATGTCTATTAAAGCTTTATCGATACAAATTTTTAGTTTATAAAATCTTTCTATCATAGCCAGAAGACTTCTTACGCGTGCTGCAATCCAAAATAAGGCTTGGTTCTTTACCCGTATCTTCTATTACGTACTTTTGCAGAAAGATGTCGTATTTAGTGGGCGATCTTTTGAACAGTTTCACCACTTTTCGAACGTTTTGGAGAAGGTCACTGTCACCCTGAGCGACACGTCGCGCGCGGAACGGGCGTAAGGGGCAGCGGGGCAACTCAGCATCAAACGACTTGCAAGTACAAGTACCTACAACACCTTTTAAGGTGCTTAAAACATTCAAAGGCGCGGTTATTTTGCCAAATTATGCAATCACCGGATCCGATACCGGATCTGGAATATTGGTACCGGATCCGGTAAGTGTATAATGATGCCGGATTACCGGATCCGGTTTTCCGGATTGCAATTCCTATATGTAATTTTAAGCTATTGCATATAGCTTTTATCGCGGGCTTTGAGCGCGGCGACCGAATCAAGAAATTCCTTAACGAAAAATAACAGGAACTCGTTTATGTTGCGCTCTCTGGGGTGACTAATATTGAAAAATTGTATATCACGACAAAAAACGATAATTCTACATTCAAGTTTTATAATAATCGAAGGCAAGCTGCATCGACTGCATCTTTGTTGCAAGATTTCAAAAGACTGCCTTCAAATAGTGTTCAGACGACAGCTCAAAGTGTCTTAGATTTCATTAGTAATAGAAATGGCATTTCAATAATGACTTTCATTTGCCAAAGTCTAAATAGTCACAAATACGATTTACAAGATTCAGTTACTAGACAAACAAATGTGTAACTTCTTACCGAATCTTGCATGGCGCATAATAATCCGATTGAAATACCTAAATTCAATTGTATTGTTCAATTCAAACGAGATACTGTTCCAAAAGGTGGGGTAGCTATTTACCAAAATAATAATAATGTAACTAATATTATGACTCCGAATATTGAAATAAATATTGCACACGTTAGCCATGTTAATGTTAGGCGCTCATTTTTTGGAGATATTTGTGCGTGCTTATGCAAACTTAGAAATGGCCTACACGTAGTCATGGTAGCAATTTACATTTCTCCGAATCCAAAATTGGACGAGGTAGAGCATTTTATTCGTCGCACTTTACTGGAGTACACTGAAGAAGGGTCGAAAATACTTGGTACAGATGGTAATAAATTTCCACTTATCTTGGCTGGCGATTTCAACATCAACTTCGCTGATAAAAAATCAGAGCGGTTGACAACTTTTCTTTCGGAACAATTGAATTTGAAAATGAATAATGATCCACAAGAATCCACAACAAAATATGGGGCCACCATTGACGCGGTATTTTCCTATTTAGAGGATATCAAGTCTCAAACTTATGTCTCTTATTTCAGTTACCATAAACCTATAGTTTCAATCATAAAAATTCCTGAATAACCTACATGTATTGTAAGATAATTAAAATATTTTAAACGATATTAACTTCTCATTTATTCAATAAAAGAAAACAATTTGTTGTCTTATCGGTCACCACGGTCAAAAAGTGTAACTTGAACTAATATCAAAGAAAAACAAAACTGCATAAATTAAAAATAAATAAATAATTATAATTGCATAAGTTGAGAAAAAATGCTATGCAATAGCTTCACCGCGGCAGTCCTCGAGTGCCACACGTTTTTTTTTTGTTAATTACAGACCTACAATAAACTTGAAGTTTATTGAAATACTAGTGAGTATTAATATTAATTTCGTTCACTGGTAATTTTCACAATCAATTCATTTGATCAAATATTTCATTTTAATGGTTGGCAATGAATATGCAAGGTCACTCAGTGAATCTATATTTTACTAGAATTAAACTTAAGAATTACGAGAATAATTCTTCTATTCTTAACAATAAACTACTTCGGAGGAGAACGTGAAAATGGAGAGCCATATCTTCTCTATTACTGCCGTTAAAGACAATTGTTCATTGCCTCAACAGTCAATAAAATCGCGGGTAAACGAACCAAGGGTCGACGTAAATTGAGTCCGGCATCTCTTAATTGTCTTTCTATGTAGGTAAATTCAGTCCCGGGTGTTTTTAAGGTCTACGTAAACTGAATCCCAAATATGTACCATAAGGGCGTACCCAGCAAGGGGCAGGGGGGTGGGGGCAGCTGCCCCCCTAGAACTAAAGACTCATCTGGAAAAATGTTACCGTAATGCAGTTTTAACGTCGCTAAAAATACAAAATGAATTAATTTTTTTTATGTGGCGAAGTTATCAGGGACAGTATAATAAGTGATGTTAAAAAAACGCTGGCTTACGCGGTCTTAGCTGATGAAACAGCGGACATAGATGGGAAAGAACAGCTATCAATTGGCTTGCGGTTCTACGATGAATGCAAGGGAATAGTCTGAGAAGAATATGTAGGTTTTGTGGAACTAATGGCACAAGATGCCTCATCAATCGCTGAAGCAATTAACAATTTTTTGATTAGCTGTAATCTATCACCAGAATATTGCGTAGGATTCGGTTTCGATGGCTGCTCTATAATGGCAGGCAAAGAGGGCGGTGTACAAGGAATTTTAAGAAAGAAATATTCTCGAGCATTATATTTTCATTGCTCAAGCCACAATATTATAAATAGACAATAGACTTCTTCAGAGAATCGACTGCTCGTAGGAATTGCGGTCCCAATCTGTCACGGATGTGTGAGACGAGATGGTCGGAAAAACATAAATCAATCCGAAAATTTTCTCAACATTTCCTAGAGCTTGTAAAAGCGCAAGAAAAATTATCCACAGGAGGAAAGTATGCCATAAGAGAATCTGCATTTCAGATTCATTCAGCGGTTACAAAACCAGTGTTTATCGTTGCCTTTGTTACAATAACAAAATACTCGGCAGTGTTGGAACCAGTAGTTAACGCCTTGCAAGCAAAGACCATGGATTTGATTGCTGTATGAGAACACATTACAAGAATCCTTGAAGTACTCAAAAGAGACCGTCATTCAGTGGTTACAAAACCAGTGTTTATCGTTGCCTTTGTTACAATAACAAAATACTCGGCAGTGTTGGAACCAGTAGTTAACGCCTTGCAAGCAAAGACCATGGATTTGATTGCTGTATGAGAACACATTACAAGAATCCTTGAAGTACTCAAAAGAGACCGTCATTCAGTGGTTACAAAACCAGTGTTTATCGTTGCCTTTGTTACAATAACAAAATACTCGGCAGTGTTGGAACCAGTAGTTAACGCCTTGCAAGCAAAGACCATGGATTTGATTGCTGTATGAGAACACATTACAAGAATCCTTGAAGTACTCAAAAGAGACCGTCATTCAGTGGTTACAAAACCAGTGTTTATCGTTGCCTTTGTTACAATAACAAAATACTCGGCAGTGTTGGAACCAGTAGTTAACGCCTTGCAAGCAAAGACCATGGATTTGATTGCTGTATGAGAACACATTACAAGAATCCTTGAAGTACTCAAAAGAGACCGTCATTCAGTGGTTACAAAACCAGTGTTTATCGTTGCCTTTGCTACAATAACAAAATACTCGGCAGTGTTGGAACCAGTAGTTAACGCCTTGCAAGCAAAGACCATGGATTTGATTGCTGTATGAGAACACATTACAAGAATCCTTGAAGTACTCAAAAGAGACCGTCATTCAGTGGTTACAAAACCAGTGTTTATCGTTGCCTTTGTTACAATAACAAAATACTCGGCAGTGTTGGAACCAGTAGTTAACGCCTTGCAAGCAGAGACCATGGATTTGATTGCTGTATGAGAACACATTACAAGAATCCTTGAAGTACTCAAAAGAGACCGTCATTCAGTGGTTACAAAACCAGTGTTTATCGTTGCCTTTGTTACAATAACAAAATACTCGGCAGTGTTGGAACCAGTAGTTAACGCCTTGCAAGCAAAGACCATGGATTTGATTGCTGTATGAGAACACATTACAAGAATCCTTGAAGTACTCAAAAGAGACCGTCATTCAGTGGTTACAAAACCAGTGTTTATCGTTGCCTTTGTTACAATAACAAAATACTCGGCAGTGTTGGAACCAGTAGTTAACGCCTTGCAAGCAAAGACCATGGATTTGATTGCTGTATGAGAACACATTACAAGAATCCTTGAAGTACTCAAAAGAGACCGTCATTCAGTGGTTACAAAACCAGTGTTTATCGTTGCCTTTGTTACAATAACAAAATACTCGGCAGTGTTGGAACCAGTAGTTAACGCCTTGCAAGCAAAGACCATGGATTTGATTGCTGTATGAGAACACATTACAAGAATCCTTGAAGTACTCAAAAGAGACCGTCATTCAGTGGTTACAAAACCAGTGTTTATCGTTGCCTTTGTTACAATAACAAAATACTCGGCAGTGTTGGAACCAGTAGTTAACGCCTTGCAAGCGACCATGGATTTGATTGCTGTATGAGAACACATTACAAGAATCCTTGAAGTACTCAAAAGAGACCAAGAAGCAGACCGAATCACTGACCAATTAATCAGAAAATCTCAAGACATTTCAATGGAATTGTAAATAGAAATTTCTGTCCCACGTTTTGCTCAAAAGCAAAAACACAGGAGCAATCCTCCATCAGACAATGATAATGAATACTGGCGACGTTCACTTATTATTCCTTATCTTGATTCATTTACGTTATCGTTAAATATTCGATTTTCCCAGAAAATACCCCAGCTTTTGCTTTAACAAAACTACATCCTTTATACATGACGGAAACTAGTATTACAGAATTACAAAAAAAAAACAGAAATGTTTCAAGATTTTTATGATTTGGATGACATCACAGAATTTACCTGAAGACAAATTAAACCGTCGAACGATTATTCAGTACGCTTCGAAGAGTGAAGATCTGGCTTAGGAGCACTATCGGAGAGAGAAGGTTGACTAGATTATGCTTGATGAGCGTACATCGGAATTTTGTGAAAGAAAATCGTGAAATGCTGGGAAGTAATGGATAAATTTGCAGCAAATCCGAGAAGATTATTATTGATATAAAAATTTAATTAAGTACAGTTTATTAAAATACTTAAGTTTATTTTGAATTTTTTTTTCTTATAAAAACCGTCTCAGTTGTAGCATGGCATGTCTAGTGATTAATACAGTTTCTCAGTAGTTTTCAGTTCCCCATCCTTTCCTCGAAACAAATATGAGCTGCCCGTCCCCTAGTTCAGATCCTGGGTACGCCCTTATGTACCTGGTTGCCAGGTCAGATTATTAGCATGTAGTACCTGTGTCCTGTGTCAGTGTCGTATCTAGCGATAACTAGGCTGCTAGAAGGTGCAGTCGTGGTACCATAAATAATTTGCTAAAATAACTGTACGATAACATAACCATGACCAGTCAAGCGAGCCATGACCGCGCCCACCCAACTAAACAGTTGAAAGCGCTGCTCCAAATCAAAAGACTCTCTCGTATGAAGCAATTCGTAAAACGCAAGCTGTGTAACTCAGTATGAGATGGATGGTGTCCAATTGAATTACTTCCAATAATTCCCAATTACCTTCAGGAGTTGATGTTTGTTCATTTATTCATTCCATCTAGTGAAGATTTGTTGCTAGGTCAGAGTATAATTTTGTATTTCTTACCGGATTCATTAAGACAGAGAGTAAACTCCATTGTTGGAAATAATTCTCTCAGCAAATCCCTCGATAGTATTAAATCCAGCCATTAATTTCTTCACATCTTCATTAAACTTTTGCAGTAGTTAAACTTCGCAGGAATACTTCAACAGCCGGTCAAGCGTAAATTAACTTGCAGAAACTCAGGGATTGCGCTTTTTCGCTTGTAGTCGTTTTTATTCCCGTGTTGCTCACTCGTTTATAGCACATTACCTGTACGTTGATCGTGTTATGAAAAGTCGACAAACAGGTAACTGAGTCGGTCGAGTATTACTGCGTTAGGTTTGTAAAATGTTCTATTCGTCATAAAAATTTCAATTCCCTCCTATTTCAGCCAATCGCATCTAAATATACTGAATTTACAAATTTCAAATACGGAAAATCAAGATAATCGATACAAAGTACGTTCTTGGAACGAGCGGAAAAAAATTATTCAAATCGAAGAAAAAAATGTAGAGATAAAATAAAAGCATACATCATCATTTGGAGGATGAAGTGGCGTGGATGAGTGCTCGAACGTGATGACGTTAGAGTCACGAATATTTGAAGGACTATGGATGGTAGCTGGGGATGCTAAGCTTTTATGATTGACTCATTAGATTCAAAGGGTCGAACCAGAATTGTGAAATACGGCCGTAGTGATAGTTCATAATTCATATCGAATTTTGACGGAAGCTGACGTGATTGATCATTATCCTCAAGACAAAAGGTTGAGTTAATTGTGAAGTAAGACCGTTTCGATATTTCTCAAATGAACCAGAACAATAGGGTGAAACACATCTGCCTGGAAAACAATGCTGCTGCTCAATAGAATAAGGCTTCTTGATGCATAAGTAAACATTTTGAACTGTAATAATTTCTCCAAAATTTCTGACATAGTCTGGCACCAAAATCTTCTTGATAAACTTCCGTTATATGGTTTGCCGCCTCAACTTTATCGCTTTCTCTCAGATGTATCACTCTATGTGGTGGTTGACGGAGTATCAACGTTGGTGTTCTCCAGGGAACTGTCTTGGCACCAACTTTGTTTCTGCTCCATTACAACGATCTGCTGGAAATGACCAACTGCCCCGTCCACAGCTTTGCAGATGATGGTATACTTCATACCGCTTTCTTATCTGGAGTCACTTACCACACATTGAAGCAAAACGAGCGAGACAGGGACAGGTAGCAATTAATGGATATTTGCGGAAGATACCGCTTTCTCATCTAGAGCCCCTATACCATCCAATGAAGCCAGAAGAGCGAGACAGAGATACGTTGTCTCAATTAATGAAGATGTGGCAACGATTCTGAAATAGGGATCTGATAATCTAGTAGAGTTTAATGCAACCAAAACTCAAGCATGCGACTTCTCCAGGAAGGCGGATCCCACAATCCCTAATATGATATCACGTACAACTATTCCTATGAAGTCTTCCATAACAATGCTCGGGATCACCATCAACAGCACCCTCTCATCAACTTGCTTTTCTATTCCGTGCCAAGAGCTACTCTACATCCCAGCAGCTCCTCATGCTTACATGATAACAGAGCACATATTTGACCTGTCCTGGAGTACTTTTCACATGTTTGGAGTTCGTCTCCCAAAAATACGCTGAAGCTCTTGGATTCTAGGCAGAAGAGAGCTATTCGGTTGATCGATGATGTCACACTTACGAGTTCATTGACATCTCTCTAGAACATCGTAGAAAGGTGGGAGATCTCTCCATTTTCTATAGAAGTTTTCGTGGTCGGTGTCCATCAGAAATCTCGTCTACTGCTCCACCACGAGAGATTCCAGATAGACGGCCTAGATGAGCTCAAACTAGTAACCACTCCTCTGTCAAACTCGACACATGCCGAACTTCTTCCTACCAGTCTTAATTTTTTTATCGAACAGCGAAGTTGTGGAACTCTTCACCCAGTGAGGTATTTCCCTATGCCTATAACCTCCAAACCTTCAATAAAAATACGAATGCCTATCTCATCTCCGTACATTCCACTGCTGGCTCACACGATGTTATTCGAACATTATCCCTCGTGCAGTCAAAGAATAAAAAAAAAAAATGAAGTGAATATAATTTATTATTGATCTTTAAAGTGGTTTCGTTAGTACCGAAGGCAAAGCGACCTGACAGGTTCTTGTGCTTGCCACTACTGGTTTTTGGTTATCTATTTTGATAATTAATAGGGTGATCCGGAATTTTTGAAGCTGACATCTACATGAATATGTAAACTATATATTTTGCTGTTTTTTGTTAATTTAATAATAAAATCTTGAAGTTTTTAAAAATCCAGTTCACAAATCTCCCAATAGAAAATGAGTTTTCCCTTGGGAAATATATTTTGGATAATTTACATTGATAGTTATCCATTTGCTTCAAACATTTTGGATCTATCTAGAAAATATTACGGTTTACATTATCATACACTATCTGATGCAGAATACAGATGATTTGTTTAGCCTTGAGTGAGCTGGGTTGATCTGTCTTTTATTGTGCTACACAATGGGCCATTGAAGTGACCCAAGTGCAAAACGATTTTACTGCGCCTTTAGATGAAACCTATGTGCCGACGCTATATTGAACTACATTCCACTGATCCCGTAGATATTATCTATGGTAAATAGAGGCACACGTTCCAGTTATTCAATTATCGTAATTTTTATGCAGACACAGTGGACATGCAGGAGTACAGTTACAGTGATGATGTAATTACCAAAGAGGATGGGTATATTCCGAAAGAATCAAGTAGGCGCACCTGTAATTCCGTGGATTTGATTTAAAAGCCAAACAAACACATTTTTAACTTTGATTTAATGCGACCTAGTTTCCCGTCATAATTGGGAACTTTGTTAACCGTAGTAAATATAATCACACAATAACTCATGCGTAATTGCATACCTGCTGAAAATGAATAGCTAGGAAATGGATAATTAGCTCTCGAATTTCTAACTGAGGACCGCAGCTTGTAAAGCAAAGTAGTGTATGCAGACAGCGCAGAGCGCAACCATTTGTACGAGTAGTCATAACTTTATTAAACATAGTAGCCAACCACAAGTTTTCTGCATAAGTCTAATTGCTCGGTTACCGACGTTGCACCAGTTTAACCGAATTCGAATTAAGTCTTCGCCTATTTCGACTTGTTTATGAACAAATTTTCAGATGGAATTATTCTGTCGTCACCTGAGCCTCGTCCATGCCATTCGATCTAACTATAGTAATAAAAATAAATGGAATAGAAACATTTTGTTTGAAGTGCTCAACTTTCTTCATCGCGACTCTTGTTCTATAAACGAAAATAATTTCCATTCTATTCTCGGGAGATTTGGTATACATGCTCTTCCACTATGCGCATAAGAAATTTCGAAATCTATTGACATTATAGAAGCAGCTTGGATATGCCTGATTGGTCAGTATAAAGAGACGATTTCATCCTAAATTTCTTGTTGTTAAATTAGTTGTTGTATGGGGCACAAGTGAATTGTAGAGAAATTAAAGATTTCAATATCCTTACCTATAAATTGCAGCGGATGAGAGAATGGGACCATCCAAAATAACCAGAAAACTACATGTAGTAACAACTTTTAGTCCAATCAAAAGTGTGAAAATAGGCGCAGTGGCGGAACTTCAATTTTTTGGCTCCCCCGCAAAATATTATTCGGACCCCTACTACAAAAGAAACACAAATTTTTATAGATATTTTTATTAAAAAATAACAAAAAGGAACAAAATTGCATTATTAACAATTGAAAATTAACAAAAGAAAATATATTTAAAATTTAAAATCCTTCCTCCTGGATTTCAAATTTGCAAAATCTCTAATCACATCTTTTATTTCCATATTTGAATTGAAAAATAAAGCTGAAAATATAACTTACCTACTTTCACAGTTCACACTTAATATTTATTTAATATTTTGTAACGAATTCTAGTTCAATGCAAATTTCAAAGACACATTCACAAGATATAGGTATCTTAAAATTAACAAACTTAAAATCTAATAGAAAAGTAGAAGAGGGTAGAGTTTACAAATTGGTAGGTTTTTATTGGTGACAGGAAAGAAGTGGTGGAAAACATGCTATTACTGAGGAATGTGTAAGAAGAAAGGTTGAAATACTTCAAATGGAAAAACCCCAATTGTCGATGCGCCAAGAAATGGTCATAAATAACATCTGGAGAGGTATCATAAATAATAAATATTTGGGTTTGTATAGTTCTGAAAACATGGAACAAATGAACGTACCTACCGGTGGGGACGAGACGGTGATGAGACGGTTGTAAAATTGGGATTATTGGGAAGTACATACATAATTAAATAATATAAAATAATATATAGTGGCGTTAATTAGCGACGTAACACTGTCACTGATCAACCTACCCAAACAATTTTCGACAAGTGCTCTGAAGAGTGTCAGAGAGGGGCCTTTTTCTTTGTTTTCAGGCAGCCGAGTCAGTGCATCAGAACAAAGTAATGACAAACAGATGTGGGAGGTTGCAATACTTACCGAGAGTTTTTAAATGTTTTGTATTAGAATTGTTTGTTTTTTTTGCGCCTGCTGGTAAAGTCGGTTATCAGTTTCGAGAATGTTTCACTCTTTTCATGATGCATTTGGGCCCCTATAGCTCTGGGCCCCCTGCGTTGCGGGGTCCCGCGCATTGTAGTTCCGCCACTGAAATAGGGGCTATTGCTAAAATTTTACATACCACATGAAAATGCAAAATTCTTCTTGCATCATGTTCAAGATGGCTTATACATCGTTAGTTAGAAAAAAACGGGGCTCGTGATTATTGCTATTAATGAACAATGAAAAACCATTTTCATTTAACAAATGGAATGTTATTTATAACAAATAGAATATCTCGGACTCCTTTAATCCAAGGTTTCTGGAATTTTGTATCAGGGTTTATTTTTGGTCTGAACCCGAATATGGAGTCAGAAAATAGAAAAATCCGGCCCGTTTGCTAGAAAATCCGGAAATTTTAACCTAATCTTAGCAACAAACAACATTCTTTCTCGGTCTGTCGTATTGAAATCATAAGATGCCGTGATGTGTCTCGATACAATTTTTTCTAAGAGAAGAAAAATGCTGGAAAATGATTGAAAAATTGAGTAATTTTCCTTCATATTCCTGTCTCGACTTTCGTCCATCGTGTCAAAAGCATGTTTTTGTGGTCTGGTTATGAAATCAAAAGCAACTATAGTTTTTTTGGAAAACTCCGAAAAATGAAAATTTGACATATCTACACGACAATCTTTATTTGTTATTTCGTTTTTCGAAAAGATTTAGACAATTATGATGATAAAGAAATTGAAGTATCTTTTATTATGATATGTACAGTACGTCTTTCAAAACAGGTAAAAAGAAAGCAGATGTTTTAGAAGCATTAATGATGATGCGGCGTACGTGTACCATAGATATCCTATACACAAGATCTCTACGACGTGGACATGTTAACGCGTACGGAGAACGTGAGTGTGTTCCATTTGTTAATTGAAAACGGTTTTTCATTGTTCATTAGTAGTAATAATCACGAACCCCCTTTTTTTTCTGACTAACTTCCTGAACACGATGCAAAAAGAAATTTGTATTTTCGTGCGGTCTATAAGATTTTAGATGTTTTTCACACGTTTGACTGGGCTATTTGTGAAATATGATTATTTAACAAATAATCCATTCACATTGTTACTCTGGGGTTGACCAGTTGGATGTCATTTAAATCGAAAATGAAACAATCGACAGCTTCATCAGGTTTTAAATATTGGAGTTCGATAGTGTATTTGAGAAATGGTCGGATACTACATCCTTCAGTTTCATAATCTGTTGATAATTCTAATTGTGGTATTTTTCCCCACCTAAATATCGAAATCAGGCTATATCTTAACTACAGCTAAATGAATTTATTGCTCAAAATATATTACTATCTGTATATGATAAATAGTTTTGTAACCATCAGCATACATCTTATTCTACACAAATTATAAAAAAGCTTGAGTTATTTAAACAAGAAAATATTATTAAATTCTCCTCACCATCATTAACATCAAGAATTTTTCACCTTGATTAGTTTTCTATTATAAATAACTTTTATATGAATTCTCGGGAAATAGGTCACACTAACACATATGCGTATTATTTTCGTCTTTACGTATACTTTACATCATCAGAAAACGTATCGATGTCTGAAACCGGATTTCTTGTCCTTATCGCACCAATTTCAATTAAAAATGTCCACGTCGCCGAAACGAACAGAAATACGGATAATCGAAATTGTAACATTAAGGTATATGGATACGTATCAAGAATTCACTGCTTAGCAACTTTCTAGTAAAACACGAAGTCATTTCAAGAACTGTGTGAATACGACTGAAAAAAAAACATATAACGCACAAGTATCCACATTCGAACCAGATGTTAGAGACTTATGAGACAATAGAAGAAGGTTGTCAGACCTTATTACAAAAATATTGTTATTGGAGCATTCTATCTAAAATATACTTTAAACATTATAAAGATGCATGTAGGAATTTTTATTATTTAAGGACTTGGAATCACGTTTTATGTGAATCATCTCCTGAATAGATCGTTCATAATAATTGGTTTCTTTAGTTATGCAGGGTCGGTCTGTGACTGTTAGGCAGAGTCTGTGGTTGGTGACAGATGAGGACAGAGAGAGAGAGAGAGAGAGAGAAGAGAGAGAGAGAGAGAGAGAGAGAGAGAGAGAGAGAGAGAGAGAGAGAGAGAGAGAGAAGAAAGAAGAAGAGAGATATAGTCGCAGGAAAAAGACTGTTCGTTAGTGTCGTGATTCTTATTGTATCTTTATGTATAGAAGATTAAAGCCAGTGATAGTTACAAATCTTATTATTATTGAGGGATAATACCCTACCTTTAAAATATCAACATTTCTGTAATCGAATTGATGGTTATAATCAAAACAATGTTCAGCAGCGGTGGAATTTTCTAAGTTTTTGTTTCGATTACTATACTTATTGCCATACATTCTGTTTTGCAAATACTGTTTAGAGATTGCTGTATAAGTCCCATCGCAATCTAAACAATTCAATTTGTATACTGTGTAGGTTTGTTTATCTGTACTCTGTAGGTGTTGAAGGTTATATTTGAAAAATATTTACCGACACAGTTAGTAGGTTTATGTGCAACATTTATTCATTTTTTTTCAATATTTCTTAATTTTCTCTGAGGTCTCCGGAATGTATGATAATGTTATTTATATTTGACTTTCCATTATAGATTTTGTTTATTCTTTCTTTAATGGAGGGGTTGAAACATGTTTTTAGGTAGCCATTCATTTCCAGTATATTACAAACAATTTAATTTTTTGGGACGGTCCTCTGGGTGAAAATTTAACAGCACGATCTGTCATTTTGTACTGATAATGTATGGTCAGATTCTAATTTTTTATACGTTGTTTCATCACTCAATAATCAAAGACGGAAATAATAGGCATATGTGTTAGTGTGACCTATTTTCCGAGAATTTATATAGAATTCATACCTGGTCAAGAATAATCATTAATTATGAATAACACACAATTTCCAAGAAAGTTTATCACTCTTGGAACATAATGATGACAAATACCTAGGTAATTTAGAAGGAATTGAAATGTATGAGTGAAAGAGTAATTTAATGATTTCAGATTTTATCTGCAGCTGAGGGTAATATCTTATTTACTACTAACTGCAAATAATATTCAAACAGGCACATTTTGTTTAGTTTACTCTGATGATTGCTACTTGGTAGATGAGCTCTTTTTATTAGTTTTACATTGTAAACTGAAGATCTTCTAGTGTTTTTGGTAACTGTTATATTTTATAATGTGTTTTTCAACATCTCTAACAAACGTTATACTGTTTTTATATTCATTAGTATTAACATTAGTCGAAAGTTCAAAATACTCAGCCATTATTATATCAAAAGCATCAAACTGTCGTATTAATTCATCGTTTGTTGACGAGCGTTTATTGTTCTCGGCGTATATTCGATGAACTTGTTTAGGTATTAATTTACACATACTTCGGCTTGTGACTCATCACAATAAAAAGTAATTAGCAACAACCGAATGACGTTATCGTATATTATCATCAATTAATGACGAGAATAAATGTTGAATGTTGGTTCACGAAATAGTGTTCGTAGTTTAAAAAAATTCAAGATGCGGAAGTAGTAACATTCGTCAATGTGATTGGTTCGTAATGAACTAATTTTTCGCCGGAAATCGAAACGGCCATCTCGAGCTGATATTGACTATAACAGACGCTAGCAGGCTGCAACGTTACTAAAATGAAATTGATGCAGCCGTACCAACTAATGAAGTTTGTCGATTTAAGTTTACATTAAAAGAAGAGTTAACGTTGAAACTAACCAGTAATAGGCTTTATATAGTTGCATTCACTGTTACTGGAGCCATTACGAAATAAACGATATACTTAAAACATTAAACAGATTGTCGATATTAGCAAAACTGCGAATTCTTATCCGTAAAGGCAATTACGAATGCCATTAAGGCTAACAGATATTCAACACTTGAAGTGTTGTTCTGATTTTAAACGTTTATGAATACTACTTACCACTATAACTAGATAGCTCATTTGAGTTAAAGCTTATAATTTCTAAATAACGGCAGCCTCGTTGTGTGCTTCAAATACGATCTGAGTTGCACTAATTGAATTATTTGATATCATTTCCCTTAATGTTATTAGGTATAAGGTATAGAATCTACCTAACCAAATCATTTACATTTACAGTAATTTGTACGAACTTAGGGTCAGTGAGTAATTCTTTTACAACTACTCTTTCTTCCTAAACGGAGAAAGGCCATGTTATGGGTGCCTGGAAAGGGGCACCTTAATGGCCTGGATAAACAGAACGAACTAGGGGCTTCCCTCTTCCAAATGGGGAGTTCTCGAAGGGAAGGAGGAAACTCTGGGTCCAATACTTGTTGTATGGCAGAATGAACGGTCGGTCTACCTTCTCAAGGAGATGGAGTTCCAGCCTTATATCAAGGCTACCAGGGATCAGGTAACCTTTCTGGGTCCTCATTGAGCAAAAAATTAATGTGTCACTGATTTAGAAACCCTAGGCTTACTAGGGTCAAGTTGGAGGCATGACCAAAACCTGGGGTACATTACATTATCTCACAACTGTAAACCGTTCTAGAGCATGCATATTCACTAAAAACTTCTGCCTATTTTCTTAATGAGTCCCAACATGCCCCTTCAGTCGAGCTGGCCGAAGTACGTCGATTCTGTGAGGAGCAGCGGATTGCGCTTCCCTCGAGGTGCGACGCCAACGCCTACCACACAATGTTGGTTTGCTGCGGTATCAACACTAGGAGGAGGCGTTGTTGGACATGATGCGTTGTACAAACCACCGCTACAAAACCCTGCCCACAGGGAGGTGTCCCATCTCCGCTTTTGTGGTGTCTCGTAGTCGATGAATTCTTGAAGGAGTAGGAAGAGGCAGGGTTGTATGCCCAAGCCTATCCGATGACTTGATTGGCGTCATCTTTGGGCGGAGCTTGGGAACACTAGGCGAACTGCAAAACACGCTGCTCAGCGTGGTGGACAGTTGGTGCTACACTTAGAATCACTTCAAGGCTTGCCAAAGAATACAGGGATACACTGGCTGAACCAGCCAGGAAAAATAAAGTTCAACTCATCTGGGTTCCTGGACACAGTGGAGTTGGAGGAAATGAAATGGTCGACTCCTTGGTCAGGCGGGGGTCGTCTGACTCCCCTGTCAAACCGGAACCAATGGTCGCTGACTTGTGACGAGAATCACCACGCAGGAGACAGGCCAAGCGGCCTTTCTCAAAGTGCCTGGCTCACAAAGAAACTTCTATCTCTAAACAGAAGGGACATCTGAGAGATGACTGGAATCTTAACGGTTTCTGTCGTCTTAACAAACACTTTCATACTATGGGCGTCGCAGATGATCCTTTATGTAAGAAATGCAGAGTGGGGGAAGAAACTGCCTCTCACATCCTGTTGGAATGTCCTGCTTTGACATCCCTCAGACACAGTTACTTCGACGAAGCAAAACTGCTCCCAGCGAACTTATGGAAGAATATAATATACTTCTGACCACGGGGCGCACAATGGACCCAACTGAGTGGACTAAGTGTATCTGTAGGTTGAGTCCCCTTCTTTAAAATGATAATGATGAGGTGAATCAGGAAAATTATCAAAATTGGAAATAATTTTTTCCCCAGTTAACTATACCTTGAAATGATCATATCACAATATACTACATAAAAGAAGTAATAACTTTCAAAGTGAATGAAACCAATTATTGTGTCGACGTACTGGCTATAGAACAAAGGCAAACTCAATGTATAAAGTAATGCGGAACAAAGGAAGAATATTCTACCATATACTTCATTATTGAAAACCTTATAATATTAGAAAACAATGAATTGTGGATATGTGAATATCCGAAGTTTATATTTAACTTCCATATTTTTAAAAGTCTATCGAATTCGATGCTCAGAACTTCCGCTTTTCATTCGTAGCGTAATAATTAATGGGGAAAGAAAGTGCCACTTAGTATCAAGGGATTGTTTAGGAAACAGTAAAATTGCAATTACATAAATTTAATGTTTCCGATGGAAACCTTTTATGGAAAACATCAACCAATCTCTGGGGAAATGCATGATATTTTATTAGCTTTCATCTGAATTTGATAATAATAGTCTAAGCAAAATCACTTCGCGTTTACCTATACAAACTAATCAACCTATTTAAAGTAAATGTACCTCGGTAGAGATAAAACATTCTAATAATTAATCCACGATGTTATCTCAGCCGGTCTGAAATTTGATGCCGAAATCTTGAAATGTTAAGTCGGCCGCTTGCTCTTCAGGTAAAAAGGTTTCAGTGTTTATCAGCCAGTGCGAACAACAATTAAAAATTCAGTTCCAAAGAAGCGTTCAGAAGTGAAAAAAAATGGAGGTGTAAGTTTCATTAAAATCACACTATACCGGGTGTCCCAGTATACATGTTCCAATGGATTATCTCAGTCATTTCGAAAGATAAAAATTTGAAAATTTTATGATCTCCAATTCGTTCAAAGAACCTTTAACTGAGAAAAACAAAAATTGAAAGTCACTTCCGGTTTGACCGGAAGTTACTCTGACTTTTTTATTTCAAATAGCACACTGTATATTTTTTGCAATTTTTGATTTCCACTCAAAATTATCTTTCCAACGATGTATCACTATCAAAGTTACAAACAAATGTATTCAAATGTTTCCATGGCACACTAAGGTTTTCATTTAAGAATTATTAATTCTTCTAGTTCTACTACAATTCTAATAATTTGAAATTTGACGTTCTCTTCATCATCTCGAATGCAAAACTGTTCATGAATTATCAATTATTATTGAAGTCAAAATCAAGATTACAGAAAATATCGTAGCTCACTGCAATTCTTTCAATTTGAAATTTCAATTGACGTTTTCTCCATCAAAACAAATAATGTAAAATACAAAGTGTGATACATCGTTGGAAAGATAATTTTGAGTAAAAATCAAAAATTGCAAAAAATATACAGTGCTATTTGAAATAAGAAATTCAGAGTCACTTCCGGTCAAACAGGAAGTGACTTTCAATTTTTGTTTTTCTCAGTTGAAGGTTCCTTGAACGAATTTTAGATCATGCAATTTTCAAATTTTTACTTTTGAAATGGCTGAGATAATCCAGGTATACTGGGACACCGGGTATAGTGTATATTATAGAAGAGGGATCGCAAAACTCAAGGTAGATAGCACGTTCTGATTGCGAAAGGTATCTTTGCCTACGCCGACTAAATAAAAATTGAATTTATTTCACGAAAGGTAAATTAGTATTGGCATTAAAAGTATGAATATATTTTAAATGCGCACTTTCCTTCAGCATTTCGTAAACACCAGAGTAATATATTATGTTTTATAATTAGTTCAGTCTATAAGGTGGGGAAAAATTTTGTACGGTCGAATCGAAAAAAAATTTGTTCTTGTTCATGTTCTGTGGAACATGATGGTCATTCGTAACTACTGAGCGATATACCAATTCACCCCTAGACTCAAAAATTAACCCCAATCTCAACCACTCTTTCCAAAATAATTTTGAATTTATCAAACAATGAAAATTGAATCTCCAACATTTGTTCTAGAAGGTTTCTTGAGTCGTTGATCACGAATCCGAGGTCATTTCTCCGGAAAAATTCATTCAATAGACGGAAAATCGGGGAATTTGGGCATTTTCAAGCAAATTTTCTCATTTTTTCGTGATCAGGGTTTTCTACGTAATAGAGGTTGCGTAGTCGCGTATTTCGATCTCAAATAGCAAAAACCAGGAAAATTTGCGGATAACTGTGGAAAACCTGGGAAGAAAATCTTTCCACGTCATTGAAATTATCATGTGATAGGTCACTATAGGAGTGTTTTTGTTCGCTGATTACGAATTTTAAATTCAAAATGTTCAAAAATGTCATTTTTTGAAAAAACGCTGTAAATTTTATTATGAATTCTCTTTTCCTTTGAATGTGATTTTTCGAGTGTCGTGTTGACTTATGTTTACGACGTCTGTTTTAAATTACAAAAATTTAAAGTAACGCCCAAAAAGAATAGTTTCTGTACATGTTCACAAAATAGATTCATAATATATTCAGGGACGTAGTCAGCCCTGGTTCAATGAGGACGCCTGTCCCTTTTCATTTGATAAAGAAAAATATATTCCAACACTTGAAGAAAACTTTCTAGATAACTGTCGAGCACATAAAAAAATTGTTGATATACGCGAGCCTGAGGGCGTTTCTTGTTAGTATAAGACTCTGTACACGTGTGGGAGCATGCGTGTGACTAGAAACTAGTAATAAAATGCCTAATTTAAAAATATGCATATATTTAAAATTACTTGAATGATTTATTTTAATCTTATTTTATTGAATTTATTTTATAGCTTCAAATAAGAAGTTACAAACTTGTATAAATTAAAACAAAATGTATTTTAAAAATTGTCCTTCTTTTTCCACATAATAATGGTATTTTCAAATGTTTTTGATGTCAAATTAGTAATCAGTGATCAAAAAAATAACTATAATGACCTATCACACGGTCATTTCTATGACGTTATATTGTTTCTTCTTGTCATTTTCTTCGATTTTTCCGACATTTTCAAACAATTATTTTTTTGGCATTACTTTTAATTTCTTCTTAACGTTTTCGATGTCAAATTCGTGAACACTGTCATTTCATTGGAGTTATAATCCTTTTCCTTGAGATATTCTTCGAATTTTCGGAAATTTTCGAACCATATTTTTTTTGCATTACTTGTAATTTTGACAATTTAAAGTTGATATCGAAAACATAAACGTAAATCAACACGACACTCGAAAAATGCCAAAGGAAAGGAGAATTCATAATAAAATTTTCCGGGTAATGATATGTTTGAACATTTTAAATAACAAGTTCGTAATCAGCGACCAACAAACCCCTATAGTGATAATTTCAATGAAGTGGAGAAACTTCCCACAGTTTTCCGCAAATTTTTTTGTTTTTTTGCTATTTGGGACCGAAGTACGTGACTGTCAACTTCCATTACGTAGAAAACGCCAATCACGTGAAAAAGAAATAAATTTGCATGAAAATTCCTAATTGCCCCCATTTTCCGTCCATTGAATACATTTTCTCGGGGAAATGATCTCGGATTCGTGATCAGCGACGCAAAAAACCTCTCTGAACCCATTTTCCTAAAAAGGGGGTTTCAGAATGGAAGTTTGAGTACAGGGGTGGATTGGAGGCGATTGGTATATCGCTCAGTAGTCAAGAATGACCTTCATGGTCCAAAGAACATGATGCAAAAAAAAGTCTTCCCGTACCACTGTCTATAAAATTTTTCGATTGTTTCCCTGCTTACAGACTGGACTAAATGTAGAACTGTTAAAGTTTAAAATCAACCATAAATTTCAATTGCGATTCATGTTTCCATATAATTTTTTTTCCTCCAATATGGACTATTTTGGAAGATAATTTATGATCTTCTTGCACCGTTAAACGTGATTTTTAACGTAGAATACGTTTTTACAGAGGCCTTACTAGACGAAATCGTCACGCGGAAATCGACACACGCATGCGCTTGTGGTAGGTGGAGCCATAACGAAATTGTCTAGCATCCTCAGTCAGTAGCTGGCGTTCTTTCAGCAGTGAGTGAAGCGTGTGGAGATATTTGTGCCGCAGAAAGCATTATTAATGAACAACGTTGTCTAATAGTAACAGCCTACATTTCACCCAATTCTTCAATGGAAGATATAGAGTGTTTCTTTCTAGCAAATTTAATGATGTATACTCCAACGTATTCTACGCATTTTCGTGGAAACTATATCTTCTTGTTTTCAGGGTGTATATTAACGCTTGTTTTCTAGATCTTTTGATCTTGAACATTAGAAACTTTAGAAACAAATATATAGCGAATTTATAAATTTCAAACGCAGAAACTATAGAATTGATTCCAAAAATTGTAAGCAATAATCGATATTTTACTATAAAATACTCCAACCGTCGATACACTATAGCACCACGAATAAGAAACAATCATCCTTATCCACTTGGTAGCTGAAAAGTTATCAGTACTTCAACAGTATTTTTAGTAGATAAGGGTGATTGTTTCTTATTTATAGGATCACAATTTTATTAACCCCGAGATGGGTAATGAAATTATGATAAGAGAAGCAACCAGTTTGCAGGAAATAGTGAAAATAAATTTAATTTATAACTCGTTAATGCCAGTAGTACAAAAACCAGAAACTAAATGAATTACAGTAATGCACTTGTTTCAAAATATTACAGTTTGCACAGAATTAAATTTCCTAGGGTGTTCGTTTGCGCGTATAAAGTCCCGCTTATTGTGTCGTTAAGCTGCTGGAAGCGGAACGATAATGCCGTAATGCACCTCTGGTAATGCTATTATTGTATTGATTCTGTGTTCATATTCAAACGTGACTGTATCACAGAAGAATGTAGCCCACTGAACATCACGAGCAAGGAGATCTTCCAAGATCGAGTGCTAGGGTTGTCTAATCCGTGATTCCGTTTCGAGCGGTCGCGAGATCACCATCACTGGACCTCGCTACAGTGAAGTATCAGATAAGAGGTTAACTGATGAGCTATGTAAATTTTGTAACAACTGTAAAATTCTACATAAGATAGATGAACGCGGTCGAATTATAATCAGGATGGACCACGGTCGTACATACAGGTCTGGAAACTCGGGGCTGTTTCTTATGTGAGAAGTGGAACCGCTACGCGTCGACTGTCGCGTAGTACCGAAAGACGTCACGTGAGAGTATTCTCCGACAGCTGTCATTCTTAAGTTGTAAACACAAGGAATACCTGCGTTTTTAGAAACAAATTACGAAACTGTGCATTGTGCCGAAATGCAAAACGTGGTACAAAAGTATAAAGCAAAAAACTTATGTTTTTAAAGCCGAAAGATGCGGAAATGCGAAAAAAGTGGATGCTTGCGATTCCGGATAGGAATCGTTTTAACGAAGTCTTTTATGTGTGCGAAAAAGGGGAAGTTATTTTTGAGGTGAGTAATACATTTTGACAAGAGTAACAGTTCTATTCCTCTGTCAAATCAGAATACTCAGTAACACTGCTTGCGATTCCGGAAAGAAATCGTTTTACCACTTCGAGATCCAAGCGCTAGCTAGTGGCTGAGCGAGGGACTACGAATTTGGCGACGCGTAAGAGACCCATGTCAAACATACGAGTCCTCAGACCTGTATGTACGACCGTGGGATGGACAGAAGATTATTGACAGATACATCGAACCCAGATTAAGAAACATAGAAGAGAAGCTGAATTTTAGATGACGTTCACTTTCATAGAGCAACGTATATAGTTATCAGAGAAGCTAGACTCCTGGTAGCCGAGCTTAGAGGTATTACAAACACGTCACCACTAACTGTAGCACTGTAAATTACTTCAAATTGATGAGAAGTGGATTGGCGGATTCACTAACGAGAGAGGGTCGTCATTACGTAGAGAGAGATAGAGGCAGAAGACCTTTCTTAAATGTTTCGAATATGACAAATACGAGCGTTATATGCGGCCTAGTTAGCGCTAATTATGTTTAGGAACGTGATAGTATCGTGGAGCGGAAGTTTCAGTTGCATGGATGGAACAACCGTTCCATGACACCCTATATCTGTGGATTTACATCTACTCTGCAATATTAATTGTTCCAGGTAAGTTCGGAGGGAACGAGCTGAAACTACAGAAATAAAATCGCTAATATTTACCTTTGTATTGAACGTGATCTAGTGGGTATGAGCAAGATTCGATTATAGAGCCCGGTAAACATACTCTGAACATACCCAAACATGTATGATATGCAAAGGATAATCGGATGCACCGATTGTACATCATTGAATACATGCTTATAAAGTTGATATCAATCCGTAACGGAATAATGTCACGTGAGAGCCTGCAATTGTACGAATTAAATCGACAATTTGGTCGACTGAAAGTTTGGACCGATTCCATGAGTTATATGATATAATATTTTGAGTTTTATGGTCCTTACTGGACTTGTGTCAGTATAGTGTGCACAGAACATATTTTTCTATGGGATACGGGAGCAATAAATTAGGGTGGCTACAGTATCAAGAATAGTACACAGGATCTACTGCTCGCGTTGCTCAGTCTCCAATATTGTCTGAGATCAGGTTTACTTGCCATTCGTGATACTAGGTACTACTATTTTTGTGAGACCCTTTTATTTCGTGATGTACGCAAAATCATGCATAACTGCCCTGTGAATTGCCTTGCGAGTTTTGGTGTTATTTAATATAAATAACGTTAGCGATTGACAATACGGCTGATCAGAAGAAAGTATATACATGTACTAGATGAAAAGGAATACTTCATACGATGCAATGGAACAATAGAGATTATTTCATTAGATTCCATAAATTTACTTAATTCAATAAATTGCTCTACTTTCTCAAAGGAATCGGTATTGTGACCTAGGTACGCTATCGATATAGTGAATACAAATGTTATGCTAATAAATATGCAACATAATTATTTGACCAGCAAGATGACAAGTCAACCTTCGTAACTAATTCTCATTAACTAAAGCCCAAGATTTCTTGAAATAAACATTTTTATTGCAATAATTGCAATCAAACAGACAAAATAAAACAAAAATAATTGAAATTGTAACACATTAAAGGCCAAAATATAAGAATATGTAGTAAAAAACCACTATGCATTAGCTTTTCTATAGTTAAAGACATCATATCTCGGCGACGAGCATATAAATTGTCTGGCATCACCAAATTACTTTGCGCTTAAGTACCTATAATTTTATACAGATATGATTGAAATTTATGCCCTCGATAGGAAAGGTCTTTGCTGTACCACTATTACTGATTTGTAGAGCAGTCTTCTGCACATACACAATTTTAAACATTATAAAGGAGTAGGAAGAAATTTTCCAGTGTTTATTTAATTAAATTTGTATAAATTTGCTTCAATTATTATACTTCGGCTCTACTATTTACAAAACAATGTTCAGCAAGGGGTGTTTTTGCTTCAAGTGCTATACTTATGGCCATAGATTCCTTTATCTGAATATTATTATGGAATTCCTGTACGAGCTCCATCGCAATTTAAACTATTTAAGAGGGCAAGGTAAAAAGTCCCTGAAAAATGAAACAGATGGCGCTACAATTCAGAATCCTATGTGAAATTTGTGATGTACCATCTTAAACTAGAATTTTTTTTAATTTCCAGACTGATATGTCATTCAGTTCTGTTTTGACACCCATCGAAAGCAAGCAAGATTTTTGTTAACATAGAAAAAAGCGAAATTTGGCGTCTTGATTAAACATTATTTTTTGCCTGGAAAAAACATTAACCAAACGAAAGCATCGCTTGTTAAACATTATTGGGACTCTTCACCATCGATTGGAACGATTCACAAGTGGTTTACTGATTTTGGTTATGGTAGTATGACCACAAAGGACGCCGAAAGTTCTGGTCGTCCAATTGATGTAACAACGCCAAAAATGAAATTCATGGTATGCTATTGGACGATTGCGAGTATAGTCACGAGATTGCTAAAGCTATGGACATCTCAAACGAATGGATACGGAACATTTTGCATAAACTTATGAATATGAGAAAGCTATCTGCCAGATGGGTGCCACATTTGCTCTCTGTTGATAACAAGCGCGACCGTGTGACAATTTCAAAGGAGTGTTTGGTGATGTTCAAGCGGCATAAGAAGGACTTTTTGCGTCGTTTCGTAACCTTGGACGAAACATAGATCCATCATAGCACACCAGAGACCAAAGGACAGTCCAAACAGTGGATTTGTCTGGGAGAATCGAAGCCGAAAAAGGCCAAAGTGTGTTTATTGGCCACCAAGGTTCCACCTTGATGCTTTGTATATAGAGAACATCAGCAATTAGGATAAGTTAGTATAATAGAGTATGATAAAATATTAAGAGTATGACTGAAGATCATGCCAATGTAATGTGACATACAGGTTAATTTAGGATTGTAAACAGTTCAAGTTATCTTGATGTATAAGCCTTACAATAAACCATAACCAATCACGGAGTTATTCCTATACTAACCATAGGTACGATCCCTGAGAACCTGAGTACCATAAGGCGATCCACAAAAGCCCCTTTCTTTAAGGTGAACACCACAACGAGGTTAAGTTAATGAAGAGGTAAATGGATACTATTCAATACAAGAACACAGAAAGATGTGTTTATATTTGATTTGAAAAACTCAGAATAAACTGTAATTTTGATGATATTAAAGAGTAATTTTTAAACATTACTAGGAGGTCGGTTGGTGCGCTAGGTATATGCCCGAAGAATCATGACTGATTGAGTGAGTCAGCCGAAAGAAAGAAAGAATTTCTTATAAACCTATCGAGAGCGCGAGCAAAAGTTGGTCTAGTTGCACGAGCTCGACTCTTTAGCACTGCCAAAGGTATGGATGACTTGAGGTCAAGTAAATCAGAGTCACCGTTCGACCTCTAGGTAGAAACCGACAACGTGCCGTATGAGGCGAAAGGAGGAAATACTTCGTTCTTGCTCGATTCTTTTCTCTACAATCGGCCAGATAGTTAGCGCACCGAACATTGCGCGGAACTGAGCGAATAGCGTCGTAGATTTCTACGGACCGCTCTGCTCAATAACTCGAAAACAGCTCAAGGTTCGACATTGCATTTTGTTGCCAGAAGATATCGAACATCATATCTAGTTTGTAACAAGCATCGAGTGGATTGTATTCACCATTTAGCTGTTACAAGAGGACATACCTACCTTGTGCCGTATAAGCCGATTCAAGAGACGACTTCGTTGGCTACGATCTCTCCGTCTTAATTATGGTATTTTATCTACGACCGTGAGAAAAGAACTTCATATCTCACGCATATTGCTTGAGATGAGGAGTTTATCATTGTAATATAGCCTTGTTTCATATTTATATAGGCTGTCACATGAACTATCAAAGTTTGCCACTAAGTAAACACATACATTGAACAGTTATATCAATTGACTCTGAAAATAAGAATTTGGGATACTTCTGCAGGTTAAATATATGCGTGTGATATACCGGGTGTCCGGAATTGGCATGTACAACGGAAGACAAAAAGTTCCTTGGCCAAAAATAAGATGATTTAACTGAACTTTCCTATATACAAAGTTGCTTAGTTTAGGCGCTAGAAGACTTTCAAAATGATAATTTTTTTCAAAAAAGTCAAAAAATCCTTGCTGGATTTTATTCATTTTTTACCCACGCGTTTGTACCTGCACATTACTTTTTATGAAAGAAGTTCTAATTTCGAAAATTACAAGGTGTTCAAAAACTTGATTTCAATAAATTATTCACCCATATTTTTTTTCTAAATAGTTACTTTTATTTTAGAAAATGTTTTGATTTTGATTGACTTTTTGTCTACAATAGATCCCAGTTGTCTTCATTTATTGCGCCAAACCAAAATAGTCTTACGCTGAGGACAGCAACGGACATTAAAAAAACGTAAAAAACACCTTTGAACAGCGATTACTGAATTAAATTGAATCAATTTCTCAACACAAAAGAACAACCGATACGACGTTGTGTAGACCAACGTTCCATTTGTAACAAAATTTCCAAAGCCTTTTTTTCCATTTAAAACTATTTTCATTGAAAATAACCGGATCGTTTTTGTGTTATTATTGAAATAAAACGAGTAATACATTCTGCAGAACCCTGTATATCCCCGAAAATCCGGTAGCCCGATTACTATACTTCCTGTATACTATGTACAGTGAAAGAACCGAATTCCGGTAAATATTGAAAGATTACCTACCTAGAGCTCTACAAATTACAATAAACTTTATGTGCAGAGGAGAAACGATTTGAATTATTTCCTTGGTTTACTTTTTATTACCGTGCTCCACTTTAATACATTTGAAATTAGCTCCAGGTTATCAGCAGGCTTTTCTTAATATTCTTCCTTTGTTGGACAAAATCCGCATCTCCATATAATTGAGAACCTGGAAAACATGAAATTTCATTTCGAAATCGTTCCTATTTGTTGGCAACAAGAAGATTACAAACACACAAACAATGGATCTAAAAGAGAAAGATAAGACCTAAAGGTAAGATATAAGTTTCGAATATATAAAACAACAGAACGTTTTGGACGAGTATACTTTCCCTTGTAATTCCATGGCTTCGATATTTGCTATGTGTAAATACAGAATGATTAATTTATTGATGAATGCGGATCAAAGAATTTGTTTCGACACACTATATCAATAACAAGAAATGATTTCTTTGGTCAAAACTTATTTTATTTCTCAACATAATCTCCTTGTAGCCTGAGACACTTCGTTAAACGTTTTTCTAATCTTTTCCAAATAATGTTTACGAAAGGCGTCAAGGCTGCTTGCTTTCGATGGTGTCAAAACAGAACTGAGTGACGTATTGTGAAAATTTAATGCGTTCTAGTTGAAGATGGTACAACACAAATGTCACATGAGATTTCCGATTGTGGCGCCATCTGTTTTATTTTTCACCTTGCCCTCGTACAGATTTATACTCACAATCACTTTCAAATGACTTCACAAGCGAACTTCTGAAAAATGGAGTGTTCCTTTTTCAAAGAAGAGAATTCACCAGCGATTATCAGAAATATTATGCTGTGAGTTTCCTAACAATTTCAATTCAGCTGTCAAAAGATGTGGGGTGGAATTATCGAATAAGGTTATATAGAAGTTACAATTTAAATTAATTTGCGTATATGCGAGATTTCCTTACAACTGAAGCAGGTTGGAAATATTATACCAGACAGTGGTATGGAGGTAAAAGCAAATGTAAGCAATATTCAATATTTCCCCTACCATAACGCACTTATTTAGATTGCATTATAAATAACAATAAATTCGGTTCTCCAACGGATGTCCTTACTTATTTCCGGTTTCGCAAAAGATGTGATATTCAAGTCAGGATAACATGTATAATCAGAAAGGATTATGTTATACGTCCAACCATACGAGGCTGTCACGAATTATTCAACTCAAAGATAATCTGTTTAGTGAACAATTCTTGCAAGACCAATTGGAATTTGCAAAGTTAACGAAGCCGTCTAGTGCAAAATCTTGATGAATGAATGAACTTGACAACTCGAATCGAATTACGGTACAATTATTATAAATGGTCTATCATTGAAGAATGTTGAATATCATCTAGCTCCGGTTGCAGATACATGATAATAATTCTACGGAATTGTGGTAATGGCAGATTAATCTCAATCTAAACCAATAAACATCACATCGAGGTAGTCTGTACATTTTGGATACAATACATATTCACAAGCTTCATATTATTTATTTGATTATGGAAATACGAAATTTGATTTAATTTACACTTTACATCGTTTTCTCATCTAGAATTTAATGCAATCAAAACTCAAGCATTTATAATAATATTGAAAAATCTGCCATAGCAACCCATGTCTTACAAGTCGGTCACACAACTAAATTCAGGCCTTCCTCTTTTGAAACACAGTAGAGAACCGTTGTTCATGTATATTAGAAGCTATAGAAATGTATAAATATATTGATCATCTATTGCATTATGACTGAACTCCTATTTAAAACAATCCATCATTATAATCGCACTTCGATGAACTTCGGGTCAACTCCAGGAACACATATTTATAGGTACCTAATTATTTGTTTACTAATAGGATTATTGACTACCTGGAATATTGATGTTTATTGCAGCCAAGAATTACATGTAATACTTTTATTCTTTGGAATTAGCATGTAATCAACTCTTTCCAAATTGCAACCAAGTATGTTTTTGCTTTCTGTCATAATCTTAGTTTAGATTCAGTTTACATACGTCGTTGATAAGGCTGCATCGCAGTTAAGAAATGCTTTGGACAATAAATTATAATTTCAAGTGGAGGGATGGCGTTAACTAATTTATAATACTTTGTTGTTTGTTTATTTATTTGAATTCGTTCTGATTCTGCACCCCAAGCTAACCATCCACGCTGGTGAAAATCCTCTTGGTATTCCAACCAAAGGTAGGGATCCTCAAGAAACCCAACATCCATGAACTCTAAATCGCTGGCTTTTGTGCCAAAAAATTGTTCTCAGTTGGATCCAAGACATTATAAGAAACTACTGACAAGGGTGTGGTTTTCGTGTGTAACTGAATTTGTAGAAATCTTGACTTTCTCTTAAATCTTCTCAGGTAAGATCAAATTTTTGGTTCGATAGATCATAAGGAGATCAAGCGCTGAAACCAGAATTCAAGTCAGAGTAGCTCAATAGTAGCACAGGTTTGCACTCTGAGCAACTCATATTTCATTACTCTGAAGTTTCCTTCTCTTTTTCAGTCGACTTACGTGGCGAAGCTGTAGTAGTCAGGAATCTGTTCATCAGATACAATGGTAATCTCATTTATGTGAGTATTTCTTCTTCAAATTTATAGTCCAGTCTATTTAGATTTTATTATTGCTATTCATAGGGGAAGAACATTTTTTCTGTGGTCGTTAGGGGACCATATAAGAAGCTTGAATTGAGTTTTCGATCAAACACTTGCTGCCTTCCTGCCATCTTGGATTAAGGGGGGGAATTCGTGTTTTTCTATGACTTGACTCCACTGGAGAGAAACCTATAATGTTCGAAGAACATCGTTTGAGCCAGCGGTGGAATATTGGGAGAGGCATTCGAATTTTTCTTGAAGGTTTGGAGGTGCCTATAGCATAAGGAAAGACCTCACATGGAGAAGAGTTCCACAACTTGGCTATTGGATAAAAAAGGAGTTTGGTAATATCCCGTGCTCTCTCTTTTCTGTTCCTTTCCTCTATTTAGTCAAATTCAATTAACTGGACTCTTTATCAATCATTTATTCAATTATGTAAGTACATGGTAATCTTCATAGTGAGTTCACACTGTGGATGCTATAGCGCTATAAATAAGAAGTTAGCAAATAGTAATTGTCAGATTAAACTAAATTAGAAATCAAAATATGCCTGTTTAAATACTATTCGGTGTTGAATATACAAACAAGGGGTTTCCCTCAGCTGAAAATAAATCGGAATTTAATAAATTCCTTTTTCGGTTATAAATTGGCATCCCTTCTAAAATATCTAGATATTTATCCGTACTGTGTTTTAAATCGATAATTCAATTTCTAAACAGAAAATGAAATTGGAACGTAACCAACTAACCAAATTAGAGCCACTACCATCTCATAGTTCAATAAAGTTTCACTTATCATCCTTCCGTTATCAATAAATTCCATAATTCATTTTCTAAATTTGCAATACAAACCGTTTATGGATGTAAGAACAAGCTAAAAAAACCGTTTAGGCAACACCGTTGACAATGTTTCCGACAAATCCTGAATTTACAGAATCGATTGTTCAAAATGCCACGTGGGTCAAACTAGAACGAACATTTTAATTCGGTGTAAAGAATATTCTGCCCATATAACGAAAAATAATGGTGAAAAACTAGCTTTAGCCGAAAATATTTTAAATACCTTATCTCAAGAAAGTTTATGTTTTTTAAAACACTGTACGGACAAACATCTAGGTAATTTGAAGAGATCGAAATGGATAAGCGAAAATGCAATTTATTAAATTCAGATTTACTTCCGGTTGACGGTAACCCCTTATTTACTTTATTATCCCCAAATAGTATTTAAATACGGACATTTTGATTTATAATTCAGTTTACTCTGATGATGGCTACATGGTGGCTGAAAGGTCTTCAGTACTTTAACAGTATTTTTATTGAATGAGGGTGACTATTCTTTATTCATAGGATCGAATTATATGAATTCAACCATAACCAGATAAAAATGAAAAACTTATGTACATGGTTTTACGAACTAATATTAACTGACTCGTGACTTTATCAAAGTAAGGTACAATCAAAGATGTTAAAATATAATTGAAGTTCACTGCCTCGGTTTTAGGTTTTATAACATTGCATCTCATCACATCTCTCTGAACCAGTAACTTGAATGGATGACATGAACCAATTAGAGATATGCATTTAATCTACTTGAATTGTACGCTACCTAAAAGAACTATATCTGTCTGGTGGGAAGACTTAATTAACTTAACGTGATAAACAGAATTCCTTGTTCATCTAATTTTGATTAAATAATTGAAATAACTATTCTGATTACAAATTAAAGGAAACTAAAACGCCCTGATGCGGTTACCAATCTGGGAACCACCATAGGAAATTAGGAAAACCTTTATGTGTTCGGCCCA
The DNA here is from genome assembly GCA_958510875.1 of Endomychus coccineus. Taxonomy (NCBI): domain Eukaryota; kingdom Metazoa; phylum Arthropoda; class Insecta; order Coleoptera; family Endomychidae; genus Endomychus; species Endomychus coccineus. The sequence continues at coordinate 14,637,372 of OY294067.1, forward strand.
GAGCAAGCGACCGACTTGCTAGGTCATTCAGCGGACATATATGAACAATGTTCATGCTCAAAATAACATCTTTCAAAAGATGGATTTATAATTTCCTATCGGGGTAGTAAGAAACAAACCCATATATTTGCCGATACTTTGAATTGACTTAAAATAACATTACATCTTTTCTTCCAATAATTGTCATGCTTCTGTTCGAAATATATGTAAAAGACTAAAAGTATTCTATTAAAATTTATTGAGGATGTTCTAACAGTTTATTAATGAAACGAAATCTATTTAATCGCTCATGATATACCCTTGTGACAACAGCAGTAGCTATACAGGATGTTTATAAAGTACTTTTGAAGGGTGAATCTTTGACTAATTTTAATATAAAAAGTTCATATAAACATGGGTCCGTAACGGGTTGGATCTTGAGATTCCCTGTATCTCAAAAAAAAATTTCAAACAATTTTTTGATTACATTTTTGTTCAATAACATGGCAATTCGACGAAATGATTCAGGATACTGGGAGTATTAATAATGAGAAACACAAATATTTACTTGGTTTTCTTTTTAATGTTAGAGGGCACCACATACATTGTTGTAACTGGATTGAAATAGCCATAACTTTTTTATGTCACACTGTATGACTTATTCTACTTTCAATTTTCCATATAAAAGGTGGTGCTCTTGGTATTTGTCGCTGAAAGCAGCCGTTTTGGAACAAAACAGGTTTGAAGTTAAACCTACGTTGGAATTTTGTAAGTTGAATTTTGAAAAATTAGTGATAAAACGTATCTTTTATTGATTATATTGTGATGTAACTAACTTAGATCATTACCAAGACTAAGATTAAACTACTTCTAGAAATAAGTTAATAATATTTACAATAACTGCTGAAAATGACCACCGCCTACTGCAACAATTCGCCTTAACATCGATTAACGAACTCTTCATTATTTATCAAAATTCAACTTACAAAATTCCAACGCAGGTTTAACTTTAAACTCGTTTCTTTTCAAAACGGCTGCTTTCAGCGACAAAAAGTACTTTTTGTATGTTAAATCAAATGTAGAGTAAGTCTGTTACATACAGTGTTGCACAAAAAAGTTATGGTTATTTCAATCCAGGTACAACACTGTATGTGGCGCCCTCTAAAATTAAACAAAAACCAAGTAAATATTTGAGTTTCTCCCAGTAACCCGAATTTCGTCAAATTGCCATGTTATTGAATTAAAATTTAATCAAAAAATGAGATGATTTTTTTTTGGACGACCTGTATCTTAACAACCACGCCGTTACGGACCCATGTTTATATGAACTTTTTATCTTAAAATTAGTCAAAGATTCACCCTTCAAAAGTTTGTACAAGTACTTTATAAGCACCTTGTATATAATAATATGACAAAGATCTTTCTAAAATACATAATGTTGCCAATTCGAATAAACTCATAATGCAATCACATAGAGTACAATTTGACGTATTTACACTACTTTATCTGTTTCTAGCCATTTGAAATATATTTTCTGTTCTTACAGTGTGGGAAACGATCTTTTAAAATAATATTAATCCCGAGTGTTGATTGAAAGCCCAGAGATAGTGTGGAAAAATAATCGTAGCTATGGCATATATTCATATATCATTTAAGTCCCCACACACCGAACGTTTTCTGTGGGTAAGTTGGATATATTGTTTCCAAGTCTATTATTATGATGCTAGACAGAGCAACTCTATCTTTCTTTGGCTATTATCGTTCAGTACAGACTAAATGCAAATATGTCACCTCTGCGAGATATAATATCATATAAAATGATATATCATCACATAGAATTATGCCGAAGTTTCTTGTTTGAACTTTCTCGTAAGCAATCATAGTATGCAAATATTGTTTTGAGCCTGCCTAGATCTTGCCGCAAACAAGTATATCGTAAGATATGTGATTGTGAATAATGCTGGGCTGCGTTTCCATCCCAAAACACATTCATTTAGGAAGTGTTTATGTTAACCCTCTTCATATTTACGCCAAGGGTGAAATTACTTTCACTTTCAAGGTAGGCCTATCCACATAGAAAAGGAGATTAGATTCAAAGCGATAACAGCATATCATTCGAAGGAATGGAAAATGTAATTAAAGAGTGAAGTTTCTTATATTGCTGCATACTTTACAGGATATTCATATTGCATATATTTCCTTGATATTTCCAACTCATCAAAAAATATAAGGAAAGACATCCCTGGACATTGGCCAGCTTTTCCTTCAGTGAGCATATGTACCTACCGATTGAGCAATCAAATAACTTTTCAGTAGGAGAAAATTCAATTCAGAGTTTGCAGAATTATCCCAGAGTCTCGTCCTTATATTTCAAACGGAGACTTCTTTAAGGTACCCATAGATACAACACGGATGAGAAAACGATATTATAGTTAGATTGTAGTGAGAATACGATATTAAAGAACTGAAACTGTCTACTCCGCCAAATTTTGAAGCGAGATGTCAAATATAGTGTTATACCGAATATTTCCCTCATGTATTATATTTGTCACAAGAGGAATGCAATTACCGAAAAATTACAGCGGTAATTGCACTGCGGAGCGATAATTGCACTGCGAAAACATCCCGTCGGCATGACACCAATAACAACAACACTGACTGACAATACTGATAAATGTCAGATACTACTTAAAAAAGTGGAAAAATGTTGCGTTTTGGTGAGTGGTCCATACAATCTATTGAGGAAAATGTAGTTGAAAGTGCAAAAAATACCAAATCCAACAGACATTATATATGGCGACAGTTCATGGATTTTTGCAAGGCCAAAGGATATTTCCTGGACAAAGAGATGTCTATAAGCGTATTGGCAAAAATATTAACGGAGTGGGCATTCAATATGCGCAAGCAAAACGGTCAGGAAGGACTTCACAATAAAGACAATCTGGAATGTTACCGCAAAATTATTGATGGAAAAGTATTACAAGGAGTATGGTATTATTTTTAATCCGTTCACCGATATTGGATTTAAATCAGCAAGGGACGCTAAACAAACTGAGAGAAAGCAACTCCAAACGATGCCCGAGAAAAGAAAGGAGAGTTCAGAGTTTCTCAAAGGTGACGAATACAAAAATTTGGTTCAGAATTGTGACGAAGAGACACCAGATGGATTGCAAAAAAAGTTATTTTTCGTTTTTGCTTTTGAGTTAGCTTGGCGTGGTGGAGAAGGTAGCAAGTGTTTAACGTCATTCTTCAAGGAAGAAGAGAATAATAATGGTGGAAAGACGGGAAGAATAATTTATAATCCCATTTTTTCAAGAACAACACAAGGCGGGGAAAAACCGTGTGTTCCATTAAAATGGTTAATTAGGAATAAAACGAATTCTGATTTGTGTCCCATACGATTATACAAAAATTTTTTGGAGAAGCGGGAGGGAATTAAGTCAGATCGACTCTTTATTACTGTAAACCCCTCTTGGAAGTCATCCAGAGCATGGTATAAGAATATTCCTGTAGGAAGGAATACAATGAGCTCTTGGACAGCCCAACAAGCAGCAAAAATTGGCCTGGGTACAAAAAACGTGAAGATAACTAATCATTCGATACGGCCTACAGGTATCTCAAGTTTAGCAAAAAAAGGCGTCGGTGAGGAGCAGCTTATTAAAATTACCGGCCATTCGACCACTAAATCCATTACAGCGTATCTGCAGTTAGACGAAGGTCACCATGAAGAAATAGTTGAAAAAATACGTGGAAATGAAGTAGCACCGCAACTAAGTTTTGCGTCGAATTCCGATAATGTGTCAGCTGCAGCTCTTAATGCGCCTGTATCGGGTCCATCCAGTCGGAATGCCAAAAACTTTTACAACTGCGTGTTCAACTATACTTCTTGTAATTACTTCTTGTAATTTTTAATTTGTGTGTTGAAAATAAAATTGTTTAAAAGCGTGTCTAGCACAATTTTATTCATAGTCTTTGTCAGTAAGTAGATTCTGTGATTTTTCTCAGAAAAAAATCAATACTCATTTCTTTATTCGTGAAATATTCCATTGAATTACACTCGTGCATAAAAATGACCAGATAATTTTACATTCAAGCGTGTTATCTTATAAAAATTGCACTCCGTTATTTTGATATTTTGTAAAAGAGCCCTCCTCCTTCGGACTCGGGCTCTTTCGCCAAAATATGGAAAACATCTCGTGCAATATTTAGATAACACGCTTTCTTGCAAAATTATCGGTAATTTTTATGCACTTGTGCAATTATAACCGATAATGCGTGTCAAATCACTTCTATTTTCTCTAACCTGCTTTTGACATTTTATCGCTGTCCACCAAAAAGCCTAACCCAGATGGAGTAATTTGAGTGTGGCAAAATCATGCAGTTTGTTTATTTTTCAAGTTTTTCAACTACCTGAAAACAATGAATTATTGTTCTCGCTCCCTAGAGCCTGTCGTATTTGTATTAAAACAGCAATTTTGTGCATTGTCCGAAACATACATACTCAAATTCGGGCAGTATTGGTATTGGTTGAGATGGTAGCGGACTTAATATAAAGATCAGTGCACTAAGCAAAAAACGCTTGTACACTATCCCCTGCTACGTTTTTCAGGATTTATTAGGATACCCCGCTGCTCGAAAGAATCCTAGGATCTATTTTAAGCTTACATCATTTATGCCATCGGCCGTGATGGTTCCCGGGCCCCGCTATGTGAACCTGGTTCGCATGAGCGCAGGACATTCGCAAAGAAAGTGAGTTGACGACTCAATTTTGTTTCCCTCGCATCTCATATAGAAAGGAGTGTCGCTTTCCCCTACTGTATGTTCAAATTTCATCAAATTTCCGTGACCTGTAAAGATCTCGGAGATTATCCTGATGGTTTCCCTACTCAGCGAGAATATCTCCCTTGCCGTTAGGCTCTCATTGCCAAGAAACGCTTCGGCTTTTCGGTAGCCGTCAATGCTTCTCCATCTTTCTGATGGTTCCTCAAGATCTATATACCCCCGCTGTAGGGGATAACGGCAAGGGAATCTTGAGGACCGTCCAATCTCGCCCCCTCTCTCTCATTCTCTTTTCAACCTAAGTTACCCGAAATCCAGGTCAGCTTGAGCCTGTTTCCACCGGCTAGCCTGTTAAGGATCTCCTTGATATTCAAGCCACGAGGACACAGTCGGGCTTTTCAGTGCGTTGAGTACCGCTTGATTGTTCGAACAGATCCAGATGGTCTCACGTTTCGCCGGTAACGTTTCGCCTGTAATGTTTCGCCGGGAATGTTTCGCCGGTAGCACCATTCGCCAACCTCAAGATTCGCCGGTGGGTTCCTTTAGTTATCTCTTCCACAGATATTGTTCCCACAAATTAAGACAACAGAAAGAAACAACAGAAAAAAAAACATCAAGCAGAGTTAAGGTGGATAAATAGGTATAATTAAGCTTGTATAACAACGTTAATGTCTTTTTCCCAGTAATCTTACCAGGTAGAACGAATTGCAAACCCAAAATCAGATTAAAGTTGAGAAACTTTCTATTGTACTTTGAAGGGTTGTCGGATTAACCGATAAACAAATGGAAATTAACATATAATGTTAAGTCACGCCTACTAAGCCTATCCAGTACCAACCACCCATTAAGTGCATCAAAACTTGCTGAATTTTTCTACAATTATTAGTTACCTTTTGGGAGAGTGCAATTATCATTAGATAATGAAATAATTAAATAAGTTGGACATCACGTACATGATGCTTCAGCCGCCAAAGTAGAGGTAAATATAATATGTTTTAATTTATTAGTTACTTGTAAAATCCTCTCATTTTAAATAAGTGATTTATCATAAAATCTTATCTAGATAATTTAATTCATCTTTATTTCATAAATTTAGGTGTCCAAAATGGTTACATCCTTTAAAAAGAGAGCGGTTGAAAGCCAGGAAACTGCTACTGTGATCACAAATAACTGTCAACAAACACTTACCATTTCTGCAACCGGAATTTGCCCATTTGATCGAAGTTTAAAGATGCAAATAAAAAGAGCACGGAAGGTATTCAATCATGCCCCCGTTGCACCTAATTCTTTGGAAGAACTAGAAATTCCTCAAGAATATAAAGAGTACTCCACAGACGGTGGCAACACAACAGAACGTATTTTACTAGCAGACAATTACCCAGAATTACCACGCTTATTAATATTTGGGAGACGCCGAGGAATTGACATTTTAAAAACATCATCTAGGTGGTATGTTGATGGCACCTTTAGCGTTGCACCGACGTTATTTGCCCAGGTGTTTGTTATAATGGGTGAAAAGTATGGAGGCATCCATCCTTGCGTGTATATACTTTTACCGGATAAAAAACAGAGAACTTATGAAAAAATCCTCCAAATGCTGATCGAGTTAGAGCCTTTATTAAATCCATCAAGAGTGTCGGTCGATTTTGAGCTTGCAGTACACAATGCTTTCCGTGCAATATTTCCAGGAATGTCTATTGATGGATGCTTTTTCCACCTTGTGAAAAATTTGAAAAAAGTTATTGGACAAGAACACTTAACAAGGTTTGTAGTAACTTTACAAAAACAAGAAAAATTTAACTTTTTTATTTATTATATATATTTTATTTTAGAGAATATCGAAATAATGGAGATTTTGCGTTACAAGCTAGAATGATCCCTGCATTGGCTTTTGTGCCTGTTCCAAATCTAAGTAATTCAACTCGACTTACTCTATGATCATCCGGAAGAAGCGTTATTGCCTGTTGCAAACTGGTTTGAAACAAATTATTTGGGAGCTCGCAATAGGAGGGGAAATGGTAGACGTATTCCAAATTTTCCACCAGAAACTTGGCACTTGCATAACCAGGTTTTGAATGCAATAGAGGTAAAATAATGTAACCAAAATTATTAAAAATAATAAAAGATGTGCTTTTTATAAAACTAACAATATAGTAGAGGCTGCGCACAGAAGAATTCAAGCACAACTGGGCTCGCAGCACCCCGCAATTTGGAAATTCATTTCGGAACTGAAGAAGATTCAAAAAAATAGGGACATTTTTTACGAAAAGTCAGTTGCTGGAAATGAACCCTATATGAAAAAAGACGTTTATAGGTATTAGGACAGACCGACAGATTCTCACAATTCTAGAAGATTTTAATAACAGAAATATTTTAGATTTTAAGCGAGGGTTAGCTCACAATTTTGAAATTATCTAAAGTACAGTTTTTCATAACACTTTTGTACATAATATATTTTCTATAAAATATATTTTCTAAGATATTTTCAAATTAAATACTTGTGTGGAAATGAGTTGTTTCATACATGCACTGCTGGCGAAACGTTACCGGCGAAAAATTCCCGGCGAAACGTACCTGTCGGCGAATCGAAACCGGCGAAACGTTACCCGCGAAACTTTGCCGGCGAAACGTACCCTATCCATTTCACATTAGCCGAGTAGCTTCTCCTCACATCTGTAAATGGTAAGCATCTCAGGTTGGAAGACTGAGTTGGTATCCCCCATTCGCACGGAGTACCCTTTAATATATCTAGAACCGCAAAAACCTGCTCCGATTTTTGTGTTTGTTCCCCATCCGTAATCAAAATTGTGCCGTGATTTGGCTTGCGGCCATTCTCCCATTCCTCCCCTGACGGGATGAGGACCTTCAAATGCTGCTCCACGAACTTGATTCTTTCCTGCGGTACTAATCGCAGCCTTTCAGGCTGCTCCCTGAATAGAAGGGATTGGTCTGCACTCCTTCCTTCAGGGAACCATTGCAGCTAATCCTGTAGACCGCCATCATTGCGAGATTTCTCATCGTCATTGATAGATAGATAGATATATAGATAGATGAATAGATAGATAGGTAAGTTTACAGATATGCCCTCAAGTGGCATAGAACACCCCAAATAACAGTTAAATAGTTAAAATATAATAAAATAAAAAATTCAATAATTAAAATTAGAACACCTCAGATAACAGTTAAATAGTTAAAATATAGTAAAATGAAAAATTCAATAATTAAAATTAGTACATTTATTCTACAGATATGCAATAGTGTACTTCATGGAACATGAGAAACATAGCAAAGAATATCTATATGGGGATCAGTTAAATAATCATTAAGCGTATAGTATGCTTAATGAATGAGTATTTTCTTTAACTTGTTTTTCAATATTAGAGTAGGCAGTTCTTGCAGTGATGAAGGCAATTTATTGAATATTTTCAGGATACCTAACACAAAGTTTTTTTGTAGATACGTATAGTTCAATTTGTTGCACTTATACTAGTTTTTATACCTTGTGACATGATAGTGTTCCTGTAAGTCACTACCTCATAAATATATAAAACTATGTAAGGTAAGTATTCCATTCCCTACAAAATACTGTTTACAGCTTTCTCTCTGAGGCAACTCGAATATACATCTAACACATCTTTTTTGAAGAGCGAATACCCTCTGAATGTCGCCCGAGCTGCCCCCAAAAAACTATTCCATATTTTAGAGTAGACTGGACATAAGCATGATAGGCAGTCATGGAGGCTTGAATATTTACTAGTACTGAAATAGTTCTTACGGCAAAATAGTATTGCGGGCTACTATCTGCTGTTTGTAATCAATCAGTGGGATTCACATAATCCTTTGAAGTAATTTACTCCTCTAGACCAATAGGTTTGTAAATTTTTACAGTTGTAGGTGGACTTCATGGTAAGCCAGTAGGGACAGTTCTGGGTGCTCATTTTTTGATAGCTTTTTTTTTTTGCAAGGGGTGACAACTAGATTATTAGGGAGCAGGAATCTGTTTTGGCACCAACTTTGTTTCTGCTCCATAACGCCGATCTGTTCCAAGTGATATCATGTCCCGTCCTCACCTTTCCAGACGATGGTACACTCCATACCGCCTTCACGTCTAGAGCCACTATTGCATCCAATGAATTCAGAGGTGTGAGACAAATACAGGTCAATGAAAAGAATGGAGGTTCGAAATGAGAATCTCGGTATCATTATCAACAGCACCATCTCAACTGTTGATCAGGTCAATTGCGGAAACTGCTTCACATAAACTTGAATTTCTATTCCCTGCCAAGAGCTACTTTACATCCCAGCAGCTCTTCATAATCTACAAAGCAATGATTCGACCTGACCTGTAGTAGGTACTATTCAAACGTATGAAGTTTAGTTGTCGTTGTTACGCTTAAGCTTTTATATTTTCTTCAGAATATTCGTATGGTTGCTGATGCCACACTTACGAGTTCTTTGACAGCTTTATAAAATCGTAGAAACGCGATCTCACCATTTTTCTACAGATGTTTTAATGGTCGGTACTCATTAAAAAATCTCGTATTTATTTTATTTCACCACGAGCAAAACCAGGTGGGGAGACTGGAGCTCAGGTTCGAGACCTGCCGAAATTATATCTACCAAACTTCAATTTACTATCAAATGGCAAAGTTGTGAACCTCTTGGAACTCCTTGTCTGATTAAGTCTTTCTTGATGACTTTAACTACCAAACATTCAAGAAAAATGTCAATGCCTACCTCCTCTCCCAATACTCCACCACTGGCTCATACGAAGTTCGATGAACATTATACGTTTCCTTCTCGTTCCTTGAAAATATAGGAAGAAATAACGCGCCTTAACTTCATCTAGCAATAACTAGACCATGCATTCCATTGATTTATTTCGCTTGAAGCGTTTGTGGCAAGCATGAATGATTTTCTTTAATTACTATAGGATGACACAACTATGACCAGTCGACGTGTGCGCATCTCAATTGGCCAGGTCCAACTTTAAATGTTGCAAATCAGTAAAATACTTCTGACTCGCGCCAACTCATAAGACTCTCATATATAGCCATTCTCCAAACTCCGTCTGTATAATTAAAGGTGCGCACACATCTCCCGACACATTGCCTCATACAATAGTTGTAGTGTACTACTCTTACTAAGTTCATTCATAATAAGCTCGGAAGCCAAACAGAAAATAATTGCAATAAAAAATGAAACAGCTAGTGAAGAATATAATGAAGGGCATCAGATTTTTTTTTAATTTGCTGGTGATTTATGAAGAGCCTAATCTCTAGTAATGCCTTTTTACACAAAAACGAAATCGTGCTACACTTGAGAATTGGGTCAGTGTCGGTTGATATGAGTAAGTGGGCATCCCTGCTCTATCTCTGAAATCCCGAGAGAACGTCAGAAATTAAAGCTCCCTTTAATATCCCAAAACAAAGTTAATTAGTGAGGGCCAACATTAAATATGTGTTTATGATGTAATTATTGTTCTGTATTCAGATTCTCTTTCATATTACATAATTTCGTGGTCGTAAATTGAAAAATGTTACGACTGAGTGCGCCAAGTGTGAATGCAAATTATTCCCTAGCGAAAGAAGTGAGTTGTATTCTTTCAGTGAATTCGAAAATGTTTACAGGTTTGAATGATGACTTCTCAGAAACATCAAAGAAACAAACTGTTTCACAACAGAATAATTAATACAAATTGTGAGCTGGCACTTTGAAGTAGAACATCGCTATGTGTATGCTGACTGAGAACATTTAATAGCGCTGTCCATAAAATATGGGATGGATCGAGATACAATAAATTCTATGACCTACCCAAAATAGTTTCTCACGAGGATATTCGATGTTCATTCATTTGTTCAGAGATTTCATTAGGTGGGACATGGACACTAGATCGACCAGGATGAGAAATTCGAGTGGGAGTGGGAAGATGCCAGGTGTAGTCATAGTGGGTACTTACTGATAGAGATGAGTAAAACCGTAGCAATATGATTGGTTATAAGCTAGCTTGAAATTCTGAGTTGAAACTGGAGGCGAACAGTGTCACTCACCATCTCCCTCTTCACTTGGTCGTTCCCACACAATGTAGGCCGCAAACATCTCAATAGTAACGTAATTTATTATTAATTGATGTTCAATGAAGTATTTTGCTATGTTTTATAGTTTTTAAGTGATTTGTCTATGACAGCGTTTCACCTGTATTGTCCAGGATTCTAATAGTGTGAGAAATAATATCGCATTTCTCACGGGGAAATAAGTAACCATAAGAATAAGAAAGTATGGGAAATATCGACTAGATAAAGATGTGATTATGTGGGGGTAAATTTTTTTCCCATCAATCAACGGTTTCAACCACGGAAGGTTTGGAAGTAGAAACACATGATGACATTTCGAACATCTTCCTCAACACAACAAAAGGGAAAAGATAAGCGTTGATACAGCATCAAATAAAAAAAAACGATTATATGAACGTGATAACCGAAAGGTAAAATATTATGGACTGACATCCATGTTTAATTCGGGATTACATTATGAACGTTAATAATGCGTTCTGGAGAGAAAGGCAAGAGATTTGAATATAGCAAGATAACAGAGGTATTTGACATAAAAGTGTAACAAAGGCTTGAACGGTGTAAACAGGCGGGCTACGGTTCTGTTGCCTTAATTTATGCAAGATCAAGTCAACAGGGGCCCTTTTAATGCAAATGCTTCTGAATTTTGAGTCAATCTACTGATGCCAAGAGAATATATTGACGAACTTTCTTAATTAGACCCATAACCTCGAATTTTCACTACCTTAATTTTATATATATATATATATATATATATATTAAGCGAAAGTAGCGAGTTTATACTTAAATTATTAACACGACTCCCAGTATGTGGTGAGGTGACTGTTAAGGTACACACGCAGACACACCCAGGAGTGCGTAACTTTTATTACCGTCGTCGCGTTTATAAATTCACAATGTCTCATTCCCTGCATCGTTACTGCTTTCGTTTGCATAATTCTTTGTGAACGTGAAAAGCTCAATAAATCATAAACTGCTTAATGACTTTCAAAACATCGGTTTTAAACTGTTTTTTTAATCGTGACTAGTGAAATTTTTGCACGCGTGTAGCTTGGTCATTGAATATTGCCTTTAGAATCTATATGTAAGTAAAGTGACGAATATCATACATGGCAGCCTGATAAGTCCATAGGCGTAGACTATTATTTTACGAACGTCATATAACATTCAAGGCTGTTATTTTGTACGTTCAAATACATATAAACAACGTCACATTGAAAATCGATCAGTTTTAAACATCAGTTACTTGAAAATAGCAAAAGTTGGTGTTTTCATTGTGGTTTTTTATATATAAATTCTCGGGAAATATGTCATACTAACACATATACACACACGACCATCATCAGAAGACGAAGACATGAGATTTCTTAAAATTAATTTATCAAGCGCAACGCGTCGTTATCGCAATAATTTCAATCAAAAATGCCCACGTCGGAATCATTTCGTGCAATGTTTGAATAAGACTGGCACCAAACTATAATACGTCCAAGTATACACTTTTGAACCAGATAAAGATTTATGAGGTAATAGGAAAAGGTTTGCCAGAGCTTAATAGAAATAATGCAATTTCAGCATTCTACCAAAGATATATGTTTAACATTCTGAAGACGCATGTAGGAATTTGCAACGGTTTTAATTAATTGAACCAGTATAAATTTGACTTAATGATTGAACGTCTATTCTATGATTACAGACTTCGAGTCACGTTTGATGTGAATCATAATCTTTCATAACAATTGGTTTCTTCAGATAAAATATTAACATTTTTGTAATCGAATTGATGGTTGCAATCGAAACAATGTTCAACAAGAGTGATGGAATTTTCTAAGTTTTTGTTTCTAGTACTATATTTATTCTTCATTGTAAATAGTGTTTGAAGATTCCTGTCTCCAAGCAATCTGAACAATTTAATTTATATAACGGGTAGAATTGTTTTACTTAAGGTATTAAAGGTTTTAGATTTGAAAAATATTCACCAACACATTTCTTAATTTTCTCTGAGGTCTCCGGAATGTATGGCAATGTTATAAAATTATCTCTATTACAGTACATATTTTATATTTATTACGTACCATTATAGATTTTGTTTATTCTTTCTTTAATGATGAGGTTGATAAATGTTTTTGAGAAGCCATTCATTTCCAGTGTATTACGAACAATTTTCAAATTTTTGGGACGGTCCTCTGAGTGGGACTATTAAACAGCGGGATCTGTAAGACTGTTTATAACACTTCTGTTAAAACTTGTTGGTGCAACTGACTTAAAATGAAGATATCGTTGAGACCAAACTTCTTTATTAAACCACGGTATTTTCATTTCCATTTGGAAATTGTTAAATCTATTAATTACGTACTGAATTTTATCATTGGGAACACACATTAGGCAATCATCTATGTTTGAACAATTTGGGTTGAAAATCTAATAGTTTGGTTTCAGTCTTATTCAAACATTGCATGAGATGTCTCCGAATATTAGAAGAAGATTGCTATGCAGTGGCTTGTTGATACATATTCATATACTTAAAAGATCAATGTGTTACAATTTCGATTACTGGTGTTTCTGTTCGTTCCGGCGACGTGGGTTTTTTTTAATTGAAATTGATGCGGTAAGGACGCTTTGGGCTTGATACAATTAGTTTTAAGACATCCCGTTTTAGACATTGATGCGTCTTCTGATGATGATCGTGAGACCGAAACGTACGTAAAGCTTAAAATATAAGCATATGTGTAAATGTGATTTTCCGACAAATTATATATAATTCATACCTGAGTCAAGAATCATTAATAATTGTTCTTTTTTACGATCACTTCTATTTTCCCGAGGAAGTTGTTAGTTATTTGTACTTCCGGTTTCACCAAAACCACTATGATTAGCTGAAGTGCGCGTGACGTCACCTCTTTGAAGTTGTTGTCTGATAAGTAAATATTCGTCTTCAGCCGATATATTTAAATAAGCAATGATCAATCGATCGCGGACTTCCCTCACTTTTGGTATCAAAATAGCTTTCGCATCTTTCTGCAGGTCAAATGTATGACTATAGGAACAGAAAATATATTGGAAACGATTCAGACACCGCTACTAGAAGACGTTAAATTACGTGTGGTGTGAATACGTTTGGGTTCGTTCTGAATACGCATAATAGTCAAATTGTCGAAATAGACAGGGAAGCTTCCGTCCATTGATATTAACATAGAGTTCTTCCCCTATGCATATGACCTCCAAGCCTCATATATGGAGCTATAAAATAGCTCCATTAATAGTATTGTTCATAGATTATTAAACCTCTATTGGAGAGAGAAATATACAACGAAGTTTAGAATCTTCAGCAAATAACGTTGGACAATGATTATGCCAATAATTTGTAGTACAACCCGTTTATAGATGTAAGAACAAGCGAAAAGACCGTTTAACAACAATTTTGATAAAGCTACGGGTTTCGACAAACCTGAGATTTACAAAACCTTGTTCAAAATGCTCTGTGGGCCAAACTAGAAGGAATATTCTTACTCGGTATGAACATTTTGCCCATATGAAGAAAAACAATGGTTTGAAATCAGCATTAGCCGAACATATTTCAAATACAGGTCACATCATTTTTCAAGAAAGTCTAAAACTTTTAAAACACAGTACCGAACAAATGAGTATAAACAAAAAGCAATTCATCAAATTCCAAATCATCTGCAGCTGAGAGTTATCCCTTGTTTGTATTCTTAACCCCAAATTGTATTTAAACAGACACATTTTGTTTCCTAATTTGGTTGACTCTGATGATGGCTACTCGGTCCCTGAAAGGTTCTCAGTACTTTAATAACTTTTAGTGGATAAGGGTGATTGTTTCCCATTTATAGAATTAAGAAGACAGCTTTACTAAAGAGTCCATATGGTACTTCTCAAGCTCAGCAGGTCAAAGTTTGAATTGTCCATTCAAAAATTCCAGATACTAGACGTGAAAGCTTCTGCGCAAAATGGGTGCAATTTAGTACAGGTTTCAGACACTCACCTGATTTAGAGAAATGAGTATAGAAGCAGAGCGCATACTAGGTTTAATTCAGTGAATAATCTCAACTTTTATTGCACTCTGTCCCATTCGCTCGTTTCAAAGTAATTCGATTCAGGAATGTATGTTCCAACACTAATTATTGCGAACAGCAGAAGCTCATGGTAGAATTAAATTCTATGTTAAATTTTATATCTTCGTTCTTCGCATAACGCCACTAACGAGGGAAGTAATTGAGTTTTTATGAATGGCACAGCTTTAACGTTTGGTATCCTTCAATCTCTCAATGTGAAATACAGCAAAATTCGCACGTGTGTAGTAACATTCGTTAACGAGCAAAAACCTCCGTTTTAATATTCTGAAAATAAGCGACCGAAATTTTACAGTCAACTAATTAAATTTACATCGTGTGCCTTTGTCAAAAGCAGGTCTAACGAAGTTTAAAAATCGCTTTATACAGGTTAATGCGATACCCACACAGCGGATACGGTTTCAATGTTGAACAAAAAGATAATGCAATGCGAAACACTCATACACACTCTTCACTTCCTGACACTCGAAAGTTATCAGGGTTGTTAATTTCAATTGTGGATCTGGTACATACATATGAACAAACAAATTAAACGTTATCATGAAACCGACTCCCACTGTTATTAAATTTTAGGTTGTTTCCCTTTTAATCCCAGACCGTTGGCAAAGGGAAAATAAAATTATATTGATATACCCTCGAGATTAATTAAAAGAGAGCCCTTTAAATAATTTATCAGATCAATACGACTCTATAGCTCTGGATCAACTTATATCATCGACATTACGAATCTGGCTACATTTTGCGAGGAAATACAAGACGAAGAGGTGGATATGGTTGAATGAAACTTCAAAACGGTTTCTAACCTCATTGAATAAATCAACTTACATCTATCAAATTAAATTTCTGATCATTATTTTGCTTACATATAATTATAAGAATGTGAAAATTGGAATTGGTGGACCTAATTTAAAACTAAACAATTTAGTTAACCAAGTAGTTATTACTGGAAATGTCCACTTTTATCCTATGTACAAGGGGAAGTTGAAAAGTCCCTGGAAAATAGATCAAGAAATGAATTATTTGTTCAAAACTCATTTCATTTCTCAACATATTCTCCTTGTAACCCACTTCGTCCAACGTTTTTCTAATTTTTCGATCCCTTCCAAATAATACGATTTCGGCAATCCTTCAAAATAAGTGTTGTGATGACCTCATCGTTGGAGCCAAATCCCTTTTCGCCGAGCCATTTCTTCAAGTATGGAAATAGATGATAATCACAGGAGAGCAGTCTGGAGAATATGGTGGATGGCGAACCAATTCGTAGCGCAATTAATGCAATTTTAACATTGTGACTGCGGACCTGTGCGCATGTGCGTTGTGCTGGTGGAACAGCACTTTTTTCTTTGCCAAATGCAAATGCTTTCGCTTCAAATCGACGTCCTATTGATCCTTCAGCTCTGCATAATATACGCCGGTGATCGTTTTGCCCTTTTCAAGGTAATCGATATGGACGTTACCGTGTGCATCCTAAAAAACTGTCGCCATGACTTTGTTAGTCAAAAAGCCCACTTTGGCCTTTTTCGGCTTCCATTCGCCAGGACAAGTTCACGGTCTCGACTGTTCTTTGGCCGCTGATGTGATGTGTTGGATCCATGTTTCGTGCGCAGTTACGACAGTGCGCAAAAATTTCTTCTTACCGCGCTTGAACATCGCTAAACACTATTTGAAGTTGTCCCACGGTCGCGCTTGTTATCAACAATTTCATTGATACGTTCAATCTAAAGCTTCCCATCTGGAGAGGTTTCGTACAAAAAGTTCCAAGTAACATTTTCGTTATTTTGAAGCAACTGTGCCATATAGGTATGAACTTTTGTTTTGCTCCTTTAAAATTGTCTCTGAAGTGAAGTACCAAAATAGCTTTATTCCTACATCGCTATTAATGCAGCAGCCACAAATTTCGGTCCGAATGCTGTAAAAACACAATCCTATCTTATTGCCAGCTCTATTTGTCTCGCAGTTGAAGCATTGCTAGCGTAGACTTTGTTATGTATTGTGTGTTTTTTTTAATAACAAAATAAAGATCAAAAAATTAGTGACAATGATTAAAGTGTGCCTGGAACATTCTCAAATAAACGTTTCATATGCATGGTAATATATAAAACAGAAGAAATTTGCCAAACCCATATATAGTCGAGCCAAATGAGACTGTATTTTATGCGCAAGGCTATGCAGATGACTTGGCATTTGTGGCTCTCGGCAGACACACCGCTACCTTAAGCGAGCTGGATAACATTGCACATGCCATTGTGGTTCGCCAGCGCCAGCCCGAGGGCCTCAGGGTGAATCCTGACAAGAACGAAGAGAAAACGGAAATGTGTTCCCAGCCAGAGATACTTCGGTTAGAAATATTCACCAGGAAAATCAAGTGAAGAAGACCGTTGCACCATTGTGGGCAATTAGGAAAGCCATCGCAAGCACATGGGGTCTACGTCCGCAGATGTTGTACGGCACCTTTATCACAACTTACACAACCGTTGTACGGAGACCGACGGCGAAAACGGGTTTGACTTGTCTGGCGCTGGCAAGACTCAGCGACTTGCATGCGTGGGGTTTTCGGGGGCTATGAGGACCGCACCCACTAGGACTCTGAAGGCTCTGATGATGATCGTTCCACAACTCCACATCAAAACAGTGGGTCGGTATTATTGTGATCCCCGATCATAGCGTAATCTGGAGTAGAGCTGGCGGAAGCTGATCGATCCTGCAATTGACACAGGACGCGATAGCGCCTGCTGTCAAGTAACGAGTCCCGGACGTCCTAATATCCCAGGAAATTGACTGGGAGAACTTCGGATAGATTCCTGTGATTCACAGATGGATTCATGGCTGGCGAGCCTAGCGGAACCGGAGTTAATTTGGGCACACCTAGGTTTGAACTTTCACTTTCCCTAGGTGCTCCCCGAATAGAGTGGAATCAAATGAAATGAAGTGGCCGACTCTCTGGCAAAGGCGTGAGTCGTCAGGCGCCCCTATCGGAGCCGATGGTCAGGCAATGGTCGCTTTATCAAATTGAGTGGGGGGGGGGCTCTCTTCTGGGCCAACTGAACAAAGAGTGGTCTGAACTGTGGCGAGAATCACCACGCACGGGACAGGTTAAGCTTTTCATCAAAGAGGCTGTACCTAGGCTCTCCAAGATACTCTTTTTTTTTAACAGAAGGAACATGAGAGATACTGAAATACTAATCGGCCACTGTCGTTTAAACAAACACCTTCGTACTATGGCCATCGCGAATGATCCTATATGTAGAAAATGCAGAGAGGTAGAAGAAACTGCTTCTCACATTCTGTTGGAATGTCCTGCCTTGATATCCCTCAGGCACCGTCACTTCGAGGAATAAAAACTGCTCCCAGAAGAACTTATGGAAGCTAGTGTTGGCAATCTTCTGGGTTTCTGGCGTGCTACATACCTGCTAGAATAGAATACGCTTCTGACCATGGGGCGTACAATGGGCCTAACTAAGTGACCTGAGTGTATTTGGGGGCTAAGCCCCCTTCCCTCAAATGATGATGATGATAATTTTCAAGGTGCCCACGTTACCGTTTACCAGGCACAGGTATGTGCAATATGGATCTATACTACCTCTCACATCGTAGTAGAATGTACAACGGAGGCTTCTTTTAGACGACAACACATCCTCAGCGCGTACTAGCCGCCAACAGCAGTACTTTCGCTTTTGGCACTGCCTCAGGCCTGCTGTACTGATGAGTCATGTGGGGTGCAATGGATCCAATCAAGTGATCTAAGTGCAATAGACTTGTTCGCCACCGTTTTGTTTGATTGATTAAAAAGCAACAACTATGCTCTTTATAAACTAATGGAAGTTCTAAATTCGGATTCAGAAAACGTATAAAACGATCGAGAACAATATCGTTCTTCTTTTACCGGATAAAGCGATGTAGCGAATATCGTAAGATTATCTAAATTAGTATGTTGCCTCACATTCTTTTTCTTCCGTGATTCAAGTTACTTATCTGCATTCAAGATTCATGATATAATAAAGCTCTCTAGTCTCTAGAACCTTCTTTTAATAGTCAAGTACATAATGCTTACAGAGCTATAGACAATAAGATCGGCCATGATAATAAGGGGAATTTAAAATATTTAAGAACATTTAGCAATATTTTCATTTGTCTGTTCTTGTTTAATTTTGGAAGATTTCTCCATTACATCGAGCTTACGTTTCTGAATAGAGTTCCAGCTGCTGCAAAATACTCTCCGTCACGTTTTATTCTCCACGAGAATTACATGTCAAAACGTTGCACTAAAGTGCTTTGTGGATAATAACAGCTCTGAAAATTGCTTTATAAATCTAAATCTTATAAACGCTAGCAAAATAGGAGAAACAAGGCCCAACGCGCTTAACCAACCAATTATATCAGCGCGTATTTATAATGACACTCAATTAAAGATAGAAATAATAGCCCGAGTTTATTAAAGGAGTATCGAACAAAAACAAATTATCCAGCTTGATGTGAACTAGGCGAGAAATTGAAGGAACTGGAAGATGTTGTTCTTGTCGGTGAGTAGTTAATTGCCTCTTCTTCAAATTATTTCGTAATAGCTATTACATATCAGATCAATATTTGTATCTTGAACAATCTTGTACAATTTTCAGATAAAATGTAGTTGATGAATGGATAAATAGTACCGGTTGAACATTTGAACTACTCTTCGACTCAGCTCCATTCTATCGCAATTAGAAAGTACGAAGTCGCTCATATTTTATACATCTTTTGCAGAGAGACAAGCTTTAGTATCTTCTATAATACCAACTAACTCTCTAGGGGACAGTTTATTCTGTTTTCTGACTTATCCATTTGTCTATGATTAACGAGATGCAATTTAAAAATCTCAGCACTCGGGACCAATATAAAGCATACCTTCGGGAATTTACTTACATATGATAATTATAGTTGAAATTTAATTTAGTTTACACTAACACCCTCAATCAAACCAAATTTTAACTTATCTAAACAAAAAACAAATAATTACTTAGAATACATATTCCTGGTGATAACCTGAGGTTTATTGAAGACGGGACGTTGAAATCCGAGATGCATTCCAACAAGAGTGTATGTGCGAACGTCATCCTAACGCGAAAAATTGTACAAGGGCAAGGACACTTTCAAATAACTTACTTTCCTAGTATTCCATAAAATACATGTGGAGTTGAAAAAAGCCTTCACGAACTGCTATTACGCCTAGTTTTTTTTCTATAGGTCGCTTATTAACGTATGGTCGGGGTCTGCCCCCGATGTTCTAATTGAACATCGTTATAAAAATTTGCGCGTGGGTTGGCCCCCACTTGAATGGTTCCATAAAAACTAATTACCTTGAGAAAATATCAGAGTTCTTCACCATCTACTCATTCGGTAAGCTAATTTTCTGTCCAGACTGTTTCTACTTCT